>OY970832.1:20234716-21434716 GCA_963853835.1 Calendula officinalis
TAGCCAAGTTGGTATGGATCTAGCTTCCCATTTTAATTATTTTCTTTCTTTACTTTTTATAATTCACATACTATATCTAGAAAAAATCAATTAAAAATTTATTACGTTTTTAAATAGGTATGTTCATAAAATCAAATATTTTAGTGGTAAGATATTGATATTACTCATGTTAATATTAAAAAAACATTTGTTTACTATATGAATTCTACGGAGAACAAGCAAAAATATTTTTTGATTTATAATTCCGCAGCGAAGCGCGGTATTTCATACCTTGTTGTATAAAATAGTTATGTTAAGAAAAAAAACGTTTGGTTCGGATAAATCCAAACCATCCAAATTGTAATATGGTTCGGATCGGTTTGGATTTAAATTAGTTTGGACGGTTCGGTTTGAACATTTAATATCCAAAATCCATTTGGATTCACCTATATGGTTCGGATAAATCCAAATTATCCAAATGAACACCCCTAGATATTAATATTACTCATGTTAATATTAAAAAAACATTTGTTTACTATTAACGGTGTAAAATGTAAATAGCAAAGTTGGAAACAGCCCTTCGACTTTAGTAATACTTCATTTTGACCCCATTAATTTAGGTCATAAGCAACACCTTACACTAATACCATTAGGGCATTAGGTTACAAGCATTTGAGTTTTAACTAGGGCTGTCCAAACCTAACACGACACGACAAAAATACACGAAACGAAACGAAATTGGGACGAAACTTAAATTTGAATTCGTGTTCGTGTTGTGTAAACAAACACGAAGTCGTGTTGTGTTCAGAGATTAACACGAAATTGACACGAAAGTTATGATTTTGGGAACATTTAGAAATTAATGTTATATTTTTGTCGGGTTTGTGGTGTTTGTCGGGTTTTTTAGCATGTAATAAGAAAGAAATTTGTTATTTATTTTTTGTTGTCGTGTTTATCGTTTTTTTAATTGGGTCGTGTTCGTGTTAGCAAAATAAAACACGACTTCATATCGTGTTGTATTCATGTTAAACGAATTCGTGTCGTGTTACCCAAAAATACGAAATGATAGCACGATTTGACAGCCTAGTTTTAACCCCTTATACTAGTATATCATATGCACAATAAATACAAAAATCAAACAAAAACACCATATTTAAAGTGTAGACTGTAGAATGTAATAAATATTATCATAAAATATTTTAATTAAGGTATTTATTTAAATAATTCTATTCTAGGGTTAGATTGAAAGTATTGTGAAGAAGGAGAAGATTGCGATGGCGGTTTATGGATTTGGAGAGTGTTTTGAGGAAATTTTTGATGGAAAATGTGGTATTTACTATACGAGTAAAAGTATTGTAGACGGAGGTCCGGTTGATAAAAGAGATTAAGGCTCTGTTTGGTTACGGAAAACAGTTTTCGTTTTCTGTGAAAAGTTTTCTAGTGAAAAGAAATGGTTTTCATTTACGGTTTTTTATGAAATTTTTTGAAAATGTGTTTGGTTCAAAATATTGAGTTTTCATTTTCCAATTTTAGAAAATTAGAAAACTTGTTTGGTTGTATATTTTCCACATGTTTTCATTTTCTATTTTTAGTTATTTTAAACAATACAATATACTTTAAAATACAATATACAACATATTTACTCTTTCATCAACCCACCTTCCACATCTCCACCCACCCACCCCACACCCTACGACCGACACCCACCAACCCCCAAACCACCCGCCCCCAACCCCCCTCCCCCAACCCATACCACCACCCCTAACCACCATATTTATCGTTGGGCTACAATGTTATTTCAACTATATAACATCAAATAAAATAGACAATCTTCTGTATACTTGCAACACGTTACCTGTTTCCATTAGCAATTTTAAAGTAAAAACGTATGTGATAAGGTATATCAAATATTCCTTTCCAACCTGATCAAAGAGTCATTCGGGAGACGAACGATGCATCCAGGTCACGAAAAAACCTCTGCGAGTCCCGACGGATTCGACGGCACGAGGAGCGGGTTTTGGGGAAAGGATTTCGAGCCACGAGAGCATTAAACGCGGGTGGAGCTCGAAGTTGTTCTTAACAAGAGAACTCGATATTTCCCAAGGGATATCAGGGTTCCGACGCAACCCAATATTCGAAGGATCTTCCTGAAGAGCGGTCCGATAGAAGGGTCCTTACGTTCCCGTTTTCCCGTTTTCGGCTATAAATAAGGTGGAGTATACTCAGGTAAAGCACACGAATTCATTTAATACACTCTCAACTATCCACGATTCATTACACTTAAATACTTCAATTCGTCGATCGATACTGACTTAGGCATCGGATGGTCCTTCCGGAATAACCTTCCGGAGGTCATCTGACTTAGGGTTGTTGCTTGTCTCAGGTACCGGTTTCATCCAAAGCAGGGATTCGACCCTTCCGGAGGATTCAGGTTTCAACAGTATGTAATAAGATTAAAGTGGATAGTTAGTGGAGAATGGATCTCACTCGTTTGAATAAAATGATAATAATGATGTTTAAAAGTAAAAGCAAGGGTAAAAGGATAATTTCACTTTATTAAAGTAATAGTTAGTGAAGAAATGATCCAATTTTTTTTTACCAAATAAGGTAAGATTTAGAAGTGTATCAATTATTTTGATTCGCCCCTAAATAGAAAGTGTATCATTTATTTTGATACGGAGGTAGTAATATTTTATAATATGTTGTTAACATAGTATACAATTATTCAGGTCTAAGTTATATCCAAAATATGCATCAATTAAAAAGCAGTTTAAAAAACTAATTTAATTCTAAATATTTCAGTCAACGATTAAAATAATATAGTATATAATTTTTGAAAACCTTTTAATAAATGATTTAAATCATTAAATTAATAAGTTTACTTATATCAAAGAAGTTTTATTTGAGTGTGTGTGTTGGGGGATTGGGTGGGTAGAGTAAAGTGGAGAGTGGGTATGTGTATATTTTTGAAAAAAAATTAGAAATAGAAAGTATAGAAAACAATAAAAATCACTTTTTAAAAATTTTCAAAATCCTTCACAAATTTAAAAAACAGAAAATTTTCATTTTCTTGGAAAAATTTGGAAAACTTATGGAACCAAACGCGTTTTCCGAACTTTTTATTTTCTTGGAGAATTTTCCCGGAAAAGTAGAAAATTCTCCGTAACCAAACGGAGCCTAATTGTTTCATTTAAGATCTTGATACAAATTGGGATTTAGGTATAACCCAAAAAATGTGCAATAGATTGAGGGTTTTATATCATCCTACAAAGATTCATATTTGCAGTATCTTAAAAAGGTTCATACATAACTAAGAGTAGTTGTAATAAACATCATTTTGTGAGAAACATGCAGTCTAAGATGTGAAATCTCAACTAAATAGACAATTGTTTGACCTTTTTAAAAGTATACATTCGTACCACCCGAAATATGGATCTTGGTAATCAAAACTAGTTTCAAAGCAGTTGAAATTCTTCGAGACTTGGCTCGGAAAACAATTACTTTCACAAGTTAAACTATAAATTTTAACGACAAAATACAAGCGATATTATACTCGAATCAAGCCGAGACAAACTAGTGATTTGGTTGGTTATCTTGATCCATCGATCAACAATACATATAACGATTTCATTGCTCAAATACTCCACCCGTTGGATCTATCAAACAAAGAAACAATAGCATATATACCACCGGCTTTAATAATATATGTATCCGTGCATGCTCTTGACACAATGAAGCCCACCGCCACCGACTAAGCAAGTTGTTCAAAAGGCTTACACCAATCACTAAGGTACAATACTTCTGCGTACTACCAATCATTCATCGAAAACATTCACTGATTCATCATTATTTACTCTATGATGGGTTAACTTCATTTCTTATTAATACATCATATTGAACATTACTTTTCTCCAAATTAACACTCTCTTGAAGAGTAGTTCCTAAGAATTATTTGTCCAAACACTTCCCTTTCCAATTACCATCACATTTGATGCACGGTTTACCATCCCTAACTTACTCACTTCCTTGAGATCTCAACTAATTAATTAATTTCATCATGATTACCCCCCATTGTTCCCTTTTCAAGGTAATTTGGTCCAGTTTTCCATCTTTACCTCCACTTTCATCGCTCGTCTAGTTCACACACGTTCTCGTTATGGTGCCCTTAAGCACTTCGGGATCATCTTCCTCCCTTCCTTCTATGTGTTCTCGACACCTTTTTCAGCCATAGTCCCACACGCGACGTCTTTCTCAATTTTCGTATTTGTCCTTTCTGCTTCCATCCGGATTATTTACAAACAAAGTATATATGTGCTCAACGTACTCTTAGTCTAATATCTACCCTATCTAGTTTCACAAAACTTTTTCGTGTATCCTTCGAGTATGTAACATGCATTTACAGTATGACGGGCCTTTTAATATTGTAACCACATTATACGTAGACGAATTCAAGTTCACCACAATAAGTTTGTTTCTCACATTCAAGTGGTTAACCACTCTCCACCTGGATCGCATCTTTACTACAAATGACCCCCAGATAATCTATGCACATAAACCACTCATGATAATTTACTTTTATCACATACGCATGCTTATAGTGATTAATCAAATATTACAAGCATATCATTTAACACATAAAATAAAAATATTCATTATTTCTAGTGAATAGTAACACAATTCTCTACTTTACCACAAATCTTAACTTGTACATTACTGCCAAAGCACGTTGTAAGGAATATCCATTTTAATTTCATAGGCCCACTAAACTATTCTTAGGTCATATGCACACTCTTTAAGATATTGTTGTATTGAAATTGTTATTGTTGTTGAAAGATTTTATAGTTGGACATATCGATTAATTGCTGCTTATATGATTTCTATTATTGTGAGATTAAATGTCTTCAATATCGAGAGTATAGTGGTTCTTTTGGTCATGCTAGAACACTCTTTTTTAGTGCAATAGTGCTAAAGATGACCGGTGATGATAAATATAATTTGTACCATTCTTGGGTATTAAAGCAATAGCCAATGAAATGTGACGACCCACAAATTCTAGTGAAACAATTGAACAAATACATAAACTCGTTTGATCAAACATGAAACAAGAATAAGAATGAGGCTTGGCAATACGACGGCAAGCGTTTGGTCCAAGATTAGAGATGCAAAAAGTCGGGACAGCCTCGAGAGGGACCGGTCCCTCATTGGTTGAATAATGAATAGTGGCCCGGTCCATTCACATTGGCAGTGGCACCCATGGTAGGCATGGTGTCACACCATACATTTGGTGGTCACGATCATGGTGGGGAAACGAGTAAACAGATGAGGTTTTCTATGTTAAGGCTACTTGGGGAGGGCGAGTTTCTAACTATAACTTTAGTAGAGAGTGAATATATAACAGATGTTATACTTAAGGTCCTGAGTGGAGTACATAACTTTGCACAACAAAAACATAACAACATCATTCATCCAATAAACTTATGCCTATATATATTGGTAAACGTTGAACTCAAATGTGAGCTTCAAGTTGCTCCTTCATCTACAAAAAATTTAAGGGGAGAAATCAAACTAATTCTCCACAAGACGTTTCCTGTAAAAGTAAAACAAAACATCATTAACATATACGAGTTGACTAGTCGTTTAATTAGACAAATTATTCAACCCAAATTATTGCAATTTTCTTGGGACTCCTGAAAAAAAGAAATTGTTGTCATTTGCGTATGACAAAAGTAAGAAAAGTTAATATATGTTTATGCTACGGACCGCGAAAGGTGTTGGTCAGCGTTCAATGTATGGTCGAAAAGAGAACTTTTAAGTATAAGTCACATCACGTTTGGTTGACCCGATAAATTTTTTGTCCAAAATTATTATCTCTTCTCTATCTCTACTACTTATAAAGCATTTAGGATCTTTCCTAAAATACTATTTTGAAAATTCAGCCAAATACTTGCTATTTTTGGAATTTAATAGTTTGCCAAAAAAGTGAAACCGGAAAAATTCGAACTCTAAACCTCAACTCTAACAAGAATCATCTCTAACCACTGAGCTACATGCGCTCTTTGTTACTGCTAAGCAATACGTCACTTTATTAATCGCTTTAGATTTAAGTAACAAGTTTCAATGTTTGCCGTTTCAGTTCCATCAATACGTGCCGTTTCGATTTCCTCAACACTCATCGTTTCGATTCCCACGCAGACATTAAATATTGGCTCCCTCTAAATACACTCTTAGTAGAAAAATAATGATTATAACAATGATTAGAATTTATGATTTAATTATAGATTGATGAGGTAAGAGAGAAAAAACTATGATAACTTGACATGAGAAAAGTATTAATATTTTAATACTTTTTAATATAACATTTAATATAATAACTTTTATATGCTTTAAAACAAAGCTATGCATATTTAAACGATACATTAATTGTTTTTCGTAAAACAAGAAAATTATATTATATTATATTAAATTATATTATATTATATTATATTATAATAAATATACATTTATGATAAATAAAATATGAAAAAACTATTGTTCATAATAGAAAACATAAAAAATTCGAGGCATGAAGCGTGAAGGACTTTCCTCGTCTCCATTGTTTTCTTTTTTTGTGACTTAGAGGAAAAACAATTTAACTGAAAATATAATTTAATATGATTAGGGTTCTATAAAATTTTCATTTGGTTTAATATTTCCATGCATAAATGCGATTATTTATTTGTCTTTATTTTTATTTTTATTTTTACTTTACTTTAATATTTGTTATTGTTAGGTACTAGAAATTTGTAATAGATAGTCTAGGGGGTAAAAGTGAAACATTGTATAGATGTTAAGTTTTGTTTAGGAAATAGTCCTAACTAACCAAGTTTTAAGCCATGGTATAAATACCAACATGTAAGGCTTAAAACTTTAACTTTTGCCATTAATCAAATCTTCATTTCCAGCAATTGTTCTCTCTACCATCTCTCTACTTTCTCTCTTTAAAAGCCCTAATCTCATTCTTCACTTTTCTAGCCAAAATCATCATCCAACACCATCAAATGGATTGAATCAGTGTTATTGTGCTTTTCAATTGGTATCAGAGCATAATTTCATCTTGAAAACGATCCAAATCCATCAATTGGTGTTAAAATCAGAAAAATCAGTGGGTTTTTGAAGGTTTTTGAAGAAAAAGGGGTTTAAGATCAAAAATCAGATTCAAGGTACTAATTCTTGTTATTATGGATTGAATAGCTTCATTTTGTTGATATATTAAGCTTAGAATCAAGTTAGGATCGAATCTAATCCATTCTGATGAAGAATTTGGATTTTTAGGAAAAACCATTAAAGCTTCAAAAACCCTTTAAATTCAAATTTTCGAATAGATCTAGGTTGTTTTTGAGTAAAATAGTAGTAGTGGATTGAAGGAAATAGTATTTGGGTCATTTTGCAAAAAGAATCGAAGTTTTTGGCTAAGAAACGACCATTTTAGGATCAAATTAGTGGGTTTTTTCTGTTCTGTTCGTCACTGTTCTGCCAAGAACAACTTCGGCCCGAGAACAGTAACAAGTTCGGCCCGAACTTCAATCAAACTTCGGCCCGAACTTCTTTCAACACTTCGGCCCGAACTTCTACACAACTTCGGCCCGAACTCTTTCTACACTCGCGTGACAAAAGGGGCTGTACTGTAACGGTCATAACTTTCAGCTCGAGTGTCCGTTTCGAGCCCACGAGTAACCAAATCGAAGCTAAAGACGAAGGCTACGACGTGGTAAACCGCCGCCCAACTTGCCGGCCCAAAAACGCTTGTTTCGATCGCTTAATTTGCGTTTTTGTGATTTTTCGGTCAATTTCCAAACTTCGTTTAGCCCCAGTTTCTAACCCGATCGTCGTTTTTCCCTAATTTGAAAATCTTAGGCACATTTAAAGTGTACTTTATCATCTGGAATAACCAGTTTAAGATTTCGGTAATTTTGAATTTTTGAAGACCAATCCACGGTCTACATCACATATTCTATTCCAGAACCTTCTCATTCTTAAAATTTTCTTTACCCCGTTTCAATCAAAAATTCCCGTGAATTGTTCTTAACATGACTACCAAAGAAACATTGTCTGCCGGGTCGAATGCCCAGGAGGATAAACAGTGCATTGCCAACCTGGCATTCATGGCAATACCAACTGAGGCTACAGCTGTGTTAGGCATTCCAAAAGATGATGAGCATGAGGTACTCTCTTTCTCCTTTGACTCTTTATTATCTGATTCAAACACTGATGAATCAGAGAATTCCTTGTTTAATGAAAAGCTTTTTACTAAAATTGATGAGAAATCACATTTGACAAAACAAATAACTGATTTGGAATCTGAAAAAGGTCAACTCTTAAATGATTTGAGTGAATTAAGTCAAGTTTTTCTTCAAATAACTCAAGTAAACAAGGAATTATAAAATCAGTTGTCTACATCAAAATCAGTTTTTCAATTTCAAATTACTGAGTTACAAAATGATCTACAAACACAAATAAATACAACGAATGCATCAAATACACAAATTCTAAAATTAAAAGATGAAAATTTAACCTTTCGTCGCCAACTTGAAACTCTTGTTCCTCAAGTAAATCAAATTAATAATTCAAATCAAAAAACACAAGAGTTACAACAACAGCTGTCAACATTTCATGCTGCTCACACCAGTGAAGTAAATCGTCTAAATCACATAATTAATACAAAAAATCTTGAAATATCAAACCTAAAAACGATGAAGACGGTATCAAATGACAAAGACGACTCCAAGCAGCTGATAAATGACTTAGCTATCCAACTCAGTCGACAGCAAACATGGATGAAGTCCTCAGACATCAAGATAAAAGACTACCAAGAACAGTTGAAGACGGCTGACATCGAAATTCAAAAATTGAATGAACAAATCAAAAACATAACAAACGATTTTAAAAAGGAAATCGATGAACAATCAGCAACTATCCACAGTCTTACTGTCAGAAAAGAAAATGTTGAAGAACACATCTCAAAACTGGAGCAGACGATTGTGAAAGCTGGTCATACTGAACAAACGATAAAATTAAACCAGCCTAAAGAGTTCAGATCTTTCAAGTCAAAAGTGGGTCTTGGAGCAGAAAACATCCGCCCTCTGGAAAAAGCTGCAGATGTTCTTCCAACGTTATATAACTACGATTACATGAACTTGGGAATCTGGCAAAGCTTTCTTCATATGCCGGACGAGGAAGCAGAAATCGAGAAGTTCAACAGAGAAAAGAAGGAACACGCTCAAATCAGCTTTAACTATTCTGAATTGAACTATACATATGAAAAGAATAAAGCAAAATTTGAAAACAATGAGTACTTCCCGATTATCACTCCAGAAGAATTTTCCATCTCTGAAAATGAAGTTTTAAAACAACCCGTCGAACCCAAGCTTTATGTTCCATCGTTAATTTTAGAAAAGAAAATCGTCCAACTTGAATCTGAAATTGATGAAACCCACAAAGCCTTTGATAAAGAAAAAGAAAATCTTCAAAACAAAATACATAATTTAGAGGACACCATTTTAGAATTAAAACCTAAAACGAACAAACCTGTTTCTCAAAATTCTAAATCCTCTGTATTAGGACCGGCACCAGTTAATCCAGTTCCAATCATCTTGAGGAGAAACTCTAATTCACCAGTCTTAAATGCTTCCAATAGTAAATTAGAGTCTCAGAGTGAGAAGGTCAAGAAGCCCAATGGAGTCACAACAGCCAAGCAGTCCAAGAAGTCAATTCAGACTGGACCTAGTATGCTTAAGAAGCCCAGCCTACTTAAGAAGTCTAGTCCTCATCCGTCTGTCGTTTCTTCTTTTTCTGTTCAAAAGAAATGTAATAACTCTAACTGTGTGAAAACTCGTTTAACGGCTTTTAGAACTGATTATGATTCAACTGTTTATCGTCCCGTCCGATACTCTCCTGATTTTCGTGATGTATATGTTAAAACTGACAAATCTGGAACAAAAAGATTTTTTGATAAAATTACAAAGAAACAGATAACTCAGACTGATAAACGTTTTTTTGTAAGACTTGATGCACCTTGCAGTTTTCATAAGAACATAGTATATCATAAATCTGGTAAACTTATAAACACATGCAAAACGTGTTATCCATATCAATGCAAATCATACGTCACTAAACCAGCAAAATCAAATCAAAAGATTTCATCATCCCCAGTTTCCAAACAGACGAAGAGTTCTTCCAAAACCCCATCAATCTCTGATAAACACTCGTCTTCTCGTCGCAAAGTTTCTCGAGGATCTTCCGCACCTAAGCCAAAGTCTTCAGGTTCCTCAAATAGCGACAACAACACAGCGACCACATCTTCAACATTTGTAAAATACACTTGGATCAAAAATGAAAAATCTCATTGGATTATCCAATCCCCTGAGAAATCTTTAAAATGGGTCGTCAAATCCACAACCTCTGAACTGCCTCCTTGCAGTTATCGAAAGCTCTAAATTGATCATAAAACAATTCTACATAAAACATCTGTCACTAATCGTATAGGACCCATAGATAATTGGGTACCAAACATGTTTTAATTGTTTTATGTAGAATAACCAGCAAGGTGTTTGGAGTTCAGAATGACTTATACACACATCAGTGTATAACTCGCGCCACAACAAAATGACTTATATACACTTCAGTATATGACTCGCACTTTAAAGCAATGACTTATACACAATTCGGTGTATAACTCGAGCTTCATAAGAATGGCTCTTACACACTTCAGTGTATGACCCGAGCTTCAACAGAATGGCTTTCAAGTGCATCAGATTGAAACCCAGTCCTTAACGGAAAATGGCTTCTGATCAAAACAGATTCAGAACCCGCTCTTAAAAGAAACCACAAATCTCAATCATACGTAACTGCAAAAACTCTTCTCCGCCCCTCCGATGATGTATAAGGTACGTTTCTACAACTGACAACTTTTCAATATCTTTGTTTTGTCGAGGGGGAGAAATATTAATTCTAGGGGGAGAATTATTATTTCTAGGGGGAGAAAATTCAGAAAACCAAAAACAAATTACCCAAATAAAAAGTTTTATGTTTGTAACGTTAATCATAAGTTTTTGTAATATCCGTAAACGATCTCTTTACTAGTTCTCTAGTAAAGATTGCATCTGTTTATTACAAATTCTTTTAATTCTCGTTACTTACTACTTCAAAAGACATACCTTCCCATGGTTTGCCAGATCCGGCCACACCTTCCCAGGGAAATATTTCAGCCAACTGGTAAATGTGAGGGTTTAGGTCTAGGGTATAGTAATAGGTGAGTGCAAGGTGATGTGAAAACATGATAAATCAAAGAAAACACACCTTATGAGTGCATCCAAACCGAAAACAAACCGGGCAACCAATTAAAAAGGTTATCATTCATGCGTTGAATGTTTCACAAGACTTTACTCGCCCAGTAAAGCAAATGCACACCACCACCAACCACTCAAATTCCTCCCAACAGGAATTTGTTTCATTTCATAAGGGGACGTAGCACATAATCTACTGACTGCTCATTTGGAGTTTGTCGGTATTGAAAATATAACCTCCTGCCCCGGGTTATGTCTCATTTGTATGCACAGTGTGTCTAGTTCTCACCCTCAAGAACCTTCCAATATAGGACACTTGCACTACTAAAATGGATCTCAGTGAATCCATCGGAACACTTGTAGTGGCATCACAATCTGATGTTTCCCGAGGATCGAGTGGAAATCCTGCTAGAGCTAAAATCACGCCAACTCTAAACGCAGGTCACACATCTGAATCAACGGTTGTGCAAACGACTACGGATTCATACCGTGTGCTAACGGATACTCTATGTGAGTCCGGTGTTACCTTAAAAGAACAAAGTTGCTGTGCCTTAAACTTCAAAATCATTCAGGCAACAACTTATACCGGAAACACATAAAATTCCGATGAAAAATCCATGTGAACTAAAATGCAACATCTTGAAAGCTGATTAAAATGCACATGAGCGTAATAGTCCACTCTCAAATTACTCCTATGATCTGCTAAACCCAGCATGATCTTCCCCGGAGCCACCGACAATATAGGAACTAAAAAGTGAGGGTCCCTAGGTCTAGGTGAGCAGAATCAAGTATCATGGGATCTTGATTGGGGTGCGCTGAGGTAAAAATTGAGAGGGGGTATGAAGTATGGGGTGCAAATCAGCTTATCACATGGTAAAAACAAAAACGAGGGTGTGGTTGAAAAATGAAAAAGTGAGTTGAGTGAGGAGCGTGTGTGAAAGGGTTAAAAGAAAACGAAAAACCCTCCCTAAACCGAACAAATGACCGGGTAACCTCATCTATATCGGATTGCATATGTTGCTTTCTGATTAAGACATCATGGACCCAGTGATGCAATGCACAACCCCCACTGACCACTCAAGTACAAAAAGTACTTGTTTCAAAATCACGGAGATAACCACATCCACTATCGACATCTCATTTGGAGATTGTTGATATTGAAAAAGAGGACCCACCTCCAGTCCTCGCCTTCGTTTTTCCACATATAGAGTCTAGAACCGAATTAAATTTCTCTAGGACACAGGCACTCTACCAAGCATATCTTTGAGATATTGCCGGAACATTCATAGTGATACCAAAATTATTGGTATTCCATGATGATTGAATGGAAATCCTACCAGTGCTAACATCAATGCCAACACTGAACGTAGGTCACACAGTTTCCGTAACTGTTGTGCTAACAGGCAATCTATGTGATCCTGGGTTACCCTGATACATTCTTGTGCGAAGATCAGACGACCGTACTCCATTCTTATCAACAACGGTCACTATGTCTGATATAAAATCTGATGACTGTACTTCAATCTTATCAACAACAGTCAATAAATCAGATAAGGGATTCTATGACCGTACTCCAACATTATCAACAACGGTCAGAAAATCCACAACATATCAACATTCCGCACTGCTTCAACTTCAACAAACATCAGGAACCAAGGATCTGCAGCAAATCGACAAACGCCACAACTTCAAGAAAGGACTCCCGCTGCTAACCGCTCTATCTATGGGTCTATATTCAGTCGATCTGCATGAAGTCTTCTAGAATACTTTATATTGGTTGAAAAGCCGATTAAAAGTATGTCTGTCAACGATGATCAAAGGCTGATGCTGTTTTATCAACATAACTGCTCAACGGTCCAAATCTCAGCTCCAGCCTTACAAACACAGAAGTCTTCAAAGATATGCAACCTAGTCTACTATTACAAAGGGGGAGATTGTTAGGTACTAGAAAGTTGTAATAGATAGTCTAGGGGGTAAAAGTGAAACATTGTATAGATGTTAAGTTTTGTTTAGGAAATAGTCCTAACTAACCAAGTTTTAAGCCATGGTATAAATACCAACATGTAAGGCTTAAAACTTTAACTTTTGCCATTAATCAAATCTTCATTTCCAGCAATTGTTCTCTCTACCATCTCTCTACTTTCTCTCTCTAAAAGCCCTAATCTCATTCTTCACTTTTCTAGCCAAAATCATCATCCAACACCATCAAATGGATTGAATCAGTGTTATTGTGCTTTTCAGTTTTGCACCAAAACTAAATATGATTCGTTTATCATTATTTATTTTTCCGTCACTTATTTTATTAAAATTATTGAACATAAAAAACATAATAATCTACGCCCGCTGCGAAGCGCGGCCTAATATGGCTTGTTATAATAAATTTATACTAACTCAAAATGGTGACAACATATACAAAATTATTTATTCTATCATATTAATTATATATGACAACTTTTTTAATCTTTTCTATTTTATTTATTTTTGTGATACAAATAAAGTTTGAATAATGAAAAGAGAAAGGGAAAAAACACACATTCGAAATATTGAAGAATACAATTACCGAACAAGGAAAAAGTAAATAAGAAGTGACACGCATCCCATCTATATATCAATTGAAATTTAATTGCAAAAATAGAGGTACTCTTATCTTGGAAATTGAAAAATCAGAAATTA
Organism: Calendula officinalis; assembly: GCA_963853835.1. NCBI lineage: Eukaryota > Viridiplantae > Streptophyta > Magnoliopsida > Asterales > Asteraceae > Calendula > Calendula officinalis. The sequence continues at coordinate 20,248,690 of OY970832.1, forward strand.
AGAGAGAGAAAGTTTGACTGAAGGAGTTAATTTAGTAGGACCCAGGGGTTTCACTTTTTAAAACTCATACTTATGACAATAGGCAGAATACGCAGACACTTGGACCACCGTCCCGCATCCGATCGACGACCAATTAAAGGCTACAACTTTTTAACCTCTATTGCTTTATCTTCATCGTCCTTACATTACAATGTGGCCACACTAGCTTCTGCCGATGCGATCCAGGGTTGTGATTGATTTCGCTTTGTAGTTTATTTGTTTCTTCTTATAACTTGATCAATCGTCATTTTTAATAAACATTCCTAAGGTGACCTCATCTTTGATCAAGTAAAGGACGCCAACCGATGCTAAATTGGACTATTGGCATATTACGGTATGGATCTAAAATTGTTCCTAATTGATTTCAGTGTGGTTTGGAAATTGTATTAATCAACTAACTATATGCTTTTACAGGCGACATCACGAAAAAAGGTGATTCAAAGTCAAAGGCGTTGAAGACAATAAGAAGATCAGAAGTGCAGTCAAGAAGATTTATGACATTCAGACCAAGAAAGTCAACACTTTGATCAGGTATTTCTGCTAATCATTGTAAAACCACTCATTGTCTATACTTTACATAATGTATCAATCGAGCACTTTGCTGGTGTTTTGTTTTAATGTAATGCAGATGTAATGGAACGAAGAAAGCATATGTCAGGTTAACTCCAGATTATAATGCTTTGGATGTTGCTAACAAGATTGGAATCATCTAAATTAGTTGTTTCATTTGAAAGGGTATTTGTCATTTTGACATTATTATTAGTTTTGTTGTTTTTTGTACTTCGTTTGTTTCGAATTGCAGATTTAAATATGCTAATGGGATTATACTTCAATTGCTGTGTTTATTTTGTGTGTCATTTTCGTAATTTTGTAGATAACAAGTTGTGTTTTCAGATTTTAGTTCTACTAAAAAGAAGTTTGAAATGGTCTCCTAAATTGATAGTTTGTAGCATTAGCTGTAGATGTTGAATTTCACGACGCAAAGGCATTTTGGCTTTTGGTCATCTCATTGATTTTTTCTTTCAGTATCTGCTTTTATTAATGATAATGTAGTACAAAGTTATTAAAAGACTGCAAAGTTATGCAAAGGTTCTCGTATTTAATAAAATTATAACCTAAGATTCTAATCTATAACTTTGTTATGCTTTCAACTTTGATTACCTTTTGATTTTTGTAGGGCTACATATACGGCGCCTTAAGATTCTATTGCTCATGTTGGCTAATTTTATTACCACGGGAACAATCTGATAAAGAAAGGGAAATGCTAACAAGTGCCATTAGGGTAATGGTTAAGAAAAAAAAGAAGCTTAAATTTGATGTACATTAACCATAAAAAAAACCACCCCTTGCATTTCACTAACCACTCATGAGTGGTTATGCTTTAATATATATATACATTAACCACTTGACTATCTATTATCCATTGCCCTTAGGGCAATAGTTAGCAAATCCCACAAAGAAATCATCATGATAAATAGATTGTATACCATCGGCACTCATCACCATGACAGCATCACTAACCACCATCGATGTCGACCATCATCAACCACCACCACAATCAGTACCGCTCGCCATTAAACATCACTATGCACCTCCCTCCAACCACCATCACTACCGTCGCCGCCCACCATCACTGCAACCAACACCCACCGCCAATACTATTTTCACCACCAACATCACTATCGCAATCGCAAAATGTAGATAGAGGGTACCCACCGCCGTGATAGAAGTTAACACCCCCCCCCCCCCTCAAGCTGGAGGGTATGGAAGGAGACCCAGCTTGGAGATGGCTTCTTGATGACGTGGACCAGATAGATTCTTTGTAAAAACATCCGCAAGTTGATGTTCAGTAGACACATGTGAAAGACTAATAAGTCCACTTTGTAACTTCTCACGTACAAAATGACAATCAAGTTCGATGTGCTTAGTACGTTCATGAAAGACCGGATTTTTGGCAATGTAAATAGCATCCTGATTATCACACTTCAAAGCAATTGGTGTAATATCCAGAACTTGCAATTCGGACAAAAGCCTGCTCAGCCAAGCAAGCTCAGCACAAACACGTCGCATAGATCTATACTCAGCCTCTGCGGACGACAAAGAAACAGTAACTTGTTTCTTTGATTTCCAGGATAAAGGAGATCCACCAAAAAAATATGAAAAAACCACTCACAGATCGTCTTGTAATGGGACAAGATGCCCAATCACTAACACAGTATGCTTGAAGATCAAACTGCGCATCTTTATTTAAAAACAATCCTTGAGAAGCAGTACCTTTAAGGTACTGTAAAACATGAAGTGCAGCAGCATAATGAGCTTCAGAAGGTGTTTGGTTGAACTGGCTGAGATATTGAACCGCAAAAGATAAATCAGGCCTTGTATGGAGCAAAAAATTCAACTTTCCAATTAATTGTCTATAAGTGGTAGGCTCAGATAAAGGATTATCCATCTGAGGGACTAATTTTAAACCGGATGGAAATGGTGAAGATACTGGTGTAGAATCATACATAGAATAATGGTGCAATAAGTCCAAGACAAACTTATGTTGATTAATAACCATACCAGAAGGAATTTCATTAAACTCCAAACCCAAAAATAGATGAATATATCCCAGATCTTTGATCTTAAATTGAGCATCTAAAAACATCTTTAAATCTGAAATCTCAGCAAGATTATCTCCGGTCACTAATATGTCATCAACATAAATGGCAACAATGATGATACTGCCGTTCACATGCTTTAGGAAGAGAGAATGATCATTCAAAGAATGTTTAAAACCTTTGGATTGTAAGGCAACAGACAACTTTGCATACCACTGGCGAGATGCCTGTTTTAACCCATAAAGGGATTTTCTCAGTCGACAAACATGAGAAGAAGATGGGACAAGAAGACCAGGAGGAGCTTTCATATACACTTCCTCGTGAAGATCACCATGCAAGAATGCATTATTGACGTCAAATTGATGAACTTTCCACCCTTTTTTAACTGCCAAAGAAACAATAGCATGAACTGTGGTGAATTTGACAACAGGGGAAAACGTTTCATGATAATCAATCCCATGTTTTTGTGTAAATCCTTTGGCAACCAATCGAGCTTTATGCCGTTCAATAGTACCATCGGACTTATACTTGATCTTATAAACCCATCTACAAGAAATGGGTTTTTTACCTTTGGGAAGTTCAACAACATCCTATGTGTGATTGGCCTCTAATGCAGTAAATTCATTCTGCATAGCCTGCTCCCACGCAGGGTTTCCTCGTGCTTCAGTATAAAAGGCAGGCTCAGATGATAATAAGGAAGCATTAAGTGCAAAAGAAGAACAATCATGAGATTGTGATGAAGAACCAATGCACAAATTCGTGAGAGTATGGAAGCAATCAAATGCAGAAGAAGAATCAACATGATTACAAACATAAGCATTGAGGTGTTTTGGAACAGTAGAAGTTCGAGTTGATCTTCTTGGAGGATTGGCATTGGGAACAGAAGCTTGAGCTTGCGAATTATCAACATTCGGAATTGAGGAAGCAACTGAACAAGGCTGATCAGGCACAGAATGTGGTATGTATGAAGTGTCAGACATAGAAGGACCAAATTCTGTGGAAGAAGACACTTGTAAAGGGAATATAGCTTCAAAAAATTTAACATCTCTTGATGAAAAAATAGTATTATTTTCAAGATTCAAGAGTTTGTACACTTTCTGACCATATGGGTAGCCAATAAAAACACATGCAGCAGCCCTAGGCATAAACTTGTCACTTGATGAACGGATAGGGGAGGCATGGCAAAGACAACCAAAAGTTCATAAATACGAAAAGTCTGGTTTTGTCTTGTATAAAACTTCATAGGGAGTCTGAAAATGTAATGGTTTGGATGACATGCGATTAATCAAATGAGTGGCAGTTTTGATACACTCTCCCCAATAGAGATTGCCAAGTCCTGATTGAAAGTAAAGAGCCCGAGCAACTTCCAAAATGTGCTTGTTTTTTCTCTCAACAAGACCATTTTGTTGAGGTCTATAAGGGATAGACTTTTGATGAATAATCCCTTCGTTAACAAAAAAATCTATACCTTCTTTACTAGATCCAAGTTCATAGGCATTATCACTTCGAATCACTTTTATCAACAAGCCAAACTAAGTTTTAACAAGGTTAACAAAACCCTGAATGATAGACATAGCATAAGATTTATGTGAAAGTAAATGTGTCCAAGTAAACCTGCTAAAGTCATCCACAATGGTAATAAAATACCTATTACCATCAACAGTTGAATGTTTCTAAGGGCCCCAAACATCAACGTGAATAAGATCAAAAATATGTGAAGAAGATGTTTGACTTTTTGGAAAAGACATTTTATGTTGCTTAGCTTTTGAACAAGTCAAACAAGTGTCAATACAAGAATCACTAGAAGTAGATGACACAATGGACAATTTCTTGAGTTTTTCTAAAGGTAAATGACCAAAACGTCGGTGCCAAAGCATATCATCAGTCATATTACTAGAATTTTTATTACAAGAATTCGAAACAGGCATTACAGAATTACAAAAGGTCAAAGCAGAGAGATCAAATTTGAAAGACAAATTGGAAGCTAAGTCTTGATGATCAAAGACATACAAGTCATTAATCCGTTTGCCAAGAATGCCAAGAGAGATCTTATGCTTGGACGAAGGGTCCTGCAGAAGACATTCTTTATCAGTAAGAATGAGAAAAGTTTTAAGTTGTGCAACAAGTTTTGCTGCTGACAACAAGTTGTATTTGAAACAAGGAACATACAACACATTCTGTAATGTAATAGAGTCATGAATTTTAACATCACCAAAAAATGAAATGAAATAATTCTGTCCATTAGGCAGACCAGTCGAATGAGGCTGAGAAAATTTAGTCAGGGAAGAAAAAAAACTTTGTTAGAGCACATATGATCAGTGGCTCCTGAATCAATAATCCAGGAATTATGTGTGCGTAATAAGTGAGATGATCTGTAAACATTCGCAGCAAAATGTTCGAATGAGAAGGATTTACCTTCATTCATCATTGCTCCATCAGTAATGATATTGTTGTGTCACACCCCGCCAAAAATGTTTGCGGAAGAACGGGGTGGACATCATGAGTAACAACAAGCATATGATTATTGTAAACATTTAATGATTTAAAACCTAAATAAAATTATTGAAATAAAGTACGCCACAAAAATTTAAATGTTAACAAAATAAATAAAACCTAAAGACAATGTTTTGAAATGAAATAAGTTTGTGGCATCCTGACACATGCATGCTAATGATCCAAAGCTAATGAGACCAAATGCTTCACCTAATTACCTGAAAAACATATATAAAATGGTCAACAAAAATTATTGAGTGAATCCACAGGTTTAATATGAGTTTTGAAAACAAAAGTTTTTATTGTATTTACAAGTATAGAATACAGTTTTGATTTAGTAAATGTTAACATTCCAATATGGCAAAATATGTGTGATGATAAGATGTTTAAAAATGGTTTGATATGAATAAATGTTATAATAAAATTTGATATGTAAACACATGTATGTATCAAAATAGTAAGGTTATAAAAGTAGTAAGTATTGAAAATGCATGACTGGTATCCCCAATAGTTTGCAAGGCTCTTGAGTTAATATGCCGACCCTAAGCCCATAACCAAACTACAACTCAAAGTGTGATGTTTCTGTTCTCTAAGATATGCACTCCCCTGACGGTGGGGTAGCACCGTTAAAACAAAATGTGGGAGGAAGAGTGTCAGCCAATAGTACTATCTGCATATCCAGGGTCTAGTCGCAACTAGCTAATGGTTACGGTATGTAGGCATCTACCTATACACTACATCTTGTCTTAGTTCGAGCATAAAGATTGATTGTCATGTTTTGAATGATGTATCATCACAATAAAATAACAGTTATAAATAATGTGAGTATATGTAAAACAGTTTGATATGTTTTTCACCCCAAAACAATTAAAAATGTTATAAAAAGAGTAAATGAGGGGATGTGGACTCACCTGATGCAAAGCTTCCAAAAATGCAACTAAGTAGAATGCAAGATCCAACCAAAAGACTTCTAGTGACCTAAATGCATAGAAGTAACCTATGAGCGATACGTTGGTGACGTTGTTGTAATAATATTTTATTTTAAGTGTATTTCTTTTGTACTTTCAAGTTTTGGTAAAATTGGTTATTTAAAAAAAACTAAAGGATATTTGAGTAGATAATTATTTAATAATAAATAACTAATTATAAAATTTGTATCATGTATTATTTAACTAAGTCGATAAATATGTAAAATAATTAATTAATATATAATAATCAAGTGTTAGTTAAGTATATGATTATAATAAAAAAAATATCAAATAACTAATTAGATAACTTAATAAAGTCTTTATGTATATGTATTACGTAAATAGTAACTACATAATATATTTTAAATAAAAATATAATTAGTATGATAAAAATCTGATTTATAAAACAAATAATAATGAGTAAACTGAGGTTGGGCTTGTTTCAAAACAATGGTGGTCCGGTGGGCTGAGGTTGCGATGGGCAGAGGGGAAGCAGTTGGCAGCGCAGGAAAAAATAAAATAAAGGTGCAGCCAGGTCTCGAACTGAAGACCTGCTGTTCAAGGCAACAAGTGTTAACCAACATGGATGGCTCAAATGTTTGTTTTAAATATGAAAAATACGAATTTAAATCAACGACGCAGAGGCCTGGTTTGAACAGAAAACAGAGATACAACGCAGGGGCTGTCCCGGTCAGTTTTAATTTGTTTTCAAGAGTTGATTATGGTATAAAAATCGTTTATAACTATATTTTAAGCACTAAAACATAAAGGGTGATCACATCTAACATAAAATATAAGATTTAAAATCAAAGACATTAAGAAGAGATTAAGAAAATTTTACCAACTTTTTGGTGGATGTTCTTGAGAGAGTTTTTGGATGCTCTTATCACTGATTTACGATTTATGATTATAATGATACTGATTTTCGATTTAAAGGAGAGATTAAAGAGTTTTGATAACTTAGATCTTATCAATTTGTTATTTTAAATATAGATTTCATAATCTTATCCATAAAATAAAATAAAATAAAACTTGGTTAAGTGATCTTGGAGGGGAAAAGATAGGAACGTACAAGAGAGAGTTTTTAATATAGAGTTTAAATGGTTTATATTATTCAGTTTTGCATATCCGTAAATTATTTTAATGTTTTAATATGAGCTATAAAAGTTATATTTTCAATTATGTTTAGTCACCAACTCGCTAAATGCAAACCTAATGCTATAATGCAACAAGACGAAAATGTACAAGCTATAATGTGTACTAATGAAACATGATTTGATGGTTTTTGCTAGACTTAAATGCAAATTGAATGATTTCTTAGATGCTAAAACTATAACTAATCTAACATGGATGTTGGGCCAAGTACTCGATTTCTAGGGTTGTCACATTCTCCCCTTGTTAAAAAAATTTCGTCCCGAAATTTAAGACGATGTACTACTAGGTTAGGGTCGGAAACATATATGGATACTTATGTATCGAAAGGTTTCTTAAAAATACTAGTTATATAAAAGAGACGTACCAATTTCCGTATCATGATCTTGACCACCTTCTTGAGCTCCTATCACATATGCCCTCCCACGAGCAGGCTGACGATCATTGTTGTTGTTTTTGTTGTTGTTATCGTTGTTGTTTTGGAGTCTTGGGCAAGGGTTCCTTAGGTGATTTGGATCTCCACATTCATAGCAAGCTCTTGGTTTTGGTGCATCATTTCCTTGGTTTGTTATGTTGGCTCTACAGTTCTGAACTTTATGACCCCATCGGTCACATCGACTACATTTCTCACATCTCCCTTCGTGATGCCAGCTACAGTTGTTGCACTTAGGTTTCTTTCCGGTATAAGGTTTTGCTCCTTGATTCGTTTGGTTGGTTGCTCCATAGTTTTGATTTGTTTTCTGGTATTTGTTTGTAGACGAATGTTGGTTGTTCTGATTGTTTTCCCCTCTTCGCTTGCCATTTTTGTTAACTTGATTATTGCATGGGTTGGTGTTGTTGGTTGGGTTTGTGGTAGTAGTTTCCTTCTGCAATGTACCGTTACGAATGGCATCATCTGTTAATCTTTGAGCCCGGTTCACAGCATCCTCAAAAGTAGTAGGTTCAGCAGCAGTCACATAGCCTCGAATCACACGAGATAGTCCATATGTATACCTTTCGATCCTCTTGTATTCAGGAGTAACCATATCAGGGACTAATCGCGCTAGTTCTTGGAATTTCGTAGTATATCCAGTAATATCTGAGCCTTCCATTGTGATGTTCCACAGATCTGTCTCAATTTTCTGCAGTTCTCTTCTTGGACAGAATTTATCAGTCAGTTGACGTTTGAAATCAGCCCAGGTCATAGCATCAGCAGCGTCACGACCTAAAGTTTGGACTTTCGAATTCCACCATGATAACGCCTCTTTTGCCAGGGTGCTCGCAGCATACTTAACCCTATTGTTAGGCGAGCAATTTATTATACTGAAAATGGACTCGATCTTTTCAGTCCAATGGATAATGGCAATGGCTCCTTCATTACCAGAGAATGTTGGAGGACGACAATTGGTGAACGTTTTGAATGTACAACCCTGACGGTTACCATTTGGCTCTTCATTGTTCTCGACTCTTCCATTGTTAGCATTATTCTGATTATTCGTCCTATTTGCTTCATATTGTGCTAATGCTTCAGTAATTCGGCGCTCCACCATTTGCTCAACTGTTTCGGCCTCATTGGTTCTTCGGTTGTTTCGCGAAGCATTTCTTGCAGGCATTTTGGTTCTAACAATTACAACATGCGAATATAAGATGTAATGGTGGAAAAAGTCACCATACGAGGCATAAGAAAAGAAACATGAAGGAATATGATAGATAAACAAATGCAATATTTAGGTTGCTAAAGAAAACTAAGCATATGGAGATGAAAGTCTTTAAGTTCTTCTACTGGTTCAGGTTGGTGGGGGTCGAACATGCTTTCGAGGCGTTGTAATAATTATCAGTCCATTCTTAACTCGTCGCGTAACTATTGCGTGTTCGTCTATTGCTGGAATTGTAGGCCATTTAGGGATTACAAGCGTAACACGTTCTCTAAAGCATTGTGGTGGAGGAGGAGGCGAGGTTGATCGAATAGACATAGCATAACTATGTTCACTATCTACGTCTAACGAAAACTAAAACGAACTCACTGAAGACATGTTGTATCCAAAATATGATATATATTCTAACTAAGGTCAGTGTAAGGCAAATGAATTTCTTAGTTGTAAGTAAAATGAATGAAATGCGATGCAATCCTATATGAATGAGACTCTATATGAAAATGCAACTCTAATTATGAAATGAGACTCTAGATGCCACGAAAACGTTTTGACTCAAAATAGTTTTGCCCAAAAATCGTTTTGAAGTTATAGACTAGACTGACTAGTTCACTATAACCAATGTCTCTGATACCAATCTGTCACACCCCGCCAAAAATGTTTGCGGAAGAACGGGGTGGACATCATGAGTAACAACAAGCATATGATTATTGTAAATATTTAATGATTTAAAACCTAAATAAAATTATTGAAATAAAGTACGCCACAAAAATTTAAATGTTAACAAAATAAATAAAACCTAAAGACAATGTTTTGAAATGAAAATAAGTTTGTGGCATCCTGACACATGCATGCTAATGATCCAAAGCTAATGAGACCAAATGCTTCACCTAATTACCTGAAAAACATATATAAAATGGTCAACAAAAATTATTGAGTGAATCCACAGGTTTAATATGAGTTTTGAAAACAAAAGTTTTTATTGTATTTACAAGTTTAGAATACAGTTTTGATTTAGTAAATGTTAACATGCCAATATGGCAAAATATGTGTGATGATAAGATGTTTAAAAATGGTTTGATATGAATAAATGTTATAATAAAATTTGATATGTAAACACATGTATGTATCAAAATAGTAAGGTTATAAAAGTAGTAAGTATTGAAAATGCATGACTGGTATCCCCAATAGTTTGCAAGGCTCTTGAGTTAATATGCCGACCCTAAGCCCATAACCAAACTACAACTCAAAGTGTGATGTTTCTGTTCTCTAAGATATGCACTCCCCTGACCGGTGGGGTAGCACCGTTAAAACAAAATGTGGGAGGAAGAGTGTCAGCCAATAGTACTATCTGCATATCCAGGGTCTAGTCGCAACTAGCTAATGGTTACGGTATGTAGGCATCTACCTATACACTACATCTTGTCTTAGTTCGAGCATAAAGATTGATTGTCATGTTTTGAATAATGTATCATCACAATAAAATAACAGTTATAAATAATGTGAGTATATGTAAAACAGTTTGATATGTTTTTCACCCCAAAACAATTAAAAATGTTATAAAAAGAGTAAATGAGGGGCTGTGGACTCACCTGATGCAAAGCTTCCAAAAATGCAACTAAGTAGAATGCAAGATCCAACCAAAAGACTTCTAGTGACCTAAATGCATAGAAGTAACCTATGAGCGATACGTTGGTGACGTTGTTGTAATAATATTTTATTTTAAGTGTATTTCTTTTGTACTTTCAAGTTTTGGTAAAATTGGTTATTTAAAAAAAACTAAAGGATATTTGAGTAGATAATTATTTAATAATAAATAACTAATTATAAAATTTGTATCATGTATTATTTAACTAAGTCGATAAATATGTAAAATAATTAATTAATATATAATAATCAAGTGTTAGTTAAGTATATGATTATAATAAAAAAAAATATCAAATAACTAATTAGATAACTTAATAAAGTCTTTATGTATATGTATTACGTAAATAGTAACTACATAATATATTTTAAATAAAAATATAATTAGTATGATAAAAATCTGATTTATAAAACAAATAATAATGAGTAAACTGAGGTTGGGCTTGTTTCAAAACAATGGTGGTCCGGTGGGCTGAGGTTGCGATGGGCAGAGGGGAAGCAGTTGGCAGCGCAGGAAAAAATAAAATAAAGGTGCAGCCAGGTCTCGAACTGAAGACCTGCTGTTCAAGGCAACAAGTGTTAACCAACATGGATGGCTCAAATGTTTGTTTTAAATATGAAAAATACGAATTTAAATCAACGACGTAGAGGCCTGGTTTGAACAGAAAACAGAGATACAACGCAGGGGCTGTCCCGGTCAGTTTTAATTTGTTTTCAAGAGTTGATTATGGTATAAAAATCGTTTATAACTATATTTTAAGCACTAAAACATAAAGGGTGATCACATCTAACATAAAATATAATATTTAAAATCAAAGACATTAAGAAGAGATTAAGAAAATTTTACCAACTTTTTGGTGGATGTTCTTGAGAGAGTTTTTGGATGCTCTTATCACTGATTTACGATTTATGATTATAATGATACTGATTTTCGATTTAAAGGAGAGATTAAAGAGTTTTGATAACTTAGATCTTATCAATTTGTTATTTTAAATATAGATTTCATAATCTTATCCATAAAATAAAATAAAATAAAACTTGGTTAAGTGATCTTGGAGGGGAAAAGATAGGAACGTACAAGAGAGATTTTTAATATAGAGTTTAAATGGTTTATATTATTCAGTTTTGCATATCCGTAAATTGTTTTAATGTTTTAATATGAGCTATAAAAGTTATATTTTCAATTATGTTTAGTCACCAACTCGCTAAATGCAAACCTAATGCTATAATGCAACAAGACGAAAATGTACAAGCTATAATGTGTACTAATGAAACATGATATGATGGTTTTTGCTAGACTTAAATGCAAATTGAATGATTTCTTAGATGCTAAAACTATAACTAATCTAACATGGATGTTAGGCCAAGTACTCGATTTCTAGGGTTGTCACATGTTGACTTTGCTGGTTGAAGTAGCATGAACACTGTTAGCACTAATGAGATCAACAAGTTTCTGGAATTGATCCTGAGAAATTGAAGATGATGATGAGACTGCAGAGTGAGCGGAAGAAGGATCTTGAGGTGTATAATTGTCTCGTTTAGTTTTAGTGAACTTAAAGTTTGCTGGATAACCATGTAAACGATAGCATTGTGCCTTAGTGTGCCCTGTTTTCTTGCAAAGATTGCACACTAACGTCCTTTTAATATCAGTAGCTTGCATAGCAATCGATTCAGTTTCAAGAACAGATTGAGGCATTGAAATTTCTCTCTGACGTTCTTCTTGAACAATAATCGAATAAGCAGTTGAAACTGATGGCAAGGGTTTCATCATTAGAATCTGAGCCCTAATTGCTTTGTATGAATCATGTAATCCCATTAGCAGTTGAATGAGACGTTGATCTTCGAGATACTTAACCAATTGAGCAGCAGTACCACATGAACAATTAGGCAGATCCTGTACAATTCGCAATTCATCCCAAACTTTTGACAAATTGGTGAAATACACTGTGAAACTATCAGAATTTTGTGAAATCGAGTAAAGTTGTTGATGAATCTGATAGATCAGTGCTCCATCAGACTGAGCATATCGCTGATTCAACTCTTTCCAAATTTCATGAGCAGATTGAAGAAACAACACGCTATCTGCAATATTCTCCTGTAAAGAATTAAGTAACCAGTTAATCACCATTGAATTAACACGAAACCAGGTGGAGTAGCTTGCAGATGTAGCAAGAGGTTGAGCAATCGTTCCATCAACAAAACCGAACTTGTTCTTCGCTGCTAATGCTATCGTCATCGATCGTTTCCAAGCCATGAATCCAACGCCATTGAAGACATTAGAAACGAGAATAGATCCTGGATTATCAGAAGATCCAAGATAATATGGATTTGAAGAATCATTGAGAGGATTAGAAGATTGATTTGAAGATTGAGCTTGATCGCGCTCTGATACCATGTTTACTTGATTTGAGAGAGAATGAAGAAAAATGAAAGTTGTTGTATATTGAATGAGTACAAGATTACAGAGAGAAGGTGTATATAAGCACTAAAAGACTAACAAATTTTGTAACTAACTAACAAATAATGAACAACTTAAATAAGCACATGCTAATCACGTGATAGAAGTTAACAGACACCCGTATCTAATTTTAACAGCGTAAACATGTAACCCACATTTTGTTGCATGTGTTCCGTTTTGATTTTTATGGAATATGGATATGATCAGTTGTAAGGCAAACAGGTTAATAGATAAGATGAAAATAAATATGGGTTTTGATAATGACAGCCCTAAGGGCTGTCATAAGACATGCATAAAAAGCTTGTACATTCATCCGTAACCGACTCCTGAATTTTATGAACTACCCATTTGTACAACTTTTTATGCACTTAATGACAGCCCTTAGGGCTGTCATTATCAAAACCCAATAAATATATACAAAAGGTTATCTGAAGTTCTGAACACTAAAGAGTGATTTTTGTACGAAAAAACATAAAATAAAAATAATATGTCTGTCAGAAGTGGGATTTGAACCCACGCCCTCTCTCGAAGACCAGAACTTGAGTCTGGCGCCTTAGACCACTCGGCCATCCTGACTTTTGTGAAATTCTTTCTGCACGTAATTCTTTATCAGAAATGAGATTTTTATATAAAGTTATAATTATACATTTGAAGCATGTAGGTTAAATACTTATATGCCCAATTGTATATATACATTATATAACTTATAACTTTATAACATATATTTTGCAATCCAAAGCCATTAATTCCATCAAAAAATTCTAAATACATGTTTACACATTTGGCCCAAACATACCAAATTTTCAACCCCAACCCACTTTTCCATTAAATGAACACAATTACTTCAAATGGCTAGCTATACTCCAAGCTTCCGAAATCGGTACTCTAAGTTTCATTAGGAAGTTATCTTCTGGTTTCAAGTGCTCAAATGGATGAAATATCTTCTGATTTGAAACAAAGTGGGGTGAATTTTTGTGGATCACAATAGGAGAAACATCATATATAAATTATGGGACTAATAATAGTAATGGTATGGTGGTAAAATGGTGTGGCCAATTAAGGGTATTGGTGTATTGCTACATTCTTCAATAGGAGGGTTTTTTACTCATTGTGGTGGGTGGATTTCAAGTTAGATGGTGTGTCTTTTCAAGTGTGCCAATGTTGATTTTTTTCTATAACGGGTTTGAGCAAGTTATTAATAGTAAAGTGACTATTGATGATTGGGTGGAAGTTGAAGGGCGGCATTATGGTGGAGATTGTGGCGGTTGTAAGGCGGTTTATTGATTTAGAGAGTGTTGAAAAGAAGGAAAGATTGAATCTGGCGAAAAAAACTTAGAAGATTTTGTTGGAACAAAATCACAGATCAACTTATTACTGATGCTGCAGTTAGTACTGATCATGTTTATTACTGATGAATACCATGGTTGATACTGATGGGGCAGAAACTTACTACTAATGAGTTGATACTGGTGAAGACTATAACTTAGTTACTACTGATCAAAGCACATATTGAAGATACTACTGATCTTAGTAGTTACTACTGACGTTGTATCTGGACTTGCTACTGGTCACCAGAGTTCCTACTGACGATGCTTATTTACTACTGGTGATTGCAGTTACTACTGGTATATGTTTTGGAAGCATATCAAGTCCGAGATCTTCGTAGAGATAGTTATAGAATGTAATTCAATGTATATCTTTTATATTTCGAATGTAAATCAAGTCCTAGAATAACTAGGGTAAATAGTTTAGCTTCAAGGACTATTATAAATAGTTCCTTACGAATTGTAAACGTACGTGTGTATTGTTAATTGATAATATACATTGAAGCTTTTTGTGAAACTGTGTTCTTATTATTTTCGCATATTGTTCTTACAGTTCATCGTTCTTAAACATATTGATATAGTGTTAATCCGCTGTAACTTCTATCATCAATTAGATCTAAAGGTGTTTATTAACTCATTCATAGTTAATCGATCCTGACAAGTGGTATCAGAGCGTATTGGTTCTAGATCTACGAATTTTTAAGAACAACAAAAAGTTTTAATCTTCAAAACACACACATTATTAATCATGACTGATAATAATGAAAGCACTCAAGCTAACAAAATCCCTATACTCACTCCCAATAACTTTGGGATGTGGAAGAATCGTATTAAGCAATACATGCTTATTACTGATTATTCCATGTGGGAAGTTGTCATTGAAGGAAACAAAATTGGTCCTGCTCAAGCAAGCAGTTCTGCAACTGAAGCAGACAAACTCAAGTGTGAAAAGGAGAAGAAAGACAGAGGAATCGAACTCAAAACTCTAAGCACTCTCCTACTGGCCATCCCTAATGACTATCAACATCTCTTTGTTGAATATGATGATGCAAATGTGCTGTGGCAAGCACTGGAGAAGAGATTCGTTGGCACCAAGAGCACCAAGAGGAACATGAAGTCTGTTCTCAAGCAAGACTTTGAAAATTTCAAAGGAAAGCCCAATGAGACACTCACTCAAGTGTTTGACAGATTCAACAAGCTAATTGGTGAACTTAACCAGGTTGGGGTTAAGATGGATCAAGAAGATGTTAACATGAATTTCCTAAGGTCTCTTAGTGAAGAATGGGCCATGTACACAGTGATATACAGACAGAGAGATGCACTAGAAGAAAAGGAGTTAGATGAACTCTACAATGATCTCAGAGTATTTGAAACTGAGGTAAATCAAAAGAACTCTTCTATTTCTTCTAATAATGCTTCATTTGTATCTAGTACAGGTCAAGGTCAAGAAACTGCCACAGGAAAGGCTGCAGATTGTGAAGATGCTGCAAGAGAATCCTTTTTCACTAGTCATGTGCATACTGCACTAATTAGTGATGATTTTGAACAATTGAATCCTGATGATCTTGAGGAGATGGATCTCAAATGGCAGATGGCTATGCTGAGTCTGAGAACCAAAAGGTTCTTAAAAAGGACTGGTAGGACAAGTCTTAACTACAACAAAGGTGACAAAGCTGGATTTGACAAAACTAAAGTCAAATGTTACAACTGTAACAATCTTGGTCACTTTGCAAAAGAATGTCCTCAGCCAGACAAAAGATCAAAATCAACTGCTCTTGTTTCACAACAAGGACAAGGATATGACTGGAGCTTTCAAGCAGAAGAACATGCTCAAAATCAAGCTCTTATGGCCTTTACTGACAGCAAATCTGAGGTAAAAACTAAACCTTGTACTTCTGAATGTACTAAAATTGTTAAAAATTTAGAAAAAGAAAACACTAAATTAAATGAAGATTTAGCAAAATCATTAAGAAGAAATTATGAATTTGATGGTGTGATTGCTGATCAAGAACATCAGATAAAGGTGTACCAGATGATTGATCAAAGGATAAAGGAAGAACTGCTCCAAGCTGTAGATGAGAAAGATTACTATGAATCAAAAAATAAAGAACTAACAAGTAAATCAGAAGAATGTCAACTTGAAATTGAACAAAATAAATTAACAATTAAGAAATTTGAAAGAAGCACTAAAATTCTTGATGAATTAACTAATAATCAAACTACAGAAAAAGTTGTTCATGGAGTGGGATATCATGCTGTACCACCTCCATATAAATTCATCCCTCCACTTAAAGATAGTTCAGAAAGAATCATAAATGAATTAAAAAACGAAAATCAAACTGAATCTAATAATGAAACATCTGAATCAAATGATTCTTCTGATGATGATCAAACTACAGACTCAATTGAATTCAAAATTTTTCAAACTGAATCTACAAACTCAATTGATACAAGCTTTCACACAGCACAAAGTGAAGAAGACTCTCCTAAATATAATGCAGAAAATGTACCACAAATTCTAAGAAGGGGAAATGAAAGAAATAAAAATCAACTCTTAGATCAAAGAAAACCTGAAGGTGCTAAAGATAAGAAATTAAGATGTGTTATGTGCAACAAAGTGAATCATTTAGCAAAGGATTGTCACTTCAATCCAATTAACTGTAAAGAGTTTAAAGAATTTAAAAATTTTAAAGAAAAAGCAAAAACACAAAAGTTAAAAGATACTACTGCTCCTTCAGTAGTAAATAAAACAAAAACTCCAACTGCTGAAACACCAAGATTTGGAAGAAGTGCATAAGGTTTGTGCAAAGTAGAAGAGTTGGAAGCCCAAAGAACAGCAATTACTTCAAGAACAATGGAAAATCAAATCAAAATAAACAATATTTTAAATTTTCTAACACCAGTAAAAACTTTAACAATTTTACTACTGGTGTTAACCCTAATTATAATGCTGTCTGGTACCAGTACAAAAACACTACTGGTAAAAACCCTAATTATAAAAATACTACTGCTACTAAACCAACATTCAAACATACTACTGGTGTCAACCCTAAAAACACTACTGGTCATTCTAAACATGGTAAGTACCCAAATACTACTGGTCCATCAGTAGTAAAGTATTCAAAGGCTAAAAATCATAGGTATAGACCAAGATCAATAATGAACTCAGACACCAGTACCAAGTCTAAAAGAGCAGTAGTAAAACAGAACACCAGTACTAAAAAGGTATGGGTACCAAAAATATTTAAGGTTAACTGTTCTAAATCTGATTTCTCAAAGGATGAACCCAAGACATATAAAGCTTGGGTTCCCAAACTTAACTAACCTTTTATTTACTTGTGTAGAGCATTCAGATCCCAGAAGAAGGAAGAACATTGCACATTGATAGTGGATGCTCAAGGCACATGACTGGAAATCTGCAAATTCTAAAGGATTTCAAGTCATTTAATGGAGGTTATGTAGCTTTTGGTGAGAATCCAAAGGGAGGTAAGATTACAGGTAAAGGTACTGTTACAAATGGTAAAATTACCTTTGATGATGTATTTTTTGTAGCTGAACTAAAATACAATCTTGTCAGTGTGTCTCAAGTGTGTGATAAAAAGAACAAAATTCTTTTCACAGACATTGAGTGCATCATTCTTTCTCCTGACTTTATTTTAGATGAAAAATATGTTATTTTAAGAACTCCAAGGAGAAACAATGTGTATTGCCTGGATATAGGGGGAGAACTCATTTCTTCAAATGAGGTCAACTGTTTTATATCCAAGGCAAACACCACTGAATCAGAACTATGGCATAGAAGGATGTGTCACACTAATTTCAAAAACATGAACAATTTAGTAAAAAGAAATTTGGTCATTGGATTACCTCAAAAACAATTCATGTGTGATCATCATTGTGTTGCATGCCTAAAAGGTAAACAACACAAGACTTCTCATAAGTCCAAATCTGTGAACTCTATTTCTGTTCCTTTACAACTCTTACGTATGGACCTATTTGGACCTACAAATGTAATGAGTATTGGAAAGAAACAATATTGTCTTGTTATTACTGATGACTTTTCCAGATATACATGGGTTTTCTTTCTCAGGACAAAAGATGAAACAAGTGAACTCATCAAGAACTTAATTGTTAAACTAGAGAACACATCTGATCAAAAAGTTAAAGCCATAAGATGTGATAATGGCACAGAATTTAAAAATGCTAATTTAATTAACTTTTGTGATCTTAAAGGCATTGACAGGCAATACAGCTCACCTAGAACTCCTCAATAAAATGGTGTAGCTGAAAGAAGAAATAGAACCATCATAGAATCAGCAAGATCAATGTTATCAGATTCAAAGTTACCAATCACTTTTTGGGCTGAAGCTGTTAATACTGCCTGTTATGTTCAAAACAGAGTATTAATAGTGAAGCCACATTATAAAACACCATACGAACTTTTTAATAAAAGAAAACCTTCTATAATTTTTTTAAAATCATTTGGTTGTCCTTGTACTATTCTGATTACAAGAGAACAAATTGGTAAGTTTGACTGCAAAGCTGATGATGGAATCTTTGTGGGATACTCTACTCAAACCAAATCATACAGAGTGTTCAACAAAAGATTGAGGATTATTGAAGAAAGCATCAATGTATCCTTTAATGAAAATGTTCCTAATGAACAAGGAAATTGTCCAGATTGGCTATTTAACATAGACAATCTAACCAAATCCTTTAATTCTAACATGGATTTAAATGCAGGTGATTCAAATTGTCATACTCAAAAGGAAGGAACATCATCTGTTAATACTGGTCAAGAAGAGATGAGATACATAGTAGTTGATACTGCTCCCACAGTTAATACTGATGATAGTAATAACACAAATTCTGGAAGCAGTAGTAACTCTGAGAATGAGGACAGTAGTAATTCAAATACTACTGGTACCAGTAATAGTACTCAAAATACTACTGGTCCTAGCAATAACCTAAATTCTCAAGATACTACTGATCCCAGTAACAACAACAATACTACTGATCTCAATGAAGATAATAACAGCAGCAACTCTGACCAAGATAATGATGAACCAAACATCAATGACAATGAAGGATCACTAGAAGAGCAAATGCCTGAGACAAATGAGTCCAATCTTGAAAATCAACTAGTGTTTGATAGAGCTACAACAACAGGGACTCAGAAGAACCATCCATTAGACCTTGTTCTAAGTGATGTTAACTCACCACTGCAAACAAGAAGCAAATTAAACAAAAGCTTAACTGCAAACATGTGTAATATAATTTTAATTGCTAATGAATGTATGTTTGAATGCTTTCTGTCTCAGGATGAACCAAAGAAGATTCAACAAGCAATGAAGGACTCAAACTGGATTGAGGCAATGCAAGAAGAACTCCTTCAATTCAAATTACAAGCTGTTTGGACACTTGTACCTCTACCTAAAGGAAAAAGAGCCATTGGAACAAGGTGGATCTTTAGAAACAAGAAAGATGAAAGAGGTATAGTGATCAAGAACAAAGCAAGACTTGTAGCCCAAGGATACACTCAAGAAGAAGGAATAGACTATGATGAAGTATATGCTTTTGTTGCTAGAATTGAAGCAATAAGAATATTCTTAGCATATGCTTCATTCAAAAAATTCAAAGTCTATCAAATGGATGTAAAGAGTGCATTCCTATATGGGAAGATTGAAGAAGAGGTCTATGTATGCCAACCTCCAGGTTTTGAAGATCCAAAACATGGTGATTATGTATACAAACTAGACAAAGCTCTATATGGCCTACATCAGGCACCAAGAGCCTGGTATGATACATTGTCATCATACTTACTGAAGAATGAGTTCAAAAGAGGAGCAATTGACAAAACTCTGTTTATAAGAAAAGTCAAGAATGATATACTACTGGTGCATATTTATGTAGATGATATCATTTTTGGATCAACAAATGATGCATTATGTAAAGAGTTTGAAAATCTCATGCAAATCAAATTTAAAATGAGCTCCATGGGTCCAATGAACTTCTTCCTTGGACTCCAAGTAAATCAAAGAACAAATGGTATTTTGATAAACCAATCAAAATATGTTAAAGACATCTTGGAGAAGTTTGATATGAAAGACTGCAAAAGTGCTAGTACACCAATGGAAACTCACAAACACCTACATCCTGATGTTGAGGGGGAGGATGTAGATGAACACTTATATAGATCAATGATAGGTTCTTTGATGTACTTAACTGCATCAAGACCTGACATTATGTATAGTGTTTGTGTGTGTGCAAGATATAAAGCAAGACCTAAAGAACTACACTTGCAGGCTGTCAAAAGAATAATCAGATACTTGAAAGGCAAACCATCACTTGGTCTATGGTATCCACATGATTCACCCTTTGAACTCATTGCCTACACAGATAGTGACTATGGAGGTAAATGTCAAGACAGAAAATCCACTACTGGTGGATGTCAATTTTTTGGATCAAGACTGGTGTCATGGCAATGCAAGAAACAAACAAATGTATCAACATCAACTGCTGAAGCAGAGTATGTATCTGCATCTGCTTGTTGTGCTCAAGTACTGTGGATTCAAAACCAGCTTCTAGACTTTGGTATCTCTATCCTAAAAACTCCTATTTTTATTGATAATCAAAGTGCTATTAGTATTGTGAACAATCCAGTAAAACACTCTAAAACTAAACACATTGAAATAAGATTTCATTTTATAAGAGATTGCAATGAAAAGAAATTAATCAAAGTAGTTAAAATTCATACTGATGATCAATTAGCAGATCTTTTTACAAAAACATTTGATGTAGGAAGATTCAATTCTTGGTTAACAGTATTGGAATGATATTGATAAATTAAAATCTCACTTAAAATCATGTGTAAAGTTTTTGTTGTAAAAAGTTATTTATTTGTTTAAGTGTTTTACTACTGGTAGGTCTGTACTACTGGTATGTAGGCATGTGCACAAAATACTACTGGTAGTTCATTACTACTGGTGTGTATTAGGTTTACATAAATACTACTGGTAAGTCAGTACTACTGGTTTTCACATATACTACAGGTCTTGCATATTAATGGTTTCTACTGATGTCTATAGTTACTACTGATGTCAAAATCCTTAGTTACTACTGATGTTCGTAGATACTACTGACGTTCTCTTACTGGTATCAAATTTACTACTTGTCTTTCAGAATCAAAATTACCAAACTAACCCCCATGAAAATAACCGTTATGTTATGATTCGAAGGGCAATTTAGTCTTTTTGCAGGTTAAATCGAAAGATATAAAAGGCGGAAGTCGATTAGTTTAGCATTATCTTCACTTCGATTTGCTAAATCCTCTCGATAAACCCTAACTTACGATCAAAAACCCTGCATCAGTAACAAAAACTCTTACTTGTTCTCTCAAATCAAAAGATCAAAACATCAAAATCAACAACAATGGCAACTCTACAATCTCTCAATGTTCATACAGATCTTAAATACTCAGAGTTCCACAATATGTGTGCGTTTCTACGCAATCCAGATGGTACAAAAGACTTTCGACCAATCGTACAATTCTTGAAGAACTCATACATTAAGTTCGCTTTAACTGTAAAACTAAAAGCATATCAACAACACTTGGTCGATTTCTGGACCAATGCTGAAAGAACAGAAGGTTCAACTGTGTCTATGATAAAATCATCTGTGGATGGAAGGACTATCACAATCACTGAACAATCCATCAGACACCATCTACAACTGCATGATGATTCAGGTATGTTCTCTATTCCTAAGGAATACCTTGTTGAAATTTTAAATAAAATGGGTTATGAGGGAAGACTGGACATAGTCACTTTTCAAAAGGTTCTTCTCTCCCCACAATGGAAATTTCTTGTACATATTATTCAACACTGTATTTCTCCTAAAAGAAGTACTTGGAATGAGTTTAATAAGGCAATAGCCTCTGCTGTTGCCTGTTTATGCACAGACCAAGTATTTAATTTTTCATATATGATTTTTGAAGGTATGTTGGGAAATCTTAGTTCCTCAAAATTTTTAATGTATCCCAGATTTCTTCAACATATTATAAATTGTGAATTGCAAAACTTGTGAACTACCAAAAACATTTTTATAATTCCTGAGTTGAACAAGAAAGTTTTCTCAAATATGAGGAAACAATTTAAATTTCGGGCAAGGAAACCCCTTTGTTTCCTAACATGATCAAAGATCAACCACAACTTGGAGAGGGTTCAATCATAGATACAACCCAAATTGAACCTCAACCCACTCCATCACCCCCAAATGCAGCCCAAACACCACCCCAAATAGTCACTCAATCACCCTCACAAATAGAAGTCCTGAATGTGTCCCAGGAACTTGAAATAAATCTGCAGAGTGCTACTCTTCACTCTGTGGAAGACCTACCAAACAAAACCCAAAATATTTCCACAACTTATAAAAGGAAGAAAACTTCCTTCAAGGACACCAGGGGACAAATTGAGTCACACCCCAGGCTCCAAGAGTTTTCCTCCAAGGAGGAGAGAGGACATGAGGCGAGGGCTTTCACTATTGATGCCCCAAAGGTGGGTGCACAGGACAGTGAAAACATCACTAAGACCCAGACCTCGGCAACTTTAAGTGATGACTCATTTGAGGAATTACTTAGAGGACCCCGGTGCCAAGAAACCAAAAGGGGGGGCACTTCTGCTTCTTCTAGGAAGAAGAGAGTGTCTAAACAACCCATTTCATCACCTAGAAGTGATGAGGGTAGACCTGAAACTGATGAATTGATGGATAGGATGGAAAACCTCAAAGCCAATGTACCTGTTAGTGAGCCCGATGATCTTGCTAGATGGAGTGAGGGCAGTATTAAAACCAAACAATTGACGGATAAATTGGATTCTCTTGAATCTACTGTACAAGATTGCCTTAAATATCTTACAAATCAAGGAAAAACAATAACAGTGATGAAGAGACACATTAATACAATCAACAAAAGGATGCGGTTTTATGAGCACAGGCTTCATCAACAAACAAAGATTATAAGAAGATTGAAAAAGAAGGTTGATGATAGTGAGGCTCCACCAGTTGAGCTCACTAAGGGGGAGAAGGACAACATTCAGAGTATGATTGATGAATCAATTGCAGCAGCAGCAACTTCTCTCCTCAATCTCAAAGAAACAAATGTTGATGAAGGCCCAGAAAGGATGAATGTTGATGATGAGCCTACTACTACTGCTCCTATGGAAGAACAAGCTCAACAAGAAGTATCAGTAGTAATTCCTACTACTGATATCATAGCAGTAGTAAGTCAGGAAGAGGAAATAAAAGCACCAAACACTACTGATGCCCTATCAGTAGTAACTCCTGAAGTCACACCAATAGTAACTACCTTGGTTACTATTGAAGAGGAAGAACTACAATTACCAGAGCTAATTGAAAGAGAAAGACATGTGATCATCTCCAAACCACCAACACCTGATCAACCACTTATCATACCTGACATTGATGATAATGTGAATTGGTTTGAGGTAGATGAATGCTCACTTCCTCCACACCCCAAAATTTTATCAGAAGATCAACTACACTTGTTTTACCCAAAACTTCTGATTCCGGGTGTACCAGATATGAAATACACTCCACCTCCACCATCTGCCTGTATTGGAAAAGGAAAGGAAGTTTATGATGATGACTATCCCAACAGAGCTTTAGGTCACCAAATGGTGAACAAAATTAATCATGTCAGATCTGAAAAACAGTCCAGATGGAGGGTAAAACACAAGAAATTCTTGGAGAATGTGGAGATGTATCAAGCTCTTGAGGAGAAGAAAAAAAAGAAAACTCAAGAAGCAGAAATACCTGTTCAACTAACAGATATCCGGTTGGAAGCTCAAAAGGCAGAATTTAAAAGGTTCAGAAAAGTTGAAGAAGAACATATAAAATGTCTTGAAGATTTGGATTCTGAATGCAAAAGAACAAAAAGTGAGCTAACTGATGATGTGTTTGAACAGAAGACAAATATGATTGATTTTCTCAAATCAAAAGGGCACAATGCAAAATCCTTTGGCAGAATGAAGATGATGACCATTATTGAAAAATATTGTGCTGCCAAGAAGAAGGATTTGGCTGAACAAGAAGCAAAAGAAGCAAAGAAATCAAAGGCCCTAATTCCAATCAGTCCAACATTTATAAAAACTGGTAGTGTATCAACTACTGGTGATTCCTCAACTCCCCAATCAAAGAAGAGAAAAGCTGTTACTCAAGAACAGAGTACTAAAAAGAAATCAAAAACAGAACAAATCATTCATGTTCTTGAAGTACCTGTTGCTCCCTTGCAGAACAATCCAATCATCAATTGGAGGGTTATGCCTAACAATGTTATAGAGATTGTAAGGGAAGATAAAACTGTACAAAGATTTACTGGATGGTTACCATTGATTGGATCATGCTCAAGAAGTGATGTTATTAAACTTCTGATCATTGGAAAACCAAGAATGTCAAAGAAATCGTGGAAAGAGTCTGGTGCTGGATATTTGACAAGAATGATAGATGCTGCTTTTTATCCAGACAACTACCCAGAACAATTTACAAATCCAGATAATGTATATGCTTGGAATGTGATTCCAACTGCCAATATGTACTTCTTTGAAAAATCAGGCAAAAGGTGTGAGCTCTACTTGTATGAAAAAGAATATCCACATTCTGGAAAGACTATGTATCAGATATTCACAAATACAATGATGAAACCATATGATGCTGTAATGTTCCAGAACAAACTGAATTATTTCACAAAGAGAAACAGCAAATACATTATTGAGCAAAGACATCAACAGAATCAAAGAACTTTGGAGAAAAGAAAGAAAGAAGAGGAAGAACAAAAGAAACTTATGTGATTAAAAAGAATCAATAAGTTTAGGGGGAGATTGTTGGAACAAAATCACAGATCAACTTATTACTGATGCTGCAGTTAGTACTGATCATGTTTATTACTGATGAATACCATGGTTGATACTGATGGGGCAGAAACTTACTACTGATGAGTTGATACTGGTGAAGACTATAACTTAGTTACTACTGATCAAAGCACATATTGAAGATACTACTGATCTTAGTAGTTACTACTGACGTTGTATCTGGACTTGCTACTGGTCACCAGAGTTCCTACTGACGATGCTTATTTACTACTGGTGATTGCAGTTACTACTGGTATATGTTTTGGAAGCATATCAAGTCCGAGATCTTCGTAGAGATAGTTATAGAATGTAATTCAATGTATATCTTTTATATTTCGAATGTAAATCAAGTCCTAGAATAACTAGGGTAAATAGTTTAGCTTCAAGGACTATTATAAATAGTTCCTTACGAATTGTAAACGTACGTGTGTATTGTTAATTGATAATATACATTGAAGCTTTTTGTGAAACTGTGTTCTTATTATTTTCGCATATTGTTCTTACAGTTCATCGTTCTTAAACATATTGATATAGTGTTAATCCATTGTAACTTCTATCATCAATTAGATCTAAAGGTATTTATTAACTCATTCATAGTTAATCGATCCTGACAGATTTTGTCGTGGAAGTGTTGTTGATGTAAGATTGGCTTCTAGAGATATTGATTGTACCATTAGTAACAATGTTCCTTCATGATAAGTAAAAATATCTAAAACATACTCAAAATTACCAAACTTCATATTTTTTGTATGCAAATAAGCCCTTAACTATGTTTAGGTATAAACATTGGGTAAAATTGCGTATTCAATTAGTTTTTAACTACTATTGTTAAAAATAAAATGTTACTATAAATTGTTTTTATCTTAAAAGATCGATACTGTAAGATAAGATTGGGATGTTTATATTGCAATAAAACTGATAAGGATTTAGAATACCAATACCAAATGTTTTATAAAAAAAGATACAAAAACAATTAGCCATCAAATTCGTCTCGAATTAAATACTACTGTATTAATTTATTTAAGGACATTTGGGTTGTCCATATTTTGTTTTCATATCTCTATAACAAGGACACTCATCTTTGTTTCCAGTAGTGCCTGAAGGAACACATAAACATTTTCCACAACAGTCTTCACATACATCCATGCATTGGCCAACGTGGTGTGTTGCAGAACAACGAACCGCACATGCAGATGGGCATTCTACACAACAACAAAAAAATATAATGAAAATTATTTAACATAAAACATTTCTCACTAAAAATAATTAAGTTTAAAAAAAACATAAGTCGTTGCATGGCGGCATCGTCAAGGCTCAAGTAATGGAGAGTCATATCATTTTTCAAGGTATGTCATATGACGACAATTGTATATATTAATTTCAGAAAAAATATAGATCTATTGATTTATATAATAACTCATATATACATTTTAAATAAATATTACAATTAAATTTATAATTATCTGTCTCATAATTTTAAAAAATAAATTTCATAAACGGTCCATAGAAAAACTAGTGATAAGCCGTATTATCGTGCCTTGAATTGTTTCGTAACGTCAGGGACATGTCTCTCGCTTTGGCGCCGCCATGACGCGCCTTTTAGAACCATATATACAATTAGATTATAGAATAATAAATATATTTTCAAAGATGAGAAGGTCAAAAATATTTACGTGCAACTGGACAAGAACCTTCACCTCCAGCCTGAAAAAGATACATAATAATATAAGTTTAGATACGATGCAAATTAAAATCTATACAATACGAGATTGATGTATTAAGCATAGATAATAGGTGTGTGTGTTTTTCAGTGTGTATGCTTACGATCGAGAGTTCTATTATTGCCATCGATGCAATAAAGAAGGCGATAAACCAAAATTGAGATGTTCTCATTTTGTAGCAACACAACTCACAAAAATTAATGTTGAGTATTTTTATTATTTTTGAGGATTTGAGTGTGTATTGAACCTAATCAGAAAAATGCACATATTTATACAAAAAGTTTTACATAATGATCATCTTAAAAGCGATATCTTGGGGATATGGTATATCTTGAGGATATGGTCTCGTCTCTAAAATTGGTAAATCCTTAAAAAATAAAATATACCTCTTGTAATCATGAAGTTGATTGATTCACCTGTGACAACTTCAGACTACCCGCAAAATGGATGGTTACTGGGACTAGTCAGCTCGTAAAAGGGGTCAAAAACTCATTTAAAAAAAAAGTGTCACAAAAGTCAAGTGTTCTAATATTAATGTGGTTGGTAACATTAACATAGTATATGTCAATTTTCTTGTCGAGTATGCCGTAAGAGATAAATATTAAAAATAATAGTACTGCTTCTTACTATTTTTCCTACTTATCTTCCTACTCATTAGATTAACACATGTGTCAAAATCAATGGATAATATTAGGAAAGAGAATAAATAAATTACACATATTATTTTATCAAGTACATTAGAAATAAATATCATTAAATCATCATATAATATGTATTAATTGTTTTCCTTTTAAAACTTTCTTCTATTTTGGAAGAAAATTAGAGGAAGAGATTCACATATTTTAAAAAAAGCTAACTTAAGTGATAAAAATATTCCTTCTTTAAGCTACTTATCTATACTACATTTATAATATATTTAATATTTTTCCTACATGAAAAATTTATAAATTAAGACAAAACACTTACTTATTATAAAAATATTTGTGTCGTTTTGTTATAAAATCAATAAATTACATAGAATCAAGTAAGTTAATTTGACCATTTTGCCCTTTTAAAATATCATCTTACTCCTTCTTAAAGCATTTAGGCCTTTTAAGTTTAGAATGTCTTAATCTTAAACTTAATCTTAAATTTCTACTTAGTGAAACATCTTATGTAACACACCAATTTTTCAAAACAATTTAAAACTTTGAATAAGTAAATTTAATAGCTAAAATCCACAATAACCAAGTTATGGTTTGAATAAAACATTTGAATGATTACAAGTGCCAAAAATCGGTGTTACAATAATATCAAAACTAAGTCTTAGGGAATCAAATGGTACACCGAGCTTAATCATCCAATGCTAATACTACGGGCCGCCTAATCCTTAGCTCCCGAACCTGAGTACATAGACATAAAAGAAAACGTAGTACGTGAGACAAAAATTGTCTCGTGAGAAACATGGGTTTTAGACCCGGTCATAATCAAATGCAATTAAATAATAATATTAGAGTATTTATCAAATTGCACATAAGTCCAACATAATCTCGAGCTTGCCCTAAGCTCACACATACGCGACGGGTCACCCCGAAGCAACTCCCCCGATGTGGGTTATCATCAAAAGATCTTATGGTAATTGGGGTTCTCCCAAACTTACCGAGATCGTCACTCCCCCGTCTCGCGGGTTATCGTAATCCCCCTTTTTATCGGGTTATCATAGTCCCCCGAATTTCGGGTTATCGTTCACTTAGATGTACTACTCTTGCGCAGGGAGGTACCGCCCCAAGTAGTAATCTCTACTCCCCCACGAATGGGTTATCGTTTCCGGATAATTTGACTAACACATAATTGGTCATCAACATGAGCCTTAACTCCAATTCAATCATCAATTTAACGGGTCAATGTCACAAATCATTTCATGGCATATAAACATTACAATCAATTTCTTTATCAAAACGTTTATTCAATAAAGACTCTTTTAAATCATTTTAGTCATTGAAATCATTTTCCTATGTACTCATAAAAGATCACATGTACTCACCTTGGCAATGCTATCCAATACTTGTGTAAATCAACACAATCTCTACTTCCAAAACAAGGAAGTACTTTCAATCCCAAGTCCTTCTTGACCTATTATCAAAATCATCACAAATCTAGTCATAAACCATAACTAACTACTAGTTAATCCATTTTAACATTCCCAACCACCAAGTTCATACCACTTGGTGGAAATCTCAAACCCTAGTTCAAGATTTCTATTCATAAGACTGAAATCTAGCTTGTACACATTGATTACAAGCTCACCATGAGTGTTTTACACTCATGATAGATCATCTTCCCCAAAGATGATGTGGTTGGTTCCCAAAACCACCATTGATACCCATGAAAAGCTTGAAACTAAGGTAGGTAAGTAAAATAATCAAGAATCCTTACCTTTGATGAAGAAATCTCCAAGATTGATGAAGATTCAAGCCCAAGAACAGCAAAAACGAGCTCTCTCTCTCTAAAAACGGCTGGTAGGGTTTTAGGGGTGTAGGTGTCTAAACCCTAGCCTCAAATTCGTTATATACACAGAGCTCCAGAGTTCGCGATCGCTATCATAAGTTCGCGACGCGAACTTCGCGTGTCTGGCACTTCGCGATCGGTAACTGGTCGGGAAGTAGTTCGCGCCAACATGCCCAACTCCCTGTCGCTACTTCACGGCCGTGAACAAAAGTTCACGCCGTGAACTTTCCCCTTGCAGCAGGGCTGCACCTTTCGGTCCTTGGCTCGACCCGGTTTCGCCCATAACTTCCTCATACGATGTCCAAATGACCCGAAACCAATTCCTACGGTTCTGAAATGAATTATCCTTATTTATCATATTTTTGTACAATTTATTTATTTACAAAATCTCGGTCGTTACAACTATCTACCCCTTAAGAGGATTCCGTCCTCGGAATCGCATCATAATCAACCAAGTTTGGGTAGCGTTTCTTAATCTCATCTTTGACTTCCCAAGTCAAATTTGGCCCAAGGGAATGTTTCCACTTGACCAACACTAGCTCAATCTCTTTGTTCCTCAATTTCTTTGTTTGGGCCTCCAATATGGCCTCGGGTTCTTCAATCAATCGGTTGGGTGCATCGACCCGCAAATCTTGAAGTGGGATAATATTCTCCACTTCACCCAAGAATTTCTTCAAATTACTAACATGGAAGGTGTCATGGACACCTTGCAACTCGGGTGGAAGTTCTAACTTGAATGCTTGCAAACCGACCCGTTTCAAAATCTTAAATGGGCCAACATATCTTGGGCTCAACTTGCCCTTCTTACCAAACCTCATCACGCCTTTCCAAGGCGACACCTTCAACATCACCATATCCCCGACATTTAAATCATAAGGTCGCTTCTTCAAACCCGAATAACTCTTTTGGCGATCTTGTGCCACTTTCATATTCCTTTGAATTATTCCAATTTTCTCATTTGTTATTTTTACAATTTCGGGACCCGTGAGTCTCGTCTCACCCGCCTCTAACCAACAAGAAGGCGTCCTACATTTCCTCCCATATAAAGCCTCAAACGGTGGCATCTTAATGGTCGAGTGATAACTATTATTATACGAAAATTCAACTAACGGTAAATGTTCATCCCATTTACCACCAAAATCCAAAACACACGACCTCAACATATCTTCGACCGTTTGGATCGTCCTTTCACTCTGACCATCGGTTTGCGGATGGTAAGCCGTGCTCAATCTCAACTTTGTTCCTAATTCTTGTTGGAGAGATCTCCAAAACCTCGAGGTAAACCTTGCATCCCGATCGGACACAATTGACAATGGTACCCCGTGCAACCGAACAACCTCATCAACATACAATTTTGCCAATTTCTCAAGTGGCATGGTCTCCCTAATAGCTAGGAATAACGCACTTTTCGTTAACCTATCAACAATCACCCAAATGGCGTCATGATTCCTACTCGTCTTTGGAAGGCCAACAATGAAATCCATTGTGATGTCATTCCATTTCCCGGCCGGCACTTGCAACGATTGTGCAACACCATAAGGCACTTGGTGCTCGGCTTTCACTTGTGCACACGTGGCACATTTTGATATGAACTTTGCTACCCTCGACTTCATCCCGGGCCACCAATAAATTTTCTTCAAGTCTTGATAAGTCTTTGTACTTCCGGGATGAATCGAATACTTAGACTTGTGAGCATCATTCAACAACACTTTTCGGTTTCCACCGAATTTCGGGACCCAAATTCGACCATTCACGGTTTTCAACCCTTGACCATTTTCCTCAAACACTTGGTTCTTTCCCAATCTCTCTTGTCTATACTCGTCCTTTCCCATCACTTCTAATTGTGCGGTTTTTATACTTTCAATGAAACTAGATACTACATCAATCCGCATTAACTTAGCTTTAACCGGTTTTTCATGAACTTTTCTACTCAAGGCATCGGCTACCACATTGGCCTTCCCCTCGTGATAGACGATTTCACAATCATAATCACTAATCAATTCAATCCACCTTCTTTGCCTCATATTCAAGTCTTTTTGTGTAAACACATACTTGAGACTTTTGTGATCCGTGTACAAGATACACCTTGTGCCATATAAGTAATGCCTCCAAATCTTTAAGGCGAAAATAATCGCCGCCAACTCCAAATCATGTGTTGTATACCTTTCTTCCGCATTCTTTAATTGTCTTGAGGCATAAGCTATCACTTTCCCTCTTTGCATCAAAACACAACCGAGACCTTTATTCGAGGCGTCACTATACACTACAAAATCTTCCATACCATCGGGTAGAGCGAGAATCGGTGCGTTGCACAACTTCTCCTTCAACAAGGCAAAAGCATTTTCTTGCTTTTCCCCCCAATCAAACTTCACATCTTTTCTCGTTAGCCTAGTGAGTGGCACCGCCACTCGAGAAAAATCTTCAATAAACCTTCGGTAATAACCGGCTAGCCCAAGAAAACTTCTAACTTCGGTTGGAGTTTTCGGTGCTTCCCAATTCTTCACCGCTTCAATCTTAGACGGGTCAACTTTTATCCCGCTTCGAGATACTACATGACCAAGAAATTGCACTTCCCGCAACCAAAATTCACACTTGGAGAATTTAGCATACAATTTTTCCCGTTTCAACACTTCTAGAGTTTGCCTCAAATGGTCTTCATGTTCTTCTTCGGTTTTGGAGAAAATAAGAATATCATCAATAAATACTATGAGAAATTTATCGAGAAAAGGTTTACAAACCCTATTCATGAGATCCATAAAAATAGCCGGGGCGTTCGTCAAACCGAATGGCATAACTAGAAATTCATAATGACCATAACGGGTCCTAAAAGCCGTCTTCTCGGTATCACCTTCTTTGACACGAACTTGATGGTAACCCGATCTCAAATCAATCTTAGAGAAATAATCGGCTCCTTGAAGTTGATCAAATAAATCATCTATCCTTGGCAAAGGATATCGGTTCTTAATTGTCATCTTATTTAGCTCTCGGTAATCGATACACATTCTCATGGAACCATCCTTCTTCTTCACAAATAAAACCGGTGCACCCCATGGTGACGAACTAGGACGGATAAAACCCTTATCAAGCAAATCTTGAAGTTGAGCCATCAACTCTCTCATTTCGGTGGGAGCTAGACGATACGGGGCTCGGGCAATTGGCGTCGCCCCCGGGACTAAATCAATACGAAACTCGACTTGTCTCTCCGGTGGCAAACCGGGTAAGTCATCGGGAAAAACTTCGGGAAAGTCTCGAATAATCTTCACATTTTCAACCGACTTCTTTTCTTTTCTTCCATCAAGGACATAGGCTATAAATGATGCACACCCTTTCGCTAAACATTTTCTTGCCTTAATTGCGGTTAACAAGTTTGGCATACGATGCCTCTTTTCCCCATAAATGTACACTTTTTCATTTTCGGGAGATTTAATCGACACTAATTTCCTTCCACATAAAATCTTGGCTTGGTGGATTCCCAACCAATCCATCCCAATAATTACATCAAAAGCCTTAATTCCCATCGGCATCAAATCAACCTTAAACTTCTTGTTATCGATTTCTAACTCACAATTCCTATAGACATGTTGAACCATAGAGGTTTTCCCATCGGCTACTTCTATTTCATACAATTCATCAAGTAATTCTAGTGGAACCTTAAACTTAGCACCAAATTCATGAGACACGAAAGAATAAGTAGAACCCGAATCAATCAACACATAAGTGGGTATGGAGTTTATGAACAAGGTACCTGAGACGACATCATGAGTCTCCTTGGCTTCTTCACGTGTGAGTTGGAAGGCACGACCTTTGACCTTCGACGGCTCCGGTTTCTTGTGGGCGGTTGACACCAATGTTTCGGTCCCTTTTTTCGGGCAAACATTGCTATAATGCCCCTTCTCATGACATGAGAAACATTCAATCTCATCTAGGCTCTTGGCCTTACAATCTCTAGCCTTGTGGCCAAACCTCCCACATTTAAAACAACTTCCCGATTCAAGCTTACATTCTCCTTGGTGAGTCTTGCCACACTTCACACATCTTGCATAGCCGCCACCACTTCCTTGCTTTGACCCACTTGGGGTAAATCTTCCTTTCTTTGACGGGCCCGAATAAGTCTCAAACTTTCTCTTCTCGTTCCCTACCGACCTCTCTTGAACTCTTCTCTTACTAACTTTCTCCACACTTCGGGCGACATTGATCGCTTCATCAAGGGTTGTCGCCCTTTTCACTTCAAGTTCATACTCCCATGGTAACCCATTAGCAAACCGAACCACACGACTACGTTCGGTTGGGTAAGTACTTGACACAAACGGGAGATAACCCGTGAACTTCTTGGTATACTCATCCAAGGTCAAATTGCCTTTCTTGAAGTGCAAGAACTCTTCCAACAACTCTTCCAATTCCCTCTCGGGACAATACTTCTCCTTGAGTCTTCTAGTGAACTCATCCCACGACATCTTGTAAATGGCTTTCTTTCCCAAGGTCTCATACACGGTGTCCCACCATGTAAGAGCATCATCTTTGAACAAACGTGAGGCATAAGTCACCATGTCTTCCTCTTTGCACTTGCTACTCTCAAGCACACGTTCCGTCTCTCGAATCCATTGAACCGTCACTTTCGGTTCCGTACTCCCGAGATAGAAGTCGGGACGGCAAGCAAGGAACGTTTTGTAAGAACATCCTTCACGTTCAATCTTTCTCTCTTCACCACTTTCCCCATTGGAGGATTTCGCGGTCGTGTTGGTGTTCCCCGTTGACTTGGTCTTAGTGAGTTGAGGGGAATCTTCACCTTCCTCCCTCTCTTCCTCAAAAAGTCGTTCCTCTTCCTCCCTTTCATCATCATCACCTCCCAAGTTCAACCGATCGTTTATGATCCGGTTAACATCCTGTTGCATCACATTTCTCATATTAGTGAGCATGGATTGAATGGCCTCCATTGTTACCGGAGTATGGTTATTCCCGATACCCGAGTTGGCCAAACCATTCCCGTCTTGATTCAAATTCGAAGCTCGCTCCTCATCCAACAATCGACCACTTCTTGTTCTAGCCATCTTACTATAATAAGATGTCAACCCAATTAGAATCCAATAAGTTGGCTAAAAAGTCAAAATTAGACATAAGAATAGCTCGATATAAAACAATTCCCTCGATGGTCAACCCTAGCTCTTAAAGGTCAACCTAACTTCCTATAGAACATAATGTCCCAAAAGCAAAGTCTAAGTCTAGGGTGGGTAACCAAAGTTGTAACACACCAATTTTTCAAAACAATTTAAAACTTTGAATAAGTAAATTTAATAGCTAAAATCCACAATAACCAAGTTATGGTTTGAATAAAACATTTGAATGATTACAAGTGCCAAAAATCGGTGTTACAATAATATCAAAACTAAGTCTTAGGGAATCAAATGGTACACCGAGCTTAATCATCCAATGCTAATACTACGGGCCGCCTAATCCTTAGCTCCCGAACCTGAGTACATAGACATAAAAGAAAACGTAGTACGTGAGACAAAAATTGTCTCGTGAGAAACATGGGTTTTAGACCCGGTCATAATCAAATGCAATTAAATAATAATATTAGAGTATTTATCAAATTGCACATAAGTCCAACATAATCTCGAGCTTGCCCTAAGCTCACACATACGCGACGGGTCACCCCGAAGCAACTCCCCCGATGTGGGTTATCATCAAAAGATCTTATGGTAATTGGGGTTCTCCCAAACTTACCGAGATCGTCACTCCCCCGTCTCGCGGGTTATCGTAATCCCCCTTTTTATCGGGTTATCATAGTCCCCCGAATTTCGGGTTATCGTTCACTTAGATGTACTACTCTTGCGCAGGGAGGTACCGCCCCAAGTAGTAATCTCTACTCCCCCACGAATGGGTTATCGTTTCCGGATAATTTGACTAACACATAATTGGTCATCAACATGAGCCTTAACTCCAATTCAATCATCAATTTAACGGGTCAATGTCACAAATCATTTCATGGCATATAAACATTACAATCAATTTCTTTATCAAAACGTTTATTCAATAAAGACTCTTTTAAATCATTTTAGTCATTGAAATCATTTTCCTATGTACTCATAAAAGATCACATGTACTCACCTTGGCAATGCTATCCAATACTTGTGTAAATCAACACAATCTCTACTTCCAAAACAAGGAAGTACTTTCAATCCCAAGTCCTTCTTGACCTATTATCAAAATCATCACAAATCTAGTCATAAACCATAACTAACTACTAGTTAATCCATTTTAACATTCCCAACCACCAAGTTCATACCACTTGGTGGAAATCTCAAACCCTAGTTCAAGATTTCTATTCATAAGACTGAAATCTAGCTTGTACACATTGATTACAAGCTCACCATGAGTGTTTTACACTCATGATAGATCATCTTCCCCAAAGATGATGTGGTTGGTTCCCAAAACCACCATTGATACCCATGAAAAGCTTGAAACTAAGGTAGGTAAGTAAAATAATCAAGAATCCTTACCTTTGATGAAGAAATCTCCAAGATTGATGAAGATTCAAGCCCAAGAACAGCAAAAACGAGCTCTCTCTCTCTAAAAACGGCTGGTAGGGTTTTAGGGGTGTAGGTGTCTAAACCCTAGCCTCAAATTCGTTATATACACAGAGCTCCAGAGTTCGCGATCGCTATCATAAGTTCGCGACGCGAACTTCGCGTGTCTGGCACTTCGCGATCGGTAACTGGTCGGGAAGTAGTTCGCGCCAACATGCCCAACTCCCTGTCGCTACTTCACGGCCGTGAACAAAAGTTCACGCCGTGAACTTTCCCCTTGCAGCAGGGCTGCACCTTTCGGTCCTTGGCTCGACCCGGTTTCGCCCATAACTTCCTCATACGATGTCCAAATGACCCGAAACCAATTCCTACGGTTCTGAAATGAATTATCCTTATTTATCATATTTTTGTACAATTTATTTATTTACAAAATCTCGGTCGTTACATCTTAAATACCACAAAATAAAAAAATATTGATCAGGGGATTCGAACCCAAGACCATTTGCGAGTATGGACTGTGTGTTAACCAATTGATCTACTTGATACTTTGATTTATCCAAAAAAAAAAACATCCAACATAACGCATAAACTTAAAACGCTCAGTCAACAATTTCTTTTTCTGTCAGACAATTTAGTTACGGGTAACCGCCGCCGCATTGCGCGGGTACCCTTCTAGTTTTTAATTTAAGTATGTTGTTTTTAATTTAGTTTAATTTATAATCCGGCTATAACTACTTTTAATATTTCCACTTTGGTTGAATATATTACAAACTCTTAATTTTAAATATTATGAATTATGAATTATGAATCTATACTACTTTATAAAGTAGATTGAACATTTCTAAATAAGGAAAGTCTGAATTCAAACCTGCCATAATTAGCAATGTTCACTTTGCCTGAAAAATAATTAAAAAACTACTTATTACGAGGCTCGAACCCGGGTTGGAGTGGTCCATAGGTAAAGCACCTTACCACTACACCACATCCAATATTTGGTAACCAAACGAAACACTAAAACCCTATGCTTTCATGTGAAAATATGTAATTCCGTCAGTTTTATACGTTTTTATTCCACAATTAAATGAGTGTTAATATGACAATTAATATGAATTACATATATACGTTTTTAGAGTGTTAATTGGTCATTTAATGGTTTGAATTACAATAATTATTGCTGCTCAAATAATTACGTTTTTATTTGATGTCATTTAATGTGTTATTTACGTTTTATTACAACTAATATTAATACGTAGAGATGTAAATCCGTAACAATTATACATTTTTAGTCCACAATTGAAGAAATGTTTATATGAAAATTAATATGAATTAATATATACATTTTTAAATTGTTAATTTGTCATTTAATGATTTGACTTACAGTTATTTTCTATGCTTAAATAATTACGTTTTTATGTTGGTCCTAAAAACCCGAATCAAATTTGAAAATCCTTTCTCTTTAAAGCTTTTAATTACGTTTAAAACTTTCGATATTAAATCGTTTACTCGTTTTTATTGTAGAACCATTTAATGGTTTGACTTACAATAGTTGTACTTTAAACGTTTTTATTGTATCAAAAGTTTTAAAAACGTTGCTTAAATTGACTTGTCATTTAATGTGTTAATTACATTTTATTACAGTTAATATATATACGTTTTAAATGTAAAATATAAATAGACGACACAATCATTTAATCTTTGCATTCACGATACGAAACACATACCAACTACCAGCACCCGTCACCGTTTTCATCAAAAATCTCCAACCCATTGTAAACAACGATATTAGTTATCACCCACTGCTCTGTTTTTTTTTTCAATTCTTAAACTTTTGATACAAATTTTATTCCTATTGTGTATGACTTTCGTAAATGCTAATCTTTTTATGTAAGGTATTCTTAATATGTCAACAATCGGATTGCACTTTATAAGAAGCATTCATGATTTTAAGGACAAAATTCACCTCAAGGTCAGGGTTCTACGAATGTGGCCCCACGCAAACTTCAACAATAAAAATGAGATAATATCATTTGAGATGCTGTTAATTGACGAGGAGGTATTACCGTTAATCATATTCGATAAATCATCATTAGGTATAGATATTATTTTTACTAAATTAACTATTAGTTAACATCACATGTATTATCCATTTTTTGTAGGGAGGCAAGATTCAAGCTTCTATTTACGTTAAATTGTTGAATCGGGTATGGCACTCCACCGTCAAGCATCACCAAGAAGATTACACTTTCTTACTCTTTTAAAGATGTTTTTTTTAATAAACCATAAGTTTGTAACTATCACTGATATCTTGACCCCTGCTCAAGTATTAAAAATCAATTTTAAAGCAAAGTCGTTTTACATGGTGGTTATACGCGCAATGTTGATTATTACTTGATACTTGATTGTATTTATTTATTTACCATATTATCTTTTAGTGTGTTATACTTATATAACCACCACCCCCCACCTTCACCCACTAACCACTACCATCACCACCACTACAATTTCTACCATCTACCATACTACTCGCTATAATTAATGTCACCACCACCATCCCTATCTTCACCTAAAAATATATTTAGAGGGTATCCGCCGCCACATTGCGCGAGTACCCTGCTAGTATACATATATGACGACTTGATAAACCTTAAAAGACATTTATTCGAGTCAATAACACCATTTGTATAATCAAATGAGAAATAAGAAGTATCCGTTATTTTGCACAAGTACTTACCTATCTGCATTAATTTCCTTTCTGTCTCATTCTTTTTTCTCCTTTTCAACAATTTTCATTTTATATTAACCTCGAAAATACAATGTAAAAAACTATTTGGTTAGTCATAATGGAATATAGATGGAATGAAATGAACCATTAATGGAATAAGTAATGCAATGAAATATATAAGTACATTGTGTTATCATATTTAGTTGGAGCCTAGAGTTGAATGAGTTTTAGAACTATTTTTTTACGTTATCTATAAGATTAAGGCATAAAGTTATCTCTAATTTATATACTCCATTCGTCACATAAAAAAATTTACATTTCTTACTAAACTTTTATCTCACAAAAAAGTTTACATTTCTCACATTTGATGGATCCCACATAATAAAATATTATTATTACTAAGAACCCCACCATTAATATCCACTAACTATCTTTTTATCTCTAATTCAACCTTATATTTTAATCAAAAGTATTACTAGTGACCACATTACTAACTATCATCTAAAATTTTGTGCCCAATAGAAATGTAAACTTCTTTGTGGGACAGAAGGAGTATTATTAAGTAAAAAAATTTAATATTTCTAATACACACAACATAAATTAATATAATAAAAACTTCTTAAATCTAAATACATATTATAATAAAAAATATATATGATTTTTAGATATTTTTCTAAAAAAACTAATTTGGTTGTATTTTTTATTTTATAAATTAGTCTATATGTAAATATGGTAATTAATCATAATTTGTTACTCAATTTCATAAATAAAAAAAGTAATGGTATTTAGTTCTACCATTTGGTACTATTCATAATCCTACTCATTAGATAAAAACATATGTCAAAATCAATGGATAATATTAAGAGAGAATATGAGTATGAGAGCACAAGGTGTGGAAGGGTAGTTATAGCCATGTTATAGTATTTTTAGGCTTATAACTTGGCTATAACTTAGGGAGGAAAAAGTGGCTCTCTGGTGTTATAGTTAAAGTAGTGTTATAGGGGTTCCACATGTGTTATTTGGTGTATTTTGATTGGTTGGACACACCCACCCCCACCCCTCACCCCCGCTTCCCTCTCTTTTGGCGACCCGCCATGGCCTCGGCGAAAACCTCTATAACGAGAGAGGTGGTATGGCTATAACGAAGTTATATGACTTTTGGGGCTATAACGAGCCCTTTTAACGGGCCACACCTTGACCTCTGACTAAATAGTAGGATTAAATATCATTTCTTTAAAAAAAAACACATCTCCCTCGTATATAATGAAATTAAAGAAAAGAGAATTATATTCTTTCTCTAACTTATTTCCATGCAATTGTGATGTTCCACATACTTGTGTTGTCTCATCATCACAAAAGAAATCGGTTAATTAAATAGCAGGCCCCATATTATTTGTTTTTTTTACTTTGAAAACACAATTTTTTTTTCTAGCAAAAGAACTAATGGTTCCCTTTTCAGAAATTTTTAGCGATATTATGTTATTTATTTATTATTATTTTTTTGCAATTTGTACTTTTATAAATGTACGTTTATTATTTATTAACTATATTAGCAATTCCTAATTTTCAGCCAATATATTTACTATACAGATTTGTGTTTATAATAAATATGCATATGTGAGACTTGAACTTGCGACCTTTGCGTTATTAACACAATGCTCTAACCAAATGATATACTAGATCATATATTTATTAATTGACCATAATTATTTTTAGGGATTTGCTAACCATTGCCCTTAGGGCAATGGTTAAGAAAGATTAAAGTGGTTAATGTACAACAAAGAAAGCATAATTAATTAAAGTTGGTTAATAAAATGCATGGGGGTGGTTTTTTTTAGGTAGTTTACAATTAATTTAAGCCACAAAAATTTCTTAACCATTGCCCTTAGGGCACTTGTTAGCATTTCCCTTATTTTTATTAATCATTTAAACTTTAAAAAGTTAAACTTATTATCAACACCAACTATCCGTGACCAACACCACCACCATTCACCATAAGTAATTATCACCAACTGATCGCTGTAAAATATAGTTACAATATATTTGTCGTTGCGGAGTACCCTTCTAATAAAATAAAATGGACAAACTATTGTCTTCATTTTTCAACTTTGCAAGCCACCAAAGGAACCAAGCCGCAAAACATGTTAACCGATCCTGATCCTGGTCCAAGTTGTGCGAACATAAAAACTGCCCCATAACCCGGCTGGGATCGGGTCTGAACTATGACCCGGCGAAAATCAAGTCATCTCCGATTTGGATCGTCACTGAAAAGTGAAAACACAATTTTTTAGTTCCTGCAATGGCCGAATTCCCTTCGCGATTGACTCCATTACCATAGTGCACATTCGCCAACGCTCAAATTATCATGGCTCGTTTACTATTTATCTTCATTTTGTTGATCTTCGTACCCCACGTTTCCTGTGAATCCACCGGAGAAGTAGCAGAACAACTTGAAGGAGAAGAATTCACGGAGGAGTTGCTGTTCAGGCCACTTCCTGATCGGAAAGTTCTTTCTCATTTTCACTTCGAGAGTAAAGTTCCGCCTACCGAATCTTATGGACATCACCATACGCTTTTTCCGAAAGCCATCTATCAGCTGGTATGATTACGATATATACTTTATTCGATCAGATTCGTGTTTATTTATAGCCGGTTTATTAAATCCTTAGGTAAACAAGTACCAATGACTGTTTAATTGCTGTGTTGCTCGATACTAATTGAGCTTAGGGTTTAATCATCTATAGATTAAAATGGTAAGTGAAATTACTGCATATTGTTGACTGTTTTATTGATTTTAGTGGATCATATGTCTGGGCTAATTTAGGATTTGGAAACCACCAGATGTTATTTAGTTCCAATTTTTTTAACTGAATTTGTTTCAATTCCTAACCAATTTCAAGCGATGAAATTTGAGAACTAACATAATGAGAGCATCCATGGTTGGCAAGATTGTTGATGTATTGCCTGGTATGCTGATTTGAACAGCTTAACATTGCTTTATTTTTGGGATTGTTAACTCTGGTTACTGATGCATTGCTACTTTGAAAGATCTAACTGTGTGGTCAGTTTAATTTATCAATTAGTGTTTGCTACAGCATTGTAACGCTGTTGTGAATGTTTGAGACAGAATTGTGTTATGAAATTAGATATGAAGTATTAGCTCATATGTTGATGTAACTTATATCAGATGGATTGATCTGTAATGTTGAATGTGATCATTCATATATCCAATTGATTTTCTGTCTTAATGTTTATTGATCAAGAAATAACCCTAATTTATCCTGCTTACATAGGTTCACAAATATCGAATTAAAGAAATGGAACTATCTTTCACTCAAGGTCGTTGGAACTATGAAACCTGGGGTGGTTTTGACCCTGTTTCAAGCAGTAATGCAAAACCACCCGGAGTTGAATTATGGGCAGTATTTGATGTTCCCAAAAACCAGGTTGATGCTTCATGGAAAAACCTAACACACACACTTTCAGGCCTCTTTTGTGCTTCAATAAACTTTCTAGAATCTTCCACAACCTATTCAGCTCCCAATTGGAGCTTTAGGTCAATTTCAGGCAATTTAAGATACGGTTCATTACCTCGAGAAGCTGTTTGTACCGAGAATTTAACTCCTTGGTTAAAACTACTTCCATGTAGAGATAAATCTGGGCTTTCTTCATTAATGAACAGACCATCAATTTATAGAGGTTTTTATCATTCTCAAAGATTACATTTAACTTCTGGTGAATTCGATCCAGTAAATTCAGGTTCAAATCATGGAATTGTGCTTGAACAAACCCTAACAATCGTTCTTCAACCCGATTATTTGGAAACACATGCTGCATTTTCAAGAAAATTACAACCGAGCTGGTCAATGAGCTCGTTATTTGGAAAAACAGTTGATGGAAAATGTGCACTTGCTAAATCTAGTAATGTTTATGTTCAACTTGTGGGAAGTTTAGTTCATAACATAAAAGATACATTGAACAATATTGACAGGAGTAACCCTAATTTTAGTTTTTCAGTTACTCCCGACAGAATAATGAAAGAAATAAACAGTTTCCATAAAGAAAAATCTTCATCTATTTTATACGCTTTTTCAATCGACAATTATCATGATTCTAAACCATTTGATTTGGGATTCATCTGGAAGCTTCCGGTAACTTGGGCATGTTTAAAGGCACCGTTGCGTGCAAGCCGGTTTTTAATGGGGAGTGGGAATGAAAAAGGTGCAATTGCTCTTACTTTACAGTCAACCGAATGGAGTCAAAGTCAAAGTCTTGTGAAAAATGAAGAAAAATGTAGGTTACGTGTTGATGTTTTTCAAGTTGTACCTTGGTACATTAAAGTATATTATCATACTGCAAAAATACATGTGGATGGAATATCACAATCTGTTGGAGATATTATTGAAAAGACGGTTGTTTCACCTTCTGAAGATAAAGTGTCTCCTGGAGTTATGGAAATGGTTTTGAGATTACCTTGTGACATGAAATCGGCTT
Source organism: Calendula officinalis (assembly GCA_963853835.1). Classification (NCBI taxonomy): domain Eukaryota; kingdom Viridiplantae; phylum Streptophyta; class Magnoliopsida; order Asterales; family Asteraceae; genus Calendula; species Calendula officinalis. The sequence continues at coordinate 20,291,876 of OY970832.1, forward strand.
CACTAAGTTTGGAATTTGATAAGGTACACATGTTATATAATTTCTCACTTTAATTTGTATTAATTCAGCACAAACCGACCCGACCCGTTTGACCCGTTTCAACCCGTTTCCACTGCAGGGTTTCTTACACATAGATGAATATCCTCCGGATGCTAACCAAGGGTTTGACATTCCATCTGCCATAATCAGCTACCCAGACATCCAAACACAATTACAATACAACCAAGAAAACATTACAATCAAATCACCAATGGTGTCTAAAATGCAGGTATTTGATACTTTTAATTAAATCTGAAATTATTCGTTATTTTGCTCCATTTTGTTGTCATATTTGGTCTGATTTGTGTTGCAGGAAAAAAGAACAATATTGTCTTACACTGAAGTGCTTCTAGTTCCATTAACAACCCCTGATTTTAGCATGCCTTATAATGTAATCACGATTACTTGCACTGTTTTTGCCTTATATTTTGGGTCGTTGTTGAATGCATTGAGAAGGCGAGCTGGCGAGGAAGAAAGAATTCTGAAAAACAAAGGTAATGTGTACTTTTGCCTAATTTCATAATTTTTTATATTATTAAAAATTAAATTGTCTATATCATTCAATTATGATTTATTTTTTGAATAAAATGATTTATGTCAATCTTGCAGATAAGAGGACTGGAAAGCTCCAAATGCTGTTATCCAAATTATCAGCTAAATTGAGAGGAAAACCATGGGACCCACCTGCATCATCACCACCACCTTCAGCATCAAAATTCATAAGCTCAAAAGTAATTGTTAAAGTGGTATTAATAGCTGCAATTGCTTTCGGGTGGCAGTATTATTCCGAATGACCAACGTCTTGTATACTATTGTATCGAACAAACCCCCCAGATTTTGTTTCATTTATGTCTTTATAGGAATAGGAATTAGGAATATTAAAATTACATTTTGTTTTGTTTTCGTGTCCTGATTTTATATGATTATTTTATTTCACTTTCATCCAATTTATCATCTCTTAGAAGACGGTTAGTTCGGTCCTTGAACCCTCCAACTTGTTTCAATCAAAAGCCATTCTAATTTGTTAGTAAAATTGACGCGATTAACATATTATGAAGTCAAAAGTGACTTTATTAAATGAAAACACAATAATAACACACAAAGCCTATCGGCCACCAATACAAAAGTTACTAAACTATAACCAACGTGCAACCAAACTCATCTATGGACTCTTGAGTGAATTGGCAACATCGATAACGAACCGATATCTAACATCAGACTTCACGAGACGATCTATGGCCGTGTTCACATAATCTATCGGGATAAGCTCTATATCGGCAGTTATTCCATGTTTTGCACAAAATTCTAGCATCTCTTTTAGTCCTCCCATACTAGTACCAACAACCATTTTTCTTCCTGTCGAAATAATCTCATTTTGTTATATAAAAAAATAAGTGACAAATACACGAAATCATAATCATAATAATATATACAAACAACGGAAGTTTACCTGTAATCAATGGGAATGAAGGCACCTCAAAGGGGTACACCAACAATAACGAGCTTTCCATCCGTTTTAAGATACGGCACTATTGGATGATTTGGTATCTAAAATACCATCAAATGTGCCAATGATAGCCTGTTTTCATAATCAACAAACCCAATTTAATTAAGATATGTAAACAAATAGTTGTGCTTCAAGATGAAATATCCCAATGATAATTATTAATTAGTCACCTGCATTTGGTCCAAATCTTTGCTAACTATGAAATGATCAGCTTTTAGTCCTTCAAGTGCTTCCTCTCTCTTAGCTTCAGTGGTACCGTAACTTGTGCACCAAAAGCCTTAGCCATCTTCACAGCAATATGACCGAGCCCAACTTGGTTCCTCGAGCCCAAAGTGTTTAAGTGGGCTGTAAGTAGTGATTCCAGCACATAGCAACGGTGCACCAGAATCAAGTGGCAAATTTTCGGGCCACAAAATGCTCATTAGCAACCATGTGATCAGAGTAACCACCATATGTGATTGTGCCATCAATATCGGGCGATGCATACGTATAAGTAATATTATTACAATAATTTTCAAGATCGTTAGAACAATTTTGACATGATCCCACCATGCATCCAACACCTACTGTTTCTCCAACTTTGAAATTCTTAACTTTGCTCCCTACACCACTCCCACAACTTCATGCCTTCATTTATATTTTATTATAAAGTTAATAAATATATACAAATGCATAACTTGTAATTAGTTAGTTTAAACAAAATTAATTAATTCGTACCCTGGAACAACGGGATATGTACCAATCATTCCTAGCGAAATGAAGATCCGTATGACAGATTCCACAATACAAAACTTCGAATCTCACATCGTTAATTGCAAATCATCAATTAATTCACCATTTACTTAATATATAATTAGTAACTTAGAAAGAATAATGACATAATTAATCAAATATTTGTTGCATGCGTACCTTCTGGAGAAGGTGAGGGGAGCCAGAAGTATCGCTAGCACCATAACCATAAGACTTGATGGGATGTTGTGTTTCTATGGATTTCGACATTGACTGGAAAAAGATTAATGAAGTTTTAGAATCGATTTAATTATATATGAATACGTGTGTGTATTTTGCATTTTGAAGGCAGGGGAATTTATAGATGTTGGTTGACAATACTGACGTGGGTGATGACATCATAATTAAAAATTAAAGAAATTAGGTTCCAAATTGGCGGCTGTGTATGTTACAAGAATCTAGACGCCTTGTGAGAAGGGCTAATTTTACGTGTGAATCTGAGTTTCTTATGACAAATTTCCATATCACGAATACTACAAACCAAACGGCTTCCTTTTAGATTAATGTGAACTGGAAGGTGATATAAGAATCTAATATTAATTTCGATTCAACTCGGTTCATAGTTAATCTGTCCGTTCGAAGCAATAGCCTTCTAAACCCGGTTAATTACATACTTTCCATTTTCTAATCCGAACTAACCGGCCCGTGTTTTAAAACATTGATCCTTAGTTTGATTTTGCATGGGATTTACAATTGCAAGTAGCTTACCTAAAACATTAGTTTTTATAAATCGTTGTTAATCCTTATTAAACTTATATATACCGTTTTAAAGGTCCCATGTAATAGAATACAAACCCATACAATTTTGTTACTCATATATTCCTTCTATATATATATGGACTTGAAAAGGAGCACAAAACTAACATTACAAAATAGTATAAATAGACATTAACAAAAAATCGGATTTTTATCCGGTTCGGTTCTAAAACAACGGTTCAGCTTAATAACCGATGGTTTGGGATCGGTTTCAGCGAAGAATCAATTATGAAATCGAATTAAACCAAACTTGTTTACAAAGCAGTAATAGACTAATAGCAGATTTTTAACCGGATTATAGTCGTTGGAAGTTTAAACCGGTTTTTCAAGTTGTGCGATTTATAGCCGTTTTATACCCGTTAATTAGTCATTAGGTACTAAGAATCAATCACAACTCAACACTTTCATCCAAAACTTACAAAAATGCAAAACCACTCACAAAAATGACTTCCAACTCTCAAGTTTCGGTCATGTTGGGAAATCTTTAGGCACCGAACCGGTTTACACGCCGAACCGATTTGAAGTTGTATGAACCGGTTACAACTGATTACTGTAAATATGTCAGAAAAAACAGGTCCAAAACCAAACCGGTTTCACCGGAACTGGTTTTGACCAACAACTTGGTAAACAGAACCGATTTTACCAAAAAAATCCATTCTTTCACCTCTAAGTATTATATTTTTACTATATATAACGCATTTACATGCCCATTGACTCCAACGTGTGACCTTCATATTATTAGCGAGGGTTTTATCTAACTAAGATTTATGACAAATGTTGATTACTTCATTGCAATGTCCATTATTATATTTATTAATCTCTAAACCTATGTTATTCTATTGACCCTCACTCACCACCATCACTACTCACCACCACCACCCACCACAACAATTACTACCGGCCCCACCATCACTAAGCATTACTACCCCACCACCATCACTATCGCCACGGCCAAATATAGTTTTCAGGTACCCGCTAGTACATTAAAAAGGAATAACACGACATTCGAGAATTTGAGATTAAAAAATCACCAAATAAACCAAAACTCAAAATCTGAAACATTTGCAAAATGATTCAAGATCAATACTTCGATACCATTTTTCGTATACAACAAGAACATAGTTACCAAAAGCTACACAAAATTTGGGAATCCGAAAAACAGAGTAGGATAGATACACGAGAACATATCTAAACTCAAGTCAAACATGAAAAAGTCAACACCAATAGTTAAGAACCCCGCTCATTTCACCATCCCACAACGGCACAACCTACCATAATGAAAACAATATTATAACAATATACCCTCAAACCTGTCGATTTTTTGTTTGCAATTGAAGGGTTTGATTGTCTTCAAGAAGACGATCATATTCAAGAAGCAAATCAGCAGATTGTTTCTGAAGGGAGGCAACATGAGCTTCTGCAGTTTCAACCTTTTTATCTTTTTCTTTCGATTCCAACATGATCTTCTTTAAGTTTTCTGATAAATCGGATATCTGTTTTTGTAAACGTTTGATTTCTTCATTTGATTTATCTTGGTTTTCTTTTAGCTGCAATTTCTCTGCTTCAAGTTTTTCGACTTCTTTTTTTGATGAACCGTTTTTCCTTAAATTAATTAGCTTTTGAAGATGATAGTGCATACGTTCAATTAAGAAGCCAAGATATAGTGAGAATCCTGCATGGTCAAAGTATACAAGTTTGACTATGGGGATAAATAAATAACTTGGAGTTACTTATGCATAGATATTTATTTATGGTCGTACTTGTTCTTAGTTTTTTTTGGCTAGAACGTATTAAGAATTTGAGTTGATTTTCAGGTTAAAAACTAAATTGTTTGACCTATGAAGTCAAACTGCAGACTGATTTTTGACCAAGTAAGCAATTATCATGGGAAAACAATGAAGTTCTAAGTAGACTCGATTTTGAAATAAAATAAGGCTACATTGGCTCCAATGACTATTTCATCCACTTTCAAGCTTAAACACTAAACGAACATAAAACCAATGAAGTTCAAATTTTCATTCGTTTGTAACGTTTTCCCTTATTTTCTGTTATGTGGGTCCATTTGTGTTGCTCATTATATGGTTCTTAGCAGCTAATAAGGTGATAGGTATAACTAATAAGCAAGCATTTGATACAAATGTTCATAATAAACACAATAATCAACTAAGGGGATGTTTAAATGTATGCTTTCAAACTGAGTATTATAACTTCAAAACTCATAATCATGTAAACATAATCACTCAATCAATCCATTAAGGGGTTGTTTGGCAGCGTTTAGATGAATAATATCTTAATGATGCATTAATGCAGTGGTCTGTATGAATATGTATCTGAATCAATCCATTAAGGGGTTGTTTGGTCAGGCATCTAAATGATTGCCTATGAATGATAAAAATAACCATTTTAACCCTCTATTAGCCTCTAAACTATTTTTTGTTGTTTGGATAGAAATCTGAATGACATTACTAATGATGACCAGACTTATAAATAACTATAACACTATACATCTTACTGATTCAAATCATGCCCTATCTTACCAATTTAGACCCAAAAGCTCGTCAAACAAACTATCTGAATCTTAGCGATTCAGATCCAACCACTTAATGGAATCATTAAATGGCGGCCACTAATTCTAGTAACACTTTGGACATCTTAAATACCTAAGAAGAAGAAAAAAACATACAAATCCCACTTTAATAATCATCATTTCACCACATTCAAACACCCTTAATTATGTAAAACAATTGAAAATATACATAAATGTAAAGAACAAAACAAAATATTGATGTTTACCCATGAGTGATGCCTCAAGCAAATGAGTCCTCCAAAGAACTTGATCCATAGGTGTCATTGTACCAATTTTAGCACCTTTATTCTGAATTTTAACAATACTAACCCAATTTGAGAACAAAATCACAGACATTGTTCCAGCAATTGTCAAAACAGTACCTTTTCTCATTTTCACTTGATCTATACCATTCATCACTAACTCTCTAAGTGGCCCAATTTTCACCATCAGAAGAAACGCCACAAATGCCTCAACAAACACAAGAAAGAACAATAATTGTATCATCTTTTCAATAGATTCTGAAACTTTTTAAGGAAAAACCCAATATATTACTGAAAATCCACTTCAGACGTGAGCTTAATGAACTTAGCTTGATATGAAGAATATCATATGGAATCATGCGAGGAAAACCATAAATTTTGGATTTTTTGAACTGGGTTTTAATTGGAATCCACAGATCTGGAGGAAGTGGAATCTGAGTGGTGTTTGGAAGACGATTTGGAGATTTGATTCGGGTTTTTTTGCAGAGCGAAAGAAAAGGTGGAAAGCGATTATAACGAAGGTGTGGGTGTTGTGTGAAATTGAAGCGTGGATAAAGGGGAGGGAATTGAAAATGGTAAGGAAAGATGATGTGATTCTATATGTAGGAAAGTATCAGATGTGGGGTTGAAAGTTTTGGTTTTTGGACTTTCAAGTCTTAAACTTGTCATGATTTTCTTTTTTCACGAATGTTGTTTCTTGTACTTTCTTCACATAAAATACTAATCTAATACTTATTAGTATTGCTAGACTAATTTAACATGACTTAAGCTTTTGACCACAAAAATAAAAGGTTGACCAAAGACATTTTGGTTTGTTTCTTGTACTTGTTAACTTAACCTAAATCTTGATTCTGTTCAACTAATCGGTGCTTGTTTACATTTTAACTAGTTCAATTATAAAATTGTTCTATGAGTTATGTGAAGTTATAGGGACACGAATTTCTAATAGGACATGAAAGATTATATGAAATAAACGTTTGCTTAAACAGGTAATAGTCGCAAATATGTTGATAAGACTAACCTTTTTAAAATATTAACCGGATTTAGGTTAAATGATTTGTAATCCAATTTAGTTTATTTATGCTGGTGTGTGGGTGTTGTTTCTTTATTATCCGTTTTCATAATGATCAATTTGAATTATGAAATGGTTCATTTTGGTTACAAAATGAAAGAACGAATTGTAAAAGTGATTTGGGACTACTAACGAAAATGTGGTTTGTACTTGACAGAAAATAGCATTTAAATGGGTATACATGTAGAAGAATCAGCTTTTGCAATTCGATTTTGATTTTCTTCATATAAAGGAAAAAGTTCGATTTTGGTTTTCTTCGAAAAAACTACGTTTACATATATAAAGGAAAAAATATATTTTAATATCCTGAATTTGACTGACTATGTATTTTACTACCTTGAATTATTAAATGCGCACCATGGTACCATGTAATGTAATTGACAAAATTATCGATTTAATATTATAACTCATTAATTTGAACATGTTTTCTTACTTTACTTAATTTCATTGGAGTTTTTGACTGATTAAAAAATAAATGTTCATCTCAATATATTGATATTAAAATTAAAAATTAGGAATGAAGTTTAATAGCTACTACTCTCCATTTTCATTTTTAAGCAGTTTAGCTTGAATCCATATTGTGTTTATTTATCAATAAAGTCTTTATATTGATTGTGTTTCAATCTAAGACATTGTAAGAATATAAAACATAACTAAATTAGTAACCAATAATTTGATTTCTGGTTATGTTTGGTTCCAAAACTAAATAATAATAAGAATATTAAAATCCTAAAAGGTTGTTTCAGTGTTTACATTAATTTGATCACCTAGCTAAATTATACAAATCACAAAAACTTTTCAAACTAGTTTATGTTTAAAGTACTAAGACCACTCCCAACGGTTTGGCAAACTGATACCGCCAGTTGTTGCCAAATCAGCGTCACGTCAGCTCACCCTCCAACCGACACTAAATTGACGTACTCATGCCAACAATATCACTTCCCTTTGATTTTTTGGGACCCATCATTACAAAACACACACACACACACAAAATACCACTGGCGGAATGGTGCCAACGGTACCACCAAACTGGCGAGAACCGACGGCAAAGGGACGGTGCCCGTTGGCACCCGTCTAAGAGCATCGAAAAAAAAACAAAAGATAAACTATTTGCTAATTTCTCATAGAGTTGGAAACTTTTAGGATTGTGATTTTTGTTTGTAGTCCCAAATTATTAAATCAAGTAAAAATAGGCCACTCATATCCTATTTTTAAATAAATAATTATGTTATAATTTATCATAGGAAAGAAAATAACTAAAGATAGAAAATTAGGTTAACGTAGGAAAATTCGAATGAAATTGGTCACGGTGTCGTTTGATTTGCTTTGGACTCAGTCCGAGTCAGTATGTTTGTTTTCCTCAACGTTTAACTCGTTCTGAATATGAGACTCGTTCCAAATCATTTTTCTTATCTGGTCCAAATGAAGAAAAAACAATTATCCCAATTAAAAATTATGACTATTAAGGTAATCAACTAACTCAATTAATAAGTTAGTAACAACAGCAACTATTAAAATGGCCCGTAAGTCACAAAATTTTGTGTCGTGTTTAATTGGGCCCATTAATTAGGTTGGATTTTTGTTGCTTGCTGGGCATAATAATTTACCTAATCGGGTTAAATTTTCTTGCTGGTGTGAATTTACCATTGACCTCATATTACAATAAAATAGTGTAGTGTTTAGGGTAGGGGTGTTGATCGGGTATATTTTTCGGGTTTCGGGTAGTTCGGGTCGGGTAGTACGGGTTTTCTCATATATAAAAAATATCCAATATCCAAACCAAATTAAATTCGGGTATTTGGGTATGGATAGTTCGGGTAACAGGTCGGGTATGGTTATATCCACTAATACCCGAGAATTGACATACTTGTATTGCTGACAACCACAATATTTATATTTCGATCTTATACACCATCTTTGTCAGTAATTTTTTATCAAATTCCAACTAATATGGGGCTCTATCATTAACTTTTAGATGAAATTAATGAACTACAAGTAGAACGATCATATTTTATTTATATAACTATAAAATATTACCTTGAAATAATGCCTTTTAAAAACATTCGGGTATTCGGGTATACCCGCCTAATTAAAATATTACCTTATACCCGAACCGCATTATTTTCGGGTTACCCGATACCCAAATATTTCTACCCGATACCCGAATTACCCGACCCGTTCTACCCAAATCCGAGACGGGTCGGGCGGGTAGAACAGGTTTCGGTTATTTTCGACAGCCCTAGTTTAGGGTACATATTGGAAATAATTTTTGTACCTTTTGCACTAAATTTGTATCAAAATTACATTTAGTTTATACATTGAAAATGCTTATAGATGTTTTACACTCTTTTTATGTAAGTTTTAGTGTATGCATTGGTGATGCTCTTAAGCCATCTTTCAGTAAACTACCTTTGTGGTGGTTGTAGGAACGGATCTACAGTGTAGTTGGTCGCCAAAAGACAGAAAATATCTAAGTTGCATAAAAATAATCTAGAGTTGTATAGTCGCAAAAAAAACATCAAACTGTCTATTTTATGTAATCCGGGTCGCACAACTCTAATTTAGGAAGGAAAAAAATAGACTTTTTTTTAATCTATTTTGATAATCATCTTTAAAAAAAATAATTAAAAATTTGAAATTATTTTGTATTTTCACATAGAGCTCCAGAAAAGACATGCCTCACTCCCTTTTCACTATTTAACCGCCAAATCTTAGCGCCCTTCTAAAATTTTCAAAATTTCGACAAAATCAATCAAATATTCATTTCAAAGCAAAACCACAATCTGAAATCGCACTTTTCCCTCATTCTACCTGACTCTCTCTCCATTCCCTGATTCCGAGCTGCAATTAGGTCAGCTCAAGGTTTTCTATATCTAATTTACGCATTGATTCATCTCAATTACAAACTCAGGTAATACATCCCACCCATGATTCACACTCCAATCGTCTATTAACTAATTCCGTCTTAGATTACTGAATCTGAATATTTCTAATCACTCAGATTTGAAAACCCCTGAATTTTACGTTTCATGCCCTGATCTACTAATTCTAGGGTTTTCATGAGCTGTCGCATCTAAAGATCCCATCTTTGTTCTTCAAATTGTTAGTAATTATGGTTCGGGAACAAGACATTGAATCATTTTATGGCAAATTGCGTGCATCTGCTTTAGCTTCATCTTCTAACACACCTTTGCTCATATTTCCATCTACTTCAGATGTAGATTCACTCTGTGCATTGAAAATTATAGGTCATGTTTTAGAATCTGATTCTGTTCGGTACGCTTGTTATCCTGTTTCTAGTTTCAAAGAGATTCATAAATATGCTGGCCCTAGTTTGACCTCTTCAACCGATGAGCCAGTTACCATACTTTTAATAAATTGGGGGTGTCATAGGGATCTTAGGAAGATTCTAGAAATAGGACCAGTTGCACGTGTTTTTGTTGTCGATAGTCATCGCCCGATTCATCTGCACAATTTAAGCAAACACAATGATAGAGTAATTGTGTTATACACTGGTGATGATGAAAAATATGCTGATTTGTCTTACGATATCGATATTTCTGCATTGGCGGATGTTAGTGATTTAAACAGTGATGATGAGGTGGAACATGATGAGTCAGATGATGAAGATGACAATGAAAGTGATGATGATGGTGGTGGTAATGATGATGAAAATGGGAATAGGAAAAGAAAACGGGCCGAGCCCGACCCGTTGAAGCAATTTAGGAAGTATAAGAAAGATTATTATCATGTGGGTACTTTTCATGGGAAGCCATCGGGTTGTTTAATGTATGATTTATCTAATTTGTTAAGAAAAAGCACTAATGACTTGTTGTGGCTCGCTTGTGTGGCGTTAACCGACCAATTTGTTCACGAACGGTTAACAAACGAAAGGTATCAAGCTGCAGTAATGGAGCTTGAACAACACATAAACAGTTCAGTTAATTTAGGTGTAACCACTTCAGTAACCTTAAAAGATGGAACCAAAGTTTGTGCACCAGATGCTTCAAGAATCACATGTGAAGATGAACCCAGATTAATGTTATTACAAGTATGGAATCTTTTTGATTCCATGTTATGTTCATCCTACATGGCAACAAAGTTAAAAACTTGGAGTGATAACGGTACAAAAAAGCTCATGTTACTTCTTGGTCATATGGGATTTGCACTAGAAGAAAGTAAGCAAAAATTCCGTTACATGAGTGTTGAAATTAAGAACAAAATGAAAGATGAATTTGAGCATATTCTACCAGATTATGGACTAAACGACTTCTATTATCGAGGTTTTCTGTTATTACATGGTTATAGCTCTCGGGTTTCAGCTGCAGATGTTGTTTATGGTGTAACTGCACTTCTAGAATCTTCCACTGATTCAAATAACTCATGTGCTTCACAACAATTTGGTGAAGCATACGATGCATTATCATTAACAAAAATTGATAAATTAGAAATGGGCATGAGACACGCGATCAAGATCCAACGGGCCATTCTCAGACAAGGCAGCACTGCAATAACCCGAAAGGGGTCAATAAGAAGTGGGAGAAAATTCAGATGGGTCAAACTTGAAGACTCAGCTGATACAAAATTACTAGGATACCCTCAGGCTTTAACAAAATTTGGGTATTTTTTGATGGATGCTTTGAAAGAAAAGAATGCGGTAATGAAACCGTTGGTTTGTGTTTGTTACACTGAAGAACGGACTAAAGTTTTGATTGTGGCGGTTTGTGGTAAACCGAGGTTAGGTGTGGTTCAAGGGAATACGTTTGGGATGGCGTTTAGAAATGCAGCTGAAGAAATTGGGGCTGAGTTTTTTCATGAACTTTTTGAGTCATCATGGATTGTTTTGGATGCTGCTGCTGTAAATTCGTTCATGATTAAGCTAACCGAGATGTTATATTCGTGAATTGGTGTGATTGATCTTGTTTGTTTACTTGATAGTGGTTTCTTTTAGTTTATGTATGATTTTATATTAATCTTGTTTTAGAGTTTGCAAGTCATTCATAGCTTTGTACTAATTTAGATTTCCTATATACAATCCTTAATTGAGTTATTTGTATTGCTAATTAATTAACTATTATTATTTGTATGACTTATATACATCCAGGTGACTCGATGCTCTATTTTGGCTGTTATTTATTCTTGAATGAGGCCATATATCTTAAAGTTCAAAACATTTGTCCAAAGTTTACACAGCTATATTACATATACAAAAAAGCGTCAAAAAGTGATAAAATATGATATATCACCATATTTTACCAACCAATAAGAACACGGCACCCTCGATCGCCTCTCAAGAAAGCGTGAAAAAAGATTAAAAAGTATTTAGAACCACTGCTTTGCATGCGTTACATGCTATTTTATATAAAGAAGCCTCTGTTAATTATTATTGTTACTTTTCTAAAAAGGTGAGTTTGTATCATCAAGTGGACTCAACCTTTGATTTATGAGCATTTAATCAACCAAAACATTAGATTATAAGGCGCTGTAGTATACCTGAAATCAAGATGGCGTTTGTAGTCCAACGGTTAGGATAATTGCCTTCCAAGCAATAGACCCGGGTTCGCAAACGCATTTTTGAAAACCCATTTTCAGCTTTTTTTCAAACGTCACCGACCCGACCCGTTTATCAGTCAACCGGTCCGTACATATATAACTTCCTTTCTTTTTATTTCTTCATAAACCCTAACTAAACAGTGCTAATAAAACTGAACTCTCGTAATCTGACAATCGCTATTGATTTTTAAAATTAGAGATTCACTGTATCTGAGGTTGAATTCCGATTCAGTTTTGTTAATTTCACTCTTTCAGTTGATTTTTCAGTCCTCGTTGTTATCCATCTCGGTGCTATTACCTGCATTGATCTTAAATTATAGATTGTTTATTTTTCGTACACGGATCATGGATCGTGTACCATTCGAATGTTTTTCTGTTTAAACCTTCCATTTTTTTAGTTTGTTTATAAATTTTATATGCATTTGTGCAAATCGGGTATGAAATTCATATGTTTGTGGAGTATTTAACAAGAAAAAGACATACCCAGTAAGAGACAGCCTTAAGTTTAAAACATGGCATGATTATTGGGTGATACAGATGACGTAAACAGATTAATAATGGATATTTGATGTTTAATGGATCAGATATGGATGATAGTCTATTATCCATGGATTCATCCACTAACCCGAATACAAACATTCTTTATAAGTTTTTTTTACATATATCCGACTCATCGAAAGATGAAAAAATTTACAATTAATTTGATAAGGTACAAGTACAACAACATATCCCCTTCTTTAATCCCAGAAGAAAAGGAAATTATTTAATCTCTCAAGCTAGACATATATTCCCAAAATAAAAAACATATACAACAATTTTTATTACCTCATTAAAACGCCCATTTAGGCGATGAATGAACCACAGTTGGCCTACGAGCCCTATTCGGCCACTGTTCCAAATTATTTCGTTTTTTCATGATGGATGAAACCGTAGGGCTATAATACTCATTATTACTCCTTTGAGAAGTTCCACCTTGTGAATAGACCTTTCTACCCTGCATATAACTTCTCTGTTTTTCAAGTGACCGCCCACGGGCCACCGGGTTAGCCGGGACCGGGCCCCACCGGTTATAGTTCACACAGCTCTGGCTCCTACCAACATGTTGCTGCCCGAACTGCCCGCCTTTCGGACTCGGGTAGTTACGGCTCTCGGCTGTTTCAGCTGAGTACATGGTGGTTTCTCCTTCACTGATATACCCATTTTGCCCCTGCGACACCTGGCTCGGGGATGAACATGACCGCACCTCACTCTGGGCCCCGTTTACCGAGCCCGTTGAAGCAATTTCATCTTCGACTAATTGCTTTCTCACGGGCCAGGTTGGCCCGATTGGTTTAGGATTACTAATCTTGGGAGGGAAATTGATGTCCAAAAGCTGAATTTGGGTCGTTTGGTTTTTCTTGAACGGGACAGATGTCAATTTCGGTGACTCGTATATCTCGGGAGTCGGGATTCCCTGTACATGAGCGGGTTGATCATGATCATGATCACGAGATGGTGTTTCATCTTGACAAGAATCGGGGCCCGTTTGTTCTTTGAATTTTGAGGTCACATTTTCTGATGAAGGAGTTATCGGGTCGTTTTCGGTTTCTGCATTTTTAAAAACTTGTCGCATAGTAAACGAAGTACACGATTGTTCACTTTTTTGGCCCGTTGACATTAATCTAATAAGTGGTAATTTCGGTTTATTAACCAAATCATCAAGATTCCCTTCCCAATGTTGGTTTAACCAATCACAAATCACGGGAATCGGAATACCAAATTGCATCGGGAAATCTTTCTTCCAAGAAGTTGAAGAAGATGATGAAGTTGTTGTGGATTTCGTGTTTGGTGATGTGGCATATTTCATTGGGTCACAAACCATGAACGAAAGGTTCCCGTGTCCATCGAACCCGGCTGAACCGGGGCTCCATGTTGCACCATCGGTGCACATTTTTATGAGATTATCGGTGGCTATAACCACTTTTCCTTCACCAACGGTTAGCTCGTTTTTGTTGGTATAACCTAATAGGTATACCATATTACCGAGGTTTAGATTCGGTTTAGAAGAGGTTTTTAAGTAGTGAGGTTGTTGAATTGGTGTGTTAGTGTCTAAATCCATGGAGTCGAGACCAACGATTGTTAGATCAAGTACCGAGCTAGTTATGAAAAACCTGTTATCCAAAAGCAATTGTATCAATACAATATAGTCTTGAATTGTTGGCTTTATGTATATTTACATCATCTAACATAAATTAGATTTCATATATTAGATGAATTCTAGCTTCAACACCAAAAAAAATTATAGAGGCGTATAGCAAGTAAATTTACTAAACAAGTGAACATTAATCAATGCTTATTAAGCTAGAAGTTTCCAGAAGGAGACAAACAACAAATTTTAAAGGGAAATTGAATAAATCTAGCAATTCAATCGAAATTGAGTTAATTAGGCTGCTAACTTCAATTTCTATTAGATCTACATCAACAATTTAATATTGGAATACTACATACAGATATATACCAAATTATCAGATCAAATTGAAGCATTAGCTGCATTGATACCTGTGAGGAAATAGGGAAGCACCGACACCGTTTTGAAGCCGGATCTCGGCGGCCTCAGCAGATGCAACCGACGGAAGGATTGCGTGTGTTGTAAGGAGAAGGTTCCGGTGGATAAGGATTCCAGTACCGGAAAGCAAACCGCCGGTAGAAATCCAGGCCATAGCGGAACCTTTTCCGGAAAAAATGGAGGCCTTGGTTCTCTCTGACTTACCTCCGCCATTACAGAAACACCATGACTCCCCTAAAACCCCCATTGCTGCTTTCAATCGTTAACTGTCCAGCGTTGTAAGCTTTCAGATGCAGAAATGTAGGTCAAAATTGTGTGTATGTGTGTGTGAGAGACAGACAGCTGATTATGGGGTAGTTAATGGTGGCTATGGGGGGAAGAAAGAAGGGACGAGAAGCTCATGAAATTCTTTAGAAAGGGAATTGAATGCAGAACAGGGCTTCAACTTTCAACCTGCAAATTTAAGGATGAATTATTAATTTTAACGGTTTTTCTTACTTATTATTTTTCTTTTTTACAAATATATATTTTATTCCAATAACTAATGACTAATGTTTGTTATTTAGATGTATTACCTCTAGTTTTTTTTTTTTTTAACATATGTTACACAATCTTACATTAATGTTATTTTAAATATGTATGGAATAAAATAATGAACTTTAATTTCTGTTATTTAGAAAATATAATAAATACGATTTTTATTGATTTTATTTTTGTAACGGCACACTAATACCTACTATATCTTAAGCATTCGTTATGAGTGGATGTTGCTTACACTTTCGATTTTTGTATTCTTTAGAAATATGTAATCAATTGTTGAGATGAAATTATTTTAGGATAAATATACGGTTTTGTAGTCATAGTTCATCAAAATCATTTGTCAATAAATATATACAATAAAAACAGTTAAATACTACTTTATGGGTCATTATTTTAAAGTGGCAATATCTTCGGCAACGTCAATGCTACTATGGCACGCCATGTGCGATACCAGCAGTCCAGCACAAAAGAGTTGCATTTACGTTCACATTAATACGACTAAAATCAAATATATAGATCATAATTGACGGTTAAAATTAATATAAATAAATAATAAGCAAATTTTAATGTCAACCCTGCAAGGATAAAAAAACTGATTTGATTATTCTTATATATCTAAATCACAAGTCACAATTGCAATATAAAAATATACATGTGGTATAGGATTATAGATGGGGACCAGCACGTGAATTTTCTTTTATTGAAATGGTATTTCTATTTATGATAGGCTTCTTTAAAATGAACAAATTTTTGCTCATAATATACATAACCTAATTACTATCGTGGTCGTTTCTGAACATTTGTTAACTAAAGAAGAAATCACATGAAATTGATTCTCAAATAAATATACAACTCATTTTTAGGAAGGAAAAATTACAACTCACTAGCCAGTGCAATATTAAACACTAAAAAGCAACCCATGTTACTTTCCATTTTGTGATCATTTCTAATAATTGCAATATTGTAACAAGCACTTGTATATCTCGAACAATTCTTTTACATCATATTGTTTGTCATATTTATAAAGTAAAAACTCAAACCCGAAACAGAAACAGAAAACATTATTTATCAAGGCTTCAGGAAAAATAAAAATAGAAACAAAAACAAAACCAACTGATAAGAGCTCAAGCTCGATGACCTGCTATACAAACCCGGAGTCAGCTCAGGTGAACCTATATAACCACATGAAGGTATATTTCTGTTCCTCTTATTGGACAGAGCTTGGTCCCAAAAAAAAATGAAATTCACAGGAGCTCAAGTTCAAACTCGTTCAAGCTCAATGACCTTAGGCCAAATCCAAACCTGATTTGATGCTCATGTAGCCATCATGACGAAGGTTCTCAATTAATATACGAGCTCACTTCAAAAAAATATACTTTTGGAACCATACTCAATTACAATACTCAAATTAAGCATAATTTGAGCTCAAAAAGGTGTTGAAAGTATACCACACTTGTGAAGAAAAGAAAAATTGGTATCATGCACTAAGAAAAAACAAAATTACGAACAAACTTATATTTGGTTGTGAATTTGTGCATGTATACGTACAAACAAACATGTCACATGACTAAGGGACCCTTATAAGCCTATGCCAATAATTGGTAAAACAACCACTATAACTAAAGTCAAACCGCAAAAAGAAATTGAAAACACCCACAAATTTGTGACGTTAAAAAACATATATTAAGGTTGCTAATGCATCCACACATACTACAGACATTTTCATTGCACTAGATACCATATAATATTTTAAACTACAATAATTCAAAAAAGTTACACAAAGTTTACGATAATGTCTCTCCACAAGGGCCACTCAACTGGTATCAGATTTCTCCAACGCTGCAACAGAATTCCGTTTTGGTTGTTAAAAAAAGATGAAGATAATAAAAGCTAACGGGGTGTTTGGGAAAGCTTATTTAAAATGCTTATGCTTATTAGCTTATAAACTTATGAGCTTAATTAAGTTTATAAGCTTTTGTTAAATAAAGTGTTTGGGAGAGCTTATATAAATTTATTGTAAAATGACTAAAAAAGACATTTTTAATAAGTTAATAAGCTCAATTGTTTGGTTTAGTTGAGCTTATATAAAAAATGTTATGATTGATGAAATAGGGGGATAAGGAGGTAAAAATCGTAAATAAGCTCATAATCCCCTCCAAAATAACTTTCTTAAAACCCCCTTAAATAAGCTTATAAGCTCAACCAAACATTTAGTAATGCTTATTAAACTTAAATAAGCTTAAAATTTAGTAATGCTTATTAAACTTAAATAAGCTTAAAAGCTCATAAGCCCTCTAAATAAGCTCTCCCAAATACCCCCCAAGTTTGATTAACAGAAAAGATTATTATCGAGTTACAATTACTTAGTAGACGTTCTCGTCGCTGAACATGTTAATTATTAGGGTCCACAAAATCCCCCCTTCTTTTAATATTTATTATTATAATTATTATATATGGAGAGAGAGAGAGAGAGAGAGAGAGAGAGAGAGATATTACTATTGTAGTTGAGAAGCTTCTCAATGAGATCAACATGAGTCATCAGCATTCTTCTGCAACAATAACGTACAAGCCCCAAGGCATCAAGAGCATCTCTGCACAAGTCAAGTAACAAATATTAAAATTGTATAATGAAGATGAATCAAAATTCACATAAAACAGAACACCATGTGAGCATCATCCATACATCATACTTATCTGTATGACTGTATCTATATGATAATGTTCAATAGCACATTTAACCATTGACTTAACAACAAGATAAAGTGATTAACGGAAATATGTACTAAAAAACATTGATAAATGTTCGAAAAAATGTACTGAGACCTCAATAAGTGTTAAAAGATTATATTTTAAGCACTTCTGAGTGTTTGGATGGAGAAGAGTGTATGTTCATCTGCTTACATTAGAAAGAATTAAGCCATTAACAATAAGCAGTTTGAGGGAGTGTTTGGGTAAGCTTGTTGCATTATCAAAACCCCCCAATTTTGGTGCTTAAGCTTATATTAGCTTATTTAAGAGAAGAAAGTAATTAAACTTCTTATAAAGCCTCATCCATACACTTAAAAGGAGCTTAATTGCTTTTTCATAATGCGATAAATAAGCAATTAGGCTTCTTAACAAGTTAATTATACCCCTAAAGCTTTATCTTTTGGAAAACAAACGAGAACAAATAACAATGGTACAGCATTTACAGCAATCTCCAGTGGTCAATATTCCTACAATTTTCTGCTTCAAACGAACGATTGTTTCACGAATAATAAGAATCAATGAACTGAACTACATAATATAACCTACCCTTCTGTGTAATCAGATTGCAGAAGATCAAGATACGTGTCCCATTTGTTTCCAATAACCTGATAACACGAATTAGTGAACAAATTAAGGTGATCGGAAGAAACCATGAAACCCTAGGTATGAAAATAAGGTGATGCATTAGAGTTTTACCTTGCCGCAGGTGAAGCAACGGACCGGAATGATCATCCTTGCCCTAGTTTCGCCTTCAGAAAATCAAGCTGTGATTTTAGACACGAATGTGGAGCGCTTCTGCGTTTTAGTGTGGGCGGCTTATATATAGTCGGATTTTAGGTAAAGCCCTAAATCGGATAAATTATTACAAAAAACCCTTCAACAAAATCTTATAAACTAAAAAAAAAAAGCTACTTCAGTAGTTCAGTATCACAAGAAAGAATTGATATTGACATATTGTGAAACATGTTTTTAGTAAAATATATAAACTGAAATATGATGGATTATTAAATAGTTAGAGAGTAATGGATTTTAATATTTTAAATAAAGTGTTATTAATAATGTTTAAAATTAAACAATAAAAGTAAAATGGTCATTTCATAATATTAAAGAAGATAATTAGTGTGTGCATATTTCACTATCATTTACGAAATAAGATAAATTATCAAAATATATAACTTATTTTGAAATTATCAAAAATATAAAATAAATAACTTATTGTGGTATAGAGGAAGTATTAAAGTTTTGATAAATGATAATACTTAGATTAACCACGTATTTAACAATTTTTAATTAGATTCTTTAACTTTTTTTGAACAATAGAAGATACACTTTCTAAAAAACTACTAGATCTACGTCATATTATGAACATTGGGATTTAAAGTCTTAAACCCATGATTATAGAACAATGTGGGAAACTTTCTAACACCTTATAGCATTACACTACAAGTCCTTTGGTAATTAAGTTATTCAACTAGTGAATTAACTTTTTAGGCGATCCTAAGTACCTATCAAGTTCAATATTTGGATGGACATGGTTGTTATCTTTGGTATATTTGGATTCAAGTACATATAAGTAGAGTGCTCAAAGGATCAATCACGCCCAATTTACATTACAGGAGAGAGTTAAGGGGGAAAAAACTTTTTATCTAATTTAGATTAACAAGCATAACATGTCCGCGCGTTGTGACGGCATGAAAGTTAAATTAGATTAATTTGATGGTTAGTGGGGAATGTGTCCCACAATTTTTGGATAAAGTAAGGTTAATGATGTTTAAAAGTAAAAAGTAAGGGTATAAGAGTCATTTCACTTTATAAAGTAGGTAGTTAGTAGGTGTGGAGCCCACTACTTTTTACCAAATAAAATAAGTCAAACTTGACTTGATACTTAACTTGATTCATAATGACTATTATGAAACATTCCTCTTCGTAGTATCATTGCTTATCTTGCTCGTATTATATGCACTCACCGGTGTGACCCTTAAGTGTTTCGTAGGCATGGATGTATCATCATAGGTTGACCAACTGTGCACATAAATCCTTCATATCACTTATTTTGAATCACTCAAATATGAAAAGTGTATCGTTTATTTTGAATCGGAGGAAGTATTTTACATTTTTGATATGTATATGTGAGGATTGTGAAGATAATTTTTAACCAATTGTTTAAAGAAATATTGTAACATCCTAAAACTGGCCTAGTTGTTTTAGGTATATATTGATATTGATAAATATCTATTTGACCCTATATGGAATAAATTGACTAAATGTTAAAGTGATTGTTTGACCTTTTGTCCTTTTGTGATATTTTAATCAAGGGATTAAAATATCTGTTGTCTGAAATGTTTAAATGAAAATGTGATTTTTATATCTTTGGATTCCTTGTCAGATTTCGTCTCCAGAAATGCTTTCGTTTTTAAAATTGGAGTCCGTTTGCTATTTTAAATAAATTAACTACGAAAGGGACTTTTTATATTGTATTTGCTAAAAGATGGAAAAAGCCAAGTGGGTCCCACCCCTCCCCATTTGGACGGCTTTAGTGATGGGGAATGCCCCATCTTTTTGTCATTCATCCATCTCACTCTCTCTCCCTCTCCATACGTATATCTCTCTTTCTCTCTCTAACATCTCTCTAAAAACCCCATTAGTGTTCTTGAGCTTTTGGTGAAGATCCATAGCTTGTTTCTTGGCCAATCTTTAATCCGAACACGTTTTTGAGTAGCTCTTGAGGTAAGCTTCAACCTATATGTGTTCATTTTCGATTTCATGATAGTTGATAAATTAGGGTTTATGTGTTCTTGAGATTTGCTTGGTGATTATTGTGTTAGATGGTAGGTTAAGTGTTTATACAAAGTTTGGCATGTTTTGTTGTATGGGTACAAGTATTTTAGCACAAGGTACAACCTTTTTAGCAAAATGTACACATGTGTGTGTGTGTGTGTGCGTGTCGGTGTGTGTGTGTGTGTGTATCACTTGTGTGGTTTTGAATTATGCTTCTAACTAGACTTAATATGGGTCTTAATGTCAATGTGGGTTGAATTAATATGTAGGAAGTGATAATATGTCAAATATGTTAGTTATGGATTATGTCAAGTTTTGGTGAGATTTGATAGCTAGTGTTTGGATGATTTGGGTCAAAAGATATAGCTTATGATTTTGAAGTAAGATATAGTTGAGGTATAATAGCTATGAACTTGTTGGATTGATTGACTAGTTATGTCTTGCTAAATGTGATAGCTTATGGACGAAAGTGATGAATTGTTATGTTATAAGTTGGAAGTTGGTAATTTGTGCTAAAATGACTATATGGGTCATAGGGACCATTAGACTTGACTTGTTAGAGTTTTAACATGAAATGTTGTTTAATGACATGGTAAAGTTCATTGTAAGATTAAAGAGGTAATATTTGGTCATGTTGACAATTATGTTATTTTTGACCCGTTTGGGCCGTTTAGTGGTAAAATGACTTAAAGTAACTTGGATTGTGAAAGTATAAGTATTTTGTTAGGATTATGTGATTAGCAATGTTATTGGTAACATTTGGTGAATTGCAAGTTGATGTTATGTTTACAATTGTAGGATGTATTATTGTTTAATAACCCGGTTTGACCCGTTTGAATGTAAGACTTGCAAATGACTAGTTGACTTGTTATGTAAGTGTAAATGGTCATGACATGTTCATATGATGGTTTAAGTGTTTGGCTATTTAGTTAGTGCAAGTGTTAGTGTTAAATGTATATTTAACATTGTTTATAATTTGGTGGAATTATATACTAATTCGGTATTCCTTTGGTGTACAGGAATCGGGATCGTGACTCAGAAACATTAGACCTCTGAGTTCGACAAGTGGAAGTAACGGTGAGTGGATTTAATCTCCAACTTGTGTTCGGTCACAATTGGTTCGGTATATGCATACTTGGTAAAAATGCAGGAAATCACCAGACGGGGGGAGTTCGCGACGCGAACCTAGTTCGCGATCGGGAAGTCAGTCCAGAGAAATTTGTTAGTCGTCGCGAAGAGTTCACGATCAGAGTTCACGTCGCGAACTCTAGTTCGCGATCGTGAACTGGAGTTCGCGATTGGGAACTCTGCCGTGACGTTTTTTCGCGGTGTTTTTCGTAGCTAGTCTACTTGCTATGTATGCCTAGTGTTAGGGAATACCATACATGATTAGGTGCACTTATGTGAAGAGACCTTGGCTTGACGGGTAGCTACAACTCGGTTTGACTTGGTGACCGAGGTTTGAGAAGTCAGTGCGCTGGGCAATGAGTGTCGACTAAAGGGTATCCGACCTTACCTGTATTTGTTGCATGGTCAAGGGGAGGGAGTTGCCCGGGTGTTGGTCACGAACCGCTATCGGTTACCGTGGTTTGGCCGACCATGGTTTAAGGCTCCGGCAGGACCCCGATCTTCTTGAACGAACCGGAGATGTTTATTTAAACTTCCGTGTTCCAGTGATGACCCAACCGGAGATGTTTATTTAAACTTCCGGGTTTAAGTGACGACCCAACCGGAGATGTTTTATAACTTCCGTGTTTTAGGGAACAGTGATACGTGGTTATGTGGCCTTTAGATAGTAGAGATGTCTATGCCAGCTTGTTGGGCTTTACAGAATTTGTAGATTATATTCATTCACTTAGCTTTGTGCTAATCCCTCCCTCATTGAATCTTTTCAGGTGATCGGTGCTTTGGACGGGATGATTGACCAAGCTCCGTTTGATATGTTTTTAAAAATGAGCCATGTCGTTTAAGTGACACCGTTAATGTATTGTTTAAGAAATGTTTATGTGGAAGCTTATTGTGGGACCTTGTTTGTAAACTAAACTAAACTAAACTAACCTAGAGGATAACCTAATCGCCTTCGGGCATTTAAAAAAAAAAAACGCTTCCTAAATTTTGCGGTGTTAGAAATGTTTTTTTTATAATGATCCAAAATTTATAATAATGATCCAAATTTTTTATAATTGTTGGTTAAGAATTGTCGTTATAGTTATCATTAAAATTTGAGCCCTTACTTGATTTCACTTATATATTTATTATTTAAACTATATTTTAATTTTTATTAGTTAATTTGTTTAGCTAATAGATGTTTGAGATGGTGGCTTTTATTTTTAAGCATAAATATATTTACCTCTTTTTCGATATTAAGTGATCATGACTCCGTTCAAAAAAAGTGAACAAATGACTGAGGACGTTATTGTTATGAACAGGGATCTAACGATTTATTGAATTATAAATGTATAATAGTAGAATAGAATATAATTTGAAATGTTATTATTGGTACTTTTCAAAAAAAATCCTCGCATTCAAAAATCTTAAAATCATAATGAAACAAGGAAAAAGCAAGAACGTGCACTATAAATAATTCCATCAATAAAAAATTTCGTAACTTTATGCAAAGTAGAGGGACTAAACATGTAGTTTACTATGCAGCCTACAAAAAAGTTATAAATAGAGCACGATTGCGTTTGGCCTCCATTGTTTTCCTCGTTTTTCTTCTTCAACAATGGCGAGGTAGTAGAATGCGAACCCTTGAATTCACTTCTCAGACGCAGTAGAACAACATGGCCAGCGGCAGCAGTGACGTAGAAGCAGGATTCGCGAAGCTTCAAGGCGAAGATTTCGAGTATTACATGCAAACATACTCAATGGCCGAACCTCCAAAAAATCAACCGACCTCTCCTCCCTCGGCGGCGGCATGAACATCTCCCGTCACCACGCCCTACGATTTCCAACGCCGTCGTTTCGCCCTAGAAGTCCTCGGCAAAAATGGCTGCTCGTTCTTCATCTTCCCGGCACTCCTCCCGTCAAACTCGATTCTCAGGATCTCCTTCAAATCGGCGACAAGGAATTTTACTTTCTGTTAGGAGCATTCTCTCTGGTCCAATTGGACCGCCCACATTCCAAACCCTAACCCTATAAGTAGTTACCAGGCTCCTAGAGATAGGGTTAATGCTGATTTTGAAGATGCATATGAAGATGATGATGATATGGTCAACAACAGTCATGGTGGTGGTAAGAAGATAAGAATAGGTGGTGGAGATGGACATGATGCCTATGCTGCTGCTTCTGGTTCGGGTGGTGGGAAATCACTTTCTGGTTAGTGATCATATGTTTTTAGATGCATACAATTTGAAAATACTTGATACTGAAAGTGTTGGTTTGTATGTGAATGTGGTATAGTGATAATGGTGATAAGAAATAAACTTCATTATAGTTTATTGTTGTGAATTTGTTTATACCATATCAAAGCAAGGAAATTTGAGCTTGATTTTATTATCATGTTAATATGGTTATTATTATTATAAGCTACATTTTATGTATGGCTGCACCTCCTCAAAGACACCCCTGCAGAGTGTGTGAGAGATTTACTAAGGGAGAACACAAAACTGATATTTAGGATAATATGTATTAGCGATTCTTAAGTATGTAATTCAAATGTAGGGCTGTTTTGTGATGTTTTTGTAGATAGAAAATTAGAGGGAAGAATAAGAGTTGACAGAGCCATGAGTTGTTGCAGTTAGAGGAGAAAGATGTAATTTCATGTATAGCTATCAGATCTTTGTGGGCCCAGTCAATCTTCATGCTGAGGTAACACTCACTGCATCACTCTTGTGTCTGTTTCTCTGTTCTTCTACCCTCAACATGGTTCCAATTGCTGTCTGATATGCCATTAAAATCAACAAAATATTATAATAAGTCGGGTCCTAATGACAAACTTATTAAATGCAGTCATGGCGCCATGTGGCATCACAGTCGGGTTAGAAGGTATCTAACATCTGAAGATTACCTGAGCCCTGAAGCCAAGGGCAAACCATGGTTCGGGCTGCTTTTGTTGTTGAGAAAGTACCCCCAACATTTTGTCATAAACACCCGATCGTGTTACTCTTGAGTTTGTATCACTTGTCTCTCTTATTTCATCACATTTTCAAGATGTTACCTTGTAGGAAATAATCAAAGTTTCGAGCCTAATCGATGTTACCGCTTTTTCATTGCATGTCTATTGTCTTACTTTTTTGGGCTTTTGCTCCTTGAAGTGTTAATTCCTCTAAATATATAATATCTAAAGTACATTATATGAATCGGAGGAAGTATATATAACTCATCTGCCAAGTAGTTGTAGATTCCATAATTTTATAAATCTAAACCTTCATAATATACTACTCCCTCCGTCCCATAAAAAAATTCTCATTTCTCTTGGGCACAAGCTTTTAGGAGATAGTTAGTGGTGGGGTCCTTGGTAATACTTTAGATTAAAATATAATGTTAGATTGGAGAGAGAAAGTATTTTATTGGTGGAATCATTGATAATAATATTATTTTATTAAGTGGACCCCCACTTTTGAGAAATGGGAACTTTTTTGTGGGATAAAATCTAGAGGAGAAATGTGAACTTTTTTGTGGGACGGAGGGAGTATTAACAAATTAGACGTTAAATAACCTAAGATATAAAAATATAAAATAAGAGAGACAAGTGATACAAACTCAAGAGTAACACTCTTAATTTTATAAATCTAAACCTTCATAATTTTACTCATCTGCCAACTCCGACACTCTTACCTTTTGCTTATTTCTTTCTTTTCATTTTCATAAAAATATAAAATAATGCGAAAAAAGAAAGAATATTCTTTGTTTTAAGAAAATTAAATTGCAATATGATATGACAAATTTTATTTCAAGACTCGTGTATTTAAAACAAAATTATGCCATAATGAATATCAAAACATTTAAAATGATTATAATGAGGGTTATATTAGATTAATTCGATGGTTAGTGGAGAATGAGTCCCATATTTTTTGAATAAAGTAAGGTTAATGATGTTTAAAAGTAAATGTAAAAGTAAATGTGTCATTTCATTTTATTAAAGTAGGTAGTGGGTGTGGGCCCACTATTTTTTACCAAATAAGGTAAATTTTCAAAGTGTATCACTTATTTTGATACACCAAAATATAAAAAGTGTATCACTTATTTTGAATCGGAGGAAGTAATAAATTATTTAAAATAAACAAATCGAAAGTGACTTTGTATGTAAAAAGAAAATAAAAAACACAGGAACCAGAATCAGGGCCGTAACCGCCCGGAACAGGACAAAACCAAGTTGGTTCTCAATTGGGTCTGGTTTTGGAACCATGGACACTACTAAAATCTAGTCACTCATGAATTAAAAAGATGAATAACAATAATAAAATAATAAGTTCTAAAAAACATTTCGAAACACCCCACATGTCCCCAATTCAAACTTGGTTCAAGGAAGTCTCATATCTAGGGAAATTATTCTTATCTAAAATACAGTAATAAATGCTTATTCAAGTATACTAGCAATAACAAATGTAGAACAACTGCCAAAAGCTTTCTGCTTTCTACTAAAACATGTAATACTATGACAACAAAACCGAGCATGTCTTACGACTCTTCTTTTGTGAGATCACGAATCCGGGCCCGCAAATTTTCCTCTCGTGCACGTTTTGCAGCAAGAGCTTCCTCATCAAGAACTTGAATGGGTAACCATTCGGGCCATTTGAACCAACTGTTTTTCTTCTCGTCGCCAGCAGCTATAGATTCATACAGGTCCTTGAAAATGGGCCTTAGTTTTATAGCAGCAAAATCAACACCCGTTCCCACAATTGCAATCCCGATGGAGTAACGTATTGCACCAGCACGACCACCTGCGGTCAAAGTTTGACCAGAACTTCTGTTATTTAACTTACATATGTTGACAAATAAATTGTATTTGCTTGTTAGATGGATGATTATTGACTAACCTTGCAATCTGCCTAAAACAGCACCAGTACCAAATCCAGCAATTGCTGAATCAAGGAGATCATCGGGCCCAGAATGTCTGCTAGCTCTTACAATCTCACCTGCACCTGTCATAAAAAGGAACATATTATTACAAAAAAATATTAACATTCCATTAATACAACAAAAGGAGGCAATGCTAATTTACCACAATAGCAACCAGTGACGATGGCAAGATTAGTGGCATAAGTTGCTGCCATGTTTGCAACTCCGTGAACTTTTCGATGTTTTGATACTAATCCAATTCCTCCTCCCACAATTCCTAATTAAAAATATCAAAAATTAAAACACAGAATCCAATATTCTTCATCCCAAATACTATCTTATGAATCGGTAAAAATGCAGTAGAAACATACAACATAGGCAGTAGTGCAGCAAAAATCACATGATTTTAGTCAATATCCTACCAAAAAGCTAGGCAAAAACTAGAAACGCAAAATCAATTTCACGATGATCTATTACCAAGTTACGGCAAATAAACACACTAATTTGAAGTACATAGTCACATAAAGAGTATAAAAACAAATGGATCAAATACATATAAATCTTCAATGCGGTTTCTATTCTAAAACTTATCGCAAAAATAAATTAAATCAAATAAACTTGGGGGAAAAACCTCCGAGGAGAGTTGGGTAGACAACACGAGTTCTCCAACTGATTCCGTCGTCTTCTAGGGTTTTAATTTCATCGGCCGATGTCATTTCCGAGCATACTCTCAAATTCCGCTTTTGATTGAGATGCTTCCTCTTTTTTCTTCAATTTCATACTCGAATCGGCCGGTTTAATAATCATAATGTAAAATGGGCCGGTTCGAATGTTTACAAATGGGCCAAAGCCCAGTGGGTTATGGATCTTATAAGGCTCAAAAGCTCTCACGAAAAATGTGCGTATGTGGCATGATAGTGTGTGAATATGCATATGCAAAACACATGTTCAGCAAAACTGGGTGTTGAGTATAAATAATACTAGTAATATACTCAGACCACGCAGCATATGCACAACTTTATTGTTAGTGTTGATTTATAATGTTTAGCAACAAAAGTTATTTTAAATAGTTCAAAATCTTTAAAGATTTATGATTCGATAATAGAGGTGTATTATACTACTAGATCATATTTAAAACATTAATTAATCATTTATCAAAACAGACAAAAAAAAGTGTTGGCAGGACTCACCAACCAACCAACCACTTTTGACCCGTGACACAGCCCGCCTGTTTTCCACCATTAACTATAACAATTGAAATTGGGAATTAATTTTGGTACCACATCTTTTGATGCATATACCACGCAGTACAAGTAAAACTGCAGACTATACAAACATATAATGCAACTATTGTGGTATATGCATCAAAAGATGTGGTTATTGAAATTTGATGAATATTCTCGTATTACTGCAAACCCGCCTATTTCCAACATTGTATAAAAAAGGTACCAATGCACTCCCTCTATTTACAAATAAATGAGCAGAGAGTTGAAAATTTTCCCTCTTCAAACAATGTTTTAAATTTACATTCCAACATCATTAACACGAAATAACAAAAAACAAACGTATCATGGTGTGAATCATAAATAAAATATATATAATTTTAAGAATAAATAAAAATCATGAAGCTACTGATGTATCTGCATCATCAGAACCTGAGAAGCCATTTCTCCCTTGATCTGCTTCTGAGTCACTGTTGTTGCTCTGTTGGTAATTTTCAAAATTCATCCTAGAACTCACCCGTCTCTGGTTTTCTGAGAAAAAATATTCATTTTCAATATAATTAATCAAAAGTCTCAAAAAATTGGAATTAATATAGCATACTATAATTTTAGTTTATTTAACAAATAAACTCGTCACCGTTCTCCAATGGACAAACTAAATAGGAGTGTATTTAACTATATATGTTTTACTATATTGTATATATCATACTTCAAAATTACCTTTTGATGTACAAATTCCCGTAACCAATTATTGTATGTATCGTTTACCTAAATTCCCGTTAGCCGGAAAACCAATCAAATTGACACATACAATAGAAGGTTTTGGGAAAGTTTAGTACATCAAAAAGTAAATAACATATTCTCATTTTTGGTATTTAACTCTAAAAATTACAAAGCAAATATGATTAATTACTCTTGTTGTTTATTGCAGATCGAGTCATGGTTAAGAAATCATCCCAACTCAGTTTACTCAGTTCCTCCTTTGCTTTGACAGTGAGTTCAAAATTTGGCTCCCTTCCGCACATGAAAGCAGCCCTAAATTTAACCCCAAAAGTTTAAATGACAAAATGGTTCTTCATATGACCCAAAATGCTTGTTCTTCACAATTAAGAATATAAAAGGAATCAGAGTTAGCAAAATAAGTGGGAATGGGCGATTTGGGTCAAACCGGGTCGGGTCGGGTCAGGGTGACCATAAACACTATGCCTTTTTTCTCTAAAACCTTTTAGATAAATTAGCGTCTTGAAATTGATGACAAACGTTTTATTTAATAGAACGGGTTAGGAGGTTTTATGCACTTCAAATACACTCTAGGTGACTATTGGCCTGTTTGACATATAATTTAACCCAAATTGGCCTGCTCAAACACTTCCTTATAATCTTTATTTTACCCAATTGACTCATTGATATGTAAATGGGTTAAAACGGGCAGGTTTTTAGTTACCTGTCATACAAGCGGGCAGCTTCTTCTTGAGAACTGACAGTGCCCAAATGGATCTGCTTTCTGTCAACTTTGATAGCAGCTTGCCATTTCATATTTTTGAAATACACCCCTCTCATTACACACACTTCTTGATTCTTTCTTCTGTGTCTTTTTCGTCTCTTCAACTCTGTTAATAACAGATATGATTCTATTAAATTATAAAATAAATTTATTAAAAAAAACAATAAGGAGAGCCTTCAATAGTATGCAATGAGTCATAATGAAGACATGGGACCCGCGAAATGAAGATTATGCATAATGACTTAAGCTACTATAATTACTTGGACAATATTTAATTTTAAGGATAATGCATTAACATGTCAATATTAGTTGTAGTGGCCATATATTGTATGATCAGTTTCTTAAGGACCAGTAGACCACCTTACACTGTTTCTGTTTCTGCTTGTTTGTTTATTTATTTATTTTATTTTATTTTTTTGTTAATCTGAAAAAATTATATATTTTTTGCTTGAATATATAGTAGTGGCTAAATGCAGCATTTTGATTCGATTAATTTTATGAAACTATAAAAAACAACATGCATACTGAATAATTACAGACCTGGATGCAGAACAGGCTGTTTACTAGATGAACTAGACTCGTTGACAATTGACGGTTCAGGTTCTTCTGATTTTGTATTTCCCTGCTAAACAAATGATTGATATAAATTTTCAAATATCTGATGACAAAAAAAAAGGGTAACAAATAAATGGGAATTCTGACCTAAACATTTCAGCTTAAACTGCAATTATTCTTTTATAAAAAATAAAGGTGGCAAAATGGGTTGGTTAAGCAGATTGGGTAGAGAGACAAAATGTGTATTTTTAGTACATATTAAGACAGGTTGGGTTTGACCAGAAACACTTTTTGTTTAAAAATTTAAACTAATTTTGCGAATAACTGGTGTGCCTTATACTCTCATTATTTGACAAAAATATAAAAATAAGTAAAACTAAACCATGATTCCCATGCTTACATCATCAGACTGGTCAACCGAGAACGAAGGATGCATGCCAACTGATTTTGTGCTTCTAACCCAACTTCCAGAATATTGTCCGTTTTCATATGATGAAAGAAAATCTATACAAGGGCTTCTCCCTAAATAAAACATTAAATATCATCAATAAAGAAAAAATATGACAAATATAAAGTTTAACATGCCAAATAAAAAATATATAGTCTAAAATAAACTCACCATAAAGTTTAATGAGTCTTCGTCTGCGGATGCTCACCATAGTGTCCTGAAACAAATCCTAGAATCACCCAAAAAACACTATCTATGTTAGTTATAATTTGGTTATCAATGTAAAACAAACTACTTCCATTTCAAAAATGTCATGAAAAATATCAAGTTTTGAGAAAAATTGATACTTAAAAGTTACACCAGAAAAGATCAAACAATATATACGGAAAAACAAGTATGTATTAAAACGTAGAAGGATGGATATATAACCATTATTATAAATATGAAAACGATGAAGTTGATATTCAAAGTGAAAGAACATCTATGAACCAAAATTAGTCTACAGTATATCCAACACTCTTTCAGCATTGTACTTCGTGCATGAAACATTGTACTTACTGAACCGGGCTTACAACAGGGCCAAAGGGGGTTAATTTGATCAACTTTCAAGATGGAACCAGAGTCTAATAATGGTCGCTAATTCAAAGATAAGAAGGCATTTCATCGAACACTCATGGCTCAGATTCAATATGCACAAGCACAAAAGTTAATGATTGTTGCTTAATTAAGAAAGACCCACAATGAGAAAATTCAAAGTCAACTAAAACAACATCTCACATTTAATAAACGGCATATTTTTAATCAGGATTAAAGAGAAACAAATCCCCCAAAAAAACCTAAATTGTGTTCTAAACAGCAAGTCAACTCACCAACCTGCCACCTTTTATGGATAAAAAAAGACACCGGAAACACAATAAACCAATAATCTTCACCACTTACGAGTTACGACCCAATCGATCAAGTAAATTGCACAAAACAGCACAGATTAATATATAAAATTGCAAAATACATAAATACATCATCGAGAAACGAATGCATTTAAAATACATAAACAATTACAAAAAAGAAACCCTTGTGTAGGATTAGGTACAACAGAGTAGTTGGTGAACAACAAAATAAGCCATTGCAGACTTAAGATCAAAAGCTTTGGGGGGTTGTTTGGTTACCTGTGAGGGTGGCGAAAAAACCAAGAGGAAGCACAATATCAAAACTGGGTTTTAAGTTTAATTGGTGGTTTTTATTCTAGTGATTTGGATTACAAAAGGAAGGTGGTGAGGGCGGGGAGAGAAAGTTGGGCTATTGGTTTATTGTTTATTTAATATAATTTTTTTTATATATTAACCCAAAAATGCACAAGTTGACAAGAAATTTTTGGGTATTTTTTCCTATTCGTTACAAACTTTTTGGTTTCATTATCATGAATAATTGATCATGTGATTTCTTTTATAAGGTATGCTACAAACTTTGTGATTTCTTTTATATTTTAAATATATTTCTTATTTTAGGCTATTTGTTGATTTCTTTTTTTTATGAAATAGCAATGTACTTTTGAGTACAATTAGGCGAGCATAAGGCGTCAGACTTTGTTAAAATCAAAATAGCACAATAACATAGTTTTAAGGATCATCTTAAAATTACTATTCCTTATTTAATATTCATATAATATAAATTTATGACTATAAAAATATCATAAATCAATAACAAATTAGAAGAACTAAATTGTTTAACTCAACATTAAACCGCCTGTTATTGGCGTAAGCGACAAGACACAATATAATTTGACAGACTTTTATGCCAGCAAAGCTCCTTTGGCGAGACTTTGATGGATCCACCCAATGCTCCTTCGGCGAGCCTTGCGGCAAATGCATATTGGATCGATATTTTTCTCCAAGTGTCCTTCAAGAATTTTTTTTCTTTTAAATAGAAGTTCTATTTTTAATATATTTATAAAAAATATTTTTTTATATAAGTAGCAAGTTTAAGGGGAAAAAAGAAAGAAAAACAAGCCAAAAGGAGTTGGGCTCCACACGCCTCCCTCTCCCACAGTCCATCTCACTTTCCCAATCACCTACGCCTAGGGGTGGCAATTTCTGACCTTACACGAAAATAAACAGGTTTGGGTTGAGGTAAAAAATAATTGGGTCAGTCTTGGGTTGAGTCAGCTGACCCGTTTATTAAACGGGTTAGGTTCGGTTCAATGATAATTTAAATGGGTCGACCTGCCAACCCGTTTAATTATTAAAATATATTTTAAAAATTATATATTTATACTTAATTTATAGTTTACTAGTTAAAACGTAATTAGTAGTTAGATAAAAATAAAAAATATTACTTAGTAATTTGGTGTTTAGTATTTTGTTATGAATTTGTGTAATAACAACAACATTTTGACATGTTTGACCCGTTTAATTTGTTTGACCTGATAACCTGTTTAACCCGTTTAATTAAATGGGTTATATGGGTTAGGTTTGGGTTGAAGTTAAACAGGTTAGGGTTGAGATATCTGACCCGTTTATATAAACAGGTCGGTTTCGGGTTGAACGTTTCTGACCCGTCAACCCGCGAACCCGAACCCGTCAAACCGAACCCGACCTGAATTGCCACCCCCTACCTACGCCCGGTCACCCCCCAATTTTCCACTCATATTTCAGTGTGTTAAATACCAACACGCTTTCGCCGGATATTTTGTCGGTTATTCGATCTCGGGAAAACATGACGATCTCCGGGAGCTTTCGGAGCTCTCGAACTTCAATATCCGAACGGAAAAATGGCTTTTACAGCCCGTCGACACTACCACCGTTTGCAATTCCCGGTGTTACATTCAAGCAATTCGCCTATGCTCTCTCCGTCGCCGTCTTCCTCTTCTTCACTGTAACTTTCATGTTTACCACATCCTCCGACATCGTTTCATCCGATTCGAACATTGTTAGTAATTTTTTCCGTATACTTAAATGTTAACTTATTGATGATTAATGATTGCGTATTTAATAATGTATTAATCGATTTTGTTAACTGTAGAATCAAGGTTTTTCCTTCAATTCCAATGTAGCTGGATCGTTTCGTAGGTCTGCACTTGCTTTGAAATCTGATCCATTAAAACCTAGATTTGATCAGATCCGGAAGCAAGCAGATGATCACAGATCGCTTGCTCTGGCTTACGCTGCGTACGCTCGTAAATTGAAGCTCGAGAACTCGAAGCTCGTTAGAATTTTCGCTGATCTATCACGTAATTACACAGATCTGTTGTCGAAACCTGCTTACAGAGCATTATCTGAATCTGATGCAAACTCTATCGATGAACCGACACTGCGGCTGTTTGAGAAGGAGGTGAAGGAGCGGATTAAGGTAACTAGACAGGTAATTGCTGAGGCGAAAGAGTCATTTGATAATCAGCTTAAGATCCAGAAGCTGAAAGATTCGATTTTCTCTGTCAATGAGCAATTAACAAAGGCGAAGAAACAAGGTGCTTTCTCAAGTTTGATTGCTGCAAAATCAATACCTAAAAGCTTACATTGCCTCACAATGAGGTTGATGGAAGAGAGAATTGCACATCCAGATAAATATTCGGACGAAGGGAAGGCTCGACCAGTTGAATTTGATGATCCGAAGCTTTATCATTATGCTATATTTTCTGATAATGTGATAGCTGCTTCAGTTGTGGTTAATTCAGCTGTTAAGAACACAAAAGAGCCATGGAAGCATGTTTTCCATGTTGTGACTGATAAAATGAATCTAGGAGCAATGCAAGTTATGTTCAAGATGAAAGAATATAACGGTGCTCATATTGAAATTAAGGCGGTGGAGGATTACAAGTTTTTGAACTCTTCGTATGTTCCAGTGCTGAAACAGCTAGAATCAGCAAATTTGCAAAGATTTTACTTTGAGAATAAGCTTGAGAATGCAACAAAAGATACAACCAATATGAAGTTTAGGAACCCTAAGTATCTATCCATATTGAATCATTTGAGATTCTACTTGCCAGAGATGTACCCTACACTCCACAGGGTTCTGTTCTTGGATGATGATATTATTGTTCAGAAGGATTTGACTGGGCTTTGGAAGATAGACATGGATGGGAAGGTGAATGGAGCTGTTGAAACTTGTTTTGGATCGTTTCATCGTTATTCACAATACATGAATTTTTCTCACCCTTTAATCAAGGAGAAATTTAATCCCAAGGCGTGTGCTTGGGCTTATGGGATGAATTTCTTTGATCTGGATGCTTGGAGGAGAGAAAAGTGCACTGAGGAATATCATTACTGGCAAAATCTGGTAAGATACATTTATCTAGTAAATGTTGTGCATACTGCCAATATTTTGAACTGAGATTTTTTTTTTTTTTTTTTTTTTTTTGCAGAATGAAAACCGTACTTTGTGGAAATTGGGAACACTGCCACCTGGCCTAATCACATTTTATTCCACAACAAAACCATTGGAGAAATCATGGCATGTTCTAGGGCTTGGTTATAATCCAAGCATAAGTATGGAAGAAATCAATAATGCTGCAGTTGTTCATTTTAACGGGAATATGAAACCATGGCTCGATATTGCCATGAACCAATTTCGCCCACTTTGGACCAAATATGTCGATTATGATATGGAGTTCGTTCAAGCTTGCAATTTTGGTCATTAAACTGGTGACTTGACGGCTTTAGTCCTTGCGAAATAGCACTTGGCAATACTAGTCCTGCTGTCTTTACACGTAAACTGAAGGCTTTATCAGATGCTGTGGAGTTCATATGTTTACAGTTTCAAGTGTGACATCATCCTTTCCTATGTTAGTTTTGAAATGTGTTCTGAAGTGTTTATAGTTTGAGAGTTAATTTATCTTGTTATTTTTTAATTAATGAAATCAGAACAACATATTCGCTGGCTAATGTTTTTAATTTCTATACACTTTTAGCATTATTGTAGAGGATAAACTACTAACAGTTTGCTTAGAAATTACAACATATAACTTAGCTTTATAGTTTTAAATCACCGTTGAGAAGATCTTACTTACATTGTGATTCGTAAAACGTCTACAGATAGGAGTCCTTAAACTCTGACTTACTTTTTTGCATACAAGATTCGGGAAAGCTCACTTTCGAGTGAAAATTTTGCAGAATATTACCACACATAAAACCATGCAATGAAGGTAATTATCTATAATTATTTTATACTATAATTACTGTATAAGTAAATAGTAAATTAAATGGTTTTTTATAAGTGTGTTAATCAATCGCATTATTCACGTCATCATCTCCTCAGAACAGTAACAAAATGTTGTTTTTATATAAAAGTACATGTTTTTTTTCCTTTAGTATTTTACTCAATTTCAATAACCATTCCTTAGTATATACTGTATATTTTATGATATGTTTTTGTGTCACCATTATGTAACAGAAACTACATACTCATGTGACAGTGACACACATATCTACTCTCTCCGTCCCACAAAAAAGTTCCCATTTCCTTTGGGCACAAGTATTTAGGAGATAGTTGATAGTGGGGTCTTTGGTACTATTTTTGATTAAAATATAAGGTTAATTGGAGAGAGAAAGTGTTTTTAAGAGATAGTTGGTGGTGGGGCCCATAATAATAATATTATTTAATAGAAATGGGAACTTTTTTGTGGGACAAAATTTATGATAGAAATGGGAACTTTTTTGTGGGACGGAGGGAGTATTATTTAGTGAAAAGTAAGTCGCTAAACTTGATACAATATTATTTGCTACAACAAATTTATGCCTTGATTGGGTTGAATTTTCTCCCCCTCTTAACTAAAGCACCAAAATTCGTTATTCAAATGCATGATTCGAAACGCAACAGAACCGAATTGATTTTTGGATCTACACCATCAATTATAGCACGTGAACAGCTTCTTACGCCAAGTGAATTTTGGAAGAAAAAGACTAATGCCCGCTTTTACCTTTATATATACGGCACACTCTTACACGAAGGAGCATGACCAATGACAAATTATCGTTACCCAATTGGCAAACATGATATATATCACCAAATTCTCACGACACAAAACCAAACACAAATCTTGATAAACATTACTTGACCAAAATAAGAAAACAATTTTATCCGCAACTACAATTACACTAGAACAAAAATAACCCATAAAAGTAAAATTAAAATCAAAATTAAAATTAAAATTAAAAAAAAAACCCTCTCTACCCAAATCTATTATCCCCACCCAAGTAAACCAATAACCAGGCGCTAAGTTTATGCCACTCGCCCACCATAAATCCAAAATACAAAGCGAAAAACCACCATTTTTTTATTCTCGGGACTCACTCTGGTGTATTTCTAGCACTTCCATTAACATCACCACCACGATTCACACGACCACCACCATTATTATCTCTTTGATACCCACCACCACGGCTGTTACCACCTCTGTAACCATAATCATTCCTAATGCCGCCATAATCACCGCCACGATTGTAACCCCTGCCCCCACTAAAGTTTCCACGACCACCTCTCATACCATCATTCCTCATGAATCCTGGCCCTCCCCTTCCACCCACAAATCTTCCCCTACTTCCTCCTATAAAAGTGTAACAAATAAAAATTAGATAAAGGGTTATTTATATTTTAATCCTCATAATAAGATAAAATATTATATATATTGTCGAGGTGTAACTTTTTGTAAACTTTAAAATATGCACTTATTTGACAGTTTAACCCCAAACTTTCTTCTCAACTATTCACTAATCTTCTAAGTTTATAACACAATATTGTTATTACTTAAAATTGGTATAAAATTTTGTATGGAAGTGAAGAGACTAAACCTTTGCAGGGGAACAAAAGTTTAGGGGTTAAAACGATTAGTGTAAATATTAAGTTGTGATTAACCTATTCAACTGTATTTGTTTAAAATTGTATGAAGCAATAATAACATAAACATACCTCTGGAGTTTGTAGATCGTTTCTCTTCAACAACAACATTGCGTCCACTCATTATGATTGGTGAAGCCTGAATATCATAAAGATACATGTCACATTCCACTAAATAAATCATTAAAAACAAATAAAACATAAACAAGATGCAATATTTTTTGGTAAAAAATACATCTTGAAACAGTTGGTTGACATAAATAAATAAATAATAACCACTCACATACCTCGATAGCCTTTTGGACTGCCTCTGCCGTCTCAAATTCAACAAAACCAAAACAAAATCCCTGTGGCTGCAATATTAGTTTTTGTACATTTAAAAAATAAAAATTAAATTAAATACAACTGCAAATGAGTTTTTACATACCCTGTTGCTTCGAACTTGAATACCATTATGTTTAATAGCTCCAAACTTCTTAAACTCCTCATCCAATACTGCAGGTGTAGCACTCATTGGTAGACCCTTGATATACACAGAGTACCCTTCAACTGTACAAACAAAAAAAT
Organism: Calendula officinalis; assembly: GCA_963853835.1. Classification (NCBI taxonomy): domain Eukaryota; kingdom Viridiplantae; phylum Streptophyta; class Magnoliopsida; order Asterales; family Asteraceae; genus Calendula; species Calendula officinalis. The sequence continues at coordinate 20,330,160 of OY970832.1, forward strand.
TTATACTTTTTTATACAAAAGAAAATAAAAATAAAAAAACAAGTGTGTAAGCATACCTTCTTCCTCATGATTACCATTTTCAACAGCATCAACATTAGAAACAACGGGTTCAGCAGTCACAGTAGTTACTGGAACATTATTCAACTGTGGTTCTTGTTTCTTTGGTTGAGGTTTCCTTGGTGCTGGAGATGAAAAGGGCGACCCATTCTGCTTCATATCCATTACCTTGAACAACAAGAAACATATGTAATTAATAACTAATAATTAGTAATAAATAAATGAGTAAATTACTGTTTTTGTCCCTGTGGTTTACCCGATTCTGCGTTTTTGTCCCTATACTTTTTTTTTCTGTTTTTTTGTCCCTGAACTATGCCAAATTCCTTTTTTTTGTCCTTCCGTCCAAAATTCTCTGTTAAGTAACGAGAAATGCTAAAAAAGTGAGGGTATTTTCGTCTTTTAACGTTTCTTTTTTTTATTTTTCTTTTTTCTCTCTTTCTTTTTTCATCTTCTTCCTCTTTCATCCCTTTCCCTAAAAAAAAACCCTAAAAGCAAATTTTCAAATTAAAAAAGAAATAGTTTGATTATTCCTTTTTAGCTGGGAATAATGATGATGCGAGCCTCCCTTGTGTATGAGAGATGAAATTTGATTATTTGATGATGCGAACCTCCATTCCTTTTCTGCGATTTTGTTCAAATGGGTAGTTTGATTATTCCTTTTCTCCATCTTCTCCCCAATTTGACCTGCAACATACACTATCTTCAAAAATCATAAATCTTCAAAGCCTAGCACTAGATCTCGTTTTTTTTCTTCAAGATCTGACTGATGTTTCTTTCACTAGATCTCGTTTTCTCTATCTACTTCAATCTCGGTACTGTAAAAAACTTGTGTTTACCCCAATTTGAAGAACCCTAACTTGAAGAACCCTAATTTCGTTGAAGACGGTGGGGGTACGAGGTCAAGGACAGTGGAAGAAAGAGGTATGCGGTCGATTTTATTCAGTATACGAGGTGGAGTCATGTGAAGAAGAAGCAGCTCGGCCGCCGCCGCCGGCCGCCGATCGCAGCAAACTTCCGGTACCAGTGTTGTTGTTTACGGAAATGATGACGTCATAACTGAACCGGACGGCAACAGAAACGGAGAAGGTTCGTGGTCTAATTTGTTACCGGAGCTAATAGGAGAGATAACCAAGCGAGTTGAAGCGAGCGAGTGGAGAATGATTAACGAGCCACTAACTTTTGTTTTTTTATTTCTGAATTTTTTGATCTGTAATTTAGGTTTTGATTGAGGTTTATTTGGGTGTTCATGTGGATGAAGAGATGTGTTCTTGGTGATGATTTAGAGAAGAAAGAAATTTTGAAAGTACAATTTTTAATGCGGATGGTACAACTAAATCGGTAAAAGGACAGGAATACCCTCACATGTTTGGCATGTGAGGTTACTTAACAGAGAATTTTGGACGGAAGGACAAAAAAACAGAATTTGGCATAGTTCAGGGATAAAAAAACAGAAAAAAAAAGTATAGGGACAAAAACGCAGAATCAGGTAAACCACAGGGACAAAAACAGTAATTTACTCTAAATAAATATATCAATCCCTTAAACAAACTTGGCACGCAAGCAACTTACAATAGATGCATATGACTTTTTTGGCAGATCCTCAACTTTAGTGTTGGATTCAACAACCAGTTGTACTGGTTCAGGGACTTCATTAATAACCTCAGGAACAGGTTCTTCTTCCTCAACAGTGGGCCCCACTCCATTCTCAACAGAAACAACAACTTCTGCTTCAGTTTCCTCTTTCAGTATAACAACTTCCTCAACAACACTTTTTTCCACAACTTCAGGTGCAACTGACCAACAAATTACAAAAAAAAGAAAAAACACACATGAGAATATAAATAAAAAGATTTCAAAATTCGTTTAAGATTTCAATGAGAAAATAGCTAAACGTGTCTATTTTTTTATTAACCTTGCTCGGGAGTTTCAGGAGCTACTGCTTCCACAGTGGGAGTGTTGTCTTCCTCATGATGATTTGCATTTTCCATGTAACGAAATATGTCATTTAACACAAAGTAGCCTTTGTCTTGAGGTGCAAGAAAGAAGGATTGTGTGAAATTCTGCAGAACGTTATCTTTTCCAGTCAAATATCCAGTGACTAGAACTTTGACTCCACCGTTTAATGATTCTTGAGAATCAACAGATTTGATCTCAGCCTTGAAGTCATCATAGTTGAGTGATAGTATCTTAGCATTGATTTCCTGCATGTAAGTAGTCAGACATGAAAATTTAACGCATCTCACATAATTCATGACTTAAAAATATAAAAAAAAAGAACATACATCCATGGTAGTGGTTGTGCTCATAGTACCATCTTCCTCAGGGCGACCAAGTTTACTGATATCCTGATAAAATCGATGAACTAGCCCAGGTGACTGGTGCAGTATATGATAATACTGCTGAACAAATGCATTCCCAACCTGTTGATTCATAACACATTTTAAAAAAATCAATCAAAATCATTTAACTACATATGATTGTCTTATGTGTAGTTAAGGCACATTGGAATAACAAAACAATATGTTTTTTTAACATCAGGTCTGTTATTCCTGCTGGGAGGCTAGTAACCTATAAATTCCAAACAAAAGCACTGAAACAGAACTTTTCAAAGCACGAGAGCAGGAGCAGTTTAAACATAATTATGGTTCTATAATCATAATTACAGTAAATGTTTACAATGCATTAAAATATTATGCTTCTGCACCACCGAATTTCAAACAGAGGAGTAGCTGACGGAGAGAAAAAAATAATGTCAAATAGCGAAATCCTTGATTTAATACTTTTCAAAATTAGTAGAGCTAGAAATTAATTGGAAAGCTTGATATCAAGCACAGCGATTAACAAAATTTCAAAAAAGTATAAATTAAGCTACAAAAGTCAGTGAATTGATACATACAAGTTGAGCAGTTACAGGTGCCGCTGGTTCTGCAGGAGCCGCCATTGTAGATCGACGCAAAAACCCTAACCAAACGACGCAAAAACACTAATGATCATGATAAACATCCAAAAAACAACGAAACAAAACAAAAAATCTAGCAAAAGATGCATTGAATATAAATGCACAGAGATGAAAACGAATCCGTACCAGAATCAAGGATCGAGATGTGTGTGGAGATCGAGGTTGAAGTGAGAGAGAAAGAGAGAATCTGTAATCCTGTTCTTCCTTTCTCTCTCTACTTCTTAGTTTGAATTAGGGTTTGTAGTTGCGTTTGCCGGATCTCACTGGGGCGCGAACGAGAGTGCAAACAGGAAAATGAAACGAGTATTTTGTGTCAAAAGGGCTTCGAGGGCTTATATAGCCTCATTCGTTTATTCGTATAGAATAATTTCATGATAATCATGTTTTTCCTTTTTTTTATCAAATTTTTGTATTTCATCCCTCCTGTTAAGGGCATCATTGTCCTTTGATATTAAATTGATGTGTATGAATAAAAAGTACTACAAATCACCACCCTTCGGTTTGATTCGATTTTGAGATAAAATCGAAATTTTAAGGTGAAGTTTCTTAATGATTCAGTTAAGAGGACAACCTCTTAATCAGACAGATTCAGAGCGTTTAGTAAGACATTTGAATCAGTATCTGAATCAAAAATTTGGTATGTTCTGCCTCTTAATCGGACAGATGTAAGGAAAGTTTGAATCATTCAGACATCTATATCATTCAGATATTAATCATTCAGATATTACCAAACAACACCTAAATTATTTAGTTTATAAATGATACATCGTTTAAATGTTTATGATTACATATGTTTGTTATATTTAAAGACTATCTTGTTGTATACATGTAGTGTGTGTGTGAGTATCGAGTGGTTTTCACTCATTCACATTAATCATTCCACCTTAATTAATATTCAATACCCTAATACTCTTTCGCAACAGGTTTTATGTTATCATTTGGGATTTTTTTATGTTTACCATAATTTAATTAGCATGCATAGGTACAGTTACGGTTTAGAAAAAAATATTTTATCTATTAACTTTTCCTTACCGCAAAATATAATTACACATGATAATTACCGCCGCATTGCACATGTATTTTACTAGTAGTTAAGTAATGAACGTATTACATGTTATTTCAGTTGGTTAGAGAGTGTTAAACTCATTGTTAATTCTGTTTAAAATGTCTAGTTAATAACTATATTAGTTAGTTGTACAAGTTGTTATATTCTATTAGAAAAGTCGTTGTGTATATAAACACTTCTCCCCTGTATCAATATTTAGTTGAATGAGAATTTTACATTCAATCTTCCGCATTCTCTCTCTCAATCTCATATCATAACATGGTATCAGATTAGCTTCGATCCATCATCATTCATTCTTTTCGATTGTTTGCTTCTTTCGCAATAATCATTCTCTCTTTGCTTTCGATTCTTCGTTTCTTTCACGATAATCATGCCTGACGCAGCTCCGATTCCGCCACCGGCGTCATCTGATCTCCAGATTTCTAGTCCCTATTACATCGGATCTTCTGATAATCCGATTTCTGTTTTGGTGACGACTCCTTTTAATGGAGTTGGTTTCAATTCATGGAAGAGATCAATGATGATTTCTCTCTCGGCTAAAAACAAATTAGGTTTTGTCGATGGCTCAATTTCAGCACCGATGTTTAATTCCTCCGACTATTCGCATTGGCATCGTGCTAATTCCATGGTTATTAGCTGGATTCTCAATTCCTTGACCAAAAACCTAGAAGATAGTGTGCTATTTTTGTCTACTGCATGTGAGATTTGGAATGAATTGACACAACGATTTGAACAATCTGATGGCGCTTTGTTGTATAATATTCAACAACAATTGTTTTCTCTGTCTCAAGGTGCAGATGATTTCTCTTCTTATTTTACCAAATTGACTAAAATTTGGGATGAATTACGCCATGTTCTTGTGGTACTTCTACTGCTATACACAAATTCCTTGAGGATCAGCGGTTAATTCAGTTGCATTTTCACTGAAGGAGCGATGCATGATGAAGGTAAGCAGTTTTCTTTTGAACATTTTGCAGCGAAAGTTTATAGATCTTCTTCTTTATTACATGTTCATTATTCATGGATTGTTGATTCTGGAGCTACAGATCATATGTGTTCTAACAAAGCGCTTTTCATGTCTCTTACTGCATTACCTCAGCCACATTTCATTGGGCTGCCTAATGGAGCTCAAGCCACTGTCAATCTTATGGGCGATATTCAGTTACATAACTCTATTGTCTTACATGGAGTTCTTTATGTGCCATCTTTTCACTATAACCTTGTGTCTATTCCTAAATTCACACAACATCATAAAACTTTTGTCATTTTCACTGCTGACAACTGTCTTGTGCAGGACCCTTCATCCAAGTCTGAATTGGCTCTTGGCGTCTTTGGTACAAGAATCAATGATCTTTACGTTTTTGATCATAGAGACATTAAAACTTCACTATCATTTTGTAATTATGTTTTTCCTTTCAATTCTGATTGTAACAAGGTTCAAAAACATTCTGATGTTGTTGTGTGGCATAAGAGATTAGGACATCTTCCTTTTCAAAAGCTTAAAAGGCTTTCTGTATTTTCCAGTTTGAGTACTAATTCATCTGATATAGATGCTTGTATTACTTGTTCTCAAGCTAAACAATCAAAATTACCATTTCCAAAAAGTATTACCACTTCTCTTAATTGTTTTGATTTAGTTCACATTGATGTTTGGGGCCCTACAAACATAGTACTCATGATGGTTTTAAGTATTTTATTACTATTGTTGATGATTTTTCAAGACATACTTGGATACACTTAATGGCACATAAGAGTTCTGCTTTTTCTTTAATCAAAGCATTTGTGAATTTTGTTAACACACAATTTCAGAAACACATCAGAGTTATTAGAACCGATAATGCTTTTGAACTTGGAACAAGTAATGAAGGTGTTGCATTTTTTCAAGAAAATGGTATTTTGCATCAGAAATCCACCCCATACAATCCTCAACAAAACGGTCTTGTAGAAAGAAAACACCGCCATATTCTCAATGTTGCTAGAGCTCTTTATTTTCAATATGGACTGGGTCATAAATACTGGGGTGAGTGTGTTAAAACTGTTGTACACCTCATTAATAGAACACCTTCTAAAATTCTGGATCATAAAAATCCTTTTGAACTTTTGCATAATGAGGTTCCTTCATTTGATCATTTGAGGAGTTTTGGGTGCTTATGTTTCGTCAATTCACCACCCGTTGGTCGAGACAAATTCATGCCTAGGTCATATCCTTGTGTGTTTATTGGATACCCGTTTGGGCAAAAGGCCTATCGAGTAATGAATCTTGTCACTCGTGATATTATTATCAGTCGGGATCTCAAATTTCTTGAAGATATATTTCCCTTACATTCCATGGGTTCTTATGTTTCCGATTCTACTTCAAGTTGTCTCCCTATTCCATCTTCTGATCAACCTTGTGATGATACATCCCCTGTATCTCAACCTCCTGTTCTTCTCAGAAGAACTACCAGAACTATTCAAAGACCTGCACATTTAAAAGATTTTGTGTGCAATCATGTTGTTTCTGAAGATGCTTCTTATCCTTGCCACCATACACTCACCAATTTATGTATTGGTTCCACTACTTCTTTTATGGATATCCAGCCAGCTCATTTTGCCTTCAATGTTATCAACCAGCATTCTGAACCAGCCTTTTATAATGATGCAAAAGGTGATCCCAATTGGGAAGCTGCAATGGCTAATGAATTACATGCTTTACAGTTGAACGACACATGGGACATCCTTAAATTTCCTAAAGGAAAAAAGCCTATTTCTTGTAGATGGGTATATAAAATTAAGCATAAAGCTGATGGTTCTATTGAAAGATATAAGGCACGGCTTGTGGCAAAAGGATTTACTCAAAAGGCAGGAATTGACTATCATGAGACTTTTTCTCCTATAGTCAAATTTAACACAGTTAGATGTCTGGTTGCTCTTGCTGTAAAATGAAATTGGACAATTCAGCAGCTTGATGTTAATAACGCTTTTCTTCATGGTGATCTTCATGAAGAAGTTCACATGAAGGTTCCACCAGGTGTTGAGGTTCCTTCATCATCTTATGTTTGCAAACTTAAGAAATCCCTTTATGGCCTCAAACAAGCCTCAAGACAATGGTATTCCAAGTTATCCTCATTTTTACATTCTAGGGGTTATCATCATTCTAAAAATGATTATTCCCTTTTTATAAAGAAAAATGAGTCCACTATGACCATTGTGGCTGTATATGTGGACGACATTCTTGTTACAGGAGATGATCTTCATGAAATTGATTCTTTGAAAGCAGCTTTGGATGATAAGTTTAAAATCAAAGACCTAGGATCAATTCATTTATTTCTTGGATTAGAATTTAACAAGATTCCTAATGGAATGATTGTGCATCAACAGAAGTATATTAGGGATTTGCTTCACACATATTCTGTAGTTGATGATTCTGCTGTCTCATCTCCTTTGCCTTATAAACTAAAATTGCTTCCAAATATGGATGATCCACTCTCTGACCCTACATCTTATAGACAATTGATTGGTAAACTCGATTTTCTCATCCATACTAGACCAGATCTTGCTTACTCTGTGCAGTATCTGAGTCAGTTCAATCAATCTCCTTGTCATGCTCACTATGAGGCTGCAATTCATGTTCTTAAGTACATTAAAGGAACTGCTACTCAAGGTCTTTACTTTAATAAAGATTCCATTTTTAATATTGAAGCCTATTGTGATTCAGATTGGACTGCTTGTCCCATTACAAGAAGGTCTGTTAGTGGCTATTTTATTTTCTTTGGAAACAGCCCAATATCTTGGAAATCTAAGAAGCAGCTTACTGTTTCCTTATCATCTGCAGAGGCAGAATACAGATCCATGCGCAGGGTATGTGCTGAATTAGCATGGTTAACTCGGTTATTCTTTGAATTGGGTGTTTCAGATATTACACCCATTCCTCTTAAGTGTGATAATCAAGCTGCAGTGCATATTGCCTCAAATCCTGTTTTCCATGAGAGGACTAAACATATTGATTTAGATTGTCATTTTGTTCGTGAAAAACTACAAAATGGTCTAATTACTCTTTCTCATGTTTCTACTCATGATCAAGTTGCTGATGTGTTGACTAAACCTCTCCATGGTTCCAAGCACAGTGATGCAGTGTCCAAGCTGGGTCTGCAACCTTACCCTCCAGCTTGAGGGGGGGGTGTTAAACTCATTGTTAATTCTGTTTAAAATGTCTAGTTAATAACTAATTATATTAGTTAGTTGTACAAGTTGTTATATTCTGTTAGAAAAGTCGTTGTGTATATAAACACTTCTCCCCTGTATCAATATTTAGTTGAATGAGAATTTTACATTCAATCTTCCGCATTCTCTCTCAATCTCATATCATAACAGAGAGTTGTGTTAATAGTAGAAAGTTCGCAAGTGTTTGCTTAACTTTAAGCATCAATATACTTGTGTGAAAGGATAAATGATTTTTATATATATAATACTAGCTAGATGCTTCCAGTTTGATAAGTAAAATTATAGTAGCGATCTTAATTTACAGGAAATGATAGTAAAGTTTTTTAAACATTAGAGCATGTTTGAAATTAAGATGTCCGAGCAACACACAGATATTAAACTAGTTCGTAATGGTTTAGGGTCATGAATTGTTCATAAACTGAGCCCTTTAATTCGTGTTCAGACTTCGGACCTTTAGACCCTTCTATAGTTTATCAAAGATTTTGTAGGAGAGCCCACTGGACCGTTCTCTAGTTTAATGATGGCCTAAATGAACCCAAACACTTAAAACATGTTCAATAGGAGTTTCCTCTCTCTTTATGAGTAAACTGCAATAATCATCATTGTGGTTTGGTGATATTGTGCGCATGGTCCATATGACATTGAAAGTCTATGAAACATCTGGTTCATTTTGGTCATTCTCATGTAATGATGTTCACTGAAGTCTCTTAGTTAGGAGTAAAATCAAATCAAAAGTATTTTTATGGTTGAGGATACATCATTGATTCACTAAAATTATAGTTTTGTTTCAAATTGTTTTTATATAAGTTTATCACTCAAGTTTCATATTTATTTATTGTTGAATTCTTTAGAATATTTGGTGGAATTAAAATTGTTGGACTAGGTTGAACTTGCATACATGTGACATAGTTTTTAAAACTCCGAAGATATGTTCGGCCCTTATTATTACTTTCAACCTGTTTGACGTACTTAACTTCTTTTTTCAGATTAGACCTATGAAGTATTTGTTTTTACCCATCTAACTTAATAAAACATAAATTAGATCGAACATATAACCCATAAACAGTTATGTTAACATTCAAAATACAAAACATTTATGATATAATTTCACAATAAAAAATGGACAAAGATGAAACTTGAGTTATTAAAACTTTCAAAAAGTTATTAAGCAATAGTAAGAGGGTGTTTGGGAAACCTTTTGAAAAGTCCTTATTGACTTATTAACTTTTCTAAAAAGCCAATAAGTTAAAAAGATGTTTGTGTAAGGCAAAAAGTACTTTTAAAATAACTTTTTGATAAGTCTTGAAAAGGAGTTTTGGAAAAGTAAGGGAGTCCTTACTTTTCAACCAACTTTTAACTTTTCACTAAATAAGTTAATAAGCTAATCCAAACACTATCTTTAAAATTACTTTTCAAAACCAAAAAGTTAATAAGTACTTATAATCAAAAGTATTTTTAAAGCTTAAAAAGCTTATCCAAACATAGCCTAAAACTTGATTAATATTAAGTGTTTTTGTGTCCAGATAAGAAATTACTGTTCTATCTAGATTAAACGAACCATCATCTCTCAAATAGTCACAAAAAACCAACCCGGTTTTAAATATACCACCCAAACTTTCATCTTTAAAGCATTTATTCTTAAAAGTTATAACCTATAAATTGTAAAAGTCGGCTACACATACAATTAAAACTGGAGAGACAAATTGACTACATTTTATAAACAAATCTTCTTCATTTTATAAAAACCATTTGATAATTGCAAATAACATAAATTTTTCAAAAACAACTTACACCTATATACACATATTATATCTTACTATTTTCCATATCCTATATTTTTTATTTTTTATTATATAACTTAAAAAATATGTAGTTTTATACAAGTATTTAGAATACTTTTATTTATACAAAAATCTTTCCAACGATTAAAATTAGCATAAATTTGTAAATAATTTGGATTTTAATACCACATGGGCACATACAAACCATGTACGAAAGTTGTTTGGTTTGTTTCTGTTTCTTTTTGGTCTTTTATGACTATATTTTGTTTGTATATTTTTGGGTCTCATCTTGGGCGTTTTAATAAAAGTTTCCGTTAAAAAATGGTTTAGTAAGTAAAAGACTATCAAATTGTTGGAAAGGAAAAGTACAACCAAGTATACACAATAATTTGAAGGAATTTTACAAATAAGTTTTGACAAGGTGAATAGTTATAAAAAGGAACAACCATAAATGCATTTGGAACAATTCCGTATGTGAGTGCTATGCGAAACGTAGAAAGTACAAGCTAGAAGCACAAGGAAAAAATGTGACTTTAAGTTTCTTTCCCTTTTTTGTTTTATTGATATAAAAGATTTCGGTCGTCTAATACTCTCAACTAAACAAACTTTTTCTTCTAGAAACTATAAATTACCCAGCACAGAAAAACCCCAATTGATAGGTAAATCATGAGTATTAAACACAATCAAACACATAATAATTACTCCCTCCGTCTCATAAAAACTTACCATTTCACGTGGACACATGTTTTTAGGCATATAGTTAGTCATGAGATATTTGGTAATAAATTTAATTAAAATATAGGATTAGTTTAGAGAGAGAATATGTTGGCCCACATTTAAAAAGAGAAGTGACATAAAGTTGTTAGTGAAACAATTAAAAAAATGATAAATAAAATATAGATAATATTAATTTAATAAGTGGGTCCCTCTAATTTCTCAAATGAGAAGTTTTTTGTTGGACAAATATTTTTGGTGAAATGAGAAGTTTTTTGTGGGATGCGGAGAGTAATATACTTTGTAGTTATTATATATTTCAAAAAGTTCACTTTGATCATTTTATTTTTTTATTTATTTAAGTCATTGTACTTATAAAAAATAATTATTAAAGTCATTAGCAACCAAATATATAATCCGGTAACAAAATGGTGATGAGTATGGTTAATGAACCATCAACCATTAAGATCACTTTCTTTTGCAAAAAAAAAAAAGTATAATTTGATCATTGTCCTAAGTTGATATCCAGTAATTAATATTCATGTAGCATAATAAAGCGCCAGAGGGTATCAAAAAGCTAGAATCAATCCGGGCAAAATTCTTTTGGGGTTCCAAAAATGGAGAAAGAAAAAATAGTTGGGTTAGTTGGAAAAAAACTCACACTCCATTAAATGCGGGCGGTTTAAATATTCCTAGTATTAGAGCTCAAAACCTTGCACTTTTAACAAAATGGTGGTGGAGATGGAAAACGGATGAGAACACACTTTGGAAGAATGTGATTGCATCTCTTCATAAAATCTAGGTCAATTCCGCCCCTTATAGTAAATATCCGGGAGTGTGGAATAACATCGTTAAGGTACGAGCCCACTTTAATAAATTAAATATCCTGATTGACTCGTGGTTTCAGGCATCTTTGAGCCCTGAATCAGAGCTGCTTCGTTGGTCATGGCCGTTTGAACCGGATGGCGTATTTTCCGTATCGTCAGCTAGACACGCTATTGAAGGTACTATTTCGGGCCCCTGTAATTTTGGTGATTTCCCGTGGGTTAAGGCAATTCCCATTAGAATTAACATTTTCTTTTGGAGATTTTGCCATAAACGATTGCCAACATGTTTTAATCTTATTGAAGAGAGGCATCATTTTGCAATCTGCGGTATGTTGCTTATGCGAGAGAGAAATCGAGGATGAAGAACATCTCTTTTGGCGCTGCAGTAAGGTACGTGAGGTGTGGGTCGAATTTTGCAGGTGGTGGTGTATCGATATTGGTTCTATCACGAGTCTGGAGCACCTTTTAGCTTGGAGGTTGCGGGAAAAGTTGCCAAAGGTCAAATCTCAACATTTCGTGATTGCATTTGTATCAGCTGTTTGGCACATTTGGAAATTTCGGAATGAAGTTGTCTTTAATAATAGTAGCGGAAACCTTCATCCTATTTTACCCGAAGCCCAAACCCAAGCGTTTTATTGGACTAAGAATAGATCAAAGGAGAATTGGGGTTGCAACGATTGGGCTCAATGGTGCAGTGATCCAATTTCTATATAAGGTTGTCGTTTTTTTAGATGTTATAGTGCCATGTTGTTTGCTTCTATAGTTGTCTGGTGGAGTTTTTTTTTTTATTTCGGTAGCCTGATGGATTTAGGCAGAGGTGGTTATTTTGTGGTTTTGTTGTTTTTGGACAAATGTTTTCTCTAACTTCTCGCTAGTTTTTTAATATATTTTCGAGGTCGTCGGCAGTGGCGGTTCTAGTGGGTGGGCAGGGTGGGCAGAAGTTTTTCAATTAGTATAAATTTGTTTATGTATCAACTCATTTTTTGCTTTTGCTTATAATGTATGAGCGATAACTAGTTCACGTCGTATATTAGCTTAGTGGTTAACTCATATATCTTAAACATATAACATTAAATTCAAGTCTCTTTCATATGCATATTTTTTTAAAATTTTTTTTTCTTTATTTCCTTTTTAATGTTTTTTTGCTGTACTTTCCACTAAAATTTTCTTTTCTTTTGACTAATTTCGCTCATTATTCTTAGTTTAATAATGTTATATTTGCAATGTATTTGATTACTTGTGTATTTTAACTAGTGATATATTAGTCCACATCATTCATATATAAACACTTTAAATAATTTACTTCAGTGTTATACCAAAATTTATAATTAGACTGGTTTAATTCTTGAATTAACTAACAAGCGAATTTTGATTTTGAGTGATTTAATTTATAATTAGATTTTCTTCAAACTAAAATTGATCATTTGATTTTGTTTATAATTTAACCTTAATAAAATATCACTCAGGTGCCAGACTTTCACTTTAAAATTTCGCCCACCTTTAAAATTTTTCCATGTACCGCCACTGGTCGTCGGTGCGGGTGATGGCATTGCCGAAGCTCGTCTCCGGCGTACCTCTTTTGCTTGCTGTTCAAGAAAAATAATAACATAAATAAATTAACAAAAGAGAGAGTAAAATAACCAAAGTAATCTGTTTTGAAAAGTACACACTTTGTGTATTAACCATTTAACCCTTCTTTTACATGCTAGCTATACGATTCATAGGCAAACCGGTACAAGAACAATAAAACTATAATGGGATTCTGACTATTACAAACTCATTATGTTATACCTAATTTATGAATGCTTAACAATATATCCTTTTTTTGTTGTTGTAGAAATCCTGTTTTAATACTAATTATGTTATCAATTCAATATTCTATAAATATAAGTGAAGATAAAACTTTTTTGGAAGGTTTACACTGCTCCAATTAATATTTGGATAAGGAAGGATGGAAGAAGGGGAGTCAAGGGACCACACCAAAGAAGAAGAAAAAACCCCTTCTTTAATCTTTATTGAATGAAAAGTAGCGGGTCCCGCACCTTCGCTACGTTTGAAAAGTAGGTTATATAGTACAGGTTATGAAAAGTAGGTTATACAGCGGGAATGCAACATTTGCAATTCTACAAGCTAAAAAATTATACGATTCCGCTTTTAAAATACAATACAAACACATTACACATTCATGAATCTCCTACACCAACAATGATCACCTACTAGCTTATTAATATAAAAATAATAATAATAATAATAATAATAATAATAATAATAATAATAATAGTTTCACTATAATGTGTTTTAAGGATATAGGTTTATAAAATATTAATGAAACCATATTTTCTTATACACATGGCACAATTCTACAAGCTAAAAAATTTATGTTACAATATTATTATCTAGTAATGGATTGTATCAAGAAAAAAGAGACAGATCAGTATATTTTGTATTTGCTAAAATTTAACTTATATTGATAAAGTCTTACTCCCTCCGTCCCTAAATAAAGTTCTCATTTCTCTTGGGCATAAGTTTTAAGGAGAAGTCAGTGGTGGGATTATTGATAATAATTTTGATTATAATATAAAGTTTGATTTGAGAGAGAAAGATAGTTAGTGGATAATTAGTAGTGGGGTCTTTGATAAATATATTATTTTATTAAGTGGACACCTTCAATTTGAGAAATGAGAACTTTATTTAGGGACAAAAATTTAGGGAAAATAGGAACTTTATTTAGAGACAGAGGGAGTATTTACTAGGACACCATCGTTGTGGTTTAACAAACTTTTGTCTCTTTATACTTATCTTTTATCAAAAAATTTCCTATCTATAAACTAGATGCTATCCAACACGTAGAAAACCCGCCATTGCTAGCTAGTAGACCATCTATGCATTAAACACGAAATCAATATTGTATTGACATGTTTGCGCGCTATTATATAGAATGAGTAGCTAGGTAAACCGACTTTCAAGTGCCATGAATCTATAAAGGTACTGTTAAGACGCATTATTTATGATTATTATAACTTTGTACCATTATAATTCTTTTATTAGTGTTTAATAAATCCTGATATTAATATTTAGGAGCTGATTTTTATCTATACAGAGCAACTTTTCATTTAAACACAATTATGCCCTTAACACAACATCTCTCTCACCTCCTTCGATCTCCCTCACCTCATCTTCTTCTCTATTCTCTTTTTGATGAACATAACCACCATCATTTTTTTCTCACTACTTCTCTTCTTTCAGCCATCAAATACTGTAAATACACAAAAATATTAGAAACCTTAAATTAAGAAAACAAGAAACAACAATGCGTCTGTTAATTCAACAACTCATCCAGCATTTCTTGAAATTTACTAATAAAAACTTTGCAATTGTGATTTTACACAATTATATTCACAACTGTTATTGTGTGTTGGTTACAAATGTTAACAATCAAGTAAACACCCACACGATATTCCATCCTCCGTCAAGCTCCCAACCGGAGAGGGTTCAGCAAAAGTGCTCGACTGCTCACCGGCGGGCACCGCCAGTAACATGATTCTTCCACTCTCCATCGTTACAGTCAAGACGAAAATGGCACATGATCCGAGCTTTAGATGCGGCGGAGATGAGTGTTTGACCGGTGAATCGATGATCCATCCTCCGCCATAAATTAACCAGTGAGGTTGAAATCTTCTTCTCCTTTTCGGATTTGGTGGTGGCGACGGAGCCGCGGTGGTTGTGATGGAGCCGACGCAGTGATGGTAACGTCGATCTTTAAGGGTGTGTTGATGGCTATGGGTTAGGAGACTAAAAATCCCCGCTGTATCAGACTATTTCACTTGTTGGAAACTAAAAATTAGAGCGACAACTCTGTAACATTGAAAGCAATTGAGGAGAATCGATGATGATTACACACAGGGAACAAGGACGGAGGTTTAGAAGCAATGGAGGAGATACAACAGCGTGGATTGATAGAAGACAAATAAATAATGGAATAAACTGAGGGACTGCAATTGACGGAAATTTTGTAACAAGCGGCGGAGAGACGGATGAAGTCGGCATATGAGAGACACTGGCCGCCGGTATGGAAATCAGTGGATGGTGAGAAAGGGTTTCAAAAGGGGTAAAATATTGGGAAAAGGGGTGTAATTGTATTTATATTTAAAATTGCTCTGTATTTCTAAAATGTGCCCCCTTAATATTTTTGTCTGAAGTTTTTCTAGAAATAATTTTTCTAATTATGGATAAAAATAAAGGATTATGAGAGAAAGTGATTATTCCATTCTCATTGAATTGTTTAAATACATGATTTACAAACTAATTACCAAAATTACATGAGACTAATAAGGAAGTAGATAAATACAAGATACAATAATATTGACCATATTATTCGGTCTAATACTCCCCTTCAGTTTGGAGTAGGAGGAGTTCGTATGCACAAACTGGACTTGAACCGTTGGAATAATTGTCTTGGTAGCCCTTTTGTGAAGATGTCGGCATACTGATGATCTGTGGGAACATGAATAACACGGATACGACCAATCTTCACGAGCTCTCGAACAAAATGGATGTCAATTTCGACATGTTTAGTACGTTGATGTTGCACTGGGTTATCTGATAAGTATACGGCAGAAATATTATCACAATAAACAATCGTTGCCTTAGTTACCGGTACATGAAGTTCGAGGAGGACGTTCCTAAGCCAGCTTGTCTCGGCAGTAGCATTTGCAACACCTTTATACTCTGCCTCTGCACTTGAACGGGAAACCGTAGGTTGTCGTTTGGATGACCATGACACCAGATTATTACCGAGGAACACACAATAACCGGACGTGGAACGTCGGGAGTCCGGGCACCCCCCCCCCCCAATCGGCGTCCGAATATGCGACAATACCAAGATCCTTGGACTTTGCGATTGAGAGGCCTTGATTTGAGGTGCGTTTTAAGTATCGAAGTATACGTTTGATAAGATTAAAATGTGGTTCTCTCGGTGCATGCATGAATAAGCACACTTGTTGGACAACATATTGAATGTCGGGCCTCGTGAATGTTAAATATTGGAGGGCGCCGGCAAGACTCCGGTAAGTTGTAGGGTCTTTCATGAGGGCCCCGGCTGTTTCACTTAATTTTGACGCGGTGTCAACGGGAGTTGCCACCGGGTTGCAATTGGTCATATTTGCTCGTTCAAGTATGGATTGAATGTAGTGCGATTGCGACAGAAACAAGCCGTTAGTTGTATGTGAAACCTTTATTCCAAGAAAATGATGTAATTTACCTAAGTCGGTCATAGCGAATTCATTGGAGAGGTTCTGGATGATATTTTTGAGTAATGTATCGTTGGAAGCGGTGAGGATGATATCATCCACATATAATAACAAATAAGCAGTGTCGCGGCCTTTGCGGAACAAAGATGTGTCTGTAATAGCACTTTTGAAACCCGTGGAGGTAATGTATGTCGCGAATCGTCGGTACCATGCCCGGGGTGCTTGCTTAAGACCGTATAGCGACTTTTTCAACCTGCACACAAAATCCGGATGATTGCGATTTACGTACCCGGGTGGTTGATGCATATATACCGTTTCCGATAAGTTACCGTGTAAAAACGCATTTTTAACGTCTAGTTGGTGAATTCGCCAGGAACGGGATACGGCCAAAGTGAGAACTGTGCGAATAGTTGTGGGTTTGACTACGGGACTAAACGTTTCGTCACAGTCAACACCAACCTGTTGTGATTTACCATTCACCACAAGACGGGCTTTATATCTAGCCAAGGTGCCATCCGCTTTAAATTTATGGCGATATAGCCAAAGGCAACGTATAATATGAGCGGATGGGGGTCTCGGTACCAATTCCCATGTATCATTGTCACATAAGGCTTTGAATTCCTCGTTCATAGCGTGTTTCCAGTTAGGATCATGGAGGGCTAGGTGAGGGTTTTTGGGGAGAGGGGATATGGTGGTGGTGTGTAGGTTCAGCTTATGGATGGGTTTGAGGTGACCGGTATGGGAACGAGTGGTCATAGGGTGGATATGGGTCGGGGCAGGAGGCGTGGGTGTGTTTGGTTGTGGAGGAGGATGTGGTGGCAGGGGTGGTATCGGTTGGGGTGGTTGGTCGGGTGGCGGGTTGGACAGTGGGTGTGGTTGCGGGTTGGGTGGTTGGTTTGGTGGCGGGTGGGGCGGTTGGTGTGGTGGAGGGTTAAAGCTGCCAAGTGTGGATGGTAGATTGGAGTCGATGGAGAGGAAACGGTAGTCGTGAGGGGTATGTTGGGTTAAGTTAGAGGAAGGGAATACCGTTTCGTCAAAGGTTACATGGCGGGAGATGTGAATCTTTCCGGTGAGGGGATCAAGGCAACGGTAACCCCGATAGTTTGTGGGGTAACCAAGGAAAATACAACGTATGGAACGTTGGTCAAGTTTATGGTTGCGATTTGCGGACAGGTTCGGGTAACATGCACATCCAAATACACGGAGGTGATTGTATGAGGGGTGGCGGCGGAAGAGGGCGAAGGTGGGTGTGTTTTTGTTGAGGGATTTGGTAGGGGTGATATTGTGGAGATGAGTGGCGGCATGAAGGGCATCTACCCAAAAGTGTGGGGGTAGAGATGCGTGGGCTAAGAGGACAAGAATGATTTCGTTTAGGCGACGAAGCATTCTTTCGGCACGACCATTTTGTGGTGAGGTGTGTGGGCAAGAGAAACGAAACTGGAGGCCATGGGTCGTAGCAAATGTTTTAAAATTGTTGTTATCAAACTCCCCACCCATGTCACATTGAAAAGTTTTAATTTTAGTGTGAAATTGAGTTTGAATGTACGTGTGGAATTGAACAAATTTAGAAAACGTTTCGGATTTAAGCTTGAGGGGGTAGACCCACACGTATTTAGTAAAGTTATCAATTAAGACCATATAGTATTTATAACCATTTTTGCTAACGATAGGAGATGTCCACAAATCACAATGTATGATATCAAATGGTAAAAACGTATTAGAAATAGATTCACTAAAGGGTAAACGTTTATGTTTTGAAATTTGACAAGAATGACAAAGAGATGGAGTATGATTACTCTTATTGCACGAAATAACATTAGAAGTACGTAAAAAATCTGAAATATGCCCGGATGGATGGCCAAGCCGGGAGTGCCATAGTTCGGAACTAGACACGGATAGAAGAGTAGGTTGTGTAGGCTCCGGGTTGGTGAATGGGTAGAGAGCTCCCGTGCTATTGTGTCGTGAAAGGATCATCCCACTCCGAAAATCCTTCACAAAAAAACCAAAAGGGTCAAATTCAAGGGAAACTAAGTTATCTATAGTAAATTGACGAACGGAGCAAAGGTTTTTAATAATGCCAGGTGTGTAAAGAACACGGTTAAGGTATAGTGGTTTTGGATTTTTGGTAAGGGTGTGTCTTCCAGATCCTTGTACCGGAATGCTATGTCCATTTCCTACAAAAATGGATTTAATGTGACTATGATTCGAAAATCGGTTGAGTTTACCTGTGTCACCGGTAAGGTGAGACGATGCACCCGTATCCATATACCACTGTGGATCGTCCGGCGGGTCCATGCTCATAGCCTGAAACGCAGCGCCTATATCGGTGGGCTCGAGAGCGTTGTAATCTGCGGCTGCATGAGCTTGATGCGCATCCCGTGGCCTGTTGGACTCCTGGTTGCGGTTTGGAGGGCGGCGGGATTGAGACTGTGGTGGAGCCTGTTGTGGAGGGGGATACCACGGATACGGCCAACCCTGTTGAGTAGGGTACGGACAGGGCGGGGGCATCATGCTCCACCAGGCGGGCATTTGCGGCATTTGCGGACGGGGTGCGTTCGGGTATTGCGGGCCGGACCGGTGTTGATACGAAGAGGGCTGCCCAGTCGAGAACCTGTTCGAATTCGAGCGGTTTGAACCCCGCTGAGAATTGTTTCCTCGGGAGTTGTTGCTGTTGGACGACTGTCCCCGTGGAGGACGAGACTGATGTCGCGGGTCAGTAGCGACGTGTGCCTCGGACTGGGTCTCCGGTTTGGATTGAGTACTATCCCGAGCAAGTTGCCTGTTATGTTCTAGCTGTAGCATATTCCGGGCCGTATCCCAATCAGGAAGGGTCTGATTGATGTATGCCGCGGCGGTGTCATACTCGGGCGGGAGACCACGAACAAGCTGGAGAACTAGCCGTTGTTCGTTGACTGGGTTGTCGACATCGGTCAGTTGGTCAGCTAGGTCTTTGAGTTTTTGGCAATACTCCTCTAGCGACGGTGAAGATCGGAGCGTGAGATTCGTGAATTCATGCTCCAAAGCTGCGGCACGAGAACCTTTATTATTAAGAAAATTTTTCTTAATCTTCTCCCATGCCTTGTAGGCAGTGGTGTCGGGTTCAAGGACACGAATAAGTACGTCATCGGATAGAGTACCATAAATCCATTGGAGAACAATGGCGTCAATCTCTAACCATTGTGCGTAGGCGGCGTTGGTGGCGGCCGGAGGTGCGGTACCGTCAATATGCGACAGAACGCGGTAGCCCTGTGCGTGAAGCCGGAAGAGCTTCACCCATGATGAATACGTGACTTTGATTCCATCCAACTTACGAACTTTGGATTGGATGTTCGTCACAGTGTACACCGGATGTAGGGGCTTCGTATTTGGTTCGTCACCCATGGATGCAGACGGATCGCTAGCGGCTGCGCTAGGTCAGACGGCCGAAGCTGTCGAAGGAAAGAAAAGAGAGAAAAAAATCCCGTTAGGTTTAGTGCTCTGATACCATAAAGGATTATGAGAGAAAGTGATTATTTCATTCTCATTGAATTGTTTAAATACATGATTTACAAACTAATTACCAAAATTACATGAGACAATAAGGAAGTAGATAAATACAAAGATACAATAATATTGACCATATTATTCGGTCTAATAAAAAATATGACTATTTACATCTGATTCTTGTATGTACGTACCCCACGTATAACAAAATTAGATATCGTGTTGTAGCTTTACGTATATACATTGCTCCCGTGAATATATGGATAAGGTAGGACCCAACCGACTAAAAGACCCTACAAAAAGCTTAAAATTATTAGCATCTTTCTATACGGAAGACATTTTAATAATACATTTGTGTAATAATTAATCTTATGCTGTATATCTATTACTATAAGTGAATCAAGTTATAATAAAGGTCAATATTTTATGCCATTCAAAGTTATAAAACAACTGAGTTATTATAAATTTAGTGATTAATAATCTCATTTTTTTGTTAATTAATAATAAAATTGTTGAAAATTTGAAGGATTTTATAAAATTTTAAATTTTGTTAATGACAGTTCTAAAAATTGTCTTTGAATGCATAAAAATGTACATTAATTTCTAGAGGTATAATTCCTAAAATTCAGATACTGGTTATAAGATGTACAAATTTTTTATATATATCTTAATATTTTAATAACAGCTCTTAGAGTTATTATTATCATTATCCTAAACCCACATACATGGATGCCAAACAAACAAAAGAGAGATGAAGGGTGGCCGGGTAGTCGGTGGGGGAACAAGGATTAGCTAGGTTAACATAATGTAGAATCGTAGTATAACCATTGTAGGAAAGTATTATCGTCTCAAATCCATTATAACACATTATAGATAAACAATTATATGTCTCAACCATTTTTCAAACTTAATTCATCTTTATAAGTATTTAAGTTCTTAATTATATGTAACATAAGAAACCATACACTACTTTATAGTAAATACCCATCATACTACCATACTCACTCATATGTGAAGGAGGGCCCACCAAATACTCTCCTTCCTCTCACATACATCCCATGGTAAAACTTGGTCGTGGTCACGGATCACCACAAAAATGGATCACACTGTGGGAAGGGGTAGTGTTCTCCTTTCCACCACACCGTGATACTCATGTCACATTAACAAATACACTGTGAAGGCATGGCCATACCAGGCAGTCTAAAGAAAAAACAAAATACTTTCCAAAATAAAAAGGTAAAGAAGTAGATAGCTTCCTTTCAACTAATAAATGAGAGTAAATATACATAAATGTGGACACCACAAGTTTTAAACTTTTCCCTTGCTGATGTTGCATTCTTTAGAATCCTTATCCATTTTCACTTGCGTGACAAAACCAATTAACCAACTTGCCATGTCGCAAAATTATTAAGTTAATTTAATTATAGTTAATTATATATCAAGTATTTTAAGGGTGTGATTGGTTTAAGGGTTTACGTTTAAGTATATTATCGGTTTGAAACGTTAAATTATGTTTGGTATATGGTTATGGGTTTGAAAAAATCCTTATTTTATGGGTGTTTATTTTCATAAACTCTGTTGTATTTCTTTGGTTCTAGATCCTTATTAGTTCTACTTTTTATATCTTGTCTTTTTAGTGTCTTTGGAGGGGTGGATTTTATTGAAACACTCTCCGAGGGATCCTCTTCCGCCGTTTAAAAATCATAACAAAAAATGTAAAGCAAGACTTTTTGAAATATTGCATCACAATAAGGGGGAATAAGTATATTTTATTATTTATATTAGATTTATCCATTAAAAAGTTATGGAACTCTAGCTTTAGTGAACAAAACAGTCTACGTCTTGTAGCCATAAGTTTCTTAACACAAGTTGTAAACAAGCAGAGCAGCTAGACGTAAAGATGTGAGATTTAACATATTGATGACACATAGACAAATTTAACTTCATTAATGATAAAGTACCCATTTGCAAGAAAAGACAAAACATAAATGATAGAGTATAAAACTTGTAAATTTTAAAGATATTTTTACATCTTATTAGTGTTTTTTCTTTTTCTATTTATATGTGTAAGGTTTTGTGTTGCCTGAATTTCACACCATTATACTTTATTGAACAAAACTACATTCGTTAAGTCATTTTTTTTGGTGTGAAAACAAATTAAATATTTTAAAACCGAACAAAAAAGGGTTCGTTACCGCTTTACAAATGTTTATTTTAAAACCCTGCTGCAACCAACTGATAAAACATCCTTGTTTATAACTATAATAAAAGGAAGATGATTATATATCACATAAGTTACTTCACTCATCACAATATATAAAAATTAAAGCATACAGTATAAATATACCAAAACATAGGTTGTACTAAAGAAAATAATTTATAGGGTACATAAATCATCTCCCATAATAAAAATCAATGATACATACAATTTATGCATATGTATCACTTCTTAGTTTACCATGTAAATGTCATCTCAAATAAATTAATGTAATAGCTTTAAAAGTTATTGTTAGACTGCTCTTAATGGTGACCAAACTCATCTTTTTCTTTCTAGACCAAATGCATGACAAAACGTTCATGGTGGTGATCAAAGTGACATCAATTTACCATTAACACGTAAGGTACAAAACATAATGCATAATATATCAAAAACATATTTCACAAAGGTCTGGCCATCATAGTGGAAAACCCACACATAAAGTGGAAGGGGAACGCGTCGCCTCCTCTTTGATCACGTAATGTGAGGATGCGGTCATAACCATCGGTCACGGTCTATGGTTGTCCCATTAGACTATGTGCAAGGGGTAACCATTGTAATAATGGTCACCCCTAATACATCAGCGCCACATCAGTTTTCTCTTTCCTGATCAAACACATGACCAAACGGCGACCAAACCCATTAAGAGGAGACCATAATATTTTTTTAATAAATAAAAAATATTATTTTCACTAAACCTAAATCTTTCCTAATCTTGCCTCATGTGAAACGAAATTGAGAAAGAAACCAATGAAAGAAAGAAGAGGGAAGGATGAAGAAAGAGGAGGATGAGGAAGAAGAGGGAAGAAGCACGACCTACAACGGTCGTCTGGTTAACCCTTGGCCCATGGGGACGTGTCGCTCGATTTTGGCGTATGACATGCCTCTTAAGCATAGTCTTACAATCGGTCTTAGCAAATAAAAATATTTCCTTTTTCTAAAAAGAAGCTTCTAAACACACGACTAAGGAAGTTTAACAAAACGCGTCAAAGGAAAACCAACAAGTACTTTAATTATACGTTTATACCTCTCAAATTTAATTTCCGAGTCACAACACCACACCCCCATTTTATCCTCCATTATAAATTCACACCAATTTCAGAAATCACAACACCACACCACTTTCAGAAATCACTAAAGCGATGAACTCTATATCATTTGCTTCCGCAACTCAATCCCTCTTAAACTCATCCAATAAACCACTAATTTCATCTCTAGCACCTCACGTTTCATTTAATTTCAACAATAATCATGTAAAACTATCTCCGATTTCGACCCGAAAACCCAATATAGCCACCAAAGCCACCGCCGTGAACGACGTTTGCATACCGGTGCCGGAGAAGGAGACATTGTATGACCTACTTGGCATACCGGAGGACGGAACACTCTCGGATATTAAAAAAGCGTACAAAAAAATGGCGTTAAAGTATCATCCCGACGTGTCGCCGCCGGACAGGGTGGAGGAGTATACCGTGAGGTTTATTCGGGTACAGGAAGCGTACGAAACTTTATCCGACCCGGAAGCTAGATTCGTATACGATAGCTGTATGGCGAAGGGATTGCACACGGCATTTTCGGGTAAGAGAGGAACCCGGTTTGACAAGAGATCCGATGATAAAAACCGGTGGAAGCAGACGTGGATGGGGCAAATATCGGAGTTGATGCGACGGAACAAGGTGTACCCGAATAGAGTGGATCCGGCACAGGGGATGTCGTGGGCAGCAAGGGTCCGAAAGCAACGGAGCGAATCGTGTGTTTATGGGTCGGGTTAAGATTAGTAATGCAACAAGACCCACTTTAGCTAACCTTTGTATAAATTTTTCTTTAAATGTGGTTGTGTGAATAGATGCAAGTGTTTAACGAATCAAAGCTCAAAAGTGTAGGGAAAATGTTGTCGGCTATATGAGTTTTCCCGGTTCATATTTGTTTGGTGTTACAAACAAATCACTATATTTGTTAATTATAATATTCAATTTTAGAAAAAGACCTACATGATTTTGACAACCTTTATTTATAGAAATTTATTATTAAGGAGTCATTTCGGGAAGCATCCTCCGAAATTCACTTTATCCCGCGAAATCATTACCGATGGTTAAAAGATAGAAAATAGAAATTTAAATTTTTCATAAATTTCTATTTTTCGTTCATACAACTCGTAGTATTACCTGAAGGGCCACTGGTAGCAAAACCACTTTCACAATTAAGTGGTTAATTTGTAACCAATTTTAAAAGGAAAAAAAGTTCAAAAAATTACATAATTGTAATGTATCTCATACTATTATTTTATCGTTTTTAACACATGTCAACAAATATAACTACTACTAACAAAGTATTTGCAGTTACTAAATAAATTATATTCTAACGGTATAAGGTATTTATAGGTATTCTCCATTGACTTATGGTCATAAGTAAAAATCCTTATGAAAACAATATAATGGATATTTAGGAGTAGTTTAAAGGGTGCGAATATCTATCGTAAGAAGAACCTATTTGCATTTAGAGGGTATGTATGTCATATATGTATACATCGTATGATGATTGATATGACTTAAAACCTATTTAATAAAGTGTTTTGATAATGACAGATCTAAGTGCGTCAATAATAAGAAATAAAATTATGTTTTGAAAAGAGATTTGTTAGTTAAATTAGTTAAATGAATAGTTGAATATTCATACTCATTAGATCAAGACATGTATTAAAATTAAGAGATAATATTATAATAGAGAATTAGTGGATTACACATATCATCATATCAAATGATTAAAAAGATAAGTATAAATACATGAGTTTGGCTAACTCATGTAAAGGGAATGATGTAAGGAGTATTAATTGAACACATTCTTTCCTAACATATCAAAAAAATACATTAAATGAAGTATAATTTTATCATTTATTAAATTTATTTGTCAATATAAATAGTAATTATAACATCAATAAATACCTTTATCTCATACTGTTAGAGCATAAATACATTTATCAATTGGGAATTCATTTCTACACCACAACTTTTAGTGCCTACACCACACTGTACTAGTTTGACAACTAACTGTACAACCCAACTAAGCAATGTTTGTGGTGCATGCAATAAAACTAAGCAATGTTTGATAATGACTGTCCTTAATAACATACATCAGATATTTATATTTTCATTAGTGGATAAGTAATGCCAAAAATGCAGGTGATGAGTTTTTGATTAATATACAATTTTTAATTCTCTTATTGACAGCCCTGCGACTGTCATTATCAAAACTCTCTAATTAATCTCACTCCTTCTTAAAGCATTTAGGCCTTCTAAGTTTAGAAGGTCTTAATCTTAAACTTAATCTTAAATTTCTACTTTGGGAAACATGTTAAACACCACAAAATAAAAAAATATTGCTTAGGGGATTCGAACCCAAGACCTTTTGTGAGTACGGACTGTGTGTTAACCAATTGATTTACTTGATACTTTACTTTATCCCAAAAAAACATCCGACATAAAGCAAAAACTTAAAACGCCCAGTCAACCAGCAGCCACTATCCGCACGACCACAACTAGCAGCCACTATCACTACCGTCGTCACCATCCACTACTTGATCGCCGTCAAATTTAGTCATAGGGTACCCGCCGCCGCATTACACGGGTAACCTGCTAGTATATATATAAAACTAGCTTCAAAGCCCGCCCGATTGGGCGCGCATGCTTCGAAAGATGTAGAAAAATAATAAAATTAATATTGATATTGTTTAAATAACATAAAAATCTATAATTGTAATGATGAGAAACGATTTGACCTTTAAATCTCTAATTCTCCAGTTCAAAACATTGCTAAAAACCAATGCATCTTTGCATTAAGAAATCAGTAAGAATATTTTGACTTTTTAATATCAAACCTAATGCTTGTCAAATATGAGATCAGTAAGAATATTGAGCTCTTTCTTTACTGAAATCTACCATTAATTAATCGTAAATTAGCTATGAAATTCCTATAGATCCCTTAGGGGAAAGTCTTTAGCATCAGATTTTATTTTGGAACAACTACAATAAGATTAAATTGACCAAACATGTTCAATAAAAAATAAAAACTTCAAATCTTAGATAAACCAAAAACAGAATCATTAGAAAATTGTTACCTCTTGTTCATATCAACATCAGCCTTCTTGGAGACAATGTTCACAAAACAAAAAACGATACATTCAATGGAGGTCATAAACGCCATGGTTTTTTTGCTTTCCATCAAATTCGTGTACTGAACACAAAGGATATGCTGGAAATCTTCATTTGTTGATCACATCATAAGACCTCAAATTAAAATATCAACAATTAATCTATCATTTCAAACGTACAAAAACACAGAAGCGAATTGAGATTGAGTGATATCTAGAAGGAATTAGAGATTACCATGGATGTGATTTGAGTGAGGAGTGAGTTTCTTCTTCAAGCGGTTGGTGCTAGAAATGCTATAAATCAGTTGTAGTAATTCCATAAATCAGTTGCAGTAATTATATACCTACAAAAGTCAAACTCATCACCAAAATAATTATGCTAAAAGATCAAAATGTCACCCAAATACATATTACAAAAAATCATTAGTTAAGGTTAATTTGCAATAATATTTCAACTTTTTTTAAAAGTGACTTTTTTTTTAGAACCAACATGATCTCTAGTTTCATATCTAAATTTATACAAAAAAAATATTAGTATCTATAACTGGGACTAAATTAATAATATAATATCTATAATATTTTTAGCTATAAATTACTTACTTTAGTCCAGTGATAGAGATATCTAATTAAAGATGAGTGCAGGAACTATCGAATTCAGGAGTATGAAGCTCCTTTTTAACAGCCACATTGGATCTGTAACCATATATTTTAAATGAAACTCAGGTTATAATAATTTTTTCACATGAAAATGATGCTAATTATAGATATTATACTATTATTGAAAAGGTGGTACTGATAATACATGGAAATGAACATACCTGTATCTGCAAGACGTTCATCAACCACTTTTGCAATCTACAAACACCACAAACTAAGAGGAAATTTCTTGAATTAGCATGACTAACATATTGATAATGATTATATTATCCCATGTATTATTTTAGTAAACGTGATCATTTGAATATTTTTAGTTGAATTGATCCTACGGATTTGGATCGCAATGTAAAACAGTCAGTCATTCTTTTCTATTCAGAGAAGCGAAAATATAGATCAATAAGCGAATCGGTCATTATCAAAACCCTTAAAAAATGTATAAAAATAAATATTGCATAATATAAACAGTAACATTGCAGCCTCTGAATTTCGTTACGCAGTATCAAATTATTTGATAAAAATTAAACATGCATCATAATTATTTTTGCAGTTCATACCTGTTTGCAGACACGTTTCATCCGGCATAAAAATGACCCATTTTGACTCGTTTCTTGATCAACTTTCCTTGTCATCTTAAATGCCAACCCTAAAACAAACTCAGTTAAAACAGCAGTTAACTGCATTGTTTGATGCTAAATAATGATGTTTGATGCTAAAAAATGATGACCTGAGAAATTCTCAACAATATCAAACTTGTTAAGATTTATATACTTCCTCAAAACATCATCATCATTTGGATTATTTCCAGTATCTTCTTCCAATTTCACATCTTCCAATAATTTCATGTCAGAATCAGCTGATGTTGTTATCAGTTTGTTCTTTAATTTAGGCATTGAATAGTCAACAGAATTCGTTTTTCATCTTAATAGAATCCGGAGGCAGTGAAATTGAAACTTCAATTCCGGTAGGAAGATTAATTCATTATAATGAGATTTCAAAATTGCACATTCATCCTAGGAAATGTTATCATCAGAACATAAATCTATATAATCCGCAACAAATGATGAAACAGTTCATTTAACAATGACGTAAACCATAACAAAAACATAATATAAGAAATAAATGAATTAAACGAAAACTAATGATGATCCAGCACACTTGTTGTACCAAACAAATGAAAATATTCATCATTTTTCTAGTCATGGCTTTGAACAATAAATAGCATGCACACCATGAAATATCCATTTTATATCCTAATCATCTTCGTGAATAACCTAAATCACCAATACAATTTTCCAAACCAATACATCAATATCAAATGGGTTGTGATTCAATTATTCAGATTAACTATTCAATCCCTATTCCAAGTTTCTAAAAAGCACATACATGAAAGTTTTAAAAATTAAATCAAATTATCACATTGAAAGTTAGGAATTGTGATAATTCCAAGTTTTAGAACCATTAAATTACGGGGATTTAGAAGAAATAACAGTTGATACGAATGGTCTTCAATTGGGCGATTTTAAAATTAGGGTTCTTGATGATATACTGGCGCTACAAATGCAGAGATGGTGTAACAGACCACTATTGCAGTAGACGTCGGCGATTTCGGCATGAATCATAAAATAGAAAGGAATTACCTGAATTAGGGTTCCCATGGAAGGGGTTATTGCAGATGGAGTCACACAAACAGATAAATCGTTTAATAAAGTTTATATACAGGTATTACTGGAGAAGACATTGGCGAATTCAGTAGCCATTAGCGATGGACCCTTATCATCTGCGTCGACGGGTTCTCAATTCGGAAGGGAGGAAGAAGGAGATTCAGGTCTTGCGATTACTGTTGTTGTCGGATTCTCAATTCGGAAGGGAGGAAGAAGTTTGGGCTGCTGCGTATGTGAATTAGGGTTGGCATAAAGAGTTTGTTATAGAATGTAGGGAGGATGCCTCTGGCCAATGGGGTAATTACATCTGGCATTGTCGACCAATGGGGTAGCTCCAAAGTGATTAGTTGGCAAAATTCAATCAAATGTAGCTGCATATATAGGAGAAGATTATTACATTTTATTAAGTCAAGTTTGAATTCAACTTTCTATTTATAGAAGTTTTTAATTTTTGAGTTTCAAAATAAAGATTCAAACCCTTTGACCTTTTGAAAGAAAGGTAAGAGTTCTAACCAATTGAGTTAGTTGGTTGGATGATATTTTTTTTTAACTGAATATAGAGTCAACAGGAAAGAGTCTCAGATGAGTTATTTATTTATTTGAAAGAATATAAAATTTAAATTTATATTGTAGTTATTTATTTATATAAAATTAATATTTATGTTTATATTCTGTTCAAAAAATATATTTATGTTTATATTGTAGTTATTTATTTTAAAGGATATAAAATTTATCTGGATAATATTGGTATGAATGATACAAAACATACTGATTGGCCACGATTGCAAATCTCTTGCAACTATTTGAAAAGTTGGATGAGTGAGGTGACCACTCAATGTGGATAAAGGATTAACGTTGCAATTGTCTTTATGATTTTTTTTATTAAAACAGATTTGATATATTTAATTTGTGGTTTGTTAAAGTTTATAATAAGTGGGTGGTTCATTGGATAACTCATTATAAGTTAAAGAACTATTCACCTTCTTCAAAAAAAATTTGGATTGATTGTATTTACATGTGAACTAGATATAAATGAAAAAAAAAATCTACACTTGGTTCTCAAGTTTTCTGTTTAAAGAAAATAGATAAAGAAATAGACATTAGGATTTTTTTATACAAGTTTTGAAAATTTATTTTTATGGTATTGATTTGTATTTTTCTAGTTTATTTGGCAAAGTGTAATTAAAGTTCATGATAGTAAGTTGTAATTTTAGAAAAAGTTAAAATTTAAGGAGGTAAGATGTAATATTAGTAAATTGGAAAAATTGAAAAAAGGAAAAAAATGAAAAAAAGAGTAAACCAAGATTAGAATCCGTGACCTCTCCCTTATTGTGCATACAATTTTACCACTTGGTAGATATCAATATGCTTTATATTCCTCGCTAATTACAAAATAGGAAAAAGTAGTATCAAGGATAAAAAAATTGTATCAAGGATACAAAAGTAGTAACTTCTGAAAAGAAAAAAAAAAGAAAAAATGATAAATAGGAAAAAGAAAATATCAAAGACAAAAAAGTATAAAAGATAAATTCTCAAAAGGAAAATAAAAATTAAAAAAATGACAAATAGAAAAAGAGAAATTATATTTTTTCTTACTTTTTTTCCTATTTATATGTCAACTCACTTCTAAACTTCACATGTATCATCTACTAGTTCTCCTTACTCGTATGATCGTATCATTCTTGATTTTGATACTTATCGTGATTAAAATGGGGTAAGAACATGATAGGAAGAATGGTAGAAAGAAATACCATTACCCATAGAAAAAGAAAATTTAAAGGACAAAAAGTAAATACACTTTCTTGGCAAATGTATTATAGATAATTCAAAAACTAAAATCGGGTCATACCCGATATCCAAAAAGATATTTTCTAACGATCGAGTCAGATCCCACTTAATTGATTTTATTCCTTTTTCTTCTCACACAAAATTCTGCGCTTTTCTTCCCGCAGCAATGGCGACTGATTTCTGGACATCCACGCACTAGTAAGATTCACTAACCTCACTATAATCTCTTCAAATTAGGGTTCTAAAAGCTGAATATTGTGTTTGCTCGTACCGAAATGATTGATTTGTTACTTACTGCTTCAAATTTTGATTCAATTGTATCGTTTATGCCTGTGTAGCAAACAATTACAGGACCAAGAAGAAGTAGATGTGGTGCACAACCTTGATAAAGAGAGGGGAATCACGCTTGAAGATTTCAAGCTCATCAAGTTGCATATGACCAATTGTACCTCTCTTTTTCTCCATAGTGTGTGTCTGTGTGTGTTTTCTATCTGTTGCACACGTCTGTGATTTCTGAAATTTATGTTCTGGTTGCATGAAAATTTTGATATTGAGTGTATATGTAATATGTTCATCATCTGTTTGATTTACTCTGAACTCATAGCTGGATCATCATCAATTTGCATTGTATTGATGTGATTAAGATGTACGAAATTGCATTTTAGGAAGGGATTTCAGCTAGGTTTGTGTAGTTAGGGGTCTAGAGTCTAGACAAAAGTTGCAGATGTTGCAAAGGGCAAATGTTACAGAATATCAATATACTTTTCAGTTTTACTTTAGTAATTATAAGTTTTGGAGTCATGTCAGTTATGTTTAAATTCAAAATTTTATTATTTTTCAGATTCATACTTTGACTTAAAGGTCAAACCTGGCAGTTATGAAATTCATAATCTGTATAAATCTTCTAACAAATTAACACCAATAGTTTCTAATTTTTAGTACTTGTTACAAAACCTAATGTAATTATCCTAAATGATATTCTTTTGTTTTTCTTACAGATATTGCGCGATTGGCTCAAAATGTGAAAGTGAGGCAAAGGTTACCTTTTTGTTATATATAGCTGTAGAAAAATGTTCACTTTTGTATCAGGTTCTGATTGCATTGGTTACTATTTCAGGGTTGTAGCAACTGCTGTAACATACATGAGACGTACTTACACAAGGTTATATATATCTACATACTTATCTGTTATGTGAACATAGCCAAATAATTCAATTATAATACTTATTATTGTGAAACATTTTTATTTAAATTCAGGAGAA
The DNA here is from genome assembly GCA_963853835.1 of Calendula officinalis. NCBI lineage: Eukaryota > Viridiplantae > Streptophyta > Magnoliopsida > Asterales > Asteraceae > Calendula > Calendula officinalis. The sequence goes on from OY970832.1 coordinate 20,362,271, forward strand.
GTATGACTGAATACGATCCGCGTTTGGTGGCACCAACATGTTTATACTTAGCATCAAAAGCAGAAGAAAGCACCGTGCAAGCAAGACTTCTTGTATTTTACATTAAGAAACTATGTAAAACTCTTATTTTTTTAATTTTTTTAGTTAAACTTAAATACGGTCTATTTCTGTTTTTAAATTTCATGTTTGTGTTTGCAGATTCAGATGAAAAGTACCGATTTGAAATCAAAGAGATCCTTGAAATGGAAATGAAAATTTTGGAAGCACTAAACTACTATCTAGTTGTCTTCCATCCTTATCGTGCATTGTCTCAGTAAGTCCCTTCTCCACAACTAGGTTAATTTTGACCAGATTTGGATTATGTCGAATCTCTAACGGGTCAAATTTGGTTGTTTTTAACAGGTTACTTCAAGATGCTGGCATGAGTGATGCAACTCAAATGACCTGGTGAGATCTCAACTATAATTTATACTTTTTTATTAATGGACCCCACAAACCTTGGTTCCTGATATGTGTTATCTTGATTTGTTGGTTTAGGGGGCTTATTAATGACAGTTATAAGATGGATTTAATACTGATATATCCACCACATTCAATTGCATTAGCCTGCATATATGTTGCAAGTATGCTCAAGGATAAAGATAACACAGCTTGGTTTGAACAACTACGAGTTGACATGAATTTGGTACCTATTCAAACCCCATTCTTGTTAGCCTTGACAATTACTGACAGTCGCAAACACAATAATTCGTAATTTTACATTTTGTTTAGGCCATTTTAGGGATATTTTTATATCTTGTGAATTTTAGTGTGGAAATAATATTATTAAAGGTATATTTGATTTGTTTCAGTTGGTAATTTTAATATGTCAAATGGGTAATTTTAACACGAATCAAAACAAGTTGCATTGACCTGCTATCACTTTTTTTTCTTATGAATTTTGTAAATAACTAATGCTTCAAATATCACCACAAAAACGATATTATTTAAATGGTATTTGATTACTTTCAATAAATCGATTCAGGTTATTGCAAACAACTGAAAAACACTTATGGGCGACTTTGACTTGACCAATTTAATTTTTTGCCAAGCTTTTAAAATTGGTTCAATTTTATTAAATGGACTTAAAATAGCCCAAAAATTAGGGGTGTTCATTTCAGATTATCCGAATTTTCGGAATTCCGAAATTTCGGATAGTGGATTTCTCTATCCAAATCCGAAATTTGGATATCCGAGAATTCGGATACGGATATTGGATAATCCGAAATATCCGAATCGGTAGCTTTAATGTTTATAAAAGGGGTTAAAAATGAAAAAAAGAGTGTTTCGAGTCAACGCGACCCGTATTACAACCCAAACTTGGCAACAAGTACTCAAATACGTAAATACAATCTCCTCCCCATGTAGCATTAGAAATAAGTGCTAAACTTTATATAAATTAAAACTAAAAATCATACTTTTCGGATATCCGATTATCCGAAACTTCACATATATGATATCCGAATCTGAAATTTCGGATATTTTTTTCGAATTTTCGGATACCGGATATTTTTGAACACGCCTACCAAAAATACCCAATTCTAAGTAAATAAGTTGAAATTGTCACCTATATAGTAACCAAATATGAGGGGAAAAATATCATCATAATTGATTAAAAAGTAGTAGCAATTAATCAATTGTTGATGGTTGATTGTTTGTGACAGGTGGAGAAAATAGCGACTGAAATACTAGACTTCTACGACAACCACAAAACACTGACGGATGAGAAAGTAAATGCTGCAATGCAAAAACTAAGTATGCGAACATAGGCAGACAGACAGACCTCTCTCTAGTTACGTATTTATATGTCATAATTGTAGGAATGTGAACGGATTGTAGGCAGATAGGAAATCGTATTAGATTCTAATATAATCTAATCTGTGTTTATATGTAATATGTTGCTTGAATTTAGTGAGGAGAATTAGATGCACAGTGTACCAATATTAGGGATATTATGTACCATATATATTGTAACAGTAGTAAGTTCGTTTTAACTATGAAATACTCTATGTTTTATTTCATATTTTGAATTGTTGGTGAGAGCACGTGTATTACTGATTTGATCACTGTTTCAGAACTTGGAAGGTCTTGTAGTAAATGATGTATGAGCTACAAAAAGTGTTCTTTCTGCTATAGATTTACAAGCATGAATAAAGTGTATTAAGTAATGCGTAAATGCAATTAGAAATTAATTAGCATGATCATGTAAACATTACCACAGCTAATTAGGGCACTTCTCTTTCATTCATCAGTTGGAATTGTCGGTTAAGCAACGAATGCGATGAACTTGTTCAGTTGCGTATGTGTGTATGTGATGATTTCAGCATAATCGACATAAAGTTGACATATAAAGTACTGTGGATCCTTTATAAAAAAGGCTCAGCTTCTCATTGAAAATAACGGAAATTTTATACATACAATGTGACAAGAAAATGCAATTCCTTAAAAAAAAAAGAAAGTGGTTACAGAAAAGATGTTATGGATTTGCCAAAAGTCAACGACAGTGACCCTGTTGCTGGTGGAAGTGAGAGGACATGGTCAAGAAATTAGGCTGCAGAGATTGGGGAACTCCAATTCCTATTGTTGAATGAGAAGGCATTGTACTGCTGTCAAAAACAATCACAAATCATTAATAATCCAAATATTGGGGAATCTTACTGATTTATTATTCGAATACGAAAACCAGAAACTGATTTCAGATAAATATCTATACGAAGAAGAGACAAAAGAAGTGATTCAAAACCTGAATGTTAATGACAAGGAAGACTCCACTGGTGCTGCTGATATACCATCCGAACAGAACAGTAGATCCTGTATGAAAAGGTACAATTTAGATCAAACCACTCATTTTTTAAACCAATCTTTCCAAATATATTACCTGTCTTCTGCTTCCAGTCTTACGCGCTCTTTCTGCATAAAAAAGGAATAAAAATAATATTATGAATATTCTAAAACATGTTGTAAATGCATAAATATGCGTATAAATTAACATGTAATGAGAAAAGGTACCGGTATTGGAAACACTAGGATTCACTGCCAGTGTCAAGCCCAAAAAACAATCGTCTGTTTTCCGGCTGAAATCCCATAGATTTAACTCAAGATTTGGTTGTGAACCTGCAGTAAAAAAACCCATCATATAATTATCATACAATAACAATTTGACAGCATTTTATCAGACTGTTTTAAAATAAAAATACTCACCCATGTTGTCCATTTTCAGCTGAAGTGGATCTTTAAGTGGACGAGGAATCCACGTGTTCACCTATAAATTGCAACAATTGAGATATTTTAACAAATTGGTGGCAATATGAGTGGGTCAACGGGTTCGGGATGAAACAGGTCATTTCATAATATGGGTCGACCCACTTGAGGTAAATTACAACCCAATGGGTCGACTCTAGCTTAATTATAGAAGTTGCAAAAAGCATGAAGAGTAACATTACATAGAAAAATGGATGTTGTAAGCACTGCTCTGCTGTTGGCCTCCTTAACGGGTCCCACAAACATAGTTGCTACATTGCAAAGAAACAAAATCAGAAGATTGAAAAACAAAAGTGGGACATCTTATTGAATGGTACTCACTTTGATCAAACTGACAGCTTCTGAGCTTGCATTTGGGATCAAGTCAGCAAGATTAGCAGGCATAATCTACACAAGCAATAATTGACCCATTAATAAGTAAACGGGCTGAAATTGCCACTTCATAAAATAATAAAACGAGACTCACGTTAGAATTACGAATATCCATTAATCGAGCAACATTTCTTGCTTCAGGAAAGAGTGTCCAATCTGGTGTGCCAAGAACACTGCATATCTTGTACAGCTGATCTATTTCACTGTCCAGTTACATAAAACCAAATATATATAATCATCTATAATCATATAAAAAACAGGTTCTTAAAAATGTTATATTTTCTGAGAAAAATGATAAAAAAAAAGAAATCAAGAAAATCACCTTTCACCAGGAAACAAGGGGCACAAAGTGAAAAGTTCAGCAAGTATTGCACCAACTGCCCACATATCTATTGCAGGAGTATATGATGAAGATTGCAACAGGACTTCAGGTGCTCGATACCTTGCCAAAAAATAAAAATATAAAAATATTGAAATATATATATATATATATATAGTATTTTTTAAATAAAATACTCACCAGCGAGTGGAAACATAATCAGTATAAGGAGGTGCAGACGACACTTCTCTAGCCAGCCCAAAATCAGCAATTTTTATAGTACCATTGGTCACCAGCAAATTCTCTAAAAAAATAATTTGTTTTAATAAATTATTCATTTCAAATATAAATAAATAACAAATTAAGCAAATATTCATACCAGGTTTCAGGTCACGGTGAAAATATTCACTTTTATGCATATGTACAAGTCCTTGCAGAAACTGAGTCATTAGACCCCTAATTTCTTCCTCTGTGAAAGGTCTTTGTCGTTCTCTCATTAAATCATACAAATTGTGTTCCTAATAATTATATTAAATAAATAATATTATAACGGTGATGATGAATATGTAATAATTTTGTTAAACAGTAGTACAGTACCATGTATTCGAATATGAAGAATAGCTCGTTATTCTCTCTAACAATTTCTTTTAGCTTTATGATGTTAGGATGATTTAATTTCTGAAGGGACTGCATTACAATAAAAACTCAGGAAATTAGCTTTTAAATACTTCTATTATTTAATATGATATAAGAAGTAAAAATACCTTAACTTCCCGCAAATTCGTACACTCTTCCCAAATGTAATACTTCCTCTTCATCTTCTTAACTGCAACCTGTGAAAAAATATGATTATTTATGTTTTTTAACAAATAATAAATTAGTTATTTAACTAACAATTTCTGACGTCTCCAAGTTGATGGCTTTATATACAGTTCCACAAGTTCCATCTCCGATTTCTTCTATACTTATATATCTGAAATTAATTATTTATCAGAAAATAATAAAATGTCAACAAATAGATGAAATTTATTTAATATTTAACAATAGCATGTAATTTACCTATCCATTATTGACACTATAGCAAGTAAATGATCAAATTGTCAGTGGACTACTAGGGTCCAAAAAGAGGCTTCTACACTGTTTAAACAGTGTTCTTTGCTTGTTTGTAAACTACCATTACTGATTATTTGCGACAGATTATGCAAGGTGTCGTGAAAACCCCACTTTTCACTGTAAGGATGTTTAAGCATCAAATTGAAAGCAATCAACATGCTTAAATGCAGCCTCTACAAGCTGCAACCAACTGCTTTCATCTAAAAACCACTATTGTTATCTACAATTTGCATAATTCTGCTCTAATTTCAGTACAGTAATTAGGTTAATTCATGTCATCGATTTTATCTCCAATTTCTTCATACGTTTTTCACCATCTGCAAAATCAAATTTTCGACATATGTCAAACTGTAAGAATAATCCCTTGAGAAAATTTTGAATTTCAGTAATTACTCTGTTGTGAAAGAACTTGATAATTTTTATCAGTAATAAGACATTAATTAACAATAAAAAATAACCTTATATAAAGAATATATATGTAGATGTACCAAGAATCCTCAATTAAAAATAATAATTGATAAACAAAAACTTGATCTTTAACTAATTGCGAAGAAAATTCTAGACTCTAGAGTAAAATCTGATTTAATTTATACAGCTATTTCACATATATAAAATCTCTACAGTTAAAGACTAAAATATTAATACACAATAATTCCACCAACAATCTTGGAAGGAAAAAAAAAATCATTCACAAAATTGAAAAGAAAAGGCACGCTTCAAAGACTAAAACCACAAGTAATCAACAGTAATTTTTTCATGAATTATAATGCAAATCGAAATTGAACTCTAATCACTTCTTAAACGAACTGGATCGGATATTTGGGGCAAAATGCGAATTGAATTAGAGCGCAACTCACCATCTACAATACGGTAAAGATCTCAAAATTGAAAAATAGAAAATACTTCGGAATTCAGATCAGCAATGCAAGAACAAATTGTTTGAAATTAAAAGGAAAATTGAGCAGATTAATGGTGTTGGTATATAAACAGCCAAATCCGCAGAAGAAGCGAAGGAGATGAACCCAAAGAAATAAAATAATATAATTTGCAGAAAATATTACATTTTGCACACTTACACTGTAGGCGTATGGTCAAAATCGTCCCTTCATTTATGTTGTGTTGAGTTTGGCCCCAAGTTTATTAACATGCGAATTATTGTTGGTTATTTTTTTGTTCTTCTGTTGCTAACACTGGCGCACCTCTTTAGAGCCCGGGAGGACCCGTGCTATCACTTAATTTTTGACCAGAAGTGTAAATATTTTTACAAAAAAATAAAGTATATATCGTGCTACCCCTTAAAAAAGTGTTTGGCTACCCTTCACTTATAATTTCAGCAAAAAGAGTAGTCCGAACTTGAAAGCCCCAATGTTATTTAGATTATTAGTGAGCTCATATGTCAATTTAGTTTAATAAATGAAGTTCAGTTTTCACTTTATGACAATTTGAATAAAAAACTAATACTTTTTTGTCTATCAGTTGGAATCATCAAAGACAAATAACAAACAACATAAACCAATTGATTTGTAGTGTAGAAAATGAAACACTTATAAAGGTTACAGATGAAAATTTAACGACTCGTTTACAGAATACAGGGCAACGAAGATGACAACATTAGAATGTAATATCTAGTTTTTGTTCTAATTTGTCGTTTTGTAATGTTTAATGAAACTGTACTTTTTAAATTTTAATCTTATTATATATTAGGTGGAAAAAAATTGTGCTACCCCTTAACATTCGTTCTGGATCCGCCACTGGTTGCTAAGTTTGCTAACTCGTCACATGAACTACAAGTCTTACTTTTAAGCATGATTCTAAAAAGTTTATTGGCTTCGTCATGGCTCCATCAAGGCTCAAGACTTGAGCGTATCACATTTACCCGTTAAAATCTATATTTTTTAGTCGTATTAAAGGTACCGAGTCATATGTACAAAAATATATATAATTATTTAGTTATAAGAATAGTTAGATATGTTGAAAATGAAGAAAAAATTGATGAACTATGTTATAAATGAATAATTATTTGTTTTTCTATATATGTTTTTATAAGTTATAATTTATATACAAAATCGTCACATTAAATCATGTCTTAGGAAATGTTATGACATTGACATGACTTCTAAAACTTGAGATTTGACTATAAGGCTACGTCCCGTCTCACATTATTAAGAACCTTAGTTTTTAAGTATAACTTTAATAACATTCATTATTTAAACTAAGACAGTTATAATTTCAGTATTGTTGTAAATATTGATTATCTTCAATAAAGATACTTTAATACTATCATAAATAAAAAATAATGAGTTTCACTCGCTCCTATCAATTGTATCTATATTGGTATCAGTGTATCACTGATATAACAAACTAGTCTCATAACCCGCCCGATGGGCGGGCTAGCTTCGAAAAACACAACGCTAAAGTACATTTCAAACGTATGAAATCATGGAACATTTATTATTGAAATGACGAATACAAAGTTTTGTTAAAGACGAAATAAAACTTCTTTGTATACGACGTTTTTCGTTGAGTTAGTATATTTCGCATCTTGATCGCAACAAATAACTTTCAAACCTTTCCTGCTCTTCACTTTTGAGACAGCTACATATAGTTGACCATGTGAGAATACCGGTTTTTGGAGGAACAAACCAACCTGTGACAATGTCTGTCATTGGCTTTTATTAATGGTCATTGCGAAACAGACTTGAACAGGAAACTGTCTTCAATTCAATTTGAAAGACATCTTGTTGTCAGAAGGACTAAAAAATGCATAACAACGATTCAATTACTCCCTCCGTCCCATTTTAAATGTCCAGTATACTATTTTAGTTTGTCCCACAAAGAGTGTCATTTCCTAAATTTCAACCAATTAAAAAATATTTAAGTGGGAAAGAGAAAATTTTATTGGTGACATTATATAATTAATGCACTTTTCTTAAACTGTGTTCTTTTTTGTAGTGGACAATTAAAGTGAGACGGAGGGAGTAATAAAGATACCTTTGAACAATTTAAAAAATACCTTAAAAAAATAATGTACATCCATAAATATTTCAATATTGTATGTCAACCTATTTATTGAATTTGAAAACATACCAATTTTAAATTTCCTATGTTATTTCAAAACATACCCAATTTAGTTTTGCAAAATTTGGCAGGTGATTCCGGCTTTTTAAACCCCCTAATTTATCACCATAATTATGATATTGTAATCAAAACGTATATTTTTACAAAACTGACCCATTTTTACTATTATTATGATGTAATTATAATAAATTAAGAAAGATGATAAAAAATGAGGTTTCTTACTTTTCTCTATACTTATTTGTGTCTTAATCAACTCTATTATTATTATGATGTAATTATAATGAATTAAGAAAGATGATAAAAATTACCATTCATCAACAAGTTCATTCTGTCATTGATTGTCGTCGGGAGTTTATTTTGTTTTCCTAAAGCAACCCAATGGAGTTTGCCAGTACCTCTACACGATTAAAATGCATAAGGATGAAATTTAGCTATACATTTAAGAGATTGCTGTTATAATTGTATAAAATTGAGTAAAATATGTATCACCATAATTACTATAATCAAAATCAGTAATTATGGTATAATTAGGAAATACTATATCATAATTACTAAATTGATTGTAAATTTGGTATAATCGATCAAACATGAAATCTTTAAAATACATAATTAAGGTAAATATAGTAAATACAATATTATTGTTCATTTTAAATGCCTAATTATTTAACAGTCAACCCATCATTAAATTCCTAATTAGAATAAATTGAAAATACCATAATTATTATAACTGCCTAATTATTGAAACCACATAATTAATATAATAATAATGTTTACTTACCGAATAGAGGACATAAAGCAACCTCATCTTAGACTGTAAGTCAAAACTATCGAGGTCAACCTCCACAATGAAAGAACCTACACCTGATAAAATGGTGCAAACAAAGCAGTAAGAGAACATGAGGATGATCACGGCAGGATATTTCTTAAGGACAATTGCCTGAAATAAATAAATAAATAATAATAAAGTAGTTAGCAAAAAGTAATATGTTAGTTATTATGAAAAGATTATTTAATGTCAAATTTATGTGTGAAACGATATACATAGAAGCAAAGATGGCATCCACTGATAAAAGGATTCCACCAAGCACCCAATTTGATGGCTGCACAAGAAGATTTGTTGTAATTTGTGATTTTAAAGGAGATGATAAAATTGGAGGGCCTTGGTAAAGAGTCATGATGATAGCTCCTGCAATTGAGACTACAGTGCCCATGAATTTTGCCTGTGTGGTTGAGATTCTAATGTTGATTATTTCCATCCTAAAACCACCAATTTAAATCTGAATTAAATTTTAACACATAATTATATCGGTAATTATACGAAAAAGTGAATAATTATTACCTAGAAAAGATGGTGAGTATGAATGTAAAACCAGGGATGAGATTAAGCAATGTGGTTCCAAGAGTAGCAGAGGGATTATGAAACAGTTTTACAAACAGTCTTAATCAACTCCATTATTGTTTAATTAAATTAATGTAAATGTAAACAACAATCTTAATCAACTCTATTATTGTTTAATTAAATTAAAAACATTGCAGATCCTTTGAAGAACAACCTAATTGAGAAACTTTTTGATATATACGACGATTTTCATAGCCATACAGAGAAACCCTACAGGTGAAATTCGATATTTTAAAAACTATGGGTGAGGATGATGTTGTTAAATTCAAATAATGTTAATCAAATATGCAAATCCACGATGTCATCAAATAAAACATACCTAATTCCAGATCTTAATTCAGAGATCGATGTTACACTTCTCAACCGAAGTTGTTGCCGTAGTCGCTGGTTTTCCGGTGGGAGCCTCCGCCTTGATTTTTCCGATGGGAGCCGTAGCCTTGAATCCTTCACAGGTAAAAGGCGACCTACGTCCTTGATTCGCATAAATGAGATTAAGACCGGCGACATGATTCGAAATTTTGGGGCAATCGTATTTGGAATGAGGATGAGAGGCTGGGGAGAAATTGTAAGAGAATGTGGAAAAAAAAACCCTAAAATGAAAGACTCGGTTGATGTGGTTGCTGGATGTAAAATTACCAGGTTACTCTTTGAGTCAGCGTTTGAGTCATCATTTAGGAGTGATTTGATTGGTTGTCTAAGACATATCATCAAATAAAAATCATGTCCTTACTGCATATATAGGTGGGAGATTGACAATATTACTTAAGTACAAAAAGGAAATATATAAAATTGATTTACACCGTCTATTTTCAAGCTTATAAAAGAAATTGCATTAACTTTAAAGAGTGTCTCTCCTGTCCGGCTCGATATGAACAAGGTAGGCTGGTAGGTGGGTAATATAATAGAAGCCAGAAATCACACCGCATAGATGAAATGGAACAACAAATGAAGAAAACCTGAACGGATAAACAATAATTCAAGCCTTTTTTAAGCTCGAAAAAAGCCGGAAAACTGTTAATGAAGCTTACATCACCTAACCTAAAAAGGCCCCAACAAAGTCCTAGGCGTAGGGGAGATCGGAGCAACATGTAACACCTAATTATTAAACAAATAGTTTTACTTGTTAAGACGTGGGCATATTTGGAAAAGTTTATCTAATGTGCTAGTAAGTTTATTAGTTTATGTAAACTTAATTAGGCTTAATTTTTAAGCTCATTAAAGATGTTTATAAATTAACTAGCAGGGTACCCGCGCAATGCGGCGGCGGGTACCCAGAAACTATATTTCGTGGCGAGCAAGTGTTACACGGTTTTTCCAACAATAATTGCGCAAATGAATGATTTTTTCCGTCTTTAAAAATTGCAATTAGTAATCATTACCATCTAGAACATAATAATACATTCAAGTTAACCAACAAACTTAAGGATTATAATTAAAGAATATGTGAGCACACAAACAAATAGTATCCTTGGCACAAGTATATCTTTAGTCGATACTTTTCTCTTGTCAGAATTAACTTTCATGTAAAATGCTTTTATCCATTCAGATAGTTGCATACAATCACTGGTCAAACTTTGTTTTTGCCAAGTACTTACAAATAATAAAAATAAGTCTTTCATACAAGTATGAACAACTAAATATTGTAAGATAAGGTACAACATCAAATTAAATAATTTTAATAGCCTAAATCGATGAACCAAAACAAGTATAAATTTTTCCAAAGTTAAAATAACTCAAGTACAATGACAACATCGTGGAATGGATACATCACGTGGTTTTCTCTTCTCCCAAATTAGAGCCTATTTGGTCATATGATTTAGCAGCCGTGTTATTGTCTCCAAGTTCAATAAAAAGTGAGGTCCGGTGATACCTAAGGTCCATATCTTCTTCGCAAGCTTTTATGGGCCGATCAAGACAAAAACGGACTGGCTAGTGCACAGTTCCTCTGTTCAAGATAAATAACTTGTATGATTTATGAACTAAAATAGAAATAAATATGTGTAAGGAAATTTACAAAAACAAAGTAACAAATACCTTCCAGAGAGATACATCTTTTCATGTTAAATGAACAACAAGCATATAAAATCGTAAAGCTCACCAATTGCATTATATATAAGGTCAAGCGTATAGAAAGAATTAGCTCGCTTTTTATCACCAATTGCAACACCTGGTGCCGTTTCTTCCACTTTTGAGTTGGTCTGAGATGCAAATAAAGTAGTAATAAATATGGGATTATTCAGTACACTTATTTCGTGTTTAATAAAATTCATAGTCTAAACAAAAATTAGATACTTCACAATGATACAAATTTACCGAGCCTCTTATAGGAGTACATGTATATATCTTTTTACAAACATGATATATTATGCTTTCCAAAGAAATAGTAGCAATCTGATCTGTAAAACTAATACTGGAAACGAATGTATTCGCAAGAGAAAGTGTATCAAACAGGCAAACACCATGTCAATACATGTATTTCCTACTAAAACGAACTCTGAAATAAAGCACAGCCCTTTACAGCAATAAAATTACAATATCTCCAATTCATGGTTGTCAAAGTTCTGAAAATTTAAATAAAAATGACACACATCAATTAAAAATCCCCCTGCAACAGATGTCAGTTGAATTATTCGAGTGGCAACAACTCTTGGCTTTTTACCCTAATACGCAGAGATGCTAGCAGATCATACATCATTTGTAATAATTCGCTCCTTTCACCAGTCTGAAAAATTACACAGCATCATAACTTATCAGAAATTGATAATTCGTAAATTCTAGGTAACAATATACATGTAAATTTCAATACTAATTAACAGATATTAGAAATTTTATAGAGTGAATAATACCTCTACAAGAAGTTCGACATCATCGGAAGCAAAATGAGAGTCACTTAAATTTTGACCTCTAAGCCCTTCATAAGTGTTGCCAACTGCTCATTTTCCTCCATTTAAACAATTGTATTCATTAATTGTTTTGAGAAACGGCCTCAATCCAAACGCATCAAATTGAAATTTAATTGCAATTCAATGTAATTCTACAACAGTTACCCACATTCATGGCAAATTTGGGGGATTTGAAAAAAAAAAAGTGGCAAAATATATCGTGATTTGCAGAACAACACTTAATTTTGGGCGATTATCATTTATGGCGTCTGTACAAAACAGGAAAACGAAAACGTTACCGAAGGAGGATAATAAATGTTAGGGCGGTTATATATATTACATTTATTGAAAAGTTTTTTTTTTTCTTGAAATTAATTGTATAGGACGTTTTTTTTTGAGAATGTGAAGTGGAAACATGTTGTATTTGAGGTAATGTAATTTTTTTTGAAAACGGCAAAAGAAATTAAGGTTGGAAATTAAGTCTTTTAGAATGCCTTTCCCACATGAAAGCATAGGGTTTTAGTGTTTCATTTGGTTGCCAAATATTGGATGTGGTGTAGTGGTAAGGTGCTCTACCTTTGGACCTGTCCCACGCGGGTTCGAACCTTGTAAGCAGCGTTTTTAATTATTTTTCAATCTCGCGCATTGCACATTGCTAAATATGACAGGTTTGATTCAGACATGCCTTATTTAGAAATGTGCAATTTGCTTTATAAAGTAGTATAGATATATTCATTGCGACGTACTCTAAGTTTTTTATTTCAATTGGCAGCTTGTGCTTGGTCCTGTCTTCATTTGAAGAATTAAGGCTTTCGACGACGCAAATCTCTCCGATTACATTTGGAAAAAAAATAATTAATTATTATTGGTAAAGGTTAATATAACATATAACTCCTACATACTAAAATGGAGTCAATTTTACCAATTGATTTCGAGGCTAGTAATGAACCATTAAAAATGTTATTGTATGCGGCAAACTCAAAACCATGTAATGGACCAGACCATTCAGTGCATTCTTTAACCCTTGTGCTTGATAGAAATGAAAGCTTTACATTCAGGCCAGTAAACGTAAAACTTGAGTTGGTCTCCCACAACTTTCCTCCAGTGATATAGTAAACAGCGTCTTCCTTCAACTGTTTTTGAAACCTACTCATCAATTTAACGTATATCGAAGCTTGAATCTTGGCTCCCTAGAAAAAAATGGATAATAAACATGATGTTAATTAATAGTTAATGTAGTAAAAATAATATCTATACTTAATGATGAAATAAACATTCATGGTTAAGTGTAATACCTCCTCGTCAATTAACAGCATCTCAAGTGATATTATCTCATTTTTATTGTTGAAGTTCGTGTGAGGCCAAATTCGTAGAACCCTGACCTTGAGGTGAATTTTGTTCTTGAAATCATGAATGTTTCTTATAAAGTGCAATCCGATTGTTGACATTTTAAGAGTACCTTACATAAAAAGATTATAATTTACGAAAGTCATAGATAATAGGAACCAAATTTCTATCAAAAGTGTAAAAAATGAGAAATAAAAACAGAGGCGTGGGTGATAAGTAATACCGTTGTTTACTTTGGTTTGTAGAATTATGATGAAAACGGTGAGGGGTGATGCTTGGTGGTATGTGTTTCGTATCGTCAATGCGAAGGTTAAATGGTAGAGTCTTCAATTTATACACATGCAAAACGTATATATGTATATTATGTGTAATAAAACGTAATAAAAACATTTAATGAGAAATTAAGTTAAGAAACGGTTTTAAAATTTCAAAACGTATATATGTATATTATGTGTAATAAAACGTAAGTCAAACATTTAATGAGAAATTAAGTTAAGAAACGGTTTTAAAATTTCAAAACGTATATATGTATATTATGTGTAATATAACGTAAGTCAAACATTTAATGAGAAATTAAGTTAAGAAACGGTTTTAAAATTTTCGATACACTAAAAACGTTTAAGTTACAAGTATAGTCATTGATCACCAATTAAATAACTGTTGTTTAATGAGCATCGAATTTTTGCATTCTCAATTTAAGAGAAAGTCTTTAATCCGCTAGAAAAACGTTGCAAAAGAAGGGAGATGATTAGAGTCAACCATTAAATGATGAAAACGTAATTGGAGTGGTCCATAATAATAGGAGGGAGATAAAAACGTTTTTCTAATAACGTTTTTTTAATGTCGTTTTTTAAGAGTCAGCCATTTAAGAGTGAACCATTAATAACTGCCATTTTTTAAACGTTTTGCATCAATTCCTCCAAATCAGCCTCAGATTTGGACCCTCTTCTAATGTGTGTAACGTACAAGAACCCTAAAAGAAAGGAAATTCCGATCCAGAAACCCCTGATTAATTGCATCATTAACTGGACGTTATTAAATTATGAAAATGTCAAAAGAGTCAACCTCGGACTTTCTTGTTGAGTTGTGTCGGATTTCCGAACTATAATTAATTGAAGCATTAAATGGTGAATACGTTTAAAACGTAATAAGAGAAGGGATATAAAAACATAATAAGATCGGAACCATAACTGTCATTTATTGAATGATGAAAATAAGATAAGTCAATTCAACAAAGTCTTTAAACCACCATAAAAACGTTTAAATGGTTTGACTGGTATGACTTACAATGTGTATATAGAAATCAAATAATTATAGCCGTATTAGAATTCCATCATTTATTGAAGATGTTGATGAATTATTTGTCATATTAGTGCTGGATTTTATCATAAATGTCATACAAATTTTAGCGTAATAAATGGTACACAACGTTAAAGAATAGATACGTAATATGGTGTGACAAATCAGATAATTCAACCAACAGAGTTATTGGGAAATGAGTAATTTATATAATTAAAGCAAAACATAATATAATATAAAAAAAAGAACAATTTGTATAATAGCAAAACATAATATAATACTTCCTCCGTATCAAAATAAGTGACACACTTTCCATTTTAGGGTGTATCAAAATAAGTGACACACTTTGAAAACTTTCCTTATTTGGTAAAAATAATGGGACCCATACCCACTAACTATCCACTTTAATAAATTGGAATTACCCTTATACCCTTACTTTTACTTTTAAAACTCATTAATATCACTTTATTCAAGAAAAGTGAGACCCATTCTCCACTAATTATGTATTTTAATCTATTTTAACCTCTACTTTAATCTTTTACCTCAAAAAATGTGTAAGCCAATTTGTGTCACTTATTTTGATACGGAGGGAGTATAAAAAAAGAAGAACCATTTGTGTTACATAAATGATGCAATTAATTATTGGTGTTCCATCTGTATTCCTTTGTTTAGACGTTTCGTGGGTAAGTCGACATACGTTTATTTCCAGGGAGGGGAGTTCGTAAGCGTGTGAAAAAACTTTTAGGTTGAGTGTCGGGTGCAACTTCGGGTTCTTCATCACACATAACGACGGAATCATCATTGTGTACTATCGGACTTATGCTTTGTAGTGCAAATGCTTCTGGCATTACCGGGTTGAATTCAATGTTTGTAACGTCAGTTGAAACAAGATGGTTGACTGAAACATAACCAAATCAAAAGAAGTATAAAAATTTTATAGGTAAATAGCATGTCAGGTAATACAGCTCGCGTAAATTATGGATAGTAGAATGAATATCGAAATCATAGGAATTAACCTGTTTGTGTTCTAATCAGTTTCACGCGAGCTGCGTACACGGTTATGTTTTCAGAAGCAGATCTTCCAATCATTGTAGCTGTGAATGCCGGTATATGATACAAGATGAGCTTGATCCGGTTTCCCCTGACGGATGTTACATTTTAAATGGGTTAATTCATAAGTGATGTCATCATGTAAATTAGGTATAAAGACTTACCGACAATCATGCAGTAGCATTGCACACGATATCCGACCGGATGAAAAAAAAAGCAACCGTTCGACATGTTTCCAGCAACGTTTGTGACAGGGTTAGTAATTAAGCTTAAACGTTAAAGCACCTTTTTTTTAAAGTCACACATTGACAAATCTAACATTGTAAGGGGAAAAAGGTAAAAGAACGTGTAGGTGTACCAATCAACATCTTACGACTTGTGTGATCATCCAAGAGCCATGTCGGATATCTGACCAATGGGTACTTAGGAAATCAGGCATCTTCTCCATTCGTAGTACTAACTGTAATCTATAAATGAATATCACATTTAATATTTTAGTGAACACAAAATTGAAACGTAAATTATAATGAGTCAAACTATAAATTGCCGCCACATAAAATAGTACTAACTTACAAATCTGTCAAGTAGAAACAAATATACAAATATAGTTTGTTATGTGTTCGGCCAAGCCAAACATATTCAACGCGTACAAATCTGCATTTGTACCAGAATTGAGGAAAGTGAGGTCTTCAAAGTTTTCAATCGGAATATATCCATCAAATTCCTTCAAAAGACAAGGCGAAAAATTTGTAAAGAATAGATATAATGATCAATGAATTTAGTCAAATAGACGTTACCTCAACTTCTTCATCCGGTCGTGGTGGTGCCTGGAGCACTGATGCTTCGTAGTGGGTGATTGAAGCCATAAAATATTTCGAACCCGGGGTTAAGATCTAGTATAGCAAGCTCGGTAGTTTTTAATTTGATGTGATTGTAATTAGTTTCTCTACGGGTTTGTTCAAGTTTTAAGGTCAATCATCTTAGGCTATGTCGGTCAATTAGTTATAAATTGTTCAAGATAAGTTACATATAGAGGGGGGACGTTTTTCTTATATTCTTAGAAAGAAATTTAAGTAATACGTTTAGGAAATTTTTCTTCCACGTTTTAAGTTCCAATGGTCAAATGATGACATAAAAGGGTTGACTCCGAAGTTCATTTGGTGGGAGTTACTGATAATGTTTCAACCAATGGACTTTATTTCAACAATTTAAGGTACTAAAATTAGGGAGAAGGATTGCATTGCATTAAATAAATAAACGTTTTTATTCCACTCCTTTGTTGACAGTAAGTTTGCGTCTTAATTAGGTTGTTTACGGAAAGTGTAACCAAAACTGGTTCTTTGCTTAGTGGTAAGAGGTTTACCTATTGATCAAACATACCCAGGTTTGAATCTCGCAGGAAGCAGCTTTTTAATTCATCGGGGCAAAGAGGACATTGCTATTTAAGGAAGGTTTGAATTCAGACCTTCCTTTTTTAGAAAAGTCCAATCTGCATTATAAAGTAGTAAGATAAACTAATAACTTTATAAGCATCTTAGATATAAATTTTATGCTCATCATATTTTTAGTGAAACTTGGAGTAGTTTAAGCGATTGATTTTTAGTGAAGCTACAAAGACAATAGTAGAAAACAAAAATTATGTCAAGAATAATCATCATGTTTGCGTTTTACAACATGGTATTGCTTTAATTTACAAAATCGATGGAGACTCAGTGTGATAGTTAAAACAATACCAAATCGATTTGGTATTGTTTTAACTATCACACTGAGTCTCCATCGATTTTGTAATTTGACATAGTGTGCTTTTGTTTGCGTTTTACAAAAGCAATACGTTTTTGCTTGCTATACCATGTTGTAAAACGCAAACATAGTGTGCTTTTGTTTGCGGAGTATTAAAGTATCAAATAAAAAAAATAAGAAACTTTTTTTTGATTGGTTGAGGGTAAAGTATGCAGCACACTATGTCAAATTACCAAATCACCCTTCCGATAACTGTATATTACGGCTAAAGGGATTCAGAAATATAGCAAGCAATCGCGTTGGCCAAACTTCAGCCAGAAGTTCCCGAAATAACACACAAAACTAACATCTATTTCAAATATACATACATAGTATTACATATTTTATGTATTTTTGGTTTTTTGTTTTGGCCGCTCGGTTTCCTATTCTGTTTTGGGTCTGCTACGGGATTTTTGTACAGTTTCTTTGAATTGGTGCAAGTCTTGAATTGGGAAGCTTAGGTCATGTTTATTGTCATATTTGAGCTTGTGGCTAAATGGTTAAAGGAATTGTGCAAGTCTTTGTCATTTCTATAATACTTGCATTTTAGCTATTTCGGTTAATTCGGTCACTAACTCGGTTGTATTATTATTACAGGCAAAGGCAAGGGAACTCAGTAGTTAGTATACTGAGTTTTGGGGAGTGGATTGCGTAGCTAAGGTGAGTGGATTTAGTCTTCACCCATTAGGTGTAAAACTTGGTTAGGAATTGGCTGCAATGGTAAAAAGGTGCAGGATTTAGTGTCTGGGGAAGTTCGCGTCGCGAACATAGGGTTCGCGAACGCGAGCATGAGGCAGGGATTTGGGGGCTGGATCGCGAGGAAGTTCGTGGTCGCGAACTTTGAGTTCGCGTCGCGAACTCTTAGTTCGCGAACGCGAACTTTCCTGGGTGCAGTTTTCTTGGCTGCAATTATTATTGCAAGCCCATACTTCGGTATAAATAATTCGGTAATTAATTGAGTGCACTTTTGGGGAAGAGGTCAGTAATTGGAACATTCTACTGGGCATAAGTTTACTATTGACAAGGTGTATCGCCCTTAGAAGCACTGGTTGTTCTAAGGGGGCACACACTGTCTTTGAGTAAAGGGCCATCGGTTATCATTGTTCGGCCAACAATGATTTAAGGCTTCGGCAGAACCACCGTTACTCTTCAAAACTAACTAATTGGGATAATTACATTTATCATCGGTTGTTCGATTATTTTATTGGTTTAAGTTCATTCACTTAGCTGTTAGCTAATTCCCACCTCGTTGACTCTTTTGCAGGTTTTTCTTTTGGACGGGTCAAAAGGGTGTTTTAGGAATGGTTGACCAACACTCTGAATTTTGATATAGAAGTAAATGGACCGCCGGATATTTTAACAATGTTAAATACTTTTAATATTTTGAATTAATTTGTAAAAGGCCTGTTATATAATAACTGTTTTTATGATGGTTATTTATACGCTTCTGTTATTATTATATTTAAAAAAAAAAAAATCGGGTTTAGTTTTTGCGGTGTTACAATTTGGTATCAGAGATTTGGTTTGGCAATGTGTACACATTTAGGTGTAACATTCCCAAATCTTGGCTCGAGTTTGGTCAAACATTCCTAGATTTGGGTTTGGGATTAGTGAGTGAACTTTAGGGTGTTAGTAGTTAGTGTGTAGATACTAACGGATTACACTAATTGTTCGTGAGATGTTGTGATTGTCACAGGTATGGCAGATAACGATCATACAAACCACCCGAACCCACCAACCAATGAAGCCGGGAATGATCGACCATCGGGAAGTAATCCGGTAATTAATGAAGAATATGTCCACTCGTTGGAAGGCCAACTTCAAGATCTCAGAAATATTGTTAGAGAATACGAACAAAATCATACCTACTCAATACCAACTCCACCCGTGAATACCACCACACAACCTCCCACCAACATGCCACCCCCAATGTTTAACTATCAATATCCACCACAAGGATATTATCCTTACCCATACCCCGGTTATCCACCACCACCTCAGAAACAACCTTGCACATATAAACAATTTCTTGATTGTAAGCCATCAGAATATGGTGGAAGTACCGACCCGAGTGTTACCTTAAACTGGCTAATGGAGATGTCTAGGGCCCTTGATGCATGTAACTGTGATGATGACCGGCGAGTAATGTACGCCTCTCGAAGATTAATAGGTGATGCAATGCAGTGGTGGGGTACTATAACCGCAAATTTCTCAGCCGCTCAATTAGCTTCAATTACATGGAGCCAATTTTATGATCAAGTTTGTGCTCAATATTGTAATTCATTCGAGATGAACAAGATAAGAAGAGATTTTATGGGGTTGAAAATGGATGAAAGAATGACTGTGGATGAACTGATAAGACAATTTAATGGAAAATTACGATTTGTGCAACAATGGGTGCCCGACGAGCAAGCTCAATTACAACATTTTATCGATGCATTGTTACCAAAATATCGAGGGTCTGTTAGGCATGCGAATACTCTAACCCAAGCATTTTCTTTGGCAAAGTCGGCAGAAAGTGATTTTAAAGCAAGTGATCAAATGGGTAGGGAAAGAACGGGGTTCCATAAGTCAAATTTAACCCAATCAGGCTCTCAACAAAGCCGGAAATGGCAGGGTAATCGAAAGCAAGGTAATTCGAGTCGCAAAAGTACGGTTTTTACATCGGATCAAAGAGCACCTTGGTGTTCCCGATGCAAGTCATCACATTCTGGACCATGTACACTTCAAACCTTGAGGTGTGCACGATGTGGCCAATTCAAACATGAAGCAAAAGACTGTAACTTCCCGGGGAATGTATGCTGGAATTGTCATAAAGAGGGTCACCGAGCGGGAGAATGTCCTGCGGCTAGGAAGACGGGTGCAGGTTCTGGATTGGGTGGGGCATCGTTGTCGACCACAAGCCATAAAAGAAAGACTCACCCTCCACCTGAGGGTAGAGCATTTCGGATGACAGTCGAGGAGGCCACTACAACCGATGATGTAATTACCGGTATGTTCCTAATCAATTCGGTTCCTGCTCGTGTATTGTTTGATTCTGGAGCAAATCGCTCTTTTATTTCTATAACTTTCTGTGGCAAATTGAAATTACCTATGAATGAGATAACTACCCCATTAGAAATAGAAGTAGCAGATGGAAATTTGGTTCCGGTCACAACATCTGTGTCCGGGGCACGTATAGATATCGATGGTGTGCAATTTGTGACCTTCCTTTTATTAATGCCAATATCTGGCTTCGATGTTGTCCTTGGTATGGATTGGCTTAGTAAAAATAAGGCTAATATTAAATGTGATAAAAAGATAATTTCTTTTCCTTTACCCGACGGGACACATGTAGTGGCCCGCGGTGACCGTGTGAATTCTTCTTTCCCTATTATATCATTTATGAAGGCCAGAAAATCTTTGGTCAAAGGGTGTGAGTCTTTCCTTGCTTATGCTATTGATGTCCGAAAAGAAAAGAAGACAATTGGTGACATCCGGGTGGTATCGGAATACCCGGAGGTCTTTCCTGATGATTTGCCTGGGTTACCTCCCGTTCGGGAGGTAGAATTCAAAATTGATTTAATTCCGGGAGCCAGTCCCGTAGCTCGAACTCCATACCGTTTGGCCCCTTCCGAAATCCGTGAAATGATGTCTCAGATTCAAGAATTATTAGATAAGGGTTTCATTCGATCGAGTTCCTCTCCATGGGGAGCTCCGGTACTATTTGTAAAGAAGAAAGACGGTTCTCTCCGTATGTGTATAGATTACCGGGAGTTAAATAAAAGAACCATAAAGAACAAGTACCCACTCCCGAGAATAGATGATTTGTTTGATCAGTTGCAAGGGGCTTCATATTTCTCTAAAATCGATTTGAGATCCGGGTACCATCAAGTTCGGGTTCAAGAAAGTGATATTCCTAAAACCGCCTTTAGAACTCGATATGGCCATTACGAGTTTTTGGTTATGCCATTCGGGTTGACGAATGCTCCCGCCATTTTCATGGATTTAATGAACCGGGTATGTAGACCATTCCTTGATCAGTTCGTTATTGTATTTATAGATGATATTCTGATTTACTCAAAATCTGAGTTAGATCATGAGCAGCATTTAAGACAGGTTTTGGAGACTTTGAAACGTGAGCAATTATTTGCCAAATTCTCTAAATGTGAATTTTGGCTTCGGGAAGTGCAATATTTAGGGCATGTAATCTGTTCAGAGGGGGTTAAGGTTGATCCGGCCAAAATAACTGCAGTGATGAATTGGGATTCACCGAAAACACCGTCAGAGATTAAAAGTTTTCTGGGGTTGGCAGGGTATTACCGTAGATTTATTCAAAATTTCTCTAAGATTGCTAGTCCGTCAACGAAATTGACACGTAAAGATGTACCTTACCAATGGGGCAATGATCAAGAAACGGCATTTCAAACTTTAAAGCAACTTTTGTGTCAGGCTCCAATACTTACCTTGCCCGATGGGTCTGACGACTTTATTGTGTATTGTGATGCATCATTCGCGGGCCTAGGTTGCGTTTTAATGCAGAGGGATCGGGTTATCGCTTATGCCTCGAGACAGTTAAAAACTCACGAAAGGAATTTCCCGACTCATGATTTGGAATTAGCAGCCGTTATTTTTGCATTGAAACTATGGAGACATTACCTTTATGGCACTAAATGTGTTATTTGCACCGATCACAAGAGCCTTCAGTATATTTTCACACAAAAAGAATTGAATATGAGGCAGCGAAGGTGGTTAGAGTTGATCAAAGATTATGATTGTGAAATTCGTTATCACCCGGGTAAGGCGAACGTGGTAGCCGATGCTTTAAGTCGAAAGGGTACTTCAGAAAAGATCCAATTCATGCGTATGGAAATTGTTTCGGATCTGATAAGTCGAATTCGAATATGCCAACTTGAGGCATTGGGTAATGAACATTTAAAATCGGAAGTTATGAGTAAAAGAAAAGATGAGTTAGTTGATGACAAGCGGGGGTTAAAATTGTATAAGTCTCGTGTTTGGGTACCACTACTCGGGGGACTTCGGGAATTGATTTTGACGGAGACGCATAAATCTCGATTGTCGGTCCATCCGGGTAGTACAAAAATGTATAACGACTTAAAGGTGTTATATTGGTGGCCTACTATGAAAACCGACGTTGCTCAATTTGTTGAAAAGTGTCAGATTTGCGCGCAAGTCAAGGCTGAGCATCAGAAACCGTATGGGTCGTTGAAACAGTTAGAAATACCCGAATGGAAATGGGAAAATATAACCATGGATTTCGTCACGAAACTTCCCCGTACTCAGAAAAATCACGATATGATTTGGGTGATAGTCGACCGATTAACTAAAAGTGCTCACTTTTTGGCCACAAGAGAAACCGCGTCCCTCGATCAACTAGCTAAACTATATATTGATGAGATAATTTCTCGTCATGGCATTCCATTATCGATTGTGTCGGATCGAGATCCTCGTTTTGTTTCTAATTTTTGGAAGAGCTTACAAAGAGAATTGGGTACAAGGATTAATCTAAGCACCGCATACCATCCGCAAACAGATGGCCAGACAGAAAGAACGATTCAGACCTTAGAAGATATGCTTCGGGCGTGTGTGTTAGAATATGGTGGTTCTTGGGATTCTCATTTACCGTTAATTGAATTTGCCTACAATAACACGTATCACTCAAGTATTGAGATGCCACCTTATGAAATGTTGTATGGTCGTCGTTGTCGTACCCCCACTTGTTGGTTAGAAGCAGGCGAAAAACAGTTTGCGGGCCCGGATATAGTTCAACTGACGGCCGAGAAGGTGGCCATTGCCCGAGAAAAATTGAAAGCGGCCCGAGATCGTCAGAAAATGTATGCAGATCCGAGACGTAGACCGGTAACTTTTGAAGAAAATGAGTTGGTGTATTTAAAAGTCTCGCCTTGGAAAGGAATTATTCGGTTTGGGAAACGTGGTAAATTAGCTCCAAGGTACATTGGCCCGTTTCGTATCAGTCGGGTCGTTAATGATCAATCGGTGACTTTAGAACTACCACCGGAATTGTCCGGTATTCATGATACTTTTAATGTTTGTTATTTGAGAAAATGCAAAGTGGAAGACGAATCTCAAATCTTGCCGATTCGAGAGCTGAAAGTTGATACAAAGAAAAGGTTGATAGAAGAGCCGGTTGAACTATTGGATAAAAAGGTAACAAAGTTGAGGAAGAAGCAGATTCCTATGGTTTTGGTCAAATGGAAACATAGTTTAGGTTCTAATTTAACGTGGGAAACTGAGGCTGAAATGAAAGATCGTTACCCGAATTTATTTGAGCAAAGTGAGATTCCGGGGACGGAATCTCTTTAAGGGGGAGAGATTTGTAACACCCTGAGACCCGGCCTAGATTTCTAAATTACTTTCGGTAAGTAATTATATCTGTTTATTCTTTTTAATAAATTATGTGATTTAATTGGATTTTGTTATATTTTAATCAAGGGGTTAAAATATGTATTAACTGATTTGATCAAGTATAAGAGAGCAAATTTTATTTCTTATTAAACTTTGAATTACAGTTCCAAAAATATCTTCGTTATCAAAATCTGGGTTAGATAAGTATTTTTAATTAAATCAAGCGCGACCTAGACTTTCAGAATGTATCTGTGTTTAATTGATTTGGGTCTATTTTGGGTTGGGAGGGCACGTGGCCAAGGAGGTGGCAAAACCTCCTTTCTTCTCTTTTCCCCTGGTATATCGACACACACACACACTAGACACACATACATATTTTTCTTGAAGCTCTCTTTTGAAGAAGTCTAGCATTGTTTTGTCCTTCCTCTGATTTTCGGAATCATCATCATCACAAGGTAGGATTCATGCTAATTGTTTATTAACTTGTGTGTTCTTGCTAGAAAAACTTAGGGTTCTTGAGTTATGGAGTCTCTTTGCCTTAAAACATGAAATTGATGAATTGCTAGGGTTTAGATGATGTTCTTAACTACTCTTGTGTGTTCTAGATGCATAGTTATGGTTGAATTGTTAGTCTAAGTTTTGGACCTCAAGAACCCTAGTTATGGAGTTTTGGAGAAGATGACCAAAACCCACCAAAATTGATAATTTGTGTAAATGGAATTCTTGATGTTTAAATTAGTGTAGAATCATCATGAGATGGAAATTGACTGATTTGTAAGTGTATTTGATGCTAATTTGGGTGGTGTTTGGCTAATTGTCTTGAAATGGCCTTAACTAGCTAGTTGTGCATTGTTGACTTTTCTAAGTCAACTTAAATAGATGTCTTGATCAGAATTGGTTATCAAATGGTTATAAATGATTCTAACATTATTTATATGAGAAATGTAACTATTTGTAAGTGTTGTTGGTTTAGTTTGGTTTTGACCCGTTTGGGCCTAAATAGTTAGAATCGAACATAAATACATGTTTTGGTGCAAGTCTTGAATTGGGAAGCTTAGGTCATGTTTATTGTCATATTTGAGCTTGTGGCTAAATGGTTAAAGGAATTGTGCAAGTCTTTGTCATTTCTATAATACTTGCATTTTAGCTATTTCGGTTAATTCGGTCACTAACTCGGTTGTATTATTATTACAGGCAAAGGCAAGGGAACTCAGTAGTTAGTATACTGAGTTTTGGGGAGTGGATTGCGTAGCTAAGGTGAGTGGATTTAGTCTTCACCCATTAGGTGTAAAACTTGGTTAGGAATTGGCTGCAATGGTAAAAAGGTGCAGGATTTAGTGTCTGGGGAAGTTCGCGTCGCGAACATAGGGTTCGCGAACGCGAGCATGAGGCAGGGATTTGGGGGCTGGATCGCGAGGAAGTTCGTGGTCGCGAACTTTGAGTTCGCGTCGCGAACTCTTAGTTCGCGAACGCGAACTTTCCTGGGTGCAGTTTTCTTGGCTGCAATTATTATTGCAAGCCCATACTTCGGTATAAATAATTCGGTAATTAATTGAGTGCACTTTTGGGGAAGAGGTCAGTAATTGGAACATTCTACTGGGCATAAGTTTACTATTGACAAGGTGTATCGCCCTTAGAAGCACTGGTTGTTCTAAGGGGGCACACACTGTCTTTGAGTAAAGGGCCATCGGTTATCATTGTTCGGCCAACAATGATTTAAGGCTTCGGCAGAACCACCGTTACTCTTCAAAACTAACTAATTGGGATAATTACATTTATCATCGGTTGTTCGATTATTTTATTGGTTTAAGTTCATTCACTTAGCTGTTAGCTAATTCCCACCTCGTTGACTCTTTTGCAGGTTTTTCTTTTGGACGGGTCAAAAGGGTGTTTTAGGAATGGTTGACCAACACTCTGAATTTTGATATAGAAGTAAATGGACCGCCGGATATTTTAACAATGTTAAATACTTTTAATATTTTGAATTAATTTGTAAAAGGCCTGTTATATAATAACTGTTTTTATGATGGTTATTTATACGCTTCTGTTATTATTATATTTTTAAAAAAAAATCGGGTTTAGTTTTTGCGGTGTTACAATTTTACCTTAAACCAACTTGTAACGGGTCAACAACATTATTGTACATGAAAGAGAATAACAACGGGTCGGGCTCCATGTTGACAGATGACAAGACCACAAATGAACCACTGTAAATTTCCTGTAATTCTTTTTACAAAATAGAAAATGTATAGTTCGATCCGTCCAAAAAATAGATAATATTAACATTAAAAATGTAACGACCCGAAATTTGTAAATAAATAAATTGTACAAAAATATGATAAATAAGGATAAATCGTTTAAAGAACGTAGGAATTGGTTTCGTGTCATTTGGACATCGTATGAGAAAGTTATGGACGAAACCGGGTCGAACCGAGTTAGTAATTGTGAAGGAAATAAAAATATGGATTTCAGCAGAGGCTCCCATCGAGCTCCCATCGCGAGGAAGGCAAACAACGATTTTTATGTTGGGCGCGAAAGGCCTAGAGTCGAGCTCCCACTGAGGCTCGCGACTCAAGGTCGACGCGAGGTCGACGCGAGGATGCGCGGCCATTGACCTCACGACTCAAGGAATGGAATCTGGGCGCGAGGATCGTCTGGTACAAGATTAAATACGGGATTTGGTCATTTTGAGCTCAATTTTCCACCCCCTCACTCTCTCACTAAGTGCTTATACATATTTTGAGTGGAAAAGAGCATTTGGAGCTGATTTTGGACTCCAAATCACGTGATTCTTCTTCCATTTCTGGAGTTTAAGGTAAATCTTCACTCTTTGACCTTTGTAGCTTTAGATCTATGGACCTTGAAGCTTGGGTTTGAAACCCTAGTTCTTGGGTTGGTGATTAATGGTTAAATAAATGTTGTATACACTTAATAGATGGTATATTGACAAAGGAAACAAGTGTATGATTTCGATTTGTAAGAATCTTAAGGGTTGGTTAAACCTAGGGTTTGGTAAATCACCATAATTGGGGGAAAGTGTTTATGGATGGTATCTAGTGATAAATGGATACATTGGTGGTAGAATGTAATGTTGATAACCTTGTGATTATTGTATTAGGCTTCCGGTGAAGTCTTGGAGTTTGATCAAATTGTTGGAACAAGGAAACCGGCGGAAAGAATACGGTTAAAGCATCTTTGTTGCTAAGGTGAGTACGTGTGGAATTTACTGAGTACATAGCCCTTTTAAATATTTTCATTACTTGCGTTATGGTCTATTTGCTTAATTGTGTAGACTAGTAGTTGATAGTTAGTTATACAGATGATAGTATTGAACTAACTTATTTGATGATGAATGTGATAGCCGAGGACTAGATTGACATAACCTTTGAGTTATGGTGAGAACGAGATGACGTGATGCTAGTTAGTTCGGGGGCAACCCGATAACTAGACATGGTGATGTTTCTAACTAGTTCGGGGGCAACCCGATAGTTAGATAGGTTAGTGTTTCTAGCTAGTTCGGGGGCAACCCGATAGTTGGATTTATGGGTGCTTTTAGCTAGTTCGGGGGCAACCCGATAGTTAGGCACGTTAGTATTGCTAGTTAGCTCGGGGGCAACCCGATAACTAGATATGTGTTGCTAGGAAAGCAAGGTTTGGAGTTACCATAGGGTGACTATATGGATGGGCGAAATTACTTGTTTGTTGTTTACTTGGATAAACGATTATTATTATTAATGGGTCTAAACCCATGTAACTCACGAGACGTTTCGTCTCACGTACCCCTTGTTTTGTTTTGCTATGTACTCAGGTTCGGGATCGAAGGCTTAGGTACGCATGGATAGAGATGCGGGACCTAGATTAGAAGAACACTAGATTGGATTTAGTCTTAGCTTGGTTATGATCTATTTTGTAACACCTACTTTTATACTCTGATTTCATACCAAGGTTTTTGTAAATCCAAATTGAGGATGTTCTTCTATTTATAAAAAAATGTTTTATTTTGGCCAATATTTGGTATTAAAATTTGAGGTGTTACAACTTGGTATCAGAGCTATAGTTTAAGTGAATTAGGTTGGATGACCATCCTAGTCTTAGACTGTAGCATTAGGAATATAAGATTCCTTGAGATCATAGGTTGACCTTGAGACTTTATATTAAGTTTAGGGTTGAACCTAGGGGACCGATGAATTTGATATGATTTTGGATATTGAGTTTTACGCGACTAAGGGGTTGTACACAAGGTACTAAATGTTTAATGACTTTCGTATAGTCGTGACTGAAAGAAACGGTGACCACGCATAGAAGTGGTAAAGCCCCGGAGGGCCGGGAGGATTAGCAACGGGCTCGGTTTTCTTCAGGGAGGGTGATTTATCTTCTTGTTGTCCCAAAGGTGGTGCATGTTGGTTAGGTTCTTGATCTGGATACACATGTGAATTAATTGATATTAATAATTATTAAACTATAGGTTAAGATTATAAAGTGTCTTGTTGGCGGATCACGAAATCTTGGTCATCTTCTCTATCTAATGAATGGGGAATGCAAAAACAGCCAATTGGAAAGCAAGAGAACGTTTTATAAAACTTTTTGACTCCCGCTTGCCTTTGAGGTGAAGATATGGCACCCCGTCTTGCTTGCTTTTGGAAGGATCTTTCGTGTATAATCCTGCATAATCTCGAATGTTCTCAGTTCCGGTACGTAGACCAAATAAGACAATGCAAGCAAAAGTTCCTAGATTCGAAATACCTCATGTCGAGGTTGTGGTTGAACAGGAAAGTCAACCGTCGATGCATCGGATGGGTGAATCGGAGGTCGGAGCTAATAGAACTCCGGTGACCATGGCGGACCTCCAAACTATTATTGATCAACTCAAGGGAGTGGTGGCCGATGAGGTGCACCGCATCATTGGGGACCGTGAGAGGTCGGGTGGAGATCGTGTATCCGAGGCTAGATCGGATTGGGAAACCAGGGGTGGTGGCACTCGAGTGGAGAAATCCTCCACAGGTGGTTGTAGTGATGCAAGGGCGAGACCCGATGAAAATTATGGTTGTTCTTTTAAGACATTCATGGCTTGTAAGCCAAACATGTATACGGGTAGTTCGGACCCGAAGGTAACTATGAGGTGGATCCGAGAGACCGAGCGGGTCATCGGAAGTAGCAAGTGCAAGAAAACCGATATGGTGTTGTATGCATCGCAATTGCTAAAAGAGGATGCTACGGTCTGGTGGGACATAGTTTATGAGACCCTCGGGAGGGAGGTGATAGAGAGAATGTCATGGGATGAGTTCACCGCGAGGTTGAGGAAGAAATTTTGTCCCGATAGGGATTTGGAGAAGATGCATGAGAGGTTTGTAAACCTAAAGAAGGGTGATAGGTCGGTTGAGGAGTACTCAAGGGAGTTCACGGGATTGCTCCCGTTTGTTGCAAGAACTTATTTTGAGGAAAGATCGAGGGTAGTCCGGTATGCTTGTGGGCTACCTTGGGATTACCAATTGGAGGTAAGGAGAGCGGTCACACTCGATGAGGCCATTGGTGCCGCCCGGGGTGTGGAAGAGGTAGATGCGACAAGGAATGCCGTGAGGGCCCATGTGAACGAGAAAAGGAAAGCCGAGAGTGGCTCGGGAACTTCTAAAAAGGGGAAGTTCACATCAAATTCCTCCAAGCAAGGAAGCGTTGCCCCGTGCAAGAGATGCGGGAAGAACCATGCCGGCGAGTGCCGAGGAGATTCGAAGGCGTGCTATAATTGTGGAAAGACGGGGCATATATCACGGGATTGTTGATCCAAGGCGTTTTCCGAGGTGGAGTGTTACTCGTGCCATGAAATGGGACACTATAGCAATGTGTGCCCGAAAAAGAGGATCGAGCCAAAGGTGCCCGCGGCTCAAAAGAAAGAGGAACCGGCTAAAGTGAAGGGGCGTTCCTTTCAGGTGACTCGAGAGGAGGCAAAAGAGGTGCACGATGTAGTATCAGGTACTTTATTCATTAACTTCATGCCATCTTCTATATTATTTGATTCGGGTTCTACTTATTCGTTTGTGTCTCATGAGTTTGGTAGAAAGTTAAATGTGCCGACCGATGTTGTTAGATGAAAAATATGAAATAGAGGTAGCCTATGGGAAAAATCTCAACGGTCGAATTTGTTTATAGAAATTGTGACTTAGAAATAGATGGGAAAAAGTTAAAAAAAAAAAAAATTGATTTAGGGATTTTTATGTGATTATCGGTATGGATTGGTTGGGTATACACCAAGCCAAGATATTGTGTGACTATAGCTTAATGGTCGCACGGATTGGTGGTTATAGGAATTGGAGGTAAGTTGTATGACGTGGATATTTATTTTGGGGAATGATTTTCCCGGTTAGTTATGTGTATGGAAATTATATTTTTTTTTAGAAAGGAATATGGTTCGGTGTGTCGCAGATAGTAAGGATATAGGGGTTGATGTTATTATATGGTATCAAAAGATGAACCGCAAGGACGGTAAATGTTTCCAATAAATGGATAGTAGTACAATGAAGTACTAAGTTTTGGTAAGAATTGTAGTAAGGATGGAAATTTGGAAATAGAAATCTTGGAATTGAAACTTGAGTATTTGGCGGGAATCCGGATAAGTAATGTTATGCTAATATATGTAAATGGGAAAGAAAAGAATGATTAAAGGTATAGTGATGCCTTGGAACAAATAAATGTAACATAGGTGGAAAAGAGTAAGTGTCAGGAATGACATATTTTAATTGTTAGAAAGAGTGGAGTAAAAATTGGCATGTAGCCATAACAAGTTTCGTGACAAGGGATGATCGATTTGATATTAAGGGTAAGATGACGAGTATGGGCAAGATGTCATAATAATGATGTGATATAATATGACATTGTGTGTGTGAGGCTACGACTGGGAAATAAATATTTCAAGGTATCGCGTTGTAGGAAGACGGGAACATGGAATGTTGGGCTAATGGGTGCCAAGTCATGGGTTACAAATGTAGACCGGAGTCGATTGGTTGACTCAAAGGTGACCGGGTTGGCCGGTGAACTTTGGTTAAAGGAATAGATTGGTGGTTACCCCGGTGGTAATAAAAGGATTGGAAATCGGTAATAAGGATATGGATCGGTTAAGGGTGATTGATGTGTAAGTGAAACGGTAAACGACAATCGGAGATTTTATTGGTATACCCGCGGGGTACAATGCATGTGCATTATATGATGGCCTTGGAAGGCATATAATAATGGAAAGATAATATTATATGAAATGCGCTAAGTACTATGTTCGATGAGGGACATATGAATTGGGAAGAAAACGATAATGCGATTTTTATAGGAGAGGTGCTAGAACGCACGATAAGCGATTTGATGATCAAATGGGTAAGATAGTAGCGAGGCTACGCGATGCGAAAAGATGGATGCCAGATGACATTGGCGTGGCATATGCATATGGTTGTATATGTGCACAATAGATACGTTTAGATTGAGGTGGCGTGATAGATATATATATATATATATATATATATATATATATATATGTAGGTGTGTATGCTTATGCGTTTATATGACGAAGATAACACCATGTGGTTAATGAGCATTGCTATTATGTTATGGTAAATGAAAATTTGGTTGGAAATACGGGTTGCATTAGGTCATGTATAGGTATGGGATGCCTACGACTTCTCGAATATGAGAAAAAGGATGCTGTTAGAAAGCAATTGTTATTGGGAACCAGGATATGGTCAACTTGTGTGAAATTATGGTATTTGAGGCGAAGATGATTGGAATGGTACTAAGAAATGGTATAGGTGACCAAATGAAAGTTAAGAAACGGTAAAGGGTTGATGTGACCATAAGGGAATGTGAGAACTTGGGGAAATTTGAAAAGATTTGAAATTTTAGAGATATGAACGATTGTTAAGGGAACAATTGTGGGTATGATCGGGAGTGATAAGTCGAGAATGAGATCTCGAGGGTAGGGAATCTGTTAATTGGAAAAAGTATGGTTGACTTTAGGCAAAAGTCAAGATTAGTCAACATGTGATTAGTTGACTTGGTTAAGGATGGGTTTTGACTTTCGTTTCGAATGACTCGCGATGATGAGAGTATAATGTATTAGTTGTGTGTATGAGAAAGGGGTAATGACATAATTAAGAGAGTTATGGTCAAATTATGTGACTTTGACCCGTTGGGCGTTTTCAAGTTGAATTTGGGAATTGGGTATCTAATGGTTGATAAATCATAATTAGAGGTCGATGGTAAAGGAAATTGTTAAAGTATAGTTGACTTTGTTCTTAAGTCAAGGGTTAGACGAGGTTGGAATATGGTAACTTGGTCGAAGCTAGACTTTGACATTGGTGTTGGTCAATTAGTTGATTATAATGCGTGGGTCATGTCATTTCTATGAGTATAAGATGATCGGTTAAAGGATTGAAAGTCTTGTGGTCAAAATTGTGCAAGTTTGGCCCATTTGGGCACTAAAGGCTTAAGATTGATTTTTGACCCGTTTGGATCTAACGGGATTAATTGAATGTTTACATACATATTGTTGACTAATTCGGGATGAGAAAAAGTTTGACGGTAATAACCGCGGGAGAATGAAAATGGATACTCGGTAGAATGTGGATTGGAATTTTTTTTTTGAGTGATTCCGAGGACGGAATCCTTTTAAGGGGTAGATAGTTGTAACGACCCGAAATTTGTAAATAAATAAATTGTACAAAAATATGATAAATAAGGATAAATCGTTTAAAGAACGTAGGAATTGGTTTCGTGTCATTTGGACATCGTATGAGAAAGTTATGGACGAAATCGGGTCGAACCGAGTTAGTAATTGTGAAGGAAATAAAAATATGGATTTCAGCAGAGGCTCCCATCGCGAGGAAGGCAAACAACGATTTTTATGTTGGGCGCAAAAGGCCTAGAGTCGAGCTCCCACTGAGGCTCGCGACTCGAGGTCGACGCGAGGTCGACGCAAGGATGCGCGGCCATTGACCTCACGACTCGAGGAATGGAATCTGGGCGCGAGGATCGTCTGGTACAAGATTAAATACGGGATTTGGTCATTTTGAGCTCAATTTTCCACCCCCTCACTCTCTCACTAAGTGCTTATACATATTTTGAGTGGAAAAGAGCATTTGGAGCTGATTTTGGACTCCAAATCACGTGATTCTTCTTCCATTTCTGAAGTTTAAGGTAAATCTTCACTCTTTGACCTTTGTAGCTTTAGATCTATGGACCTTGAAGCTTGGGTTTGAAACCCTAGTTCTTGGGTTGGTGATTAATGGTTAAATAAAGGTTGTATACACTTAATAGATGGTATATTGACAAAGGAAACAAGTGTATGATTTCGATTTGTAAGAGTCTTAAGGGTTGGTTAAACCTAGGGTTTGGTAAATCACCATAATTGGGGGAAAGTGTTTATGGATGGTATCTAGTGATAAATGGATACATTGGTGGTAGAATGTGATGTTGATAACCTTGTGATTATTGTATTAGGCTTCCGGTGAAGTCTTGGAGTTTGATCAAATTGTTGGAACAAGGAAACCGGCGGAAAGAATACGGTTAAAGCATCTTTGTTGCTAAGGTGAGTACGTGTGGAATTTACTGAGTACATAGCCCTTTTAAATATTTTCATTACTTGCGTTATGGTCTATTAGCTTAATTGTGTAGACTAGTAGTTGATAGTTAGTTATACCGATGATAGTATTGAACTAACTTATTTGATGATGAATGTGATAGCCGAGGACTAGATTGACATAACCTTTGAGTTATGGTGAGAACGAGATGACGTGATGCTAGTTAGTTCGGGGGCAACCCGATAACTAGACATGGTGATGTTTCTAACTAGTTCGGGGGCAACTCGATAGTTAGATAGGTTAGTGTTTCTAGCTAGTTCGGGGGCAACCCGATAGTTGGATTTATGGGTGCTTTTAGCTAGTTCGGGGGCAACCCGATAGTTAGGCACGTTAGTATTGCTAGTTAGCTCGGGGGCAACCCGATAACTACATATGTGTTGCTAGGAAAGCAAGGTTTGGAGTTACCATAGGGTGACTATATGGATGGGCGAAATTACTTGTTTGTTGTTTACTTGGATAAACGATTATTATTATTAATGGGTCTAAACCCATGTAACTCACGAGACGTTTTGTCTCACGTACTCCTTGTTTTGTTTTGCTATGTACTCAGGTTCGGGATCGAAGGCTTAGGTACGCATGGATAGAGATGCGGGACCTAGATTAGAAGAACACTAGATTGGATTTAGTCTTAGCTTGGTTATGATCTATTTTGTAACACCTACTTTTATACTCTGATTTCATACCAAGGTTTTTGTAAATCCAAATTGAGGATGTTCTTCTATTTATAAAAAAATGTTTTATTTTGGCCAATATTTGGTATTAAAATTTGAGGTGTTACAAAAAAGGCCCACAAAATTGACCAAAACCAATCAGACCCATCACCAACCCGCTTATTTTTCAAATTGTGTACAAACTTTATAGTTAAATGGATGACAACATTATCGAATTAGCCTAAATTTTGGTTGTCGCTTACCTGACGACAGTTATAATAAAAAATGAAGTATATTATATCAATAAAAATATAACTTTTTGAATAAAATGATCTAGGAGGTTTTTTGTGTTTACCTGACGACAATTTGGACAACTTTAAACCCACTTGACCCATTCTATCAAGTCGTCTTGTTTTCTTTAAACCTATTTTTTACCTGTTAGAGATAAAGCAACAGTTTTAGATTTATTTGATTTTGAATGGACCACTACAAACATATTATCTGATGGAGATCCTCCTCATCCATATACATGATCAAATATAGAAGAATGTAAACCCATTAGCAGTTGCATTTGGCAAACCAAGCTTTTAAACCTTCATTTCTGTCAATGATTTGGCTTTATATCATAATATGTAACTACTTGCTCATCATATTAGTTTGACATATTTCAGTGAAGTTAGTTTTTTCTTTTCTTTTCAATAGTATCCTTTTAGAGCATGCTTTCCTATTTTAGTGAAGTTAGTATTTTGTTTTACTATATTTTAGGCAAGAGTCAGACAATCACAAAAGTTGTATTTAAAAGCTTTATTCCAAAATGCTTAGCTTCCCTCCCAAATGCATCAGGAGAAACCTCATTACAAGTTGATGAGGCTGTAATCCTCTTGGCTGTTGTTGGTTCTTGTGTGGTTCTTCTTCTCATTGATGGTGCCTATTCAAACAAACGATTGTTAATATAGATTGCATAAAAATTATAAAAAAAAGCATAAATCCAAACAAAATAATTAAAATTAAAGAAACATTACCTGGATTCCAGCAAAATAAACTTGAACAAACTGGATAGAAACACGAAGTGAGATACCATCACGAACTTGTTAAACAATGGCTTCCATTGGCTAAATGCACCCTAAGGTTTAGCTTCCAGCAACTGTCAAATTCTATTTGGGTCTCTAAATATACTTATAAGACAAATGAAACTCTTTTTGTCCAGAAACTTTAAATATACTTATAAGACAAATGAAATTGCACATGCATATACTTAAATTCAGTAATCAAAACAAATGAAAACAAAACAAAATTGGAAAGTTCTAGTAAAGAACCAAAGTATATGGTCCCTGCTAAAAAAAATATCTCTACAATTTCATAAAATCATAAAAATACAATGGAAATAGTGAACTGAAATAAACTGAAATATAAATGATATAAAATTGTTGGGTGTAATTACCTGTGTAAACACTTTCAAAAAGTAACTTGTGCTGCAAGAGGAAAATGGACAGGAATATGAGGATGAGACTTTGTAGTGCCAATATAAAAGAGAGCTGCAAGCTGAAATGATAATCAATGTTTTCAGTATGATTTAAAAACAGTATGATTATAATGTAATATTTGCATAGAATTTCCATTTGCCTGAATACTCAAAAATTCATTGTCAGCAACCATAGATTTATCAAGCTTATCCTTTGCCTGACTACTCAAAATTCATATCAAATTAATAAATTAAACAAATTTTGAAGGGTGTGTTTGGATATGCATTTTAACATACATCATTGCCACTTAAAATTTATAAAATTGTCTCAGATAAAAATTGCATTGGAAGTGATGATTACACATTGAACATACGCAATTCATAATACTCAATCAAGAACAAACAAACCCTAAACCTAATTTGAAAAGGATAAACATACATTACAACATTATACAGTAAACACACATCAGCAGATTAATAACCAATAATTGCTACAATTGAATTCTACTTCTGCCTACCAGAATCGTAACCGTCTTGAAAGCAATGGAGAACTTCAGAAGAAATTGAGAACGGCTTCATTCCTACTTCCAATTCCAATCACTTCGACAATATCCATGTATCTTCCCATAGATCCATATCCCTGTCTCTGTTCAATATTCGTGTAACGATGAAGAATGTTTATCAACAATTTTAAAAAATTGATCGTGCAAAATTGTGAAAGTATTTTCAATTCTGAAATCCCTAACTTGAAAATTTGATAAGTAAATAATGAATCAGCCAATTTCAACCGTAATCATAAACCCTAAATCATGACTATTCAAAGCGGAGAACGATTTAGGGCTGAATTCAAAAGTGGAAAATAATTCGGCCACTTCTACATCAAGACGGTGAAAGAAAAACGTTGATGTAAACTGTAGAGTGCTCCGGATTTATTGGCACACGTCTTGAAGAAAACTTATTGCAGCCTCGAACCGGTTAGCATGTGGATGTGGCATAAACGTGGCTAGAAGAAAACTGAAAATGCAAAGCTGGATTAAACGTGACATACTTGACTCAGCAATGACTTGGCAAACAAATTCAAAAAAAGTTTCCTTTATTATAGATAAAGATTCTTTTAACTTATTTACACATCGACGAATTCTAAAACTCAAAAATAGCAACAAAAAAGTGTGTTTGAAGATCGCCCTGACCTTTTTGACTATGTACACACGTTATTATTCTCCAACTTTTATTAAAGTATTCATGTTTTTAAAGGTATCTTTCGGGCTGGCGGTACTTTGCTAGTGATATACGGATCTAAACTTGAGTGTTTCCGAATATTTCTCCGGCCATTTGATAAATATTTACGGATATACCTAGGAATAATCAAACATTTAACCTATAGAAAATCATTATGAGTATTCACTTGGACGTATGATTTTCTTTCTTTGACCCCAACCTATAGTCATTATACCACCTCTACTACGTAATATCTGTCATCTATGGGTGGGATGTCGACCAAATTAAACGTAAACGGGCTGATTTAAGTTGTCTTTTTATCTATCGCATGCAAATGCGTTAAGTAAACCTATCTAACGGAAAGGAAACATACCAAAGTCATTGAAATTGCAACACATAAAAACAAAAGAACTCTACTAAAACATCTTATTCATAAAAAAGGATTGTTATTCTGATAATATTGTTATTTGTTCATGTAATTATATTGAACATATTCATCTTCTATAAACTTCAACATATGCACAAAACATGTCGTCCCACCCCCGATCAACCCAAGCTTAAAAATACCGGTTTAGACCAAGCCTATTTTGACCGTGACTAAACCCGAGCCAACTACCCAATTCACCATTTTTTTAATACATATTAACAAAATAAATATAAAAAATTGTCTGCATAAAATATCATAAATAGCACAAATCATTTCACATGAATACAATTATAAGTTAGAACTATGGCTCAACAATAATTTTACCAGTAGCATGCCCATCAATACTCTTGGCCCAAGCCTCTTCAGCCTTGTTTAAAGGATATTTCGAGTCAATAACCGTTTTAATTTTCCCTTCCTTAACCAACCCAACCAAATAATCCAAATTCTCAGCTTTCGGAAACAAAAGAATCGGGACCAATTTCTTCTTCGAACACGCCACTTTCTTCACGACAGCTGTCCAAAACGCACTCATACCCGGAGTCACATCTATCACCTTCCCATTCGGGCCAAGATTCGGTTCAAAAGTAGACCAAGGAATAGGTGTCGCACAATGAATCACAACATCATATTTCTTACTCGAAGGGCTAGCGAGTGTTGCACCTTCTGGGGTTTTGTAATCGAGAACCTCGTCAGCACCTAGGGTTTTGACGAGGTCTATGTTGCGGGCCCCACAAGTGGCGGTTACATGGTTGTTACCTAACTTTGCCAGCTGGACCGCGTATTGACCTACGCCGCCTGAAGCGGCGGTTACGAGGATGTTGGCGGCGGGGCCGGTTTTGTCGAGGGTGAGACCACCGTGGTAGGTGAGGGCTTGGAGTGCTGTAAGGCCGGCTACTGGTAGTCCCGCACCTTCGGGTGGTGATACCTCTGGTGGTCTAGAAACAGTTAGTTTTTCACTACTTACAGCATATTCGGATAGTCCACCACCTTTCTGTTATTTTACATTATCAATAAATATTAAATAAAATTATATTATTTATATATAACACAGTGCGATTGAGTCAACAAGATCGATTTTGAACACCTTTCTCAGTTTTTTGAGTTTTCAATGAAAACTTTTTAGGAAAAATACCACATGTTTCTACAATTAACAAGTTTGCCAAAAATTCTTTTAAACAAAAAGATTTATGAGGCATTAACAATACACTTGGAGTGACTTTCGATCCGTTTGAACACTTTAAATGATCTGACCGTTTACTTTTTGGCTGACCTTTTTAATTTGACCCATTTCACTAGTTAAAGAAAAAGAAAAAAAAAACATGAATCGACACATTCATAAGTAAATGGGTCAAAATTGTCACCTCTATAACCAACAAGAATCAGGGTGCAGGGAGTTAAAAGAAGCAACTTACAAATATGTTAAGCATGGAAACCACTTTATCACCAACTTTGAAATTTTTAACTCCAGGTCCAACATCTAACACTTCTCCTGCTACATCAGTAGCTGTTTCAACAAACAAAAAAGGGTTTCCAAATTTCAGTAGCAAATTGTGCAGGGCATATAGGATGTCTTATAACCACAAAATAAAAATAAATTAACACACCTGGTATCCAAGGAAATTTGACGGGCAAAAAAGGCCGCAACATGCCTTTTTGTATTTTCCAATCAACTGGATTTATGCTAGTTGCCTC
Organism: Calendula officinalis; assembly: GCA_963853835.1. Taxonomy (NCBI): domain Eukaryota; kingdom Viridiplantae; phylum Streptophyta; class Magnoliopsida; order Asterales; family Asteraceae; genus Calendula; species Calendula officinalis. Next base: position 20,401,638 of record OY970832.1, read on the forward strand.
GAGTTTTAGAAGAAGTTCACCTTTACTTGGCTTAGGAATAGGTACCTCAACATGCTACAAAAGAAAAACGAGTATGAAACTTATGCTATGGGGGTGTTGTTTGGGATTGCTTATTGAAATTAAATTATGCGTTTTGAAAATTGATAATCATATAATCAGCAGTTACAAAACGCAAATAATTGATTTTCAAACATTTTGACAAACACTAATTTAGAGTATTTGCATTTCAAAACGCAATAAGCAGATAATCTGCTCCAAATTGCATTACCAAACACCCTCTATGTATAATACAAAGAATTTCAACTTGTGTGCTAATAAGTAAAAAGAACCTTATTGGAGTTAATTTTCCCACCGTATATTAGTAATGACCTTAAATAGATCATACAGTACAGGGCAGGATTTTATCTATAGAAAATGGGTACAATTTCGAATTCAAGTAAAAAACTATGGTTGACAGACAAAATTAAAACTGTGCAATATACTAACCGTATAACAAATAGCAAAGAGCAATTATTCAGCATGTAGTTATACAGTGAAACATACGAATTACACACAAACCAATGATTTATAAACTCATATCAGTTTCAGTTAATCAAGTATCTTCTACTTAATAATTTAAATTTGAAGTTTATTTATAAATTATAACCATCGGAAGCAAAATCTAACTTCCTCTTATACTAATTAGGGTTTATAATCAATCAAAATTCGACATTTCAAACCTTTTACAGCTATCTGCTAACAAAGGTTTAAGACAAAGTATACAAGAATTACACCTTGAGAGCAGCAGCACCTCCTCCATAGGAATCACATCGAACAGCGTGCATAAGCTTTTCCGCCATAACCACGGGGAAATTAAGAAAAATTGAGAATGGTGACAGAGTGTAAAGGGAAAGCAGGCAAGAGGCGTTATCGTCGACGTTACGATTGTGATATATACAGGCACAACATTGATGGTACCGTTAACTGTTAGCGTTTGTGTTTGGACGTGACGGACTCTCATCCACTAAATTGAATAAATACTTAAATAATTTAAATAGCCGTTAATTAATGCAAATTTTCTATTGCTTTTTTTTAGGAAAATGATAATGGGGTTGTCACTAAGACGTCAAGACAGACATAAAAAATTTGTACAATAATCAATAATCGTCCCCTGCATTTTAGGAATCAACCCCCACTACTAAAAGTACAAACAATTTATGTACGTAACCACCTGATAATGACAGCCCTAAGGGCTGTTACTAAGACGTCAAAACACGCATCAAAACTTGTACAATAATTAATAAACGTCTCCTGCATTTTAGGAATCAACTCTCACTACTGAAAGTACAAAAGATTTATGCACGTAACCATCTCTTAATGACAGCCCTAAAGGCTGTCATTAACAAAACTCTATTAATATTATTCTATTGCTGGGTCTCGCAATACCATCGATTTACTACCAACTTTTTTTTACCGCGTTTTAAATTTGATAATCCTAACCATAAATGACCAAAATAAAAATTTTAATTTTCACGTGTTTTAATAAGATATCAAATTCACCATCAAACTTACTTTTTGATTCATATAAAAAACGCGCTTTTACATTTTGGCAAACAGCACCACTACTATTTGTTACTTCTATTATTAAAGAGAATTAATATTGCTACCATAATTTTTAATGGTTATACCACACTGTACAAGTTTTACAGCTGACTGTACAAGTATATTAAGCATTGGATGTGGTAGATGTCTCAAAAGTTGTGGTAGAAAAATCAACCCTATTATTAAAATAAGTTTTGGCCCATAGTTATTGTATGTTTCATTAACTTGCATTTTTATTAATACATATCTTATTATTTTATTGACGGTTAGCCCAATTGTTAATATTTTCTTCAAACTTTAATAAATGGTTAGAATTTGGTGAAATATCGTGTCATTTACAAATAACCTTTTGGCTAAAATAAACTTAATAAATATAAAGTCCCCGTGCAACATGGATGTCAACAAGGCAGTCTTCCTGATGATGCTCTCTGAGCAACATCGTGAACTCACATCGGTGATTACCACCAGTACTGACATTGATTTCACTCTCCATTCCTCCAAACTCAAATAAAGAGCTGATTAGAGTGTCATCAACCTCGTCATTGTCGTATTCATCCACTACACCACTTGTAAATACAGTGGTTACTGGCGTTGTAGATGTGTATACGAGTTTTGCTACCATTGTGGATCCGAGTGGGTTAACGATGAACCAATCTATGATCCAAATTTTATATTTCAGGCAGAATTTGTTGTATAGACATTGAAATAATCATGATGGGTCCCACATCTTATTTTCTTATGTCTTTCTAAACGGATTAATGATCAATGCTTTACTTTGTTTTTTTTTTGAACGGCATCAATGTTTTACTCTTACTAGATGCACCATTTGTGGGGTCTCTACCATGTTTTGTATGTGTGAGGTCGTGTGTTTGGACAAGAATTTGCTTCCTAATGACCTAAACAGATATAAACCATAATGGCATAAATAAACATGAATTTACATTAACGACTAAAGATCAACGAATGTGACAAGTGGGTGATTATATTAAAGGAGTGGGTATGGTGGCTTGAGTCAAATGCACACCTCGTCAACTCAACCCCACATACCATTTCACATTTACATTCAAAACTTCAAATATCTCCTCTATCATCACTCAAATACCACTCAATCACAAAATATCTAAAAAAAACCCCAAAATTTTCTCCCCCTAACGTCACTTTCGCCATTGCAATGGCTTGGGCGGTCACTCACACCACATGGGGTGTGGTGGCCGCATGCGACTTGAAGATGCCACCCGGGCAAAATGGCTCCGGCGATGGGAGGCCATAAAAACTTTTTTATATGTAATAGATACAATAGTTGTTGAACAAAGCTGTAAAATACACTTCTAAACCGTTTATTTAAATTCTTGAATTATTGTAATGTTATACAAATAACATGATTATATAAGTGAACACCCATAAAAATACATATAATTCATTATATACAGGAAACCAATGATAAAAATCACTATATCTAATCATCTCATGTAGGTCTAAAACGCAATCTAATTGTTATCGTAACTGTTTTTAACATTTGATAAAAGTTTACTTAGGAAGATATCGATCATGTAATATCTAGTTAGGTAAGAAGTTATTCAAACGCCTTTATCATTAGGCTATAACCATATGATTATGTCCAAAAGTTTGTTATATTTACTTTTGTAAGATATATTGGAAATTCCCAAATCTGCCTTTTGACGTACTCTCACCAACATCCCCTGGAAATAGCCCCACGCGTGTGCGTGTTGGTGCGATGTTTCATGGCGATTAAGCTAAGGAAGCCATGGTGTAACTTCTCAATGTGAACTTCATGAAAGTGGTGTATTTTCCAAACAAGAAAATGACAGCATAACTAATTTATAATAAGTAAACTACTTTTTCATTTTGTGATATTTAAAGTATAAATATTTTCTGTTTATTTATTTAAAGTCTGTTCATATGTTTATATTAAACGCTTCAGTTTAATCTTGTGAAGGCCATTTTTTAGATTTTATTTGTTTATAGTATCAAACTTCTATTTGAACTTATATCAGAACATGTGTTATAGTCTTTTTATTTTTTATTTTTTTAATTGAAAAACTAATTTTTTTTTTATCTAATTGTCATAATATTAATATTCATAACTTGTGGGGTTTTGAGAACCTCTACCGGAAATAAGCACCACACTCAGGGGCGGACCTATTATAGGTCCCGCAGTTACACGGGTTACTACTCAAATTTTGTCCACATGATAAATTTTTTAGAAATTATTTTGGGTATTATTGTAGAGTGCTTTACCGGATTAAAAAACATATCAACAGCTCAAATCAATCTTAAGAAAACTAAAGTATCAACTAATAGTTCAAACTTAAAGCTATAAAAAAGAGATGGTTGTGGTGCGAAGTACTCTTGTGCACCTACGTCACTCGGCTCGCGCGCAACCACGCCCCGTTATGTTATAGAAGAATTGAGCTTCTTGCTGGGCTGGTTATTCAGAGCCAGCAATTGGCTGTCGGATTTCGTCCCGCAACTAGAATAAGAATGTTTAAACCAAATAAAAAAGAATTCAAAGTGTGTGTCTTGTAGCTTTTTAGTTTTAGGTCTATAAAATTTATAGTTGTCTTGTAGGTTTATGAAGTTAATAATTAGTTAATGAAGACTTGATATATATAATCAAAAATGTTGTTTATATAATACCCATTTATGTAAAATTCATTTTTGTTTGGACACGCTGCCCCTTGGACGCCACTATGAGCGCTGCTTTCAGGAGTCTGCAAGAGAGCGCAACCCCATTTACCTCCGCTTTTAGATTCACGCAAGGATAAATTTCTAATTTCACCCTCACTAGTGTCCAATATGCTTATAATTATTTTATTTTATTTTTATCGAATCCTCTCTCATGTTAGGTGCTTTAAAAAATAGCATTTCTATAATAATCTATATAACATTGACTGTATCCGAGAAACGTGGGCCACATATACAACGATGTGAAAGTTAATATTCTAAAACTCATTTTGTCTGTTCTTGGTCTGGGTTTATACGATTAATTGACTTTCTCATTTAATCATCTAGTTATAGTCTTATAGACAGTGGTTAAGCAGGTGTAATCGAGTCTCGTTAATTATTCACCAAGTCGAGCTCGAACTATTCAAGTAGGGTTTTGAGTCGAGTACGAGTTCCTTAATTAATATATAGCTCGATAGGCTCGCGAGCCTAATCGAGTTTCCATTAAATTAATGTTTTAACCTTATTTTTATACAAATAATTACATATATCTTTTAATCTTTTGTATATAAAAATAAACCTTACCTAAATTTTTAATTCTACTCTTACAAATTAACTTATGAATGCATTTGATAATAAAAATTTGAGCCGAGTCGAGTCGAGCTTGAAAGTGTCGATACTTTCACCGAGCTCGAGCTTAAAAACTGAGGCTCGTCGGGTATCGAGCTCGAGTTTTAGTTATCTAGCCGAGATCGAGCTTGGCAGAACTCGGCTCGATTTTAACCCTAGTTAAGCTAAACATATTTAAATAGATGACCTTGATTAGACTATTAGTATTTATAGTGACTAAACACAGGTTTGGTCACTAATGCCACATCAACGCATATTAGATTTCTATATTTAGACCAAACACATTAACAACCCTCAGTAAGTGAATAAACCCACAAGGCCACAACCAAACAAAGAAATCACTACTTCCATCAAAATATATTGTTTGTTATATAAAAAAACAAAGATATATTCATGTACAACAAAAAGCTAAAATACATTAGCATAAAAAAATATTAATTCTTTGTTTTTTTTCCTTACCAATTAAACTCAAACATTTTCTGTAACATAACTTTGAGCATCCATATAATTATTCCACAAATCCACCACCATTGTAGTAACCATCTGCACCAGTCCCTCCACCACCGCCGGAATTTCTTCCATTAACCCTTCATAAGCCGACCTCATCTTCTCCACCAACCCTCCGGCAGCAGCTCCGGTAGCCGCCACCGAGCCAAAAACACCATCTTTCACAAGATCAAAAACTAAACCAATAATCTCACTAATCACCTCAAAAACAATCTCCAAAAGGTACTCAAAACAACTTTTTATCAAACCGCTTATTTGCTCCAATCCAGATTTAACAGCTTCTCCGGGGACTTTTAATCCTTGGATGGCTATCACAAGGAGGTATGCGGTGACGTTGAATAGCAAACGAGAAACCAGATTTGATATCATGGTTATGGTGGAAAAAATGAGGTTAATGAGGATTAAGACCGCCATTGATGAAAGCTTGAAGAATTGAGAGAGTTGAAGAAGACTTTAGATTGAAGAAATTTGGAAGTCTGGTTTTTATGGAATATTGAAAGCATTGGTTGGGTTGAGATTTGACTTGAAGAGATTGTTTAATGCTATTTGAAAATTGAATATGTTGTTGATGATGTATTCATGAGGAATATTATATGGGTTGAGGAAGACATTGCTTACACATACTATATATGCAACAAGAACCATGTCATAAAAAAAGCCTTTCCGATTACAATCCAATCCCGCAAAAGGACAATATGTATGAGGATATGAGATGTAGACAATCATACCTCTTTCAGGGATAGAGAGACTGAAATACCTCCGACAAAATCATTCGATAAATCCCTAGAAGAGAAAGATATAAAAAAACAGTTATATTTAATTAAAATAATCAAAAATGAATTCATTTTATAAAGTAAAACAATAGTTTCATATCACACGCTTAAGCCCAGCCCAATTTAAAAAGGATATCGACCCATATCCCGGAAACCCATTTAATTCTGGACATAATAAAAACTCACCAAAAAATCACTGCAAAATCCCGTGCCAGACAATGTTGCATCGACGATCTCTCACTCGCACTTTAACGGCTGTTCTTTATCGCCGGTCAATCTCAACTACCGCTGCCGATACACTCCAAAACTTCACTACCGTCGTACCTCCTCCTTTAGATTCGCTATCTCCGTCGACACCGCCACCGCCACCGCGTAGCTTCGGCATCAGAACCAGAACTCCACTAGTGAAGCAATTCGAAACATGGCTCGAAAACCTCAAACCCGGATTCACACCATACGACGTCGACGAAGCCTTACGTGCTCAATCGGACCCTGACTTAGCTTTCGACATCTTCCGTTGGACCGGCCAACAACGTGGCTACAAGCATAGCAGCACCACTTACCTCACCATGATTCAAATTGCAGTCTCCGGTAAGCGATACCATCACGCCGAAACCCTAGTTGAAGAAATAGTCGCCGGAGCATGCTCCGGAAGCGTCCCTCTCTATAACTCCGTTATCAAATTCTGTTGCGGTCGTAAGTTTTTATTCAATCGAGCATTCGATGTTTACAAAAAAATGTTGAATTGTGAAGACACCAAACCGAATCTCGAAACATATAAACTGTTATTAGATTCGCTTCTTAGAAGATTCAATAACGTGAATGTCTGTTTCGTGTATCTACGCGGTGTGAAATCGTTATCTAAGCAAATGAAAGCTGCCGGTGTGATTCCTGATACTTTTGCACAAAATATGATCATCAAAGCACACGCCAAATGTCATGAAATTGATAAAGCAATTAGTGTTTTTCGTGAGATGGCTTTGTATGAAAATGAACCTAATTTATACACCTATTGCTATTTGGTTCATGGATTATGTGAAAAGGGGAGAGTGGAAGAAGGTTTAGGGTTTTATAAAGAGATGAGAGAAAAGGGGTTAGTACCAAAAGGGAGTACTTTTATGATTCTGATCTGTAGTCTTGCGATGGAACAGAGGTTTAATGATTCAATTAGTGTTGTTTTTTATATGCTGAATGATTCGATGTCGCCTGATTTGTTGACATATAAAACTGTCATTGAAGGGTTGTGTAGGGAAGGTAGGGTTGATGATGCTTTTGATATTCTTGAAGAATTCAGGAAGAAAGATAGTTTTATGAATGAGAAAACCTACAAGAGTTTGCTCAATGGGTTGCATTATGTGAGTCAGTAGATTTGGTAAATCCATCATGAGAATGCTACCAGTGTTCGGAGTTGAATCTTTGGAGCAAATGATAGTGGAAAATGGCTGAAATCACTTATGCAAAACGATAATTAGTATTAATGTGGTAAATCGTTTAACTTAAACATCTGTTGAGCAAACTGTACTATTGTATCTGACTGCAGCTAGACATGAACTCTTGAACAGGTGCTTGTAAGCTTCTTGTTTAATATGTCGAGAATAAGTATTGGTATATGCTAATATTAATAGGGGATCTATGAATTTAATTGTTGTTACCGGCATTGTACCAGATAACTGGAAATATTTTAGCTGTGCTAGTCGCATTCATATTACATTTCTGCATGTCGTTTGATCCCAAACATGTTGTTTCCTACTAGGTGTGTACTGAAACATTGACCACATAACTCATGTGTTTTCTGACAATGGTTCTGTAATTCTGTATGCTTTCTTGATTAATGAATCTCTGCTTCCAGGTTATTTGGGGCATAAAAGCCTTTGGGCAATTTTAACTTATTGTGAACTAAATTAGACTAAAAATAACAACTTTGGGCTAACACCACAATAGTGTATAATGTTTTTACGAATCCTTGGTTTCATAAGTTATGTTATATGCTCTTCACGGGATCTTTGTATTAAATGAATCTCAGATAAACGAATAACAACACATAATCTAGGTTAGATATTTGTTAGAACAGATTTTGTAATAAACATGACTAACAATAGTTTCTTTTTTCAATGTTCTAGTCATCAGTAATTAAGAAAGAAAGTGTTCTACAAATTAGATACAGCCTGAAATTAGTATGTACAGTGAAAACTAGCAACTCGGTGTGTACCAAAGATCTAGCCTGAAAGCCAAAAAGACTATGCACATGGGTGTAGTCAAACATTTGACTTTTGCTCATTAACCGAGTTTTTGTAATTAGAGACGGGTTTTTGTTCCACAAAACCTGAAGTTGTGTGATATATCTTTCGTTGCACAAGTTTCCTGAGATAAAGTAAGAGGCAAATACGTTTTTAATTTTCCATTTTTTAAAGTTTTTTAGCATTTATAAAAACATAGGATAAAGAAGTAGTTACATAAAAAGAAGAACATACTTGGGAGGTTTAGCAATTTGTTGAACATCATTTAGGTTATTCCCAATTTGAATGGAGATCAAACCACTTGATGGTGCTCCTGATGATTCTGGGGAACCATCAAAACTCAAATTTGAAGTTTGACCTGAACCAAAACCTCCAAAACCTGCAACCAAACGGAAAATATTTTTTAATAAAAATGTCAACTTGTACTATGATTATCACACTTTTAAGAACTAATAATCATGTAACATATTTATAAGTATTACCTTGAAAAATTATGACAATGAAAAACAGAACCGTAACAGCCATAGCAAAAAGACTAATATTTGATGAAGCTGGCGGTGGTGTAGATTTAACTGCTCTCCTTTTCTTCAAAGCTTTCAATCTTTCAACTCTCGCACGCCTTTTCATTGTTTGTTCAGCAATTTCTTTAACTAACTGCAAATCAGCTGTATCTAATGACGGGCCCTTACGTGGTCTAGGTGGTTTTGGAGCTTTTTTGGAACTTAAAATCTTGCGTTTTTCTTTTAATTGTGCTTTTTCTAAAAGAGGTGTGTTGTGTGTTAATGATTCGATATCTTCATAATCATCATCACTTGATCTTACTGATGTAATGTAGGAATTACTGCTGCATTCACCGTCTTCTGATCCTTCAAAACTGAAAATTTTACTTGCTGATCGAACAATGGTTTTTGCTCGTTTGTTAGCTGTTGCAGAATCAGTTCTTTGGTCATCTTCATATTCACTTTCACTACTCAAGATGTCAACTATTGTGTCTCTGTCTTTTTGTGGTTTGTTATTGTCCATTTGATGTAATTAAAAGGCTAATATTTGTAAGTATGATCAACACAAAACCTCATCCTTTTGCTAAGGGAATCCTGCGTGCATAAATATAATTTTAATTTCTTTATTCTTCATGTTCATAAAATTGGTGCCTGAAATTAGTGATCTTTAAGAAACACAATGTTCATAAATTTGGCATCCTGTGAAAATTTCAAGCAATTTGGAAGCAATAAAAATAGATATAAAACATTATTAGAAGATACAAAACCCTACACATCACAATTTCAATATCCTTATATCATGACTATACCTTATAAATCAGTGGTAGGGTTTCATATGAAGATTTTCTGATAAATAGACATTAAATCTAAAAAAATCCCCACGTATTACATTCGCTATCATTCGAATTTATGATCGACGAAAGAAGCAGGCCCATGGTTTTAACTCCCCCAAAATTAGGTTGACCTTACCCTACCTAGGTCTCAGACCACCAGCCCCAAAATCAGATAAAAAAAACACAAAACAACCGTTAACCGTTTAACCTAATTCGCAACACAACGTGGAGCAGATGGAGTTAAACCCCACCGCCGACCACCGCCATACCATTATTGGCGGCGTCCATCACGATCGTCAAAAAATACGTAACAACGCGAAGCATATAACGAGGAATTAATTGAGGAAATAGTGTATTACCTCCGCCGTAGGGCCTACAACCGCCACTGATCGTCGCCAACAAAACACCTACGAATGCCGCAGAAATTCCAATCGTGTTATCCAATTAGCACATTTATCGAAAAAATGTAATAAGATTCTTAGATAAACTATTGAATTCAAATATTGAAGAACATTTTAAAAAATCTATGAACACAAGAGCAGAGGGATGTCTGTTCTTCCAATTCCCAATCTTCTTAAATTTCTATTTTTTGCCCGTTGGTTGTATATTTTACTCCCAACTAAAATTATATTTTTGTATTTTTTATTGTATCATGTTTATCTGCTTCCTATTTTAGTTTATTTATTCGTGTAACTTTTGCGATAATGCTTTTTTTTTGAACGGCAAATGCTTTTAATTTTCTAATTGTATATTTAAATTAAATTGTTTTGATATGGATCTTAAAAAGGTTAATGAGTTTATACTTTTTTTTGAATGTGTATAATCCATATTTCAACTTTATGCGTCTCCCAATCATGATGCGTTCTAACTCTTCAGTAATATCATATATATCACCATCTTTTCTACTAATGGTGACGAGCTAGTGATGAACTCCACGTAGGAAAGAACTCGTCTTTGTCCCAATGTTGGTAGGGACCTTATTAGGGAAGATTAAGACGATAACTTGAATGGACTTAAAAAGGACCACAACTTCGTTAGGTTTGACTTGTTCTTGTTGGCCTTTTGTTTTTGTATTCTTGTTTTAAGAACATGAAGTTATAAACAAAAAGATTATCAATAACGCATTAAGTAATCAAGTTTCTCTCCAATTTAGTGTTCTTCTTTTGTATATACATGGTTTTTACGCCATTTTTAAGTAAGAATTGCAACTATTTTACCCGACGTTTTTATATAGCTAAAAGTTTCATCTCACGACCATGTCTAAACATGCCCAAATTGTATTATATTATTTTCATACAAATCATTTCTTGAACCTATCATACAACACTTGAAGACATGTTTGAAGTTTCAATTTCAATTGCATTAAATAAATCATGAAGTAATAGAATTAATTAACTTTCTGATAAAAACACTATATTATTGGAAAATGACGACCAAAGGCTTGATCCAAGCATCATGTAACATGTACAGGTGATTTAACATCACTATATGTCTATATCAGTAACTCTTGTTATTCAAATTAAGTGATACGGAGTATATTGTTAGTTTCATAATTTTTTGGCAAAAGATTATAATAAAAGTTATAATACTTCCTCCGATTCATAATAAGTGATACACTTTGAGTTTCACAATTTTTGAGACAAAAAATTATAATGATGGTTAAATTAGATTAATTGGATGGTTGGTGGGGAATAAGTCCCACACTTTTTAAATAAAGTGGGTTAATAATGTTTAAACGTAAAAGTAAGGATAAAAGAGTCATTTCACTTTGTTAAAGTAAATAGTTAGTGTGTGTGAGTCCCACTATTTTTTGCCAGATAAGATAATTTTTCAAAGTATATAACTTATTTGATTCACCAAAAAAAGAAAGTGTATCACTTATTTTTAAATCGGATGAAGTATATTAAATTGAATAGTTAGTTAGCAAGGGATGAGTTATATATCATATACTTCCTCCGTATCAAAATAAGTGACACAAATTGGCTTACACGTTTTTTGAGGCAAAAGATTAAAGTAGGGGTTAAAATATATTAAAGTACATAGTTAGTGGAGAATGAGTCCCACTTTCCTTGAATAAAGTGATATTAATGAGTTTTAAAAGTAAAAGTAAGGGTATAAGGGTAATTTCACTTTATTAAAGTGGATAGTTAGTGGGTATGGGTCCCACTATTTTTACCAAATAAGGAAAGTTTTCAAAGTGTGTCACTTATTTTGATACATCTCAAAATGGAAAGTGTGTCACTTATTTTGATACGGAGGAAGTATTAAATTTATATGGAAAATATGACATTTATTTTGAATCGGATGAAATATATTCTTTGATTTTCCCTTTTCAAAAAAATATCTATGAGAATACAATGTTATGGTAATTAGCCAAGGAGCTCCAAAGAAATGAGCATCAAACAAGTAGTGAAACGCAACTACACAGTTCCACAATTCTTCGAACCACGTGAACAAGATCCAAACAACTTTCCATTTCGGCCGAAACTTGTTCCCAAGCTACAAAACTAAACTTTTGGTTTTGATGTATTGAAAGTTTATTCCCCTAAAACTTTAACATCTTCTCCTATATATGAGCCTACATTTAATTTACATTTGCCAACTCAGCAGTTTGGAGCTCCCTCATTGGTCGAGAATGCCACTTGTAATTCAACCATTGGCCAACGAAATCCTCCTTATATTATACCTTGAAAATTCCGTGGTATTCTCCTCCTGCTGAGTTAACAAACTATGAGCCTATATTTGATTTATATTTGCCAACTCAGCAGTTTGGAGCTCCCTCATTGGTCGAGAATGCCACTTGTAATTCAACCATTGGCCAACGAAATCCTCCTTATATTATACCTTGAAAATTCCGTGGTATTCTCCTCCTGCTGAGTTAACAAACTTCCTCTACAAATTTCACATCCATTGTTTCCACAAATATTTATATTTCCGCAAATCATGCAATTATATTAGGTAACAAGATCATGCCTACGGAATATTGGGTGCCATTTGAAATTTAATAAAAATAAATAAATAACTACAATCCTATTTAGGTAATTTGCGAATCTTTAGAAAAAATTAATAAATTCGTTTGACACAATTATATGACTTTCCATCTCAACTTTCAATTACGTTTTAAAATATATATTTTGTCAAATCAATCCTTTAGGAATATATATTTTAATTTTCGGAACTTTAGACAAATAATGAACAAATTCTTTTGACACAATCAAATAATGAGCAAATTCCTTAATTAGTTTGACAGAATTTAAAACTATTATTATAATTAAAAATGTTAAAATAGGTTGATATTGTCGATTATCAAAATTCAAATTAAAGGGATATTACCTTAACTACTTAAGGTAAATTAAGAAATATTATATGACCTCTTTATATAATTCAAGAAATCTATGAAAATTGATTGTGACAAAGTCCGAACATGCCCTTATAATATATGTGACCCAGATGTCTACATTTGTGCCGCACTAATCGTTGGACTATTTGAAAAGGCATGGTTATTAGTTCTTTCGATAACAAGATGCCCGTGTTTTATGTTTAAGTATGCTTTGTTATGACTATTAATAAAAGCCAATGTCAGACGTTGTCACAAGTTGGGTTTTTTCTTCAAAATCCAGTATTCTCACACGGTCAATTGTATGTCGATGTCTCTAGATTTAAGAGCAAGAAATGATTGCAAGTTATTTGTTGCGACCAAGATGACAATTACACTAACTCAATAACAACTTGTCGTATATAAATAAGTTTTATTTCGTCTCTAAATTGTGTGTACCATGTGTGATATGTATCAAACGTTTATCATCATTTCAATTATAGATTAACATATGATATCTTAAGTTTTTTTTAGAATTTTCCTTTTTATTTTATGAAGCATGCCTGCCCATTCGGGTGGGCTATGAAGCTAGTTTTTATTATATAACAAATGCTATTAATATTGTTATTTTTTTTAATTATTATTGGTATCATTTAATTTTTATTAAATTTATTTGAAAAATAATTTTACTTTTTTTGAGTTAGTCAATTTGTTATAAGTTACACGAATTATGTACATAGAGTTACACCTACTATCGATAAACATAACTACTACATCGCCTATAAATCATACATCGCTTATTATGTATTTTTTACGACGCCGCCGCAACTCATGGGGTACAAAAACCCTTGTTTTACATATGATGTAAGTATTACGTTAGAGCATTAGGTGTGGTCATACCAAGTTGGAGTGTCACATCCGTGTCACCTATGTGCCACATCATTATTTCACATTTCACATTTAAAACCCCAAATACCCCCTCTATCATAACTTAACCTAAAATATATTTTTTGGACCCACTAAAATACCCGTTACCCAATAAAAACACCCAAAACACACACTCTCTCCTCCCTATTCGCTCGTTGCTTCCGCCAGTGGTCCGACTTGGACTCTCACTCACCCCACATTGCGGTGTGATGGCGAGGGTGAAAAACATTCCACCTCAGCAATTTGGTTCCGGTGAGACACCCTCTCGTTACTGTACCTATCTCTCTAACTATATCAGTTCACACGAGTCTTTGACTGTCTCTCGAATTTTGACTATTTAGCCAATTGTAATTGTATTAAGAACATGTATGACTTTTAATGTTGTATATGTTTAATTGTAATTATGGTTATGTTAAAGAGTAAAAACAAAGGTAATGATTTATACACCACAAATTTTAATGTATATATCACAACTGTTGCATTAAGGGGTTGTTGTAACACCGCAAAAATTCAAGCCATTTTTTTTAACCTAACGGAAGCAATCCCAACTAATACAGTTTATCAAAAGACTTACCAATCATTAATAATTTACAAAGCAACATAAACTATTTAAAAATATCTGGTGTTACTAAATCCAAGGCTTGACCATTTTACCAAAATATGAGATTAATTGACAAAACTTTCCTTCAAACCCCGACTCTAAGATTCACCCAGTCAAACCTGTAAAGAGTCAACAAGAGAGGGATTAGCATAACGCTAAGTGAATGAAATTATAAACATTAAATTGCACAACCACAACAATTTCAGATAACACCCTCTACAAATAACACCCATTGTAATTAGCAAATAACCAGAGGAACGGCGGTTCGGCCTAACTCACAACTGTTGTCGGCCCAACAACAGTTTACCGATAGCCCTAAGCTACTTGGTACAATACCAGTGCTCCTCGACCTACCCGTGTCCAAGGAGTCCTGATATTATCTCCAATAGCTAACGATGCTCAGCCACTAACTGCACGGGCTGACCTCTTTCCGTGTATCATGCGCATATTGCAGTTAATTACACATAACAACCTAATTAACTAACACCGAAACAAGAACCGTATCGAAAACAATTATGCAGATCAAAAATCTTGCATATACTGCACTAACCCAAGTGGAACCTGAAACCATTGCAAGTTATACTATCTAATGGTTATAAATCCACTCACCTTAGCAAAAGCTCCTTGATACTCAGTGGTCTTATGCTACTGAGTTCTTTTACCCTTTCCTGCAACACAAATAAACACCCGAATTAATAACCGTTTTTACCCGAAACGTGCAAAACTATACAATACACTATAAGATCATAACAACAAGTACTCAATCCAAAACTTACACTTATATAACCCCCAATTTGACACTTTGACTTACAAAAGTCAAACCCGATTCATTATTGTAAAATTAATCAATTTTACCCAAACAGGTCAAAAAGCCCACTTTAATTAATTAAAAATACCCAAACGGGTCAAATAGACCCACTTTAATTAAAAGAATACTCAAACGGGTCAAATAGGCCCACTTTAATTAACAAAAATGCCCAAACGGGTCAAATAGGCCCACTTTAATTAAAAGAATACCCAAACGGGTCAAATAGGCCCACTTTAATGAAAAGAACACCCAAACGGGTCAAATAGGCCCACTTTGCCATCTCAATCATTTCCAAGTATTAACTATCATGTCAACACATACAATTTAATCATTTATGGTTAATATGGTCATACAACTAAGTCAAATTCCCAAATATTTTTATTAAATAAAAAATTCCACCAAATTTGCCAAACACTAACCTTATATTGAAATTTCTACAAATTATTGTTAAAACTCAGATTTCAATCTCAATTTAGTAATTAATACTTAACCAAATTAGTCTAAGATAACATTTCATACATAAAACTCAGTTCCAAGTAATTATGTTCACTTCTTCTTCTTCATAAAGCATCTATAATGGTGATTTATGAAACAAACATCTAAACAATGAATTCAACTAGCAATTAAGATGTTATAACACTTTTCTAGTGCTCCAAAACCTAGGGAATTCAACAATTTCAGTTTTTAGGTCAAGAACTATCAAGAACACCAAACCCTAGTTAATTAATAACTCAAGAATTCGAACCCTAGCTAAGAAAAAGAGATGACTTACTTGTTTCTTGTACAATTTCGAGCTTAGGGATTAAATTCCTCAAAGATGGAAGCTTCAATTTAGAAGAAAGATCAAGAATCAAAGATGTGTGTGTTTTGAGTGTGTATCGAGAGAGAGAGAGAGAGAGAGCAGATAAAGAGGCTGAGATTGAGATGTTTTTAGATAAAGACTAAAGTTTGAGTCAGCCCCAAGTCTAAAAACGTGGTCAGCCTCAGGAGAAAGCTGGAGCTGCCCAAAATTCGTTTTTATCAGTATAATACTGAAATTTTGATGTTTAATTCGGAACCCTAAACGAACTCTGTTTTTAATTCTGAAAATACCGTTGGAACCCTCGTTCAAAAGAGAACCTAGATATATAAAAATCATTCTAATATATATCTATCTCAGTATTCGCTAATTTTTAACCCCGTGGTTAAAAATACAAATAATTTAAATAATTCTAATAAAATCCTAAAAATTAAAATATAATAGATAATACTTACAAATATTATTAAAATACCGGACCGGGTCTCGGGGTGTTACAAATCTTCCCCCCTTAAGAAGATTCCGTCCCCGGAATCTCTACCCGATCAAATAAAGTCGGGTAACGTTCTCGCATATCTGCCTCGGTTTCCCATGTCATATCCGCACCAAGACTGTGTTTCCACTTAACTAAAACCATCGGTATTTGCTTCTTTCTCAATTTAGTCACTTTTCGGTCTAATAATTCCGCCGGTTCCTCAACCAACAGTTTTCTCGAATCAACCTTCAATTCTTGAACCGGTAATACTTGATCTAAATTTTCGGGGTTATATTTTCTTAAATTACAAACATTGAAAGTGTCGTGTATTCCCGATAATTCCGGTGGTAAATCTAAAGTAACCGACTGATCATTAACAATTCGATGAATACGGAATGGCCCGATATACCTTGGTGCTAGTTTCCCCCGTTTCCCAAATCGAATTACCCCTTTCCAAGGTGAAACCTTTAAATAAACCATCTCATTAACCTCGAAAGTCACCGGTCTTCTTTTCGGATCTGCGTACATCTTTTGCCTATCACGGGCAGCTTTTAACTTTTCTCGAGCAATCGCCACTTTATCTGCGGTCATTTGGACGATCTCGGGACCCGCAAATTGTTTCTCCCCCGCTTCTAGCCAACACGTGGGAGTTCGACATCGCCTACCATATAACATCTCATATGGTGGCATCTTGATACTCGAGTGATAAGAATTATTGTAAGCAAATTCAATCAACGGTAAGTGAGAATCCCAAGAACCACCATATTCTAAAACACACGCTCGTAACGTATCTTCGAGAGTCTGAATCGTCCTCTCTGATTGACCATCTGTCTGCGGATGATAAGCTGTACTCAAATTTACCCGTGTACCAAATCCTCGTTGTAAACTATTCCAAAATTTTGATACAAATCTTGGATCCCGATCAGAAACTATCGATAGCGGTACACCGTGTCGAGATACAATCTCATTAATATAAACTTGTGCTAAATTTCCGAGCGAATCTGTCTCGTTAATAGCTAGAAAATGAGCACTTTTAGTCAACCGATCTACCACAACCCAAATCATATCGTGACCTTTTTGTGTTCGTGGTAATTTAGTCACAAAATCCATTGTGATATTATCCCATTTCCACTCGGGAATTTCTAATTGTTTCAAAGATCCGTACGGTTTCTGATGTTCAGCTTTGACCTGTGCACAAATATGACACTTTTCTACAAATTGTGCCACATCCGATTTCAAAGTCGGCCACCAATATAATACATTTAAATCATTATACATTTTAGTACTTCCCAGGTGAACCGATAACCGTGACTTGTGGGCCTCTGTTAAAATCAAATCCCGAAGACCCCCAAGTAAAGGAACCCAAACCCGTGATTGAAATGTTTTTAATCCTCGAGAATCGTCAACTAATTCATCTTTTCTTTTAAGTATTATTTCACACTTCAGGTTTTCATTCTTTAAAGCTTCTAATTGACATATCTTCAATCGATCTATCAAATCAGAGACGATCTCCATTCACATAAATCGTATATTATCTGAATTTTCTTTACGACTTAATGCATCAGCGACTATATTGGCTTTCCCGGGATGATATCGAATTTCACAATCATAATCTTTGATTAATTCTAGCCACCGTCTTTGTCTCATATTTAAATCTTTCTGGGTAAACACATACTGTAAACTTTTGTGATCGCTACAAATAATACATTTCGTTCCGTAGAGATAATGTCTCCACAACTTTAATGCAAAAATAACCGCCGCCATTTCGAGATCGTGTATTGGGTAGTTTCTTTCGTGTGTCTTTAACTGTCTTGAAGCATAAGCTATCACCCGATCTCGTTGCATAAGTACACAACCCAAACCCGAGAATGAAGCATCACAATATACAATAAAGTCTTCAGAACCCTCCGGTAACGCGAGAATTGGAGCTTGACATAATAAATTCTTTAAAGTTTGAAATGCCTTTTCTTGTTCGTCACTCCACCGATACGGTACATCTTTACGGGTCAACTTGGTTATCGGGCCCGCAATTTTTGAAAAATCTTTAATAAATCTTCGGTAATAACCTGCCAACCCAAGAAAACTCTTAATTTCGGACGGTGTCTTTGGTGCATTCCAATTCATAACTGCAGTGATTTTAGTTGGATCAACTTTAACCCCGTCAGCACAAATAACATGACCCAAAAATTGCACCTCCCGTAACCAAAATTCACATTTTGAGATCTTAGCATACAATTGTTCTCGTCTCAAAGTATCTAAAACCATTCTCAAGTGTTCTTCGTGATCTGATTCGGTTTTCGAGTATATCAATATATCGTCAATAAAAACGATTACAAATTTATCTAGAAATGGTCGACACACCCGATTCATAAGATCCATGAATATCGCTGGGGCATTTGTTAACCTAAACGGCATAACTAAAAACTCATAATGACCGTACCGAGTTCGAAAAGCTGTCTTATGAACATCGTCTTCATGAACACGAACTTGATAATACCCGGATCGTAAATCAATTTTTGAATAACAAGAAGAACCTTGTAACTGATCGAACAAGTCATCGATTCGAGGTAACGGATATTTGTTCTTCACTGTTCGTTTATTCAACTCCCGGTAATCAATACACATCCGGAGAGTACCATCCTTTTTCTTTACAAATAATACCGGAGCTCCCCAAGGTGAGGAACTCGGTCGAATAAAGCCTTTATCGAGTAACTCCTGAATCTGAGTCATCATTTCACGGATTTCTGAAGGTGCCAACCGATACGGAGCCCGAGCCACGGGACTTGCTCCCGGAACCAAATCAATTTTGAATTCTACCTCCCGAATAGGAGGTAACCCGGGTAAATCATCGGGAAAAACCTCCGGGTATTCCGAAACCACCCGGATATCACGAACCACCTGTTTTTCTTTTCGGGTATCAACAGCATAAGCTAGAAAAGACTCACACCCTTTAGCCAAGGATTTCCTGGCTTTCATAAATGAAATGATCGGAAAAGAAGAATTAACCCGATCTCCACGAGCCACTACATGTGACCCGTCCGATAAAGGAAAAGAAATCAATTTCTTATGACATTTTATATTAGCCTTATTGGTACTTAACCAATCCATACCAAGGACTACATCAAAGCTAGATATTGGCATTAATAACAAGGAAGTGATAAATTTAACGCCATCTATATCAATATATGCTCCGGACACAGATGATGTGACCGGAACCACCTTACCATCGGCTACTTCTATCTCTAAAGAGTGAGACACAACAGTAGCAGGTAAACCCAATTTATCATAAAAATTTACAGATATAAAAGAACGGTTAGCTCCAGAATCAAATAATACGCGAGCAGGTATATTATTTATCAAGAACATACCGGTAATAACGTCATCGGTGGTAGTTGCATCTTCCACCGTCATCTGAAATGCCCGTCCTTCAGGTGGAGGGGGATTCTTCCTTTTCTGACCCGTGGATGGCAGAGACCCACCTACCGACCCCGAACCCATTCTTCTACCAGATGGACAATCTCCCGCCCTATGACCCTCTTTCTGACAGTTCAAACAAACATTTCTCGGGAGCCTACAATCTTTCGTTTCATGCCCGTGTTGACCGCACCTCAAACACCTCATTTTCTGAATAGTACAAGCCCCATAATGAGAAGACTTGCACTTATTACACCATTGAGACTTCTGGCTCGAACCGGTACTAGTTTGGCTTCGAACGTTAGAACTTTGAGAACTTTGTTTCTGATTCCCTTGCCATCTTCTGTTTTGTTGGGAACTGGATTGATCAAATCTGGATCTCTGAGTAGCTACTTTATCCCTGATCATTCTTTCTTGAGCTTTGCTATCGGCTTCAGCGGATTTGGCTATAGTAAACGCCTGAGTTAATGTACTTGGAGTTCTAACCGTTCCCCTATATACCGGTAATAAAGTTTCAACAAAATGTTGTACTTTTGCTCGTTCATCAGGTACCCAGTCATTTACAAATCTTAACTTATCATTGAATTGTTTGATTAAATCTTCAACTGACATACGTTCATCCAATTGCAAACTCATAAATTCCTTTCTAATCTTATTCATTTCAAACGTACCACAGTAATGATCACAAACTCTTTGACGAAATTCTCCCCACACTATCCCGTTTAACGCCTCCGGTGAGTAATGTTTAGTCCAAGTATCCCACCAAACCCTTGCATCTTCCTTCATCATTCTTGAAGCATACTTCACTTTTAAATGATCTTCACAACTACAGGCATCAAGGGCTATTTCCATATCCCTTAACCAATTTAATGTAACTGTCGGGTTTGTACTACCCGGGTATTCAGATGGTTTACAATCAAGAAATTGCTTATAGGTACATGGTGGTTTTTGAAAAGATTGAAAAGGTTGTTGTACAGTGCCTTGTGGTGGATAAGGATAATAGTATTGGGGTGGTGGATTTGGTCGATTTTGTAATTCATCAATCGTTCTTTGCATCCCTTCCATACGGCTTTCCATTCTTGCAATATATTCTTCTTTATCGGTATTACTATCCCCAGAAGTACCCGCACTACTTGTCTCTTTGGTCGGTTGGGTCACTGGAATATCACCACGGTCAGCCATATCTGTATCATACACAACATCTCACAAATATTTAGTTTTGATTATCCGTTAGTACATTCTATACTAACCTCTACCAACTAATTCACTTATCAACTAACCCTCACCCAAGAAGGAATGTTTGTCAAAACTCAAGCCAAGATTTAGGAATGCTACACTCACGGTGCAATCATTGCTAAATCTTGCTCTGATACCAAATTGTAACACCGCAAAAATTCAAGCCATTTTTTTAACCTAACGGAAACAATCCCAACTAATATAGTTTATCAAAAGACTTACCAACCATTAATAATTTACAAAGCAACATAAACTATTTAAAAATATCCGGTGTTACTAAATCCAAGGCTTGACCATTTTACCAAAATATCAGATTAATTGACAAAACTTTCCTTCAAACCCCGACTCTAAGATTCACCCAGTCAAACCTGTAAAGAGTCAACAAGAGAGGGATTAGCATAACGCTAAGTGAATGAAATTATAAACATTAAATTGCACAACCACAACAATTTCAGATAACACCCTCTACAAATAACACCCTTTGTAATTAGCAAATAACCAGAGGAACGGCGGTTCGGCCCAACTCACAACTGTTGTCGGCCCAACAACAGTTTACCGATAGCCCTAAGCTACTTGGTACAATACCAGTGCTCCTCGACCTACCCGTGTCCAAGGAGTCCTGATATTATCTCCAATAGCTAACGATGCTCAGCCACTAACTGCACGGGCTGACCTCTTTCCGTGTATCATGCGCATATTGAAGTTAATTACACATAACAACCTAATTAACTAACACCGAAACAAGAACCGTATCGAAAACAATTATGCAGATCAAAAATCTTGCATATACTGCACTAACCCAAGTGGAACCCGAAACCATTGCAAGTTATACTATCTAATGGTTATAAATCCACTCACCTTAGCAAAAGCTCCTTGATACTCAGTGGTCTTATGCTACTGAGTTCTTTTACCCTTTCCTGCAACACAAATAAACACCCGAATTAATAACCGTTTTTACCCGAAACGTGCAAAACTATACAATACACTATAAGATCATAACAACAAGTACTCAATCCAAAACTTACACTTATATAACCCCCAGTTTGACACTTTGACTTACAAAAGTCAAACCTGATTCATTATTGTAAAATTATTCAATTTTACCCAAACGGGTCAAAAAGCCCACTTTAATTAATTAAAAATACCCAAACGGGTCAAATAGACCCACTTTAATTAAAAGAATACTCAAACGGGTCAAATAGGCCCACTTTAATTAACAAAAATGCCCAAACGGGTCAAATAGGCCCACTTTAATGAAAAGAATACCCAAACGGGTCAAATAGGCCCACTTTGCCATCTCAATCATTTCCAAGTATTAACTATCATGTCAACACATACAATTTAATCATTTATGGTTAATATGGTCATACAACTAAGTCAAATTCCCAAATATTTTTATTAAATAAAAAATTCCACCAAATTTGCCAAACACTAACCTTATATTGAAATTTCTACAAATTATTGTTAAAACTCAGATTTCAATCTCAATTTAGTAACTAATACTTAACCAAATTAGTCTAAGATAACATTTCATACATAAAACTCAATTCCAAGTAATTATGTTCACTTCTTCTTCTTCTTCTTCATAAAGCATCTATAATGGTGATTTATGAAACAAACATCTAAACAATGAATTCAACTAGCAATTAAGATGTTATAACACTTTTCTAGTGCTCCAAAACCTAGGGAATTCAACAATTTCAGTTTTTAGGTCAAAAACTATCAAGAACACCAAACCCTAGTTAATCAATAACTCAAGTGTAACACCGCAAAATTTAGGAAGCGTTTTTTTTAAATGCCCGAAGGCGATTAGGTTATCCTCTAGGTTAGTTTAGTTTAGTTTAGTTTACAAACAAGGTCCCACAATAAGCTTCCAAAATGAACATTACTTAAACAATACAAAACGGTGTCACTTAAACGACATGGCTCATTTTTCAAAGCATAACAAACTGAGCTTGGTCACTCATCCCGTCCAAAGCACCGATCACCTGAAAAGATTCAACGAGGGAGGGATTAGCACAAAGCTAAGTGAATGAATATAATCTACAAATTCTGTAAAGCCCAACAAGCTGGCATAGACATCTCTACTATCTAAAGGCCACCTAACCACATATCACTGTTCCCTAAAACACGGAAGTTATAAAACATCTCCGGTTGGGTCATCACTTAAACCCGGAAGTTTAAATAAACATCTCCGGTTGGGTCATCGCTGGAACACGGAAGTTTAAATAAACATCTCCGGTTCGTTCAAGAAGATCGGGGTCCTGCCGGAGCCTTAAACCATGGTCGGCCAAACCACGGTAACCGATAGCGGTTCGTGACCAACACCCGGGCAACTCCCTCCCCTTGACCATGCAACAAATACAGGTAAGGTCGGATACCCTTTAGTCGACACCCATTGCCCAGCGCACTGACTTCTCAAACCTCGGTCACCAAGTCAAACCGAGTTGTAGCTACCCGTCAAGCCAAGTCTCTTCACCTATGTGCACAAGGTCATGTATGGTATTCCCTAACACTAGGCATACATAGCAAGTAGACCAGCTACGAAAAACACCGCGAAAAACGTCACAACTGAGTTCCCAATCGCGAACTCCAGTTCACGATCGCGAACTAGAGTTCGCGACGTGAACTATGATCGTGAACTCTTCGCGACGACTAACAAATTTCTCTGGAACGACTTCCCGATCGCGAACTAGGTTCGCGTCGCGAACTCCCTTCATCTGGCGATTTCCTGCATTTTTACCAAGTATGCATATATCGAACCAATTGTGACCGAACACAAGTTGGAGATTAAATCCACTCACCGTTACTTCCACTTGTCGAACTCAGAGGTCTAATGTTTCTGAGTCTCGATCCCGATTCCTGTACACCAAAGGAATACCGAATTAGTGTATAATTCCACCAAATCATAAACAATGTTAAATACACATTTAACATTAACACTTGCACTAACTAGATAACCAAACACTTAAGTCATTATATGAACATGTCATGACCATTTACACTTACACAACAAGTCAACTAGTCATTTTGCAAGTCTTTCACCCAAACGGGTCAAACCGGATTATTAAACAATAATACATCCTACAATTGTAAACATAACATCAACTTGTAATTCACCAAATGTTACCAATAACATTGCTAATCACATAATCCTAACAAAATACTTACATTTTCACAATCCAAGTTATTTTAAGTCATTTTACCACTAAATGGCCCAAACGGGTCAAAATCACATAATTGTCAACATGCCCAATTATTACCTCTTTAATCCTACAATGAACTTTACCATGACATTAAACCACATTTGGCAAGTCATAATCATATATCAATTCGTCAAGTTCCAAGTTACCAACAATCCATGTATTTCACTTCCAAATTACTAGTTAACCGTTTTTTAACTAAAAACATCCAAACACAACTACAAATGCTATAATCTACCATTTAGCAAATCATAACTAATTAATCAATCTAACAAGTTCATAACTATCACAACCCAACTATTTTACTTCAAAATCATAAGTTATAACTTTTGACCCAAATCGTACAAACACTAGCTATCCAATCTCACCAAAACTTGACATAATCCATAACTAACATATTTGACATATTATCACTTCCTACATATTAATTCAACCCACAATAACATTAAAACCCATATTAAGTCAAGTTAGAAGCATAATCCAAAACCACACAATTGATACATAATGGTGATTTTCGGTTATTACAAGTAACAAAACGCAGCGGAAAGATTTAATCACCATGAACGGATCTTGATATCAATCATACAATTAAACTATAATAAAATCAAAGAGATTGGATGAACATTTCATACCCTTGAAGCCTTTGATCTTGTTGCGGATTCAGATGGATTTGATGATGGATTGAAACCAAGTATTCAATTAGAATACCTCTAAAAGAAATCCACACAACACAAGCAAGAACACCAATGGAGGATGCTAGTCCTTGAATCTTGAGAGCAAAAAGAAACAAAAAAAAAACCCATACAAGTGTGTGTTGGGGATGGCCAAAATGGGTGGTCAAGGATGAGTTTATGGAGCCATTCAACACTCTTAATGGTGCCATAAAGACCCATCAATGATTTCCATAAACCATTGTTCCATTTGCACTTTAGTCCCTAGTCATTTGTTTCTTCCATTTTGCTCACAATAAAGTTTCAATATTAACAATTAATATTAAACTTATTATACACAGGCTTATAGCTTATATATTAATAATTAATGTAATTACACTAATTACACTAATTATATAATGGTGTTTAGTGTTTAAGTGTGTGGCCCTTTAGGCTCACAAACAACTAGCCATATAACTATATGTTATACGCGTGAAGCATATTCCAACAGCTCCCACTTGCGCACGTGATAACATCAAGTAGTTATACAAGCAAAGGTTAGAGTCTAGCAACCCGCCAATGCCCCTAGGAGTATATGAGGAGTTTCATAAAATCTTTGTTCAAAGTTTTTCAAGCAGTTATCCTTTTGTTACTGATACTATGTTGAATTTTAGACAAGGATCAATGTCAATCTAAAACTTCAACGATTCTGTTTCTCGATCTATATAATGAAATAGATTACCAAAACCAATCAAGATTCATCTTGATTACCTTTTGGGTGTGGCCACACATACATCTATTCAAAATCATCGAGGGGCCCAGTAGTATCTAATCCACATACGTGGAGGCACAAATTCTATATTGACTGCACGTGTCTGTCATATGCTTAATGATAAACCCGATAATGGTTGTTATAGCAGCCTTATTCAGGTCAGCGTTTAACCACATCAAAGTTTGCCCCTCTACATACACAAACCAACTTGCATCTCAAGTCAGAGGATAAGTGACAAAGCCTTTGTGAGATTCACTTGTGACATAAATCCAAGAAGTGATTTCTCATAGTTTGGGTCAGTCCAATCGTGCATCGTTATGAGCGACATGTGAGTTTGATTTCATCATCCTTAGTCATACTAAGATAATGTCATCAATGCCATCAGATTTGTCTTAATAATATTCCCATATTATCAATATGACAATGGACAATTTAGAATATAAAACACAGTAAATATTCAAGGATATAAACATGCAAATATAGAACACAGTAGATATTCATATAAAAACGATCATATCAAATATATCAATTTATTCCAATATAAACTGCTCACAGTTCCATTATCCAAATACTAAAACAGATTTACATGAAACTACTAGCTTGTCGAAGTCCAATGTTCCATTCATATTCAAGATGTTTGGTACAAGACATTGAGTTCGATAAAGCGTCAGCTAGTTAGTTATCTGTTTGAACTTTAAGTGTACGAATTTCACATATCTCGATAAATCATTCGAATGTAGTGAACCTTCGTAAATAGGATCTAGCGTCATCACGCCCTACTTCAAAACCAACATAAGTATAGCAAGTATACTTAGTTTCAGTTCAGTATCTCCACCATGACCAAGAAACATATCTCCAGTACTTTAAAATACTTCAATGTGTTCTTAACAGCAATCCAGTGACCTCTCATGAATTCTGTTGGTATTTTCTAGTAAGGTCCCCTAAGGACGTTACATTTGGCCTAGTGCTCCTTACAGCGTACATGATGAATGCAATAGCCGATTCATAGGGGATTACATTCATCCGCTTCACCACATCAGGTGTGGAAGGTCCTTGAGTCTCACTCAAGTTTACATTGTGTGGCATACGAGGACTTCCTCGTTTGGGAGTACCACTCTAAACCATTTAGAATTTTGTCAATGTAAGCACTTTGACTTAAACCAATTAACCGCTTTGATCTATCATTATAGATCTTTACTTCAAGTATGTATGTCGTGTCCCTACAATCCATCATGTCGAAACATTTTCCAAGCCAGGATTTTCATCTTGTAGCATGGTATATTGTTTCACATGAGTGACATGTCATCAACATGTATGACTTGAGAAACGACAACGCTCCCACTAGCTTTCATATATACACATACTCAGTTTGGGTTTTAAGTGAAACAAACGTTTTGATTTCATCATCAACCAAATTTCATAGTCATAGTACACTACTTTGGCTATAAGAATCCTAATGTCTTTAGTAACAGGCGAGAAGGTTTCATCATTGTCAATCCAGTAGGATTGAGTGTAACCTTTTGCTACTATGAGAGATTTATAGGTGTGTATATTTTCATCCATGTCAACAGTCTTACTGTTTTGAGAAAGATCAACTAAGTTCAAAACTTGATTGTCTCTCATGGATTTTATTTTCGCATTCATAGCTTCAAGTCATTTTTCGAATTCAAAATTCGATAATGCAACTTGATAGTTAGGGGGTTCATAATGATCCTCGAAACTTGCTCCTCAGCATCGACATAAATCTATATCGTTCAGGTGCATGAAGTGTCCTTGCGGATTTATGAATGGGAACAGCATCATCCTGTGGTCCAACATCTATATGTCCAGCCTCAGAATGATATTTGCTAGTGTTACCAGAAGGTTGTGTATCTTCACTTTGAATCTTGTCAAAGTCTATAGTGCTCCCACTTGCTTTGTGAAATGAGACTGTTCTCAAGAAACTCAGCATACCGAGTAACAACCATTTGTTCTCAGTTGGGAAGTAAAATAGTAATCGAAGATATACTTGATAGATATGGGCTCAAGTTTGTTCGGCATGTCTCGTTCCACGAGATCCTCACAACCCCAGATCCTCAAGTAAGACAAATTAGGGACTTTCCCACGCCATATCTCATATGGTGTCTTTTTAACCTTTTGGTCGGAACCATATCAAGTATTCGAGCAGCAGACTTCAGTGCATGCCCCTCAAAAGGATAGTGTAAGAGTAGTAGGACTCATCATAGATCGCACCATGTCATACAGGGTCCGATATCTCTTTCCAGACGCACCATTATCTTGTGGAGTATATGAAAGAGTTAATTGTGAGAAAATCTCACGATGTGAGGGATGATCCAGAAACTCTTGACTCATGTACTTTCATCCTTAATCAGGACTGAAAGCCTTTGTTGTCTTGCTAAGTTGATTTTCTACTTTTACTTTAGAAAGCTTTGAACGTTTCAAAGATTTCATGTTTATGTCTAATCAAGTAAACATAACCATAGCGACTGATATCATTAAAGCTTCCATGTTGATGTTTAATCAAGTAAACATAACCACATCGAATGATATCATCAGTGAAAGTAGGTGGCACCTTCCCTAGTCTTAGTTCTAAAAGGGCCACATACATCAGTATGTATGAGTCCAAGTAGATTTTTAACTCTTTCGCCAACATGGGAGAAAAGCTTTCTTGTTATCTTTCCATAATATACAAGAGAGGCATTTTAAATGATTCATAATCATTTGTAAAGAAGCCCGTCGAGTTGTTTATGTGGAAAAGATGACGATGCTCTAGGTAAGTAGAATCCAAACCAATTTGGATTCTTGAGTGCTACATTTGTATATAGAACTATCGTTTGAATTAGGATCATGCATATTAATTTCAAACATACTATTACAATGAATAGTTATAAAAATGTTATTTTTTCATAAAACAAAATATCATAATCCATTATTCAACAAACGATAAAGCTAAACAATGCATAATTGACAATTGTTTAAAACAATAATTAACGCATTAGGAAGGATAAGATCACAACTTCCATTCATTTAGCTTTCTACTTCACATTCAATCTTGCACATTTGTGTAAATGTGAGTTCCACAACTAGTGTCATACACTCAAGATTTATCACGAAAAGCATAGAGTTCTATAATGAAGATACCTAATGTGCTAACTAGAACACATTTGTCCTTCATCAACTCTGCCACGTAGGCAGGACAATTCCTCCTTCAATGGCCAGTTTCATCGCAATGATGGCAAGAAATATCCTTTGCAGGGTGCTCCTTTTTAGCAGGTGGGGGAATCGTAGGTTTGGAAAAGTAAACTAGCTTACCCTTACCTAGACTCTTGCCTTGTGCTTGCGGTTTACCTTCCCTGATTGCAAGAAAAGTATTGGGTAACCCTTGCTCAACCAGTTTTACCATAGCATGTTCAACGATTGTCTTCCCCATGCTATGTACTTTTAAAACACTTTTCAAACTGGTCATAGTCCTTGGATAGTGAGGTAAGAATCAAGCTCATTCCAAGAACTTGTGGTAAGGGGTAACCAAGACGTTCCATTGGATCAAGATAGCATTGCATATTCAAGATGTAAGTGCTAACTGATTGGCCGTCCTCCTGATTGCAAGCATAGAATGCTTTAACTATTTTGAACAATTCAAGTTCTGCCTTTTGTTGAAATATCATTTTCAACTCGCTTATCATGTCATATGCTGTGAGTTCCTCGAAGTACTTTCGAATCTCGGGGTTCATGCTCACAAGCATATGAGTAGCAACTTCTTGGTGTTCGTTAAATGTTTCGGTAAAGGCTTGACGAACAGCAGCAGAATCACTGACAGGAGGTGCCTCAGGTAAGGCCTCTTATAGGTGTATCAACTTTCTCATCTCTAAGGACAATCCTTAGAATTCGATATCAGAAGATAAAGTTGATATTAGTCAGTTTCAGTTTTCAAGAACTGATTTTTGAGTGGAGATACTTAGGTTTTGATGTTGTTGTTATCTGTATAACAACCAAAGTTCAAAAAATAGTATTTTCAATAATAATTTCTTTTAATCAATTAACTACCCAATTAATTTTAATTAAAAGCTAAGATCCCATTGAGCTTCTATCACCGCATCAGTTGATCTGCTAGAGGTGATAGATCCAATAGGTAGGTGACGATCAACAATTGCATTACAAGTGCAACTCTTAGAGGTATGGGACTTCATGGCACCTAGTGAACAAGCATCTAGGGTCAAGTGGCATGTTTGTCGCATCGTCGCCTCGAGTCAAGGTCTCACCGTTAACTCGATTAAGTCATCCAATGTGAAATCATGTCAAAATAGCTCTAGGTCTCACGCGTAGAGAATAATGACCTCGGATCTAGATTCAAACCACGTCTCACGTGAATTCAAAAATAGAAGCAAGTGATTTACAACCGATTGGACGGCGTGACTTAAATTTTAGGTATGTTAAATTTTAATTAATAAAATTTTATTAAGATATGAATGAATCATGTACTTCATTCATATCACTTCATAAGTCGTTTAATAAACGGTAAAAACATTTAACGATTATTAAGGTTTAAGTTTCAAATCGTATTTAAACTTAGTTTAATCTCAAAATAATTTTAGATTAAAGGTTTAATCATCAATGATTAACTATTATTTTAAGTTTCAAATCATATTTAAACTTAGTTTAATCTCAAAACAATTTTAGATTAAAGGTTTAATCATCAATGATTAACTAGTAATTATCGATGATTAAATGTTTGGATGTTTTAATGTTTGTGTCAAAAAACCGTTTTTAATTGTTTTATTTACTTGTATCTAATAGGAAAAGAAAACAACCACAAACATAAATAAAACATGCAACAAATTTTGTGCAAACCTCGACCGATGAAATCCTAGGTTCGGTCACGTGAGTCATCACGACGGACCGAAGGGTCAAACTAGGGGACGGGCCAACATGAACCCAAACGGGCCTACATAAACCCAATGGGCTCCCACTTGCTCCAAGACATTCTTGAGCAAGTAGAACCCAAAATTGTGAAAAAGTGTAATCTGCCAGAAAATTCCAGCAGACTTTGAAGCCCGAAAAGTCACTGAAGGAGTCGTCGTTGGTCTTCCCGGCATTCTGTAAAGTTGTAGCCCACGACTTTGCAAGCATTTTAGGCTTTTGAATCGCCCAAAACGGAGTCCGTGTGCCTCTGGAAAACCTAATTTCGTACAGCCCTCGCTTTTGTGACGGAAATTTGTTGTTTTCTTCATTAGTCTTCAATATTTTTTATCAACAATTTACAATAAAAAGATAAAATAAATACAATCTATTCTATTACTTTTACATTACAAATTGCCCCAAAAATTGCACCAAAAATAAAAGAAAAATAAATGAAACAAATTACAACAATTTAGCCAAAAAAACAAGGCTTTTCCCAAACAACCAAACAACCAAACATCAACCACATTCATTCACAAATGGTCTAGGCTTTCATCGGTTTGCACAAACAAGCAACAATTGACAAGGATTTGGCTTGGGATATGGCAAAAATACATGTTTTGCCATATCAACAACATGGAATTAAAAAATAAATTCCAAGCCAATTAATCAAAAAAATACAATAACAAGATTAATTTTTTTGATACGATTTTGTAACAAGTGACAATAGGGTTCCAAAAATACCATATTTTAACCCATTAATTTATAAAAAAACCGAAAAAAAAAATTAAAAATCGGAATTTAAAACACCAAAAAACTTTGGTTTTTGCCACTTTTCACAAAATATAGCTAATTATATGATTAATATAATGACTCGTGATACCACTAATGGTGATTTTCGGTTATTACAAGTAACAAAACGCAGCGGAAAGATTTAATCATCATGAACGGATCTTGATATCAATCATACAATTAAACTATAATAAAATCAAAGAGATTGGATGAACATTTCATACCCTTGAAGCCTTTGATCTTGTTGCGGATTCGGATGGATTTGATGATGGATTGAAACCAAGTATTCAATTAGAATACCTCTAAAAGAAATCCACACAACACAAGCAAGAACACCAATGGAGGATGCTAGTCCTTGAATCTTGAGAGCAAAAAGAAACAAAAAAAACTCATACAAGTGTGTGTTGGGGATGGCCAAAATGGGTGGTCAAGGATGAGTTTATGGAGCCATTCAACACTCTTAATGGTGCCATAAAGACCCATCAATGATTTCCATAAACCATTGTTCCATTTGCACTTTAGTCCCTAGTCATTTGTTTCTTCCATTTTGCTCACAATAAAGTTTCAATATTAACAATTAATATTAAACTTATTATACACAAGCTTATAGCTTATATATTAATAATTAATGTAATTACACTAATTACACTAATTATATAATGGTGTTTAGTGTTTAAGTGTGTGACCCTTTAGGCTCACAAACAACTAGCCATATAACTATATGTTATACGCGTGAAGCATATTCCAACAATACACACACACCCACACACACACACACCCACGAACACACACACACACACACATGTGTACATTTTGCTAAAAAGGTCGTACCTTATGCTAAAATACTTGTACCCATACAACAAAACATGTCAAACTTTGTATAAACACTTAACATAACATTTAACACCATAATCACCAACCAAAATCTCAAGAACACATAAACCCTAATTTACCAACTATCATGGAATCGAAAACGAACACATATAGGTTGAAGCTTACCTCAAGAGCTATCCAAAAACGTGTTCGGATTAAAGATTGGCCAAGAAACGAGCTATGGATCTTCAAGGTAACTCAAGAACACAAAAGGGTTTTAATGGAGTTTTCTAGAGAGAAGTTAGAGAGAGAGAGAGAGAGAGAAGAGAGACGTAGAGAGAGAGAGGTGGAGACAAATGAATGAGAAAGGTGGAGGTTGGCCCTCCATACCATGCCAACAAAACACACAAGAGGGGCCCTCTTTGTCATCTTTTAATTTTAAGCAATACAATATAAAAAGTCCCTTTCGTAGTTAATTTATTTAAAATAGCAAACGGACTCCAATTTTAAAAACGAAAGCATTTCTGGAAACGAGATCCGACAAGGAATCTAAAGATACAAAAAGTACATTTTCATTTAAACATTTCAGAAAACAGATATTTTAATCCCTTGATTAAAATATCACAAAAGACAAAAAGTCAAACAATTCATTTAACACTCAATCAATTTATTCCACATATGGTCAAATAGATATTTTCAAATATCAAAATATACCTAAAACATCTAGGCCAGTTTTAGGATGTTACAACTCTACCCTCCTTAAAGAGGATTCCGTCCCCGGAATCCAACAATAGTCAAAAAGCAAATATTTATCACATTAAATTCACGACTAAATTCCAATCACTTTCACGTATACATGCTCAAACAAAATCACATCCAATATGTCATGCACTTCATAGTATACTTAGCAATTCCAACTTTTCCATATTATGTTCCCACAAAACATCGTCATTTCAATTAACAATCTATTCATTTCTGTAGTCTACACTTACTCCAAATAATCTCATTACTCATATAGCATTTACCATTCATAACAAGTTAGCATTTCTTCAGGCCATACTAATTAATCAACTAGCAGAAGTTACAACATAATTTCCATACACAAGGTCACACAATTATTTCAAGTCTCAAATACCTACTCGCTTTCTTCTTTAATCTATCAAAATTTACAATCTTGCACGGTTTAACTCGTTAAACGACCCATAATTTAAGAATTTCCAATAAAATTTCCAGTCTTAATCAATTAATTCTCAAAAATACCCTTTCGTAACATAAAGTCACACCAATTTTTTTTTTTTTTTGCATACTAGGCACGAACTGGTCAAAATCAAGCAATTCATCGTGACACTACCAAAGTCCTTAGTTAACAATACTTCTAACAATCATCAACCATTTTATGCATAGATAGCCATATTACAAAGTTGACAAAATTTTACAAAGTCAAGTTGCACGTTTTGACAAAACAAGTTGAAGTATACACAATTCAAGTCTATCCCACATATCTCATTACAATCATGGCAATACAGATAGCAACATCTTTTATGCCCAATTAGTCATACCTATGACCTAACAGATCAAAACAAGTTTTATTATCCAAAAAATTGTTTTATTACATCCATAACATGTTAAAGTATTTAACAAACCCAACTTATACAATTAACAACGATTATCATCATAATCAAGGCCTAACAACTAAATGCATCCAATCAAGTCTTGACACTAATTACCTTTAACGGGTCAACATAGAGAAATTTACCATAACGATTTCAAACATACAATTCATAGTTCATTAACATGTCAAACTCATGTGACAACTAATAAGCATTTTCAATTACATGTCAACTTTTACTTAGACTCCAAGTCAACCAATCACAATTCAACTAGTTCTCGACTCTTACTTATTAACATCCAAATAACAAGATAATTTCGTCAATTCAATTCACAATTAAGCATAACAACTTCTATCATTTCTATCTTGATATTTGATCTAGAAACAAATCTCTTAAGACATAAAAGCTCAAAATCTCAATTTGACACCCTTCATTATAATTCATAAAACATCATCATCACCTATTTAAATTATGATCAATTTTTATTAACCTTAGTCATTTCAATACAATCACCAAATCTAAACACTAGATTAAAGTATAAATCACATTTTCAAAGCCTTCTCAAATATTTCCATAATCAATGCAAATCATTTAACAAACGCATTTATCTTCAATTATTACTATCACAAGTCAACTCAAACAATCTACACATACAGTTCATTAGTCACTTTTCAGACTCCAAATTCAACATAGAAAACCAATCAGGATTTCATCATAAACATTTCAGGTCATTCAATATTTATCACTGACTATCTACCACTATTACTGTCTATAACAAAAGAAAACATTAACTTGTCCACATTGCACAAACATTTCTGATTCTCACTATACAAGTCACTACATGTGACCCAGCATGTCACAATAAAATTCCACCTTTCACATAACAAACACTAGTCCTACTTGGACTATTCAATTCACGCATACAATTCCATTCATTTTAATTACAAGCATCACATTCCCACAGTTTACAATAGTTACTATTATACTCAATTTGATCCATGGTCACATATGTTGTGACCGAAACCGACATACAACCGATTCTCTTCGCTTCTCCTAGAGTGAAGGAACAAACAAACAGTTACAATCAACATGTCATCAATTTTCACAACATGAAAACGAGCAATTTTAACCACCAAGACACTATATGTGTCCCGACAAACAAGAAAAGATTCAATCTTCTATAACATTTATTCATAACTTTGATTAAACTAGACTAATCCATACATCATATCACACTAAACTCAGTCCAAGTTTCGATAAAAGGAACACGTAAGCATGCATCACTTATATCTACAAAACTCCCGACACATATGATGTATCCCAAATCAATAAGCAATCAATTATTCTAATTCAAGTGACATAACACACCGAAGGTAAACAGTTCAGTTCATCACAACATTTCACAAATCTTAATTAAGCAATATTCTCAATTAACAATTCTACATAAACACAAGTATTGAGTTTATTAGAGCATACCAGAGCTATCATTGTCGGTCTAACGTTGGTGAAGATCCCCCGACCACCCCCGTCCTTGACCCACAACCCATTCTCTTTTCCCCAAGGTCAACTCCCAACTTGCCCAAATTGACCACCTCTAATGTACTTCATTTTCCCACATGCGTATATATGCTCCTCGGGTAGTTCCCGCATCGTTACTTGATGTGCCAACATTTCCAAGGGCCAAGGGGGTCGGGTTCTCTTTACCTGTCATATCTATAACAATCACCACAACTCACGAAAGCTTAGTTTAAATCGTTAGTAACTACATACTAACTACAACTAGCTTCATTCACCGTTGCTCTAATCCCGCTCGTACGGAATGCTTGACCAAACTTGAGCCACGATTTGGGAATGGAACACCAACCCCGTGTATCCATCGCCAAACCGAAGCTCTGATACCAAGTTGTAACACCGCAAAATTTAGGAAGCGTTGTTTTTTTTAAATGCCCGAAGGCGATTAGGTTATCCTCTAGGTTAGTTTAGTTTAGTTTAGTTTACAAACAAGGTCCCACAATAAGCTTCCAAAATGAACATTACTTAAACAA
This sequence comes from Calendula officinalis, assembly GCA_963853835.1. Classification (NCBI taxonomy): domain Eukaryota; kingdom Viridiplantae; phylum Streptophyta; class Magnoliopsida; order Asterales; family Asteraceae; genus Calendula; species Calendula officinalis. Next base: position 20,437,738 of record OY970832.1, read on the forward strand.
TACAAAACGGTGTCACTTAAACGACATGGCTCATTTTTCAAAACATAACAAACTGAGCTTGGTCACTCATCCCGTCCAAAGCACCGATCACCTGAAAAGATTCAACGAGGGAGGGATTAGCACAAAGCTAAGTGAATGAATATAATCTACAAATTCTGTAAAGCCCAACAAGCTGGCATAGACATCTCTACTATCTAAAGGCCACCTCACCACATATCACTGTTCCCTAAAACACGGAAGTTATAAAACATCTCCGGTTGGGTCATCACTTAAACCCGGAAGTTTAAATAAACATCTCCGGTTGGGTCATCGCTGGAACAATGAAGTGTAAATAAACATCTCCGGTTCGTTCAAGAAGATCGGGGTCCTGCCGGAGCCTTAAACCATGGTCGGCCAAACCACGGTAACCGATAGCGGTTCGTGACCAACACCCGGGCAACTCCCTCCCCTTGACCATGCAACAAATACAGGTAAGGTCGGATACCCTTTAGTCGACACCCATTGCCCAGCGCACTGACTTCTCAAACCTCGGTCACCAAGTCAAACCGAGTTGTAGCTACCCGTCAAGCCAAGTCTCTTCACCTATGTGCACAAGGTCATGTATGGTATTCCCTAACACTAGGCATACATAGCAAGTAGACCAGCTACGAAAAACACCGCGAAAAACGTCACAACTGAGTTCCCAATCGCGAACTCCAATTCACGATCGCGAACTAGAGTTCGCGACGTGAACTATGATCGTGAACTCTTCGCGACGACTAACAAATTTCTCTGGACCGACTTCCCGATCGCGAACTAGGTTCGCGTCGCGAACTCCCTTCATCTGGCGATTTCCTGCATTTTCACCAAGTATGCATATATCGAACCAATTGTGACCGAACACAAGTTGGAGATTAAATCCACTCACCGTTACTTCCACTTGTCGAACTCAGAGGTCTAATGTTTCTGAGTCTCGATCCCGATTCCTGTACACCAAAGGAATACCGAATTAGTGTATAATTCCACCAAATCATAAACAATGTTAAATACACATTTAACATTAACACTTGCACTAACTAGATAACCAAACACTTAAGTCATTATATGAACATGTCATGACCATTTACACTTACACAACAAGTCAACTAGTCATTTTGCAAGTCTTTCACCCAAACGGGTCAAACCGGATTATTAAACAATAATACATCCTACAATTGTAAACATAACATCAACTTGCAATTCACCAAATGTTACCAATAACATTGCTAATCACATAATCCTAACAAAATACTTACATTTTCACAATCCAAGTTATTTTAAGTCATTTTACCACTAAATGGCCCAAACGGGTCAAAATCACATAATTGTCAACATGCCCAATTATTACCTCTTTAATCCTACAATGAACTTTACCATGACATTAAACCACATTTGGCAAGTCATAATCATATATCAATTCGTCAAGTTCCAAGTTACCAACAATCCATGTATTTCACTTCCAAATTACTAGTTAACCATTTTTTAACTAAAAACATCCAAACACAACTACAAATGCTATAATCTACCATTTAGCAAATCATAACTAATTAATCAATCTAACAAGTTCATAACTATCACAACCCAACTATTTTACTTCAAAATCATAAGTTATAACTTTTGACCCAAATCGTCCAAACACTAGCTATCCAATCTCACCAAAACTTGACATAATCCATAACTAACATATTTGACATATTATCACTTCCTACATATTAATTCAACCCACAATAACATTAAAACCCATATTAAGTCAAGTTAGAAGCATAATCCAAAACCACACAATTGATACACACACACCCACACACACACACCCACGAACACACACACACACACATGTGTACATTTTGCTAAAAAGGTCGTACCTTATGCTAAAATACTTGTACCCATACAACAAAACATGTCAAACTTTGTATAAACACTTAACATAACATTTAACACCATAATCACCAACCAAAATCTTAAGAACACATAAACCCTAATTTATCAACTATCATGGAATCGAAAACGAACACATATAGGTTGAAGCTTACCTCAAGAGCTATCCAAAAACGTGTTCGGATTAAAGATTGGCCAAGAAACGAGCTATGGATCTTCAAGGTAACTCAAGAACACAAAAGGGTTTTAATGGAGTTTTCTAGAGAGAAGTTAGAGAGAGAGAGAAGAGAGACGTAGAGAGAGAGAGAGAGGTGGAGACAAATGAATGAGAAAGGTGGAGGTTGGCCCTCCATACCACTGCCAACAAAACACACAAGAGGGGCCCTCTTTGTCATCTTTTAATTTTAAGCAATACAATATAAAAAGTCCATTTCGTAGTTAATTTATTTAAAATAGCAAACGGACTCCAATTTTAAAAACGAAAGCATTTCTGGAAACGAGATCCGACAAGGAATCTAAAGATAAAAAAATTACATTTTCATTTAAACATTTCAGAAAATAGATATTTTAATCCCTTGATTAAAATATCACAAAAGACAAAAAGTCAAACAATTCATTTAACACTCAATCAATTTATTCCACATATGGTCAAATAGATATTTTCAAATATCAAAATATACCTAAAACATCTAGGCCAGTTTTAGGATGTTACATCAAGAATTCGAACCCTAGCTAAGAAAAAGAGATGACTTACTTGTTTCTTGTACAATTTCGAGCTTAGCGATTAAATTCCTCAAAGATGGAAGCTTCAATTTAGAAGAAAGATCAAGAATCAAAGATGTGTGTGTTTTGAGTGTGTATCGAGAGAGAGAGAGAGAGCAGATAAAGAGGCTGAGATTGAGATGTGTTTAGATAAAGACTAAAGTTTGAGTCAGCCCCAAGTCTAAAAACGTGGTCAGCCTCAGGAGAAAGCTGGAGCTGCCCAAAATTCGTTTTTATCGGTATAATACTGAAATTCTGATGTTTAATTCGGAACCCTAAAATACTCTGTTTTCAATTCTGAAAATACCGTTGGAACCCTCGTTCAAAAGAGAACCTAGATATATAAAAATCATTCTAATATATATCTATCTCAGTATACAAATAATTTAAATAATTCTAATAAAATCCTAAAAATTAAAATATAATAGATAATACTTACAAATATTATTAAAATACCAGACCGGGTCTCGGGGTGTTACAGTTGTACAGTTAGCTTTAAAACTTGTATATTGTGGCGTAGACATTAAAAGTTGTGGTGAAGAAATGAACTCCCATAAAAACAATGATAACATTGTATTTGGTTTTGAACTTCTTAAATAAACTCTGTGTTTATAAAAAATTAAAACAATAAAGATTAGACCACTCCCAATGGTAAATGCAACTGACGCCGTCAGTTGCTGCCAACTCAATGCCACGTCAGCAGACAAACTAACTAACACTAAACTGATGTAGTCTTGCCAACAGCACTCCGTCACTTCACCAAATTTGGGCCCCACCATTTACTTTTCTTTTTTTAATAAAAATATACAACTAATTAAAACATATAACTAATAAAAATAAATTTCATTAATTAAAAAAACATTACATAAAAAAGACATTAATTAAAAAAAAGACATTAATAAAAAAAACTACTAGTCAATAGATTCATTGTCTTCTTCGTCTTCGTCTTCGTCAACCAGTCCTTGTGTTCCCGAACCCTCACCGTCACCTTCCTCGTCATCCTCATTAAAAATCGCCAAATCCTTATGAAATTTCCTTGCAATTGATTCTTGAGCTTGTTCAAGCATTTTCTTACGACTTTCGCTAATATTGGTAGTTTGGTGGTGGTTGTTGGTACTGAAAGTTTGGTGGTGGTTGGTGGTATTGGTAGTTTGGTGGTGGTTGTTGGTATTGAAAGTTTGGTGGTTGAGAGTAATGGAAGTTGGGTGGTGGTTGTTGGTATTGGTAGTTTGGTGGTGGTTGAGAGTAAGCCGCAAAACCAAGCGATGGTGTCGGGTTGCTTGTTTGACCCGAAGAAGAACCGACCGGTGAGGGTGGGGGATCCATGGAGTTTGAATTAAATAGCTCCCACACGTCGTTGGATACCGATGGCTGACGTTTTTGGACATTTTTTCAAGTTTGGGAGGAAATATGAATTTGTTGAGAGATAAAGAAGGTGAATGTGGTGTAAAAAATAGAAGAAATGAGTAGGTATTTATAGATGTAAAAAGTTTTAATTTTTTTGGATTTTTTTTAATTTTTTTTGAATTATTTTGAATTATTTTGAAATATTACCGTTTATTTTGAAATATTACCGTTTAAAAAAAATTGAATTATTAACGGCTAGAATTAAAGTACAAGGGGGTCCCACCATTTCCGTCCCTTCCTCCGTCCCCATAGTGGCGAGAAGACAACCGGCGGAAAAAGCCACGGGCCGTGCCAACGGTGCCACCAACCGGCGGACAGAGTGGCGAGTCGTTGACACCCATCTTATAGTTTCGTACTTCATTACTTCCCAACTTTTACAAGTACATGATAGTTTTGAAAGTTACATTAAGATGCAACTATAGTAACTATTTCAACAAAGTATGTTTTAGTACTTTTTATAAAACAATTAATTAGCTAGGTTGTTTTTTTCACCCATAATTCATAAATTCGTGACTTTTAAGTCACTTGAAAGGTAATTATACTTTATACGTGTAAAACTCATGTGTTTTTTTTTTTACCAGCAAAAAGAATGTAACGGGTTGAGCTTCGGCATTGCCATCACACCCCGAGGACCTTCAACAAATATATATTATAAATAGAAAGCTAGCAAATACAAATAAGAACTAAACAACGGTTTTTTAATCCAGTCAACCCACGTGATCTTATACGATTGATCACGATGAGTTAACCAATTAAAAGAAAATAAAATAATACTATCAACAATGTCCCCTTTTCTAATACTACCAACATCAAACAAACACGAGTTTCTAAATCGCCAAATCATCCAACACGTAGTTATTCCGATATTATGAAGCTTTACCTTTTGGGCCTTATTCATTGCCAAAACCGTGCACCAATTCCACCAATCTTCCATCGAACCTCCCGAAAAGCAGCTTTTATCACACCACTTACAAACCGCCGCCCAAACTTGACTTGCAATATTACATGTAAACAATATATGATTTACCGATTACATCCCATGATTACAAACAGGGCATAAGATGGAATCAATTTCCAAGGCTCTTCGGGATAGGTTTTGTCTAGTCGGTAGTCGGTCTCAAATCACGCGCCATAAAAAGATATTAACTTTTATAGGCACTTGATTAACCCATCGAGTTTGCAGATTATTACCCGGATGAAGCGATAAATCAATAAGCTTCCGAGCGGCAGCCACCGAGAACCCATTTTGCACGTCTCGAGCCCAAACCAATATGTCCGAACCACTCCCCATGAAACTAGATCAAGCAAGGATTTCAATAAACCAAATTGTTCCATTTCAATACCACTTCTAATTTCCCTTCTCCAATTCCATACCCAACTACCATCCATCCTCTTATCACCAACATAATCATTACTTCCGTTATCCAATCTAAATAAACGATTATAAACATCACAGGTTGAGGAGATATCCACACATCCGTCCAAAATTTAATTTTATCGCTACTAACTAGCTCGTATCGCATATCTTCATATTTAATAAAATGATTCTGATGAAGAAACTTCAAGGACCCAATTATACACGACCACGTACCGTTCGCATGACGATTTTTGTAACACCTCAATTTTCTTTAAAACAATTTAAACTTTTTAATATTTAAAGTCTGTCATTCAAAACCCATAATATCCAAAACATGATTCAAACAAAACATTCGGAATGATTAACAATGTGCCAAAACCTGGTGTTACAAATATATCATGTCTAAAGTCTAAGGAAATTAGGGTTATACACCGAACTTAATCATCCAATGCTATAACTACGGGACGCCTAATCCTTAGCTCCCAAACCTGAGTACATGGACATAAAAGAAAACGTAGTACGTGAGACAAAATTGTCTTGTGGTTAACATGAGTTTTAGACCCGGTTATAAACATTTGCAATAAAATAACATTTAAGTAAATATCACATTGCACATAAGTCAAACATAGTCTCGAGCTTGCCCTAAGCTCACATATACGCGACGGGTCATCCCGAAGCAAACTCCCCCGATATGAGTTATCATCAAAAGATCTCATGGTAATTGGGGTTCTCCCAAACTTACCTAAATCATCACTCCCCCGTCTCGCGGGTTATCGTAATCCCCCCTTTTTATCGGGTTATCATAGTCCCTCTATTGTCGGGTTATCGTTCACTTAGATATACTACCAGAAAAAGATCACATGTACTCACCTTATCAATGATTTCCAAACCTTGTGTAAATCAACACAACCTTACTTCTTAATCAAATAAGTACTTCCAATCTTTAGGTCCTCTTGACCTAACATCAATATCATCACATTAACTAGTTATTATCCATAACTAATCACTACTTAATCTATATTAACATTCATAACCACCAAGTTCATCCAACTTGGTGGAATCTCAAACCCTAGTTCAAGATTTTCATTAAAAATCTCAAATCCAACTTGTACACATTGATTACAAGTTTACAATGAGGTTTTCTACACCCATGTTTAGTCATTTTCCCAAAGATGATATGGTTGGTTGTCCAAACCACCATTTTTACCCAAATGAAGCTTACAATCAAGGTAGATAAGCAAGATAATCAAGAATCCTTACCCTTGATGTTTGAATCCTTCAAGATGGTGAAGATTTGAGCTCCAAACCTCCAAAAGCGTCTTCTTTCTCCAAGAAAACTGGTACGACCCGAAATTTTGTATCGAATAAATTAAGTAAAAATATTATAAATGGGGATAAATCGTTTAAAATGCATGGGAATTGGATTCGTGTCATTTGGATATCGTTTGATATGTGTAATCTGTTAATAAAGCCGAAACCGGATCAAAAAGGGCATCAAAAAGTGCAGCCTAAGTTACCAGATGCAGATAGCGACGCTATCTTGTGCCAAGTTGGGACAGCGAACCGAAATAGCGTGTTCCGTAACGCGAAATCGAGATAGCGAGGAAGATCGCGACGCGATCTTGTGACGCGAAAAGACGCGGGGCACCCTTTAGCGGCGCGAATTATGGAATAGCGACGCGAAATGTGTCTGGGGCATATAAAAACGGGATTTTGGTCATTTTCTCTCATTTCAAACCCTAGAATTTTCTCTCATAGTGTGTGTGCGTTTTGAGTGGAAAGGAGCTGGTGGATTCGATTTTCACACTCAATCTTGAAGATTCTTGCTCTATTGTTGAAGTATAAGGTAAATCTCTACTCCTTTTTGTTATAGATGGTGTTTTTGGGTAAAAATGGTGAAGTATGTAAACCTAGTTGGAGGGTTTGTCATGGGTGATGAAATGGAAGTATATAACTCAGATCTATGGTATTTTAACAAGGAAAAACATGTTCATAACATGGATTTGTGGAGATCTTAAGATCTATGAAAACCTAGGGTTTTATGGGTTGTCAATTTGGGGAAAGGTGATACTAGTTGTAATCTAGTGGTAGATTATGTAGTCATGATGATGTTAAACCTTGTGTGGTTTTATGATTAGGGCATTTGTTGAAAGACTTGGAGTTCACAAGTCTTGGGAAGTGAAGATTTGGTTCAAGAAGCTCAAGAGGATTTAGTTTGGCAAAGGTGAGTACATGAGACTTTTACTGAGTACATAGCTAATGATTTTTGAAAACTATGAAGTTTTATGAGTCTTTATTAATAAATATTTTTAATAAAGATATGATTAAAAGGATAAGAGAATGCAAGTAATAGACCATTTAAGTATGTCTAAATGACTAACGTTTTTTTGAAATAGATTTATGATAATGAAAAGTAATTAATAATTCTTTATTAATATGATATTTAACTAAGGGTAATGGTTAATAAAGTATGATATTTGACTTATTAATAATATGTATTAATAAAGCTAATAACAATGATTTTCAAGAATAAAGTATTAATTAGTATATTATACTAATAAAAGTAGTGATTGATTTGCTAGGAGAATAAGTAATAAGTGACTAGAAATAGATTTGCATTCTAGTCAAAGAGAAGCTAAAGTAACATGATTTCGATAAATGATAAATATGTTTTATTTAATAAAGGACTTGGTAAAGTCAATATTAAATTTGATTAATAAATGAGAATAATATGATAATTAGAATAGGTGTATTCTAATTTATGTTGAGTATGTATTATTGGGGCATAGACCCGTATGTGATGATTTCAATATGTGTTGAGAAATGGATCCGGATCATAGTTAACCCACACAAGCTGGGGGAGTTAGTGACACCTACTTGGGGAGGTACCACCCTGCGCAAGAGTAGCCTGTCGAGAAATAGTTAACCCGGAAACGGGGGAGTTTTAGTTAACCCGGAAATGGGGGAGTTTCAGTTAACCCGGAAACGGGGGAGTTTACCTAGTTAACCCACATCGGGGGAGTTTGCTTCGGAGAGGTCCGTAGCGTATGTGATAAAGATTTGGTGAGCTTATGGATAGCTTACGTGTATGTGACTACGTGATGACTAAGCTTATGGTTAGCTTACTAGTAAATACGAATAAGCGGTAAGGATATAAGTTGATAATTAATAAGTGATTAAAGAAAAGAAATGAATATTATTATTGAGATTGGGTCGAAAAACCCATGTATCTCACGAGACTATTTTGTCTCACGTACTACTTTGTTTTGTGGCTATGTACTCAGGTTCAGGATCGATGGATTAGAAGGTCCCGTTAGAAGTGGCCTAGTGTTGATCAGCTCGGGAGCTCGTAGGTAGATCTCGTTATCCTATGGTTATGATATTGTTTTGTAACACCGGTTTTAATACTCTGATAAACTTTTAAAGGTTTTTGTTAAACCGTATTTTGAGACATTGGGCTTGTAATATTTTTATTTGAAAATATGTTTTAAATGATGTTTAAAAAAAATTGAGGTGTTACAAAAACGGCTGCACTATGTGTAGGGTTGTAGGTGTGATTAAACCCTAGCCTACACTCAACTTTATATAGTACAGAGCAACCTCGCGACGGGCTCGCGCCCAACCTCGCGTCGCGAGGTGACGCGCCTTTCTCCCTTACTTCCCGATCGAAGGACAACTTATCCATACCTCGCGCCTGCCTCGCGTCGGGCTTGCGCCGCGAACCCCAACGCGAGCTCGGCGCTAAAATCTCTCGTTTGCTCTCTGAAATCCCTGTATGCTTATTCGCGGCTGCTTCGCGACTCCCCCGCGACGCGAGAGCTGTCTGGGTCAGTTTCTTGGTCTTTAAACTTGTTTCCATCTAAGTCTTGACCCATTATTGATTATACTAAGTCCCAAACATTCAAACATTCGATACAGCACAACGATAAACATGAACTAATATAGATAACGAAATTCGTATAAATCCCGAATTAAATACAAATACGAATATAAAAATTACGGTCGTTACAATTTCACTTTGTTTAACCACTCCACCATCTTCACCATGAATAGCTTTAATAACCTTACACCATAAAGCATTTGTTTCAATAAAAAATCTCAATCTCCATTTTAAAAGGATAGCTATATTTAAAGCTTTCAAACTAGCTACACCAAGCCCTCCATTTTCTTTCCTTGCCAAAATATTCTTCCACGGAATCCAATTTATTCTATTTTCAAACTCTTGACTTCCCAGAAATATCTAGCCCGAATTCTTTCAAATTTCTCTAGAATAGATTCCGGGATTCTAAATAATGACATCCAATAAACCCCGACACTACCAAGAACTTTGTGTTTATTGATATAAAAAAACAGAAGACATTATTAAGGTTATGGCCTAATAATAAAGACTCATGAAATAATCTCAAGGTTATGGATTTGAAACTGATAAGTATTATAACTCCTTATTGATTATTGAATAGAATATGTGAATTTGTTTGGTTTTGCATAAAAAATACACACATCGACACATGCTTTATGGGTTAACTGGATCAAATGATCGCCGTTAAAAAAAACTGGCTCAAATGATCAACAAATATATAAATATTACCACTTGAAACACATGCACCAACTAGGTATCTTCATGATAAATATTAACTGGATTTTGAAGCTTCACTAGGTTAGTGAATTAAACAGTTTCTTTATTAGTTACCAACCGGATAATAGATTAACCAGATAAGTTATTTTGTTGAAAAGTAATGGTATTTAGTCCTACCATTTGTTCGTATTCATAGTTCTACTCATTAGATGAAGACATGTGTCAAAATCAATGAATAATATTAAGAGAGAGAATTAGTGGAGTACACATATCATCCTATCAAGTGTGTAGGACTATTAGTATGACCAAATTGTAGGACTAAATATCATTTCTCTTTGTTGAATCATATGTTCGGTTTTTTAGTTAACGAACTAGATACGTGCTAACTAATGACACTTTTTAACGAATTGTATCTAGTAATCTAGTGGTTGGTGCTCATGAATGACTTTATAGATGTTATGAGTTCTGATGCAGATACGTAATCGAGTGGAAGCTAAAAACCTAGCTTAGAGTTTGTTCGGCCAACCGAACTCCAAGAACACGAGTTCTTGTGTTTCAACAGAAATGTTTTTATTAATCTCAAATAACTTGTCATCCAACCTTACAATACGATAGTTTAAATTCTAGTAACTAAAACAAATCCTAAACCAATACGAAAAGAAACAAACTAAAAGATAAGAGCTAAAACAAACTTTAAAAGATAAACCCTAAAAACTTGGTTGGATGGTTGGATAGAACCGTATCATCCTCCCCCTGAAAAAAATGACTCGTCCTCGAGTCACTATCTTCATCGGGCTCGTACGGGGACAGATCAACAACATTAGAGCTGGCGGAGACTTTGCAAACGGGTCGGTTAAGCTCAAGATCATGGATCCTTTGCCGCAATCATTCGATTTTGATGTCACGTGGGTCACGTTGTTCAAACCCGATGCCTCTGGCGGCGTATCTACGGTTTTGACGGCGATCTTCCATACGGCCAGACATCTCGAATCCGTTGTTGTAGCCGTTCGATCTCAGCGACATCTCGTGGGTCACGTTGTTCATGGTCGTTGCCTCTGGCAGTGAATCTACGGTGTTGACGACGATCGTTGCCCCAATATTGTTTATTCGGGCACTCACGTTTTAAGTGACCGAGGCATTGACACTTATAACAACGAAGCGGTGGGGGTCGTGTTCCCGATGGAACAGTCGGTGGTGTGGGATCCGGTTTGAGCGGATCGGTTCGAGGGGTGGTGTTTGGTGCCGCAGCTCGGTTAAAACGGTTCCGTGTAGGCCGTTGTTTGCTTGCAAGTTGTTTTTCGACCCTTTGAGCTAACCTGCACACATCAGAAAAAGACCAATATTGTTGTAATGATACGACATCGGAAATTTCCGGTCGTTAAGCCCCCAAAAACCTAGCGATGATCTGTTCATCGTCTTCCTCCAATCCGCACCGCATACGTAAACGCTCAAACTCTATGATGAAGTCTTCAATGGAAAGTAAGTTTTGTTTGAGGTTGTGATAGTCTAGGTACGAATCCTGTTTGTGGTTAACAGGTAAAAACTTGGAACGGAGTAACCGTTTCATCTTGTCCCAAGTTTCCACTTTATGTTTACCTTGTCGGTGTCGTTGGTGTTGTACGTGTTCCCACCATAACGATGCATATTTACGTAAACGAATGGAGACAAGTTTTACCTTTAGATCATCGGGGATTTGTTGTAGGTTGAAAATTCGTTCAACGGTTTGAAGCCAATCGATGAAGTCGTCCGGCTGCATGCGGCCTTCAAATTCAGGGATATGTGGTCGAATGCCCAGTGCTCGGAGGTGATCCCATGGTTGCGGTGGTGGTGGTTCGTGATGTTGATGATGCCGACGGCCAAAAACATTGTAGCCGTCTTCCTCGTCCCACGCTACGGATGGGGTGGCGGAGTGATCCTCCTGTTCGGATTGGTTGAGCTCGAGCTCCCGAATCCGTTGTAGCAACCGATCAATCTCAGCGACGTCACGTGGGTCACGCTGTTCATATCCGTTGCCTCTGGCGGCGTTTCGACGGATCTGACGACGGTCTCCCTCAGGGCCCGACATCGTGATACAACCTGTTGTCTCTGATACCACTTGATACAAATTCGTAATCGAGTGGAAGCTAAAAACCTAGCTTAGGGTTTGTTCGGCCAACCGAACTCCAAGAACACGAGTTCTTGTGTTTCAACAGAAACGTTTTTATTAATCTCAAATAACTTGACATCCAACCTTACAATACGATAGTTTAAATTCTAGAAACTAAAACAAATCCTAAACCAATACGAAAAGAAAAAACTAAAAGATAAGAGCTAAAACAAACTTTAAAAGATAAACCCTAAAAACTTGGTTGGATGGTTAGATAGAACCGTATCAAGTTCGGTATTTTTTTAGGTAAACATTTACCAAATAGTCATAAAATGACTCAGAAACAGCCATGACATAGGTATGCTTTGTACATCATGAGTAAAATTCAAACACCCAAATAGCACATCATAGGGAATGCACCTAAAAAAAGTAAGATTGTTTCTATTTAGTTGTATAAAAAAAAAGTAGGACATGATACACAAAGTAATTAATCGTAGCCTTGAACAGTTAGCACCCAATTCTTTTTTTTTCTTCTTAATATTTTTTGGTGGAGAGCAATCAACCATGCCTCCTAAATTCTTCACTTCTTGGCTCACTCCAATAGCCATCAATGGGACCAAAACCCACTTCGCTACGTGCCCATTTCTTCAGGTCCCACGCCTTATAAATATATCCACATCACCACCTTCTTATTAAATCCATACCACACCCGCAGACTCGAATAAACCGTCTCACCACCTTCTAGCACCTCAAATGGTGAGATACACTTCCATTCAAAATTCATATCGGAATTAAATATTCTTTTTTAATTCAATAATTCTACCGAATTATTCATGATAATGTTGATTAGTTTTTTGAATTTCAGTAATCTTATGGAATATTCTCCACTAAATCCTTCACAATTTTCTTATTTAATACTTTCAGTAATTCTTAATTTCTTAACTCCTTTCATCGATTGTTAGGTATTTTCGTTTGAAAAAATGGCTGTGAGATCAAAGCGTGTTACTGATCCTCTAGATGAACGAGTTAAGAATCGGATCGTTGGTCGTGATCGGCCGGAAATTATGTACGGTAGCAGCGGAAGCGAACACAGCGGCGCCGGCAGCCAAATCGCCGATGATTCATCATCATCGTCGCCATCTCAGTCGCTGTCGTATCTTCTTCATTGTTTTGATCAGCACTTTGAAGAAGACGAACAGAAAATTGCGATCAACGGTGATGAATTAGACGGAAATCATAAGGAGGATAATGATTCCGATTCTGATTCCGATCGCGTGGAAGCAAAAATCGAAGAGATGATATCGACATTGCGTAGTTTGAATGGCGATAGGTTCAGAAATGTTCTTCACGCGAATATTTTAAAAGCTATGGAGGTTTTTCGATCTCTTAGACCTGATTCACAGATTCTCAATCGTAACGTGATGTTGTTTCTTCAAAAAGTCGGCTACAACGCGGCGATATGCAAGACAAAATGGGAGACCTGCGGCGGACTCACCGCTGGTAACTACGAGTTCATCGACGTCGTCCGATCCGATTGCGGTGTACGTTACTTCATCGACCTCAACTTCGCCGGAGAGTTCGAGATCGCCAGACAAACAAATCAGTTCCGATGCTTCTCACAAAAATTGCCGATTGTTTTCGTCGGAAAAAGCGCAGATCTGAAGATCATCGTGAAGTTAGTGAGTGATGAAATAAGGCGGTCACTGAAGAGCAGAGGATTACTCCTTCCTCCATGGAGAAAAAACCGGTTCATGCAGAACAAGTGGTTCGGGCCGTACCGTCGAACGGTAAACTACACTCCGTCAAACATCCCGTCGGCGTTCTCGGTTCCGGTGAATCAAACGGCATCGGCGCTTAAATGCAGTATGATAGGATTTAGCGTTGTTGACAATGCTCCGTTACTCAACGCGGCAACCCGTACAAGATAACTTAAAATATTTTTGTAATCTAGAGATGCTACAGTTTGGCCTTTTTAAATCGAGACAACAAGAGTAAATATTGATTATTATAATATTACTATAAAATCAGGGTTCGTTATATCGATGTTTTGCACCAAACTCTAGTCATTTTTAAAAAAAATAATTACTTTTATATCCTTGTAAAATCTATAAATATTTCTATATCCTTATCAAATTTATAAATTATCACTATATTCTTCTAAACTTTATAATTGCCTCTATATCATTTTAATCTTTAAAACTCTCTTTTATGTCTAAGAACTTATTTTAATATTTATTTAATCATTATAATATCAATAATTATCAAATAAGTATGCAATATATCTGTTGATTACGTATTAAAATCATATTTATTTGCATGTATTAATGATATTATCACGATTTAATAAATAATAAAATAGGTTTTTAGACATTAAAAATAATTTAAAAGGTTTGGAAGGATATGAAGACAATTATAAAGTTTAAAAAGACATAGAAATAATTTATGAATTTCAGAATGATATAGAATTAATTTATAAGTTTTATAAGAATATAAAAATAATTATCTCTTTTTTAAAATGGTAAGGATTTCATTACTATTTCATTGTATAGTTAATAGTTTACTTGGCATATTCTAATGATGTAATTTAAATTTACGTTAGAAAACTATTTTCTTGTAACAAGTTCTTATGACGAAATTTAATATTGTATATAAATCCTGAAACTCACTAAATAAAACCATTTATTGTAATACATTCACTACAAGCAAATGAGATATATATGTTCATTCAATCTTATAAATCATTAGTATAATTAAGAGTAAATTACACTAATCATTCTTATAATTTATACTAAATTTCATCAATAGTCTTTGGTATCAGAGATACATTGACAATGCTTTATTCTGAAATTTTTGTCAATAGAAGAGAGAGGGAGAGAGGACATGAGAGGAAGAGAAAGTAGTAGAGAGACAAAGAAGGGTTTAGTTGTGTGGAGTCAGTGTCTCCTCTGTTCAGTCGCTTCAGCATCTTCTTCACTAGGGTTCATTCTTTAAGACTACTCGGAGCGGGTCACACGGCGTGGAGATTTTGATGATGTGGAGGTGAGGTGGAAGGCTCCACAACGTGGAGAAAAGTTTGAACACCACCCCCCCCCCCCCCTCCACATGTGGAGGCAAGGCGTGGTGGATCTATGGCCACAACAACGTGAAGAAACGGTGTGGAGGGAGCATGTGTGAGTGAGATGGTGGGGCCCCTTTCACATGCAAGAACGGTGTGGGGGGGGGGGGGGGGGGATGGTCTTTTTTTAGTGTGGTGTGGTGGGTTGCCACATGGGACAACACCACCAGTGGCGGATCCAATGGGTAGCAACCAGTGGCACGGGACACTACTCAAAATTTTTTTCCACAGGGTAAATTATATATATATATATATATATATATATATATATATATATATATATATATATATATATATATATTTGTATTATGATGATATTGAATTAAAAAACCTACCAAATAGCATAGAAGAATCTTTAAAAACCTTAAGTATTAGCATATAGTCCAACTCAAAGCTCAACCCAAAATCTAAATCTAATAAAAAAACTTTGTGTTTGTGTAGTTCTAAACCAGCATGTACATTGTACGCACCCCACGCCTTAAAAGCCTTCTAACATGTTTCCTCCACGCCCACTCGGCCATCCATGATCCACAATCTCAATCTCAATTTATCTTTTGCACATAAAAGCGTTTCTAAATTCAGTTGGAGTATACCATAATTTCATCAACGTCTAAAAAATGGGTATGTTTTATCCGTTTAATTTCTAGGTCGATCAACGTCAAAAAAATATTATTATATTACATCCGCAAAAAAATTATGATGCTACTACTAGTGGAAAGTTCTAGTTCCGCCCCTGAACACCACATACCCCATTGATGTCCCATACCGCATAGCCTAAGTTTAAAGCCAACAATCTTAAGGCGTTCACGGTGGCGACATACACATATATGTGGTTTATTTAGAAATTAAGGAACGTGAAAGTTTTCTCTTCTCCCGTAAGAGAGAAGGAGGTGTTTATTAGTGGTCAAATTTAAAAACGTTCTTATTTTTTGATTAAAAATAGCTCAGGAACCATAGTTAATTGTTTGTGTTTAATTGTGTTTGATCCGAAGTGTTGTTTATTGCTTGTTTGTTGTTCGTTCTAGCTTTGCTAGTTTGTTCTTAATTTATTAGCACTAAAAAAATGTCAGTTAATGGGTTGGAAACGTGCACGGAAACCAAATGATTTCCAAAGATCGTTTATGACTTTTTCCCGTTTTAATATATTATCTCGTATGGTTACTGAATAATTTAATTCAAAATCTCTTTAATAAAGTTAAAATACAACACAATGATAGCATTTTTTATATCCACTTTTTTAGAGTTTACAAAAAATGTTGGAACGGAAACATAACAATAATCATCACATATCACAAGTATTTGTAAATTTTAGTGTAATAAAATAAAATATTTAGTCCTATATAGGCGTGTGTGTTTGTAAATCGAGCACATATACTCGTATCAGCATTAAAAAAATCACAATTCACACCTTTCATACTCATACCGATACGGATACATTGTCAATTATAAAAGAAAGCAAAACCACATATAGTAACTTTAGTCGACGTATTTATCTTTTATATAACATATAATGAATCATAACAAAAATCAATTGTGCATAAGACCAGGTGTAATGGGTGATAAAACTTGGTTTGGTGACTCCTGACATGTCAGTTGACATGTCAACTTTTTCTCTTGCAACCAAACACATGAAAAATCCCGACTAAACCTACGTAACCGGCGATCAAACCCCTTCTCTTCCTTTCCCTTCCTTTTCACTGCGACCCTTTCCGGTCGTCTGGACGACCAAAAACGCATGGGGATGCGTCGTAGGTCTTCCGACGTAAGGGGGAGACGTGTTTGCCTTTGGGGGACGCCCCATTATGCAGAGTCTAAGAGAAGTAGAGAACTGAAAATATATCAATGGCTTATAACTTTTTAAAAGTTAAATTTAAATTAATTAAAAAAACAAACATTGCTGAAACTAAAAGCAGAACACAAGATTTATGCCAAATTGCCAATAGATGGAATTGAAGCGGTTTTCTCGTTTTGGCCCTTGGAAGAAAGAGAGAGGTGAGTGGAACCCACAAAGACCGTTGGCTTAGTTGGAGGGTCGCTATAGGTCTAATTGTCCTTTTCATCTTTAAAAAGGTTTATATATCCCCCTGCCCTCACTATCATATGATTCTGTTTTATTTCTCATGTAAATTCCGTATCAAATTATTAATAATCTTATGAAATCATATACGTAGTAATTTGAATATATAACCAAAGTATCTATTGAACTTAAGAAGTAAAAACCGATAAGTAACTTCAATGATGACTATATAGTAACAACAACAATGATACGCAATCCCGCCAGATATGAGGTACGATGTAGGTAATACGTAAACAATTAAATCTCTATCCGGAGTAGAGAGTTTGTATTCCGAAAATCCTCTGACAAAAATATATCTATAGACTAACTAACTCATCACAAATTCACGAATTTAACATAGCAACAAATCACAAACGTGTGAAACTCGACAACTTCTTCAAATTTGATGCATACTTAGAGAAATGGACGAAGTCTCTCAATGCAAGATTATAGTTTATACTTCCAAGAAACTCAAAATGAACAAAGGCGAGTGGGGGTTCGATCGTAAGCAACTCTATGGTTTTAGGGAGATTTAGGATCTTACAATCCATAAATCACTGGAAAAAATGTATGTTTTGAACAAGTATGACGATACTAGTAGGATGTCACTTAAGCTAGCCTTATTTTGTTCATCTACAGTTGATAAACACGGATTCTACTTTTTTCCTTACCTTCTCCATTACACCTTACTTTTTCCCTTACCTACTCCATTATACCTTCACCTACTAACTCATCGTGTAACTGTGGTTTTCTTGAAGAATACGAGAACCCTAACCCTACCCCAACCGCACATCATCCTAGGGATGTGTTCGGTTCCGGAACCGCACCGAACCGGACCGGAACCGGTAAACCCGGTAACCGAAAAAAGGAAATTTCAAGGACCGAGAACCGGACCGGTTAAACCGGTTCCGGGCCCGGTCCGGTTCCGGGTTGGTTCGGTCTTCAAGCGGGTTTAGAACCGGTAAACCCGGTTTTTGTGTTTGCCATCCGATTATACATTTTCGGTGCATATTTTCATCTTAAAATATATAACTTAAATATTTTAGCGTACTTTTAATAAAATTATGATGTTTGCGGGGGTTCGCGGGCTGCTTCAAGTAAAATATGTTTCTATTAAAAGCCTATATACCTATTATTTCGACATATATATATGAAAACTCGTAAGTCTATATACCTATTTAAATGCCGGTTCCAAACCCGAAAAAACCGGAACCGAACCGGGACCGGAACCGGTAAACCCGGTTTGTTAATTTTTATCAAATCTAAGAACCGGGAACCGGACCGGTTAAGCCGGTTCCGGTTCGGTTCGGTGCCGGTTCCGGTTCGGTCCCGGTTTTCCGGTTTTTATACACACCCCTACATCATCCTTTTGTCTTTTCAGTTTTATAGAGAAAGAACGTGTGTTGGTAAAGCTTCTTAGATTTTATTTTCTCTCACATGGATCCTCCTTCCGATCATCTTCTTCTTTCGAGCATCTCCAACCATAAACTCTATAAAACTCACTCTATCTCTATAATTGGTGGGTCCGTTACTCTAAACATAACCTCAACTCCAACCATAAACTCTATCAATCCCTCTAAAACTAGTGGGACCCATAAAAATCATACTTTTAATTAATTTATTTTACATTACAGAAGAAAATTAGAGTGAAGGATATGTGCAGCCCATGGATACATGGGGTCACTTCAAATATAAATGGACTTTTTCTCTCACTCTAAACATAGAGTGAGTGATAGAGGTGAGTTGGAGAAGATAAAACTTCAAAAATATAGAGATAGAGGGATTGATAGAGTATGATCGGAGATGCTCTTCCTCACATATTTAGGGCATGTTTGGGAAAGCTTATTAACGGGGCTTATTAGCTTATTAAGCTCAAATGCTCAAATAAGCATGTAAATTTAACTTAAAAGCAAGAGATTGTCGGGGATTCTGAAATTTCCTTTAACGGGTGGTCTTGGATGCTGCAATCGCCTTGATGGCGGAGATTATCTGTTGTTGGGGCTCTCCTTTCACCGAAATTTCGACGACATTGTCGAGATGATGGTTTAGGGTTTTTATTTCCACCATTGATGGATTCGAAAAGCTTGACAAAACGGATATAATGATAGAATTGAGGAAATAAACGTGAAATTAGAATGAAAGATACTTAGATTTGCATATTATACAGTGAGATTTCTGTGATTCAATTGGTGTTGTTGGATATTTAGGTTTATGAACACCTCAGATCTAATTTTTTTTCTTGCTAACGGTCAGGCTTTTTCATTTCACTTATTTTTTTTTGGGGTTTAAACTTTAAATTTGTTCGGTGTAATTAATCGACAAAATTTTGTTTAAAGGTGGCTTCTAACAGGTAAATTTGTTTATGATTTCTAAGAATTTTTTTTGCTTATTTTATTATGGATTGTTTATTCGTTTATCTTGAGAAGCATGTTGCCGCAGTTTTCTTTTGGTTGTATTTAATGACAAAGTATGCAATTTTTCTGTCGATGCATTCAAGAGCTATTCTATGTTAATTTGACATCAAATACCACCATAAATGTAGTAGTTTTCAGCACTGCAGTCACATCTTTGAAAGCCAAAGTTGCTTTTGATCCAAATCGTCGTGGTTATGCAATCTATTTTTCTCGAGGGCTGATCCTTTTTAACTAGTTCGTGATTTTTTTTCCCGAATATTATTCCACATTTGTATTTTTCCATTTCTTTTGTAAATTATTTATTTGATATGTTTGTTACTTCTTTGTGCAGGCAAGGAAAGTCAATCCTGAATTCCCATATAATCTTCATCTCGGTATTCAGGTAGTAATAAAATTACCATATGGTACATTAAATAAATAATGACATGTTTGATCAATAAAATACTATGTGAGTCACTAAAAGTTGGCTTTTTGTCTCTTTTGAGTAGTGTTTAAAAACCCGGGTTTTTAATCGACCCAGTACGATGAACGGGTCAAGGGTCACCTGGTTGAACCAGCAGGTCTACTTGAGTAAACTAAAAACATAGAAAAAAATTATATAAAAACTAATCAATAGCGATAAGAGTTCAAATATCTAATTTAGTTAAACACATAGTCCAACCAATTGATGCTACAAATAACAATCAATTGATTAAGTAGATCCTAAAATTGTTCCAAATCACATTCCAAAACAGAATCTGGCCCAATATGTCCATCGTGTATGAAACTGAAATAAGTCAAAATAGTTCAAACTAAAAAGGATTTACAAAAACTTTTAAGCAATTTAATTAAAGTTTAGGCAATTCAATGAAAATTTTAGGCAATGCCCGTTCATCAACTATGAGCAGGCTGATGTGGACTACCAAGGGGGCAACGGGCTATTCGCTGAACCTGGTGGAGTAATGGGTTACGATGAAGAACCGCGATCCAAGAGGTTAATTGAAATCTTTCAAAAAGTTATAATATATGTTTTGTAACGGGTAAAATGTTTGTTTTTAACTTTTTATTTTGCAGGAGATGACATCCAATGGGCTTAGGAGATTGTCAGGCAAGGTAGCCAATATAGGATCTGATCCAATTGGTTGCTGTTTTATGAGTTTCTTGAGAGGATTCAGTCAAAATGCCATGTGGGCCCTACTTATTTAGCCTGGATTCCATTGTTTGATCAGGGATGTGTGGTTACAAGGTATTTTGAATCGGGTCGGATTGGCCCATTTTGGTAAATGATTAGTGTGTTTATGCAGATACAACTAAGAAATGATGTTGTTATCTATGATTAATGTTTTGCTGGTGGGACCGAGATGAAATTGGTTAATGGGACCGTGACACCATTGCACTTAACATTTCCCGCGAATTTCTTGTTCAGGTAATTTAAAAATAATACGGTCTTTTAGTTACTAAATAATATCACTCTGTCAGTTACTATTTTAATGATTAAACATGTAATTTAGTCCATATATTTCTAAAAGTAAAATATTTCTTCCACGTGCTTCGCTTAATATAGATGTCTCGGGGAAAGAAAGAAAGCTCAAAAGGTAAGATTGATAAAGGCTGCAATTGTAGATTTTATTTTTTTTACATTTATTAGTAAATAGATTGATGAAGGCTGCAATTAGGCTGCAATTGTTGCCTAAGTCCTAATTCATGAAGTATGTAAAATGCATTGTGTAGAATCCGTATGTTGACTTATATGGCCAAAACAATTGCATTCTATCTAAATTAGGTTTGTTACCAAAATATTTGTAAAAAATATTTAAAAAACACCATGGCTGTAATTAGGCTGCTTTCAGAAATTATGTTTGCCTTCTGTCAAAAAAATTCAACTACAAAAAGTGGATGATTATTTTCATAATACTTTTGTAAGTATTTCTTATGGATTCGTTAGTTATTGATAAAAACTTTATATTTAAGAGGAGGGTGCATCTAAGGACATTTGTGTGCTATAAATATGATTTTTGTCCGAGAGGAGCTCCATGGTGTAAGTTTATTATGATGATGGAAAATTACATTGAAGAGGGGAAGAGACAATGCTAGAGAGGGAAATGTCTATATTTTGCACGCCAAATACTGTGGATGTAATACTGTTATTAGCATATAATTTTTTAAAGTTTTACTATCTAATACTTTTATAGACAAACATCCCGTCGCGAAGCGCGGGCCCAAAAAACTCGTATATTTCAAATACAATTGTTATGTTGGATTATAATAAACTCTAATATTATAAATTTTATATAAACTCTTATTTTAACATATTTTCTAGCATGAGAATGCGTTATTTATAATTTATAAGTTATAATTACTATATCAACAAACAAAGATTATTGTTTAATTTTAATACTCGGCCTTATTTGATTTAACCTTTATATATATTAGTTTGGTCTATTATTACTCTTTTTCCAACATACTCCAGTACTCGAGCCCTTTAATGCCCTTTATCTGAGAGGACAATTTTATCTATGGTATTAAAGTTATGTTAAAAAGCCAAAAAAACTTTGAACATGATTTTAATACATCATCTTTACCTTGTGCTATTAGTAGTAAAAGCACTTCTAGTATGTCAAACTGACTCATAAAATAAACAGTAAAAGAAGGATTTATGATAAATGGTCACAAAATGGGTATGCGCAAGCTGAAGAAGAATACTGACCAAGCAAATGAAGGGAGCGTTTACATAAAGTTATGTTTCAAACTAGCGGGTTATAGTCTCGCGCGATGCTGCGGGAGATTTTCATATAATATCTAAAAAAACTATTTAATAACATTCATACATTATTCAAAAGATTGTTTTATATTAAAAAATAAAAATATAGGTTTTAAAATATTTCCAATAACATAACATGGAAATAATATAGGAAGTACTGATTATGTAATTGATGTTAATTAGTAAGTGTTAAATTAATAATAATTTGGTTTTAAAAATGAAAAAGAATTCAATCTAAAAAAATTTGGAAAATCTGAACTTTTAGAATTGAAAACTACTTGGCTTGGGCTAAGAAATAATTCAATAAGAAACAATGGTAGCACCTTGAATTAAGAAACAATTAGCAAGGAACAGCAAGGGCGATTCGAACCCCTGACCTACGGGCTACGGGTAAATAATTGCATTGCTTACCAGTGTGCTAATTTGCGAAGGGTTAGACTACCGAATTATAGATATATATTTTAATGCGGAAAATCACTAAATAAAAAAAACATAAAAAGTCGATAAGAATGGCTTGAGTTAAAAAAAATAAAAATAAAAATAAAAATTCATGCTACTGTTCATTCTTCCTTAAATGTTAGGCTAAAGTACATTTTAGTATCTTGAATTTGGCTAACTGAGTCATTTACTATCCTAAACTATTAAAGGTGCAACATGGTACCCTGAACTTGACAAAATGGTCGATTTAGTACCCTAACTAATTAATTTGATCATATTTTCTCGCTTGACTTATTTTCATTAGGGCTTTTGACGGACTAAAAATATACATTCATCTCAATATATTGATATTAGAAGCAAATCTCGTTAGAAAATATAAGTGAGTTAGGGTACTAAATCGATCATTTTGTCAAGTTCAGGGTACTATGCTGCACATTTAATAGTTCAGGGTAGTAGATGACCCAATTAGCCAAATTAAAGGTACTAAAATACATTTTAATCTAAATGTTATACTGTTCATTCTTCCTTAAATGTTATACGTAGTATATTGAATAATAATTATGATATATGATATATTTGTCTTCTCTCTTTTTTTTTTAAGGTGGAATATGTGTTTCATTTCATTCGTGTCTAAATATATATAAGCTGCGATGCAAAAGAGCTAAGCTAAACTTATATAAAGTCATTGGCGGTGTAACCATGAGGTCGCACCATGCGTCCCTTCATTTGGTCGCCCTCATGGTACGCGTCCTTCCCCTTATGCCTTAAGCAATGCGACGCGTCCTTTCCCTTATTTGGCCGTCCAGGCGATCACACCCAATCGTCAAATTTTCAAAACGGTGTGGTTGTTTTCAAAGGGAATGAGTTTGGTTACCGGCTACGTGGGCTTGGTCGGAATTTTTCATGTGTTTGGTTAAAAAAAAAAAAAAAAAAAAAACTAACGTGACGCTCATGTTTCATGGATGATTACACATAGTCTAAGCCTTCATTTACCTCAAAATCAAGAATCTTTAACTAATCATATTGTTTTTAATGAATATTTTTGAGGTATTAGAACACTTGAATCTAGGTTATAAGCTACAACTTCCGCAATCTTGGCCCTTCATCATGATGGTTTGTCGAGCTTCAAATCGGGTTTGTATTCAACTAAATCGTTGAGCTATCGTCTTCTATACTTTACAACTCTAATGCAAAATAACAATTACTCCCTCCGTCCCTAAATAAAGTTCTCATTTCTCCTTCAAGTTTTGTCCCTAAATAAAGTTCTCATTTCTCTAACATAAGGGACCCACTTAATATAATAATATTATTACCAATATTTTCACCACTAACTATCTCTTAAAACACTTTCTCTCTCCAATCAAACCTTATATTTTAATCAAAAGTAATACTAAATACCCCATCATTAACTATCTCCTAAAATGTTATGCCCAACATAAATGAAAATTTTATTTAGGGACGAAAAGAGTACATAATATACATTAAAAAGTTATTTTCACGGAAATTTAATAGAGCTTAAAAATAATAAAACAAAATATCAAATAGCATATACTGTAACGATTCGATTAAGCATTAAAGTAAAATTACATTAAATTGTTGTACGTAAAACGAGTTGTTTTTTCAAAGCCTTCAATTTGGAATATGGTCTAGAAGCACACCTCTCATTTTGACTCTCTTTTAATTGTTCTGCTAAGCAAAGAAAAAGTAAAAACCCGTTCCCCACGCACTTCGGCTTCGCCAACCCCGTATATAAATAAAAATTCCAAAAAAATCGATCAAATTCAAGGAAAACATAACTAGAAACAGTTGTGCGACCGCCATGAACGAAGATCAAATCCCGTCTTTAAATCTTGGGAAACTGAAGGTGATATCGCCGTTGGGAAGAGGTGCTAAAGGTGTGGTGTTTTTGGTGCAAAATGAAGCTTCCGACGGCGAATTGCTTGCTCTGAAGGCGATTTCTAGAGCTTCGATAACGAAAAAGGTGAAGAACAAGGATGGTGATGGTAGTGAGTATAAGAGAACTTTCTTCGAGCAGGAGGTTTTACGGCAATGTCAACATCCGTTGCTACCGAAACTCCGTGGCGTTTTATCGACTGATAATATCGTTGGATACGCCATTGATTACTGTCCAGGACGTGATCTCAATTATCTCCGGAAGAAACAGACGGAGAAAATGTTTTCCGATGATTTCATCAGGTAAAATTCAATTTTGAAATCATAATTACTGCAAATGCATTGCATTTTGTTATTGCAAATTAATACGGAGTATTTCATTTGCTCTGTTTACAAATTCGAGAGACTAATTGAAACAGTTTCATTTCATGATTTTAGGTTTTATGCGGCGGAATTGGTACTTGCGTTGGAGTATCTTCACGGATTAGGAATTGTTTACAGAGATTTAAAGCCGGAAAATGTAATGATTCAGGAAAATGGACACCTAATGCTAGTTGATTTCGATCTCTCGACAAAACTTGCACCAAAATCGTCCACCGGATCCCCGTCACCAAGGACACCGTCACCGACATCCGATCCGATAACAACGAAGAAAAAGCGATTCTCGAAGTTGTACACGTGTTGCCACCCTGCTATCTCGGCGGAAGAGTCGGTACATCCTGTTGACTCAGTCAACTCAGATCCAAGTTACGAGTCCGGCTCACTTTCTAAATCAAACTCCTTCGTCGGAACAGAAGAATACGTGTCACCGGAAATGATACAAGGCAACGGCCACGATTTCGCGGTGGACTGGTGGTGCTTAGGCGTTGTCTTGCATGGAATGCTGTACGGTACGACGCCGTTCCGTGGGTTAAACAGTAAGGAAACATTTTACCGGATTCTATCAAAGACGCCGGAGCTTGTCGGAGAACCCACGGCGTTGAGAGATTTGATCCGTAAATTGCTTGAGAAGGATCCGAAACAGAGAATATCGGTGGCGGAAATCAAGGGTCACGATTTCTTCAAATGCGTTGACTGGGAAAGGGTCCCACAGATCTCGAGGCCACCGTTTATACCTGGACGGTTCGATGACGAGTATACAGATGATATTAAAAATATCGATATAGAAGATTTTGTCCAAGGAGTGTTTAAGGTGGAAGATGACGTGATTGGTGACGTTACAGAGAAGAAAAATGGCCAAAATGCAAACCCAAATTTTCTGGTCTTTTGACTTCATTTTTTTTATTTTTTTATTTAATATTATTTGAGCTACAAACAATAGTAAATGGGGATACATATTGACAAAATGGGTGGTTTGGCCTTTTTCAAATGAGAAAACTGTTGTATGATAAATCTAAACCAGTATCAATATGTTATTTGTAATGAAGATAATAAATGATAACTTTTCAACAAAAATAATGTAATATGATTACTTTTTAACCAAAGATATATATGTGCTAATGTGCATATTTGAATGTTACAATATGAAAGTTTAAAAGTTAAACTGCTAAAAGCCTAAAATGTTAAGTGTTAGTTGGTTTTATTCCTCAGATTATAAATAAGAAAAATTAACTTCATTGAAAAATCAGTCTATCAAACTCGTTGTATGTCCAAATGTACATATTTGAAACTTGAACAATGCATAACCACAAAAAATGGAAACACGAAACTACTACAAAAAAAATTTAGAAGTTAAACAGCCAAAATATTGAAAGTTAGTTTGTTAATTAAGTCGTGAACCAACCCTTTACTTGAAAGAGGATTTTATATTAGTGAGTAAAGTAAAACTAATATTATTGGAGTATATATATCGTAACTTTTCTGAAGTAGAAAGGCATAAATGAAGTATGAGGTTTGGTAGGGTTATGTTGCCAAATTCAGCAAGACATTCTAACATGTACTCAATAAAGAAAAAGCTTTTAGCTTTTAACATAATAAATATTTTCATTAAAAGTGTCTCCCAGACAACCTTTTCAGCTTTCATGCCAACTCTTATTCATGCATTATGCGTGATAGTCTACCTAGGATTTTTTATTAAATTCCAGTGAGTTTTAAGAAAAACTAAAATAAAACTTAATGAGACTATGAGAGCACTCGTGCTCGCGAAAGCTCTTCAAACTCTTTTAACGTTGTCAAAACAACACCATGTCTTGTGCCAAAGTCATGTTACAAGGGTTTCGCCAAACCTATAATGCAGAGTTAAAGATATTATTTTCTTTTATGTAATAATGATTGGGTTGGGTATTTTTTGTGAGCCTGAAAAAGATGTTATATGAATGTAAATGAGAAACTAATTTGGAGTTGAGTGTTAAAACCATATTAAATAGAAAAAAATATTTTTAACATGTATCGACCCATAGTGCTCCGATAAGCAAAGTCATCGTCAACTAGGTTTATGATAATCTGTGTTGGAAAAAAATTAATATTTATATTAATTAATACTTGCAAGTTGGTAAGTTCTCACATTGGTGCGGGAAAGAACAATTCATGGGTTTATAAGGCATTTAATTCTTTTAGTATTCAAAGGCTTTAGTGGAGGACTAAAGGCTAGACCCACATGCGCGACGAGTTGAGTCCGATGACATGAAATGGCGCGATTTATGCGCACTTTACCCTTCGCGGGGAGCTGGGGAGCTTTTTTTTGACCGATTCTGTGAAAGTTGTAACGTTCGGGGAATTAAACGTTGTTAATGTACCTGTCCGTTTTTTGACTACCGAATCCGTTTTTATTCCATGCATTGATACTTGACAGTGTTTTATTCACTAATGATTACGTTTTATGTCTCCACATTAAAACTAGCGTTTTCGCTTTGGGTATCACTGCTTGGCTATAAAAGGGACTCGTGTATATCATTTCAAACACACCAAAAATCACAGAAAACTCTCATCTCTGGCAGCTTCTGTTCTTCTTGTTTCCGAGTAATCATCTTTGTGGTGTACGGTGTTTCGTTGCTGTAGAAACATACCGTCCGACTGCATCAAATCCTTGGTGTATACGTTTGAGGCTTGCAGCGTATAAATCACGTATAAACCTTTAAGGACAGGGATAACTATTCCGTGCGGTTCGTTTTCATCTTCGTCAATTTCAGGTTAGTACATTTCATTTGATTATTTGGTTAATTTGATATTGTAACAGAATATAATTCAACAATCTGTATTTTTTGTGAGCCTGAAAAAGATGTTATATGAATGTAAATGAGAAACTAATTTGGAGCTGAGTGTTAAAACCATATTAAATAGGCAAAAATATTTTTAACATGTATCGACCCATAGTGCTCCGATAAGCAAAGTCATCGTCAACTAGGTTTATGGTAATCTGTATTTTTCATCAAGATAAGTTATTATTTACGTCTGGTTTGATTTATATTATTCATTTCAATTTTGTTAAAGATCAATTCAGATAACAAGTGAAGTTGGCGAGATTAGATTTATGCTCTAATTGTTAAAGAATGTATGACAGATTGATGTTTTCCTGTATATGATTACAATCTCTTTGCTTATGACTTGTCAAAAAGAAAACGTTAACTTTTTTTTTTAATGAACAAACTTAAAGCAATATTAAACTGGGTACGCAGGTGACATTTATATAGGCTCGTTAGAGAGTAAACGAGTATTTAAAATCTGGACTTTCGCTAACCGAAGTCCGGAAAAATTGTTTAGTTTGTGTATTTATGTTCTGATTCTAGACACTTATATGATGAAAAGCAAGATACAAATAAATTAAGAAGATTTGTAAAAGCCTAAGGACAATTTTGTCAATTTGAGAATGTATTCGATCACTTTATGAATGAATAATCGACGACGGTTAGGACAAGACTAACGGCATTTAAAAAGTTTAATATCAAAGTCAATCAAAATCTAACTTGAAACAAAATTCTTTATATTGGCTGACGAAAGTGAAAGTGGGTATCTTTCAATATTGCTGTCTATGAGAATTGACACGTTCGCTTTTGTTTTGTTTCAAAACATTATTATAAAATATTTGAAACATGGTATATTCAGCTTGTGCAGGATAGGATACAAAAGTCGTGAATGGGATCGGTTAGAACAGAACCGGACAAACCGGACCGTAAACCAAAAAAAGAGCTCCGACTGAACCAATGACTGAACCGATGACGTGTTTGATCAGACTAAGAACTGGGGGTTTTTTGTTTTCCTTTTTTGAATTTTCCGAAACATACAGAGAACCAGTTTTGCATAGGAATCAAAACCAGAAATCAGACCAGTATTGCACGATTTAGTCAAGTTCATCGATTCTTAGTCCAATTTGTATATATTTACCATAGATATGGATGGAATCAACTCATTAAGTACCAAGCCCATACGTGGTGCAACTTAACCTTTTCTTTGCAAATATTGAAGTCTTGATGCTACTTTAACCTGTTTTTTGCCATTTTAAAGCAAACTTAGGGTGAAACAATATTTACACAAATATATTTTATTTTGCCGCTTTCTTATTTTATACCAAATCATGGTATTTATCACAAGTGTTGCTTATATAGTCATTTTTATGCAACTGCAATTAGGATAAAATACGAAACCCGCTAATAGCTGTCATGGTCCAATAACCAAATCGAACCGCTCAGAACATAGATGAGAACCCAGAAAAATGTTTTTATTGGACCAAGAACCATTGTTTTCCAATATTTTCAACTTTTTTTGCTTTAAACAGGATCAATTCAGACCAAGAACAAGACCGGTATACAATGACCTACAAGCCTTTGTTATGATTTAGACATTAATATCATGATAATAATATTCAAGAGAGTAACATCATTCGAAAACCGAATTCGACAAATGGCAACACAAGCATTAAAGAATGACAAATAGACAAAAAAAAATACATCAAAAGTATTAAGAATTTGTGCAACCATCACAACAATAACACAAAATGAACACAGAAACACAAGTAGAACAATAAAATGTACCAAAAGCAGAGTCACAAAATTCATTTCATTGATAACAAGATCACAAAAGTCTGAGCAGCAAAACTACAGCCGTACATAACTAAAGTTTGAGGTAATAACCATGAAAACTTCAACATGAAAAGCAACAGAAAGTTTAGGACGGGCCCACAATGAAAGCTTACTCGTCTTCTTGGCTACGCAACCTGGCTAATTTGTTGGTAACAACAACATCCAACTGTGCAGCTCGCTCAACAATCTCCTTCCTTTTGCGGGTAGATACATTGTGTGCTATCTCAGCACAGTATGTCCTGAAAACAAATCATTATTTATTAAAAAATACTTAGGATTAAATTAAATAAAAAACAAAATGATATGTACCTGTTGTGCATCATGAGAACTTCCAACTCCTTGGCGTTGTGAACAACGAATTTCTTGAAACCATTTGGTAGAAAGTGGCGGGTTTTCTTGTCTGACCCGTACCCGATATTGGGCATAAGGGTCACACCCTTAAACTTTCTCCTCACACGAGAATCAATACCCTTGGGTCTTCTCCAGTTTTCCTGCAAATTAAAAAAAAAAAGAAGATACGACCTCATTAATGTCTTAAAAATTGAGAAATTTGTTCATACTTATATTAAAATTAAATAAGTATATATATATACCTTGACGCATATCTTCCAGTCACTGTGGGGCCTCTTGAACTTCTTGACACGCTTCTTGACGATTTTCTTATCAAGCTTAGGAACTGCCATTGCTTACCTGAAGAAAAATAGATCTCAAATTATTAGGGTTATCCAGCAAAAACAAGACAAAACTAGTTCATTATGGTAGTACGGTTATCCATGAAATCAAACAGGTGCATTCGATTGAACAAAAACGTCAAATTTGTAGAAGAAACAAACGGATTCAGCTCAAAGCAATGTAACTATGAGGAAAACTGAAACAGAAATCGGCAGCCAACACAATACAGCTCGAAATTATACCGTACTTCAAAAAACGCTGATCGAGATAGATCTAAAAATAACAAATAGATTGATATGAGAAGAAAATTAGTAATTCGAACCTGAAAATTTGAGGAGATATGAGGCGGCCTGAGAAATCTGGCTGCAGTGAAGAGAGCAACTCTAGGGTTTAGATATATGACTGCATTATTGATGGGCCGAAATATCGTTAGGTTGACTTTATAATTTAAGCCCATCTAATACATGTAACACTATGACGAATTTAATACTTCCTCCAATTCAAAATAAATTATACACTTTTCATATTTTGGTAATTCAAAGTAATACACTTTAAAATTTCACTTTATTTGGTAAAAAATAGTAGGCTCCACACCCACTAACTATCTACTTTATAAAGTGAATTGACCCTTATACCCTTACTTTTTACTTTTAAACATCATTAACCTTACTTTATTCAAAAATTGTGGGAACCATTCCCCACTAACCATCCAATTAATCTAATTTAACCCTCATTATAATCTTTTGCCTCAAAAATCATGAAAAAGTGTATCATTTATTTTGAATCGGAGAAAGTATATTTCGTAATCACTTTAAATGTAGAAGTGCTCCAACCAAATTATAAAAATAAAATAAAAATTGAACCAGATTTAAATCGGATCGTATTTACGTATTTAGTCAAGACTGTATTGGGTTAAAACCAGATCAGATTGGATCTGGATTCAGATAAAAAACTTAGAAACCCATAGAAATCGGATTTGATCGGATCGAAATTGGATTCGATCGGTTCGAAGCCATTTTCTATCCATTTTTTTGTACATATGCTACGCAACATCAGTTATAAATGCTTAAATGCCGCATTGAAAAGTGAATCCGGTTTCAACAGGTATATATCAATTCGGTTTTCAATCGTTTCCCCATGTATATTTGAACTGGTCTTAATCTAGGAGATTTAGATTCAAACCAATTTGATAGGTTTCAATTTATTTTCAATCCAATTTTGGATCATGATACAGTTTTTTTGCACCTCCATTTAAATAATGTTCTTCGCATAGAAACACTCTTTCTTGTGTCATTCGGGGTTGTTATATAATGGATAATGTCTTTAAGTGATTCATTACTATTTAATTAAATCTTTAAATTATGATTGATAATGTCTTGCAAATCAGCCATTATTTTGCATGACAAGACTAATGGGCCTTTTTTTGCTGGCAAGCCTCATTGTTTAGAAAACCTTATGCGGTATGAATTATTTTGAATAATGAAGGGAAAAAAAAACATATTTGTTAACCACAAAAAAGTAGGATGGAGTATATGATTAATATAATCAAAGAAAAATATGTTTTTTTGTAATCTGGGTTCCGATTCGCTTTATGAGCCGATTAATCTCAGGATGATTACCCGCTTTGCGGGTAGCCCGGAGTCAGCGCAGGTGAACCCCGTGGCCACAAAAGGGTTTTTTTTTGCTCCTAGCAAGGATTGAACCCGGGATCTCCTAGAAGTTTCACCCTTTAAAAGACCAAGAAAAATATGTTTATTTAGGGTAAATTAAAAATGAGTTTTTCTAATATGTGCCCCTAGGCACATGTTTAGGTGCAATAAATGATATCACTTTCCATTCAAACTAAAAAATACATTCAATACATATCTTGAAAGTGTAACATATGAGTTTCATTAATGTTTTATAAGATTATATTAAAAACTTTGAGTTATTTATTGCACCTAAACATGTGCCTAGGGGGGACATGTTAGAAAAACCCATTAAAAATAGGATGGAGTATGATTAATAAAATCAAAGAAAAGTATGTTTATTTAAGGTAAATTACATCAATTGTCTATGTGGTTTTTGTTTTCGCTAATTTTGCCCCTAAATATTATTGTCGGGTTTTTTTTTCTTGTGTCTGATTTTTTATTTATTTGTCATTTCCCATTTAAATTGACGAAAAATATCCTTATTTTTAATTTTTCTGAGCTTTTAATTTATTTTGGTGCTCCAAATGAGCTACTTGTTTTTCTAGCCAAATTAGTTACCTGTTTTTTCTGTATTGTTGGCTGACAATCATGTTGGCATTCAGACCAGTTTTCAAAAATTTCATAACTATGATATGTTTAAATACAAATGTTTGGTCTCATTTTTAAACTTACGAAAAACACATTGCTCTTTTGTTTTGTTATATATTATGTATTTAGAATAGAGTGCTCTGATTATCTTATTTCATACAAAATATATGTAATCTGGGAAACAATGCAGTAATATGGTATTTCGAAAGTGAATTA
Source organism: Calendula officinalis (assembly GCA_963853835.1). Taxonomy (NCBI): domain Eukaryota; kingdom Viridiplantae; phylum Streptophyta; class Magnoliopsida; order Asterales; family Asteraceae; genus Calendula; species Calendula officinalis. Next base: position 20,470,657 of record OY970832.1, read on the forward strand.
TAAATGATTCAATCAAATATCTAAGATTATAATCACACACTAACCCTGATTTTTAACTTAACAATAAAATATGTTATGATATAAACTTTAAAAAAATTATGATGTGATAGATCATAAACTAGAGGCATATTGTGGTTGAATTGTCGTGATCAAATGTTACTTTTTGGCCCGTTAAGTTTTGACATATCATTGACGCACATGCTATGTACGATGTCAAAGATCATCACATCATGTAATTTGTTGGTTTCAAAGATATAGTAACATTTTATTTGAAGTTGTCAAAAAAAAAAAAACATTTATAAAAAATGTAACAAACTATTAAAAAATATTATACACAGTTGGTTAGAGTATACTGAATTTTAAAGTGCTTGGCATGAGAAAAGAATTATAGTAATTTTATAAGGTTTTTTTGTCGTATCACATAAACCTTAAAAATAATATCTCTTCTGTAACATTCTATACAAACTTAAAAACAAACTATCAACCAATTTCAATTTATAAAATAAAAAAAAGAAAAAAAAAAAGAAAAAAAAAGAATGTTAAGGTCTCGTTATTGTGATGGCGGCAGGTTATGTCGAGGAGGTGGCGAAGACCATGGTATCTTATGGTGGTGCCATAATTCTGTAACGAACCTATGACAATCGTGTACCACGTCCTCTTAATTAATTTTTAAAAGACATCTTAATTAATTTTTAAATTTTTTAAAAGACATCTTAATTAATTTTTAAATTTTTAATAATTGAGAGAGCTTTTAAATTAATTATTATTCATTGTTAGCAGTTATACTAGAAACTAAGTAATGTATTTATTATAATGTCATAAATAATATGATATGCTATTAAGATCAATAAAAATATCATAAATCCGTAACTGTAAACTGATATAATTATTATTTATTTTTAAATTGTATGTTGCTCAATAGATATCCGAATGTGTTTCTTAGTAGTCTAATTTATTTTTGGAAGTTGTTAATTCTATTTAACTTTCAATTCACTGAAACTTACAAAGTTATATATTAGGCCTCTCCCAACAGTTGGCCGTCAGTAAACCAATCAGTAGCGCCACGTCAGCACATCCTTACTGACACGCTACTGACACGGTCGTACCAACCATACTCATCACTAACCCATCCTTTCCACATCATCCTTTCCACATCATCATTTTTAACTAATAAAAAACCACTACATTAAATAAAAACATTACATTAATAATAAAAATAAATATAAACAAATTACGCTTTTAAAAAAATAAAATAAAAAAACATTACGAAAAAAAAATTAACGTTGACGGTAGTTTGGCGGAGGCTCCAAATGTGTTCGATTAAGGCATTACGAAGTTTATGATGCACCTTTTCAATACGCAATTGGGCTGCAACCCGTTCATGCCATGTACGTTGTGGGTGATTTGTCGGGTTAGCTGTATAGTCTTCTTCAATTGGACAAATTGCGCGGCCGTTATCTTCCGTAATCATGTTGTGTAATATCACACAAGTGTACATGATCCGTCGTATTTTGTTCACACTGTATGGTCATGCCGGGTTTTTAATGATTCCCCACCGTCCTTGAAGCACTCTGAAAACTCGTTCGACATCCTTCCTAGCGGATTCTTGGAACCGCTTGAACTTCATGTTCTTTTCTTCAGTTTGGCATTAAAACGACTTGACAAGCATTGTCCATTCCGAATAAATCCCATCAGCTAGATAATAACCCTTTGTAAATTGCTCACCCGCAATAATAAACGGAACTATAGGAGCCCTGTCTTGCCTTAAATCACCAAACAAATCTGATTCATTAAGGACGTTTATGTGGTTATTCGGCCCCGCCGGGCCAAAGTACGCATGCCATATCCACATATCGTATGACGCAACACCTTCAAGCATTATTGTTGGACATACTTGATCACCACGTGTGTATTGGCCTTGCCATGCCGTTGGACAATTTTTCCAAGGCCGATGCATACAATCAATGCTACCAAGCATTCCAGGAAAATCATGTATCTCTTGATGTTTGGCATGTAAACGTTGGACATCATGAGTTGTTGGTTTTCGCAAATACTCAGTCGAGTATAGATGGGATACACATTTACAAAAGTTGTTCAAAAAATCGTACACTGTTTGTTGACCCATGTGTAGGTACTCATCAAACAAATCAGCAGCACAACCGTACGTCAAATGATGTATGGCAGAGGTACACTTTTGAAATACATTAAAACTGGGGTAACCCGTAGCGTCTCTCTTTTGACGGAAATAATCAAAATACGACGGTAGTTGACCCTGTAGATTATAAAAATGTATAGCCTGGCATATACGGATGAACAAAGGTTTCGACATGCGAAACCGTCTTCGGAAGTAGTCCGGGGGGAAAACGGCATTCTCGTCAAGTAATCATTCCATAAACGTTAACCAGCACTAATGCGATCTCTTGGTATATATCTTCGTGGTGTTCTTGGCACGGTGGAATTCTCAGCTTCTTCTTGATCCAGATAATCAAGCCTTTCAATAGTTTGGTTCAAATCGAAGACGGAGGTTGCATTCACATAATCTTGCTAGTAATCATCGGCGTCATCGTTTGGATCCATTGAATGAGAGAAAATTTATGGAAATTAGGAAGAAAGGAAGTATGTGATTGTGAGTAGATGAAAATGTGATAGTGTGTTTAAAATGATAGAGTATGTGAGTTTTTATAGAGGTTGGGTGTAATGTATTAATTATTGTGTATTAAAAAAATGAATTTGAATTCAAATTCATACGCTCCCCCGGACCCACCGCCTCCCACGACGCACCACAGGACCCGTCCTCGCCCCGACGGCTGCCCAACGACGCCAGCCATGACGCGCCCGTGCCAACGGCGTCGTCGGGCGACGGTCAAAAAACGCCCACGACGGGGCTCCACGACGTGCCGTTGGCATAGGTCTTATGACTCAATTAATGACACATGGCTATACATAATCTCTTGTCAATGATAATAAAAAAAATTTAATTTTTAATATTTTTCACGGTTACGGAAAAATATCGAATTCACCGACTTAAGTCCCACCAACCTTGTGTAGGGAGTCATATTTTGTCTTGTGCAGTAATAATTTAAAAATATTTTAAATAAATTTAATTTTTACTGAATTTTGAAAGTATTTTGATTTAATGATACATGAAAAATATAAAATTTAGACCACTCGTAAATATTGATCAAATGAATAATCGTCCCCATTTAAGATGCGTACACTACCCGCTACGTCACCTCGACTCACGCATCCCCCTCTTGTTTTTGTTTTGGTTTGGACGTTCCGCTAACTGAACATCTTGTGAGCGAAATGTGTTGGTTGCTCCCCTGCTTTTTGGTTTGGTACAATGCGTTTGATTATGCTTACGAGTATTTGATCGCATATTTGGTTTTTAAAGAGATATATGTTAGAATACTTATTATTTATGTTAAATATTTGTTAAGTGCAACTAATTATGATTGGTTAGTTAGAAAGTTGTTACAAGTAGTCCTTTAACTTTCGGGTGTATATAAACCCTTTTACTCTTGTATCTGAGTTAGTTGAATGAGAATTTACATTCAATCATCTTCTCTTCTCTCTCTCTCTCGATTTCATAGTCTAACATGGTATCAGATTAACCTCGATCCATCTTCTCCAATTCGTTTTCAATTTAATTGATCGTTTCTTTCACGACAATCAATTCTTCTTTTTCTTCAATTTCTGACTCATTCTCAGAAATCATCAATCAAGCCTGACGTTGCTACTTCTCCAGCGACCTCCGATCTTCAGCTTTCGAGTCCTTACTATATTGGATCTTCTGATAATCCGAGTTCTGTTATGGTTACTAATCCTTTCAATGGCGTTGGTTTCAATTCGTGGAAGAGATCAATGATGATTTCTCTCACGGCTAAAAACAAATTAGGTTTTGTTGATGGTTCCATTACAGCGCCTTTGATCAGTTCTTCTGCTTATCCGAATTGGCACCGTGCAAATTCCATGGTTATCAGTTGGATTCTCAATTCCTTAAGCAAAAACCTCGCAGATAGTGTACTTTTCTTACCTACTGCGTGTGAGATCTGGAACGAATTGTCTCAACGATTTGAACAATCTGATGGTGCTCTGTTGTACAACATTCAACAGCAGTTGTTTTCCTTATCTCAAGGAGCAAATGATTTTTCTTCTTATTTTACCAAATTGACAAAAACTTGGGATGAAATTTGCATTGTTCGGGGAATTCCTCCATGTACTTGTGGTACTTCTACTGTTATTCAATAATTCCTTGAAGATCAACGTTTAATTCAGTTGCTAATGGGACTTAATGATTCTTATAAGACAATTCGAGCACAACTATTGATGATGAAACCTTTGCCAACTGTTTCCGCTGCTTATTCCTTGATTATTTAAGAAGAAAGCCAAAGGACAATTTCAATTCCATCTTCGATCAATATAGATGTAATTGTTATGAATGTTAATTCTAATTCTTCTAAGACAATTCTAGTGTGTACTTACTGTAAGCGTTCAGGTCACACAAAAGCTCAGTGCTATCGCTTGATTAGATTCCCGTCCACATTCAAGTTTACAAAACCTAAAAAGGATGAACACAAGTTTAGCAAGGATGAATCAAAGTCTAGTGTTCAAAATGTTACTGATACAACATTTACTCCTTCTCCATCCATTTCTGTTAGAACAATATGAGCAACTTGTTCAAATGTTCAACGCTCATAACACTCGTGTTCAATCTAAGGCAAATTGTGAAGGGTTTCAATTCATACTGATTGACCACTTGGGTCAACCTCCTAGATCAACTGGTTCGAACCATACTGACCAAGAACATGAACTTGTTCATGACCGGTTAAAACCTACTAGCTGATTTAATCCCTAAATGCGGAACTGAGATTAAACCTAATCCTTAAACCCTAAAGGATTGAGATCTTGGAAATCTAGATTAGATTAACAATGGAAGAAACCTTGTACGAAAACCCAAACACACACACACACACTTGTGTGTGTTTCGACCAACACCTAGAACCCTAGGGTTCTTGGTCGAGTTCGTCCAAGAGGGGAGAAGGGAGAAAAGGTTTTCTCAAAACATAACTTAATCTTGCTTAAGTTAGTCCAATGATGATGAACACAACGAGCGATCTTCTAGTTGATCCTTGTAATGATCTTCGAATCTTCAAGACTTGAAGAATACGAAGAACGAACGAAAAACACGAAGAACACGAAGAACACAAGGCTTGTGTTCTTGGTGGGGTGTTTCGGCCGAAACCTAGAGAGGAGGCTAGGGTTTTCGTGTCTTAAGGTGTAAGGGAAACAAGGGAACCCCAAGCCTTCTATTTATAATAGAAGGACTTTCACTTAGGGCCCTCCTAGTTTAATTAAGATCAATCTCTTAATTAAACTTATCTTTTACACTTTAAACCCTTCTAGTTTATCTAGTTATTATTGTTACACTTAATTATTAAATGTCTTGTATTATACACTTAATATTTCGGTACCCATATACACGAAATATATTCTTGTATTTATACTTTTAATAATTGATTATATAATAAACTTTATATAATCTAAACAATAATATTATCCAAACACTATATGATTTAATGGCTTTAAATCATATTATGGATAATCTATAATTAACACATTGTATATTTACTCAACTAGTAAATGTACAAATACTTGTATTAATTAGTTAGTTAAACTAATCTAGTAATAAGTCAAACTTGACTTAATACTTAATATGATTCATAAATGACTTATTATGAATCATTCCTCTTCCAAGTATCATTACATATCTTACTCGAATAACATGCGCTCACCGGTGTGACCCTTAAGTGTTTCGTAGGCATGGATGTATCATCATAGGTTGACTAACTGTGCACATAAATCCTTCAGACTCCCACTTGTGCAAGTTTGTAACCTTTAGCTTAATGATACGAGCTACAGTGGCCTTCTAGATGGGCATGTAGGTAACCAACCCCATAAAAACAGCTTTGTGTAACCCAGGTATAGTTTCTTGAAAAACTCTTTAATAGCGTCTCCTAGTAAAGAACACTATGTCTCTACTTCTTGGGCAACTATGTTAGGTTTTTGCAGCACGATATTTGTGATAACGAATACGAGCATGGTAGAAAATATCAACTCTTGTATTCGAAATCATTTAATGACTTCTTGATTCAAAATGTTGTGATAAACGACAAAGAACAAATCAGTTCATTTGGGCATGGGCATGCACTTTCCAGTTATCTCATCATGTCAAAGGACCCATAAATATCTCTCCTAAAAAGGAGGTGCAATTACCATCTTGTTATATTTCGACTCAAAATACAAATTCCTTTGTACCCAGTAAGGCCTCGTATGACAACCATATTTCAGAATTGTCTAAGACGAACCAAAGCACATTAGTCAATGTATCCCAAACCAAATACCTCAGGCTTAAGGACAATCCTAGTGAATAATACTTTTGAACTTTTCAACCACGAAGTAATATCACGGTGGTCAATCCAATATTCGTCGAGCTCCAACAGAATATCACCGATATTTGGTTTACACAAGACTTGTGTAGCTATCTTCAAAGAACTTCGATTCTACCACCAAATACCGCGATGACGTTAACGTCCTATCGAGGTTCCCACCAAGACGAGTAGTTACAGATTTATATCTTTTTGAATAAATAGACTTTTATTCATGGATATTGTAAAACATACAAATTCTGAATAATAATGATACTAACTCATGTATTATTCCTCACTGGACATAGATACTGAATTATTACTGGATCATTACTTATTCTATGCGTTTGTGTTGATCACTTCAATAACTCTTAATTGTAACTTTTATCACTAATTACAATTAGTCATTTCTATTAAACTAAAGACATAAGACGAGTATTTTAAAAAACTATTACTTTTGTCTTTGCTAGATTTTGTTCTTGCAACGTTCTAGAACATATTCTAGTCTTGTCCTTTTATATGATTCGGTAAACGTAGGAGGATTGGAAAAATTACTCCTTTAGTTTCTTGAATCTTATAAAACTTGCCTTGTAACTAAATCTCTTTTAGCTACTTGATTTGTAGATATTCTTACTAGTTAAAGAAATTTCCTTAAATGATGAACTTGTTCACTGGAATGTGAACATCCTATTAGATATGCAACAATTAATCACAAGACTTGTGATCACGCTATTAGGTTTGCAATAATCTAATTACTGATCATTTATTTCTCTTAACTCTTTGGTTAACGACTTGGTAAAACTTTGTTGTTATTGTCCTAACTAACTTTTTATATTCATTAGTACCTCTAGTGAATATGTTAGTCATAGCTCCCACTAAATTTTATGGAAAATAAGCATCACTTAAACTACTACTTTTGACCTAGTCAAAACTTATAGTTTAACCCTTTAAGAATTAATCAATTATCAAAGTCATCCTTTGGATTTGCGAATATCCAATATTCCTGATAAGGGAATCATGACTCTCATTGATTACTGTATCTAACAAGTATGAAACACTTGAAACGATACTTCTAATTCTTAAGTGTATTAGTATCTTTTAAGAATCTTATTTAATGCCAAAGTCATTTCTTGGATTTCTCAAATATCCATTATTCCTATTAGGGAATTATGACTTGATTATATATTGTATTTCTTACAAGTATAAAAGACTTGCAACAATACCTTTTAATTCTTAAACACTTTAATATAGTTTGTTCCTTTTAAGAGTTTATTTAATGTCTAAGTCATTTCACTTGGATTTTACGAATATCCAATTATTCCTGTTAAGGAACTATGACATCATTAAATACCTTTATTACAAGTATGAAAGACTTGTAATAATACTCTTTAAAGTCTACCTTGATTATATCCAATATAATCATACTATATTAATACTAACACTTTAAAACTTACTATCATAAGTAACCATTACTTAAGATGTTTTAAATAAGTTCAATGTACTTTGAACTTTATGCTTTCCATAAAATCTCTTAAATACTTTAGAAGAAAAACTTCTAATTTCTAGTATCTAAGTATTGAGCTTCTAAGACATTATTTATCATACAACAATCAAACAAGTATAAAACACGATATTATCAGTAAATCAAAACTTGACTTACAATCTAGTCATAAAACTTGACTAGTGTAATTATCACACATGCACACATTATAATTCAACTATGGATTCATAATTTGGTAAAACCAAAATTGAGTTTAACATAAAAATTTGTCTTAACAAAATAAAATTGTTTTCCTTGAATCCAAAATGAGAAATACTGAATTACAAGATTAACTTGGTGCTTGTGGGATTATTACTATCTCATGATGGCCATCTTCACTTTCCTTCATCTCTTGCAATAAACGATTGCAAAATTTGAGTTACTCGTAATAAACTTTACAAGTATCTTAAAGTGAATATCTAGAAGTTTTGGTCAAGTCAACTGAGGAGCTTGCATTGTCTCCTACCCTTTGACCCTCGCCACAACCAAGACACCACTTCTCGGTCCTTGTCTTGTTTGGCTTTACCTTCTTGACCTTTTGTTTGACTCTATTACCCTTGGGCACGTTTTGGCTGAGATCGGTTTTACCCTTTCCCTTTCCACTGCGCCTCTTTATCTTTTCACTACCATCATCAGTTACTACGAGGTCATTCTTAAACTTGGTCCCCAAACTCAACTCATTAGTCTTGAGGACGGAATGTAGCTCAACAATGGATTGCTCCATGTTTTGCATGTTGTAGTTGACTACATAAGACTTATAGTCAGCTAACAACGAGTTGAGTATCATTACTGTTGCTAACTGCAATGGTACTGGTGTCCTAGTCCTTTTAAGATGATCCATGTGCTCTTTCATTTTCATGACGTGAGCACTTACTGATGATCCCTTAACCATCTTGCAAGAGCTGAACACTCTACAAGCGTAATATGCTTGTACTGGTTCATATCTAGCATTCGTGGCAGGGGCATTTAGCATTGCTCTTTCTAGGACATTTCCTCATGCCTAAGCATAATCCGAAGACCACGCTTCCAATTGAGAAACTTTGACCTAGTCAATTTGTCCTTTTCTAGAAACAAGCGTAGTGAGAGATTGGTACGTGTCGTGTTGGTTGTTGCGCCGTCTACAAATCAAACCCAGTTTAATAAGTAATCATCAACAAACATTCTCTAAAATATATTATAAACCCATAATTAATATTTTAGGCCTAGGATCCATATATCACATTCTCGCCGCAAGGTTTGGGCACTTCCCGACGAGACATGCTATTTCTAGTAGGTAACATCCTTACCGATCGTATCAAGACTTGACACGATTCCTAGGGGTCGTAGAATCTTTAGACTTATAACTTATTACAACTTTGTACAATTTAATTTTACATTTCTAAGTTAGTAATAAAGTCTAGTATGTTTATTCTACTCAAGTACTTTTTGGGCCGGGACTCCCGATTATCACCAAAGTAGATCAGACCATCTAAGACAGTGCGATGTTCTGCGCCGGGACTCCCGATTATCACAGAACCTTACGCACCCTAACAATCGCAATGATTTGAATCCATATCTAAGGTTCTTTATCCTTACAATATGAATATCGTTTAACAAGTGAGGTGTTCCATTAGGTGGATAGTACTTAGATCTAAGATTTTCTTGGGTTTGTTTAAGTCTTAAACTAAAACTTAAACCTTATTCCAATCTTAATCCTTGTTTAAAATGTGTGACTTGTGAATTCAAGAATTCAACAAGACATCCTTTTTAAACTTTAAGAACTTTTCTTAAAACTTATAGTTTCAAGAATTGCGCGACTTATATGTATACCTAAAACGAGGTGTACAAAACGTATTACTAGGTTTTGTGGAAAACCTTATCTAGATTAAAACTTACTTGTTTTATCTTTCTTGTAAAACTTAAAACTTATGTTAAACTTTTAATCCATTTACGATTCATAGACTTGAATCATAAATCTAGTTTAACACACCTAGTTTTTCATATGTTTAATAATGAAATCAAACATTTGTTTTGACTTACTAGATTTCACCAAAACTTATGTCTTAGCGACACACTTATAAACGTTGTGACTTTCTTGTGTAGCTCTCACTATCTCCAACAATCATGATGGAACTTAAGCTAACACAATCACCGGTTTATACTAGGTGAAACTAATAAACTTATTATATAAAAACTATATATAATAATTCTTAGTTTGTTTAAACCTTTCTTACATTTAACTAGAACTAGTTAAATATAGGTTCTTGTTATTTACACTTGATCATTAATCTAGTATATTACATGACTTGTAAAATACTTATATTATACTTGTATAATTACTAGTTATAATAACTTATAACTTTATACACCTTATAATATTAATATATAACTTTGTATATTTCTAGTTCATCATATAATCTCAACTTGTACAATTTCTAGTTATAATGGAATCATAACTTTGTACTTTCTAGTTTTAATTATATAATTAACTTACACAATGACTAGTTATATTATTATCCTTAAAGATCAAAATAACATTATTTTTTTAATGTTCTATTTAATCTTGTATTTAATATATATACATATATATTTACTTTTAAAATAAACTTGTAATCATTCTAATAAGAATATTACATCTAATTTATATGTATTTTAACTTGAACTAATTAAAAAACGTATAAACTACTTTATTTATTAAAATTCATTTTATCTTTTAAATATTTAAAATTCGAAACATAATACATAAATATAAATAAATACATCTTGTTAATTTCTTGAACTAGAAATTAACACTTCTTTTAATCCTTATTAATTAAACCCTAATCTTGTTTTTGATCAACCAAAAATAGGGTTTTGACTTTCTTGATCAAAGACATTATTTAATTAACAGATTAATTCTAATCAATCCTATTCAAACAATAAACTTTGTTTAAACTCTAGGATAGATTATAATCCTAATAAATTTATTTAAACTTTTTAATTTAAACCTTATAGACAATAAACTTTGTTTAGATTTCTAGGTTTAAAGAACTAGTCTTTAATAAATCTACTAAAATAATAATTAAACATATTAAACATGAACTTGTTTAATTATCTAGGTATTAGATTATTATCTTAATTAATTCTTTTAACCAATTAAACTATAGTAGTTTAATGTTCTTGGTCCTAGGGTACAACTAGGGTTTTGAAAATTCCTTTAGGTCTAGGGAACTTTTCCACCAATTAAACTAGGCTAGTTTAACAAACTTGGTGTCCAAGGAACCTACTAGATTTCGAAATCTTTGAGAAAAAGGAAAGAATCCTTTTCTTGATCAATCAAACCAAAACTTGGTTTAACACACTTGATCCTAGATTTTGAAGATCATGTAATTAAGGAAAGAATCCTCTTGATCAAGAACTTTGATATTCTTGATCCTAGGGTTCTAGGATTTCCGAAAATTAGCTAGGGTTAGGGAAAAAGAAGCCTTTTGATCAATTAAACAAATCTTGTTTAACATACTTGATTCTAGGGTTCTTTTACCTTATACGAAATTTCTAGGGTTTTCTAGAATCCTTTTGACCAATTAAACTTAACTAGTTTAACATGCTTGGTCCTAGGGTTCTTACCCTTTTCGTGACTTATGAAGGAGAAGAAGAAAAATTGGAACAAAAAAAAAACTTAATAAAATTAAACAAACAAACTTTGTTAATCTAGTTTAGATCTCTAAACCACCGCTCTGATACCACTGAAGGGTTTCAATTCATACTGATTGACCACTTGGGTCAACCTCCTAGATCAACTGGTTCGAACCACACTGACCAAGAACATGAACTTGTTCTTGACCGGTTAAAACCTACTAGCTTATTTAACCCCTAAATGCGGAACTGAGATTAAACCTAATCCTTAAACCCCAAAGGATTGGGATCTTGGAAATCTAGATTAGATTAACAATGGAAGAAACCTTGTACGAAAACCCAAACACACACACACACTTGTGTGTGTTTCGACCAACACCAAGAACCCTAGGGTTCTTGGTCGAGTTCGTCCAAGAGGGGAGAAGGGAGAAAAGGTTTTCTCAAAACATACCTTAATCTTGCTTAAGTTAGTCCACTGATGATGAACACAACGAGCGATCTTCTAGTTGATCCTTGTAATGATCTTCGAATCTTCAAGACTTGAAGAATACGAAGATCGAACGAAGAACACGAAGAACACGAAGAACACAAGGCTTGTGTTCTTGGTGGGGTGTTTCGGCCGAAACCTAGAGAGGAGGCTAGGGTTTTCGTGTCTTAAGGTGTAAGGGAAACAAGGGAACCCCAAGCCTTCTATTTATAATAGAAGGACTTTCACTTAGGGCCCTCCTAGTTTAATTAAGATTAATCTCTTAATTAAACTTATCTTTTACACTTTAAACCCTTGTAGTTTATGTAGTTATTATTGTTACACTTAATTATTAAATGTCTAGTATTATACACTTAATATTTCGGTACCCATATACACGAAATATATTCTTGTATTTATACTTTTAATAATTGATTATATAATAAACTTTATATAATCTAAACAATAATATTATCCAAACACTATATGATTTAATGGCTTTAAATCATATTATGGATAATCTATAATTAACACATTGTATATTTACTCAACTAGTAAATGTACAAATACTTGTATTAATTAATTAGTTAGTTAAACTAATCTAGTAATAAGTCAAACTTGACTTAATACTTAATATGATTCATAAATGACTTATTATGAATCATTCCTCTTCCAAGTATCATTACATATCTTACTCGAATAACATGCACTCATCGGTGTGACCCTTAAGTGTTTCGTAGGCATGGATGTATCATCATAGGTCGACTAACTGTGCACATAAATCCTTTAAATTGCTTGTTTACAGAAGGTGCAATGCATCCTGAAGGTAACTCGTTTTCCTTTGAACATTTTGCTGCAAAAGTATATCAATCATCTTCTTTATTGCATGTTCATTATTCATGGATTGTTGACTCTGGAGCTACAGATCACATGTGCTCTAATAAAGATCTTTTCATGTTTCTTATTGAATTGTCACAGCCACATTACATTGGGCTTCCTAATGGGAAAAAGCTACTGTCACTCTTAAGGGAGACATTCGGTTACATAACTCTATTATATTGCATGAAGTTCTTTATGTGCCAGCCTTTCAATACAATCTTGTTTCCATTCCTAAGTTCATTGAACATGAACAAACTTTTGTTATCTTTACTACGGAAAACTGTTTTGTGCAGGACCCTTCGTCAAAGACTGAATTAGCTCTTGGTGTCTTTGGTCGAAGGCCCAATGATCTATACATCTTTGATCATAGGGAAATGAGTAGCTCATTGTCTTTTTGTTGTTCTGTTTTTCCTTTTCAGTCTATTTGTAACAGTACACATAAACAATCTGAAGTTGTCATCTGGCATAAAAGATTAGGACATCTTCCTTTTCAAAAGCTTAAAAAGCTTTATGTAATTCCTACTCTTAGTAGTAGTTCTTCAGTTTTGGATGCTTGTATTACTTGTTTTCAATCAAAACAATCAAAATTACCATTTCCAAAAAGCAATTCTACTTCCTATGAATGTTTTGACTTGATTCACATTGATGTTTGGGGACCTTATAAACATAGCACACATGATGGTTTTAAGTATTTTATTACCATTATTGATGATTTTTCAAGGCATACTTGGATTCATTTAATGGCACATAAGAGTTCAGCATTTTCTTTAATCAAGGCTTTTGTGAATTTTGTTCACACACAATTCCAGAAAACGGTCAAAGTTATCCGAACAGATAATGCTTTTGAGCTTGGCACATGTAATGAAGGTATCACTTATTTTCAAGACATGGGAATCATACATCATAAATCTACCCCTTATAACCCTAACAAAATGGCCTTGTTGAGAGAAAGCATCGTCATATACTTAATGTCTCACGATCTTGGTACTTCCAATCTGGTTTAGGTCATAAATATTGGGGTGAATGTGTTAAGACCGCAGTTCATCTTATCAATAGAATACCAACTAATGTCTTATCACATAAAACTTCCTTTGAAAAACCGTACAATACAGTGCCTTCTTTTGATCATTTAAGAAGCTTTGGATGTCTATGTTTTACTAACTCTATACCTTCTGGCAGAGATAAGTTTATGCCACGATCTCACCCTTGTGTTTTTATTGGATATCCTTATGGACAAAAAGTTTATCGGGTCATGAACTTAATTACCCATGACATCATCATTAGTAGGGATGTCAAATTATTTGAATATATATTTCACCTACTTTCCATGGCTCCCATTTCTGATCAGACAAGTTGTCTTCCTCAATCTTGATCAGATCATTCCCCTTGTGTACCTCATGTTTTTGATACATCTTCTGCACAGTCTGAAGCTTCAACATCTGTTCCTCTCAGACGAACCACACGTCCTACTCAACGGCCTGCACATTTACAAGATTATGTATGCAATCATGTTTCTTCTGAAGATGTTTTTCATTCATGCAATCATACCTTAACCAATCTTTGTATTGGTCCTACTACAGTTTTTGAGGAAGTAATGCCTACACATTCAGCTTTTAATGCCATACATCAACACTTTGAACCAGTTTTCTATAATGATGCTAAAGGGGATCCTAATTGGGAAGAAGCCATGGCTGCTGAGTTACAAGCTTTAAAATTAAATGATACATGAGACATCATCAAATTACCTAAAGGGAAAAAGCCTATTTATTGTAAATGGGTTTTTAAGATTAAACATAAAGCTGATGGTTCAATAGAAAGGTTTAAAGCACGGCTTGTAGCAAAGGGATTCACTCAGAAAGCACGCATAGATTATCATGAAACATTTTCTCCAGTTGTTAAATTTAATACAATAAGTGTTAGGGTAGAAAACCCGGTCAAACCTATTACTTTGTGAATCTGATGAACAAAGGAATATATAAGTTTAACTTATATAAATAATCTTAGTGAAACTCGTCTCATACCGAGTTGGTCGGTATCTGGTCATACTGAGTTGGTTAGTATGAGGTGATACCGAGTTCACGGACCGAGCTCCACATAGCGAGTTGGTCGGTATAGTTCAGTCTCATACCGAGTTGGTCGGTATAGCTCAGTCTCATACCGAGTTGGTCGGTATAGCTCAGTCTCATACTGAGTACACGGACCGACCAGTCCGTGAATGGTGCATTCCTTATTTGAGTAATGAATCAAATCCCTTTAATCAAGGGATGCACTTATTAGAATTGGGAGTTACATATAGAATATGGTTAATTGTAAAACCTATATACATTATAAATAGAGGTTTAGTCTTTAGTTGTTAAGCATCCTTTTGGATCCCGGTTGATCACTTGTGTGGATCACCGGTAACCCAATTCTAAATGTAACACTTTGTGGAGTGTTCTTGGTTATTCCGCAACCAAGAACACATTTTATACGTTTGTGCTTAATAAGAATAATCGTATGACGTATATGATCTTGTCTTTACTGATTTTATTAACAATATAAGGGTGGTTGGGTCCTACAATAAGATGCTTAGTTGCTCTTGCAGTTAAACAAAACTGGACTATTCAACAGCTTGATGTAAACAATGCTTTTCCTCATGGTGATCTTCATGAAGAGGTTTACATGAAAATTCCACCTGGTGTTGAAGTACCTTCCTCTTCTTACGTTTGCAAGCTCAAGAAATCCCTTTATGGGTTAAAACAAGCCTCTCAACAATGGTATTCCAAACTTTCAACTTTTTTGCACAATAGGAGCTACCATCATTCTCCAAATGATTATTCTCTTTTCTTAAAGAAAACTGAGTCTAACATTACCATTGTAGCTGTTTATGTGGATGACATATTAGTCACTGGAGATGATTCTCAAGAAATTCGTTTTTTGAAACAAGCCTTAGATGAGAGGCTTAAGATCAAGGACTTGGGTTCTATTCATATTTTTCCTGGGTTAGAGTTTAATTCCATTCCCACCGGAATGATAGTGCATCAACAGAAGTATATTAAGGAATTACTTCATGATTATTATATGTTGGATGCTTCTGTTGTCTATTCACAGTTACCCTACAAGCTCAAATTGTTGCCTCAAATGGATCAACCACTTTCTGATCCAACATCTTACAGACTGTTGGTTGGAAAATTGAATTTTTTGATTCATACGAGACCTGATCTTGCATATACAGTGCAATATTTGAGTCAATTTAATCAATCACCTTGTCAAGGTCATTATGATACTGCTTTACATGTTCTTCAATATCTCAAAGGGACATCCACTCAAGGTTTATACTTTAACAAAGATTCTACCTTCAATATTGAAGCATACGTACTGTGATTCTGACTGGGCTACTTGTCCAATCACAAGAAGATCTGTTAGTGGCTATTTCATTTTCTTTGCAAATAGTCCTATTTCTTGGAAGTCAAAGAAACAACTCACTGTTTCATTATCATCTGCAGAAGCAAAGTACATATCTATGCGCAGACTTTGTGCTGAACTTGCTTGGCTAACACGACTGCTTCATGAATTGAATGTTCCTAATGTTACTCCAATACTCCAATTCCTTTGAAATGTGATAACCAAGCAGCCTTACATACTGCTACTAATCCTGTGTTCCATGAAAGAACTAAACATATAGATTTGGATTGTCATTTTGTACGTGAAAAATTGCAAAGTTGATTGATTTCTCTTTCACATGTGTCTACTCATGATCAAGTAGGATATGTTTTAACAAAGCCTGTCAGGATCGATTAACTATAGACAAGTTAATAAACACCTTAGATCTAATTGATGATAGAAGTTGCAGCGGATCAACACTATATCAATAATTAAGAACGATAAACTGTAAGAACAATATGTAAGAATATTAAGAACACAGTTTCACAAAAAGCTTCAATGTATATTATCGAGTTAACAATACACACGTACGTTTACAATTCGTAAGGAACTATATATAATAGTCCTTGAAGCTAAACTATTTACCCTAGTTATTCTAGGATACGATTTACATCTAATTATAAACGATATACATTGATTTACATTCTATAACTATCTCTGCGAAGATCTCGGACTTGATTTGTTCCAAATATGCGTTGTCAGTAGTAAAACTTATCACCAGTAGTAAATATGAAGATCAGTAGTAAACTTGGTGATCAGTAGTAAGTCCAGATACATCGTCAGTAGTAACTACAATGATCAGTAGTATCTTCAATAAGCATTGATCAGTAGTAACTTTAGTTATAGTATACACCAGTATCAACTTCATCAGTAGTAACATGTTCTGCCCCATCAGTAATAAACATAATTATCACCAACTGCAGCATCAGTACTAAGTTGATCTGTGATTTGCTCCAACAATCTCCCCCTAAACTTATTGATTATGTTTTAATCAATCAAGTTTCTTCTGTTCTTCTTCTTCTTTCTTTCTTCTTTCTAATGTTCTTTGATTTTGTTGAAGTCTTTGTTCAATTATGTATTTGCTGTTCTTCTTGATAAAATAATTCAATTTATTCTGGAACATAACAGCATCAAAGGGCTTCATTAGAGTGTTGATGAATATCTGATACATTTCCTTTTCTGAGTGAGGATATTCTCTTTCATATAAGTACAACTCACAATTTTTACTTGATCTTTCAAAGAAATACATATTGCAAGTTGGGAGAACATTCCATGCATACACATTTTCTGGATTTGTAAATAACTCTGGATAGTTATCTGGATAAAAAGCTGCATCAATCATTCTTGTTAAGTATCCAGCTCCAGATTCTCTCCAAGATTTCTTTGACATTCTTGGTTTTCCAATGATCAGAAGTTTAATCACATCACTTCTTGTACAGGATCTGATCAAAGGTAGCCATCCAGTAAACTTTTGAATGATTTTGTCTTCCCTTACAACTAATAGAGCATTATTGGGCAAGACTTTCCAGTTTAGTATTGAGTTATTTTGAAGTGGAGCAACAGGTACTTCAAGAACAGGTATAATTTTTTCTTGTTTTGCTTTCTTTTGAAAACTCTGTTCTTGAGCTTCATTCTTTCTTTTCTTTGTCTGGAGAGATGAGGATTCACCAATAGTAGACACACTATTATCTTTAATTAAATTTGGACTTATTGGGATTAAGATTTTTGCTGCTTTCAATTTCTTTTCTTCTTCAGCCTCTTGTTCAATTAAATCTTTCTTCTTGGCAGTACAGTATTTGTCTATAATAGTAACCATCTTCATTCTGCCAAAAGATTTTGCACTGTGCCCTTTTGACTTCAGAAAGTCAATCATAAGTGCTTTTTGTTCAAACACATCATCTGTTAAGGGACTTTTAGTTCTTTTGCTTTCAGCTACTAGCTCTTCAAGCAAATCAAGATGTTCCTCTTCTACTTTTCTGTATCTTCGAAATTCTGCCAATTGAGCTTCAATCTGACCATCTTTCATTAACTCAGGTATTTCAGTCTTTTGAGGTTTTTCAGTTTTCTTTTTCTTTTTCTTTTCCTCAATAGCTTGATACATAGCTACATTCTCCAGAAATCTTCTATGTTTTATCCTCCATCTTGATTGTTTCTCTTTTCTAACATGGTTGATTTTGTTGACCATGTGATGCCCTAATGCCCTGTTTGGATAAACATCATCATATATTTCTTTTCCCTTTCCAACACAAGCAGGCAAAATTGATGGAGGTGGAGTGTATTTCATGTCAGGAATACCAGTCATTAGTAACTTTGGATAAAACAATTTTAGATCTTCTTCTGGTAATATTTTTGGGTGAGGAGGAAGGGTACATTCATCTACCTCAAACCAATTCACATTATCATCAATGTCAGGTATGATAAGTGGTTGAGTAGGAGTTGGTGGTTTGGTAATGATGACATGTCTTCTAGCATCAATGAGTTCAGGAAATTCAGGAATTTCTTCTTCAGTAGTAACCAAGGTGGTTATTACTGGTGTTACTTCATGAGTTACTACTGATAGGGCATCAGTAGTGTTTAGTGCAGTTAATTCCTCTTCTTGACTTACTACTGCTATATCATCAGTAGTAGGAGTTACTACTGGTATCTCTGTTTCAACTTGTTCTTCCATTGTAGCAGTAGTAATGGGCTCATCTTCTGTAATCATCATCTCTGGGCCTTCATCAACTTCTGTTTCTTTTAAATTCAAGAGGGAGGAAGCTGCTGCTGCAATGGATTCATCAATCATTGTCTGTATGTTATCCTTCTCCCCCTTAGTGAGCTCAACTGGAGGAGCCTCACTATCATGAATCCTCTTTTTCAAGTTCCTGATAAGCTTTGATTGTTGATGAAGCCTAAGTTCATATTGTCTCATTCTTTTGTTGATGATATTGACATTTCTTTTCATAGCAGCCATAGTTTTTCCTTGATTTGTTTGATAATAAAGACAATCTTGTACAGTGGATTCCAAGGAATCCACTTTAGCCGTCAATTGTTGGATTTTAATACTGCCCTCACTCCATCTAGCAAGATCATCGGGCTTACTAACTGGTACTTTGGTTTGAAGGTTTTCCATCCTATCCGTCAAATCAATACTTCTGCCCTCATCACTTCTTGGTGATTCATTGGGTCTTTTAGACATCCTCTTCTTCCTAGAAGAAGCAGAGATGCCCCCCTTGTGGTTTCTTGGCACCGGGGTCCTTTGAGTAATTCCTCAAAAGAGTCATCACTCAAAGTTGCCGAGGTTTGGGTCCTAAAGATGTTTTCACTATCCTGTGCACCCACCTTTGGGGCATCAGTAGTGAAAGCCCTCCCCTCATGTCCTCTCTCCTCCTTGGAGGACAACTCTTTGAGCCTGGGGTGTGACTCGATTTGTCCCCTGGTGTCCTTTGAAGAAAGTTTCTTTCTTTTATAAATTGAGGAAATGTTTTTGGTTTTGTCTGGTAGGTCTTCCACAGAGTGAAGAGTAGCACTCTGCAGAGTTATATCAAGTTCCTGGGACACATTCAGGACTTCTAAGTTGGGTGATTGAGTGGCTGTTTGGGGTGGTGTTTGGGCTGTATTTGGGGGTGATGGAGTGGGTTGAGGTTCAATTTGGGTTGTAGCAATGATTGAACCCTCTCCAGTTTGTGTGTGATCTTGGATCATGTTAGGAAACAGAGGGGTTTCCTTGCCCGAAAACTTAAATTGTTTTCTCATATTAGCATACACCTTTTTGTTTAATTCAGGAAAGAGAAAAAGAGTTTTATGTTCAGATAGAACCTGAATTTCACAGTTGAAAATATGAGATAGGAATCTTGGATACATTAAAAATTTTGATGAGGATAGGTTTCCAAGCATTCCTTCAAAAATCATTTTTGAGAAATTGAAGACTTGATCTGTGCACAAACAAACAACAGCAGATGCTATTGATTTATTGAACTCATTCCAAGTACTTCTTTTTGGAGAAATACAGTGTTGAATAGTGTGAACAAGGTATTTCCACTGGGGTGAAAGAAGACCTTTTTGAAATGTGACTATGTCTAGTCTTCCTTCATAACCCATTCTTTGTAAGTTTGAAATAATAGTTTCTTTAGGAAGAGTGGTCATACATGTATCATCATGTAGTTGAAGGTGATTTCTGATGGATTCTTCTGTGATGGTGATAGTCTTTCCATCGACAGTTGATTTGATCATGGGCATTGTTGACCCTTCAACTCGTTCAGCATTTGTCCAAAAATCAATCAAGTGCTTTTGATATGATTTTGGTTTTACAGTTAGAGCGAACTGTATGTAAGAATTTCTCAAGAATTTGACGATTGGACGGAAATCTTTTGTTCCGTCGGGATTCTTTAAAAAGGCAACCATATTGTGAAATTCTGAATATTTCAGATCGGTTTGCACATCAAGAGATTGTAGAGTTGCCATCGTTTTGAATTTTTTTTTTGCAGGAATTTTGTTACTGACTATGGGTTTTTGATCGTAAACTAGGGTTTATTGAGAGGTTTTGACAGATCGAGGTGAAGATAATGATAAACTAAACGATTTCCGCCTTTTATATCTTTTGATTTCACCTACAAAAAGACTAAATTGCCCTTCGAATCATAACATAACGGTTATTTTTCATGATACTAAATTGCTCTGATACCAATTGATACGAACCCAGCCCATACTAGGCTCGCACCATGCTCATAAGCTCAAGTGTAGAACTCACTCCCAAAAGCTAGCTTGAAGGAGGAGGGGACACTTAGGCTTATAAGCCACCATTTAGTTTTTACTCTAGCCAATGTGGGATCATAACAATACCCCACGCTTTGAAGAACCAACGTCCTCGTTGGTCACGGCTATGTTGGTCACGGTCGGCACCCTCCTTTCGGGTCCGAGCCACCACTCCACAGGCCACCACTTCGAGCTCGTTGGTCACGGCTATGTTGGTCACGGTTGGCACCCTCCTTTCGGGTCCAAGCCACCACTCCACAGGCCACCACTCCGAGTGTTGGAACCTCGCAACGTAGGGCTAGCTCTGATACCACTTGTCAGGATCGATTAACTATAGACAAGTTAATAAACACCTTAGATCTAATTGATGATAGAAGTTGCAGCGGATCAACACTATATCAATAATTAAGAACGATAAACTGTAAGAACAATATGTAAGAATATTAAGAACACAGTTTCACAAAAAGCTTCAATGTATATTATCGAGTTAACAATACACACGTACGTTTACAATTCGTAAGGAACTATATATAATAGTCCTTGAAGCTAAACTATTTACCCTAGTTATTCTAGGATACGATTTACATCTAATTATAAACGATATACATTGATTTACATTCTATAACTATCTCTGCGAAGATCTCGGACTTGATTTGTTCCAAATATGCGTTGTCAGTAGTAAAACTTATCACCAGTAGTAAATATGAAGATCAGTAGTAAACTTGGTGATCAGTAGTAAGTCCAGATACATCGTCAGTAGTAACTACAATGATCAGTAGTATCTTCAATAAGCATTGATCAGTAGTAACTTTAGTTATAGTATACACCAGTATCAACTTCATCAGTAGTAACATGTTCTGCCCCATCAGTAATAAACATAATTATCACCAACTGCAGCATCAGTACTAAGTTGATCTGTGATTTGCTCCAACAAAGCCCCTTCATTGTTCAAAACACAATGATGCAGTTTTCAAGCTGGGATTACAACCATACCCTCCAGGGGGGGTTAGAATACTTATTATTTCTGTTAAGTATTTGTTAAGTGTAACTAATTAGAAAGTTGTTGTAAGTAATCCTTTAACTTTCGGGTGTATATAAACCCTTTTACTCTTGTATCTGAGTTAGTTGAATGAGAATTTACATTCAATCATCTTCTCTTCTCTCTCGATCGATTTCATAGTCAAACAATATATAAAGTGGCGTTAAAATTACAGTAACAACTACAATTGTATATGATCACTAATACTATTAGTCTTACTTACTGACTGACAAGTCGTAAGGTGTCATGTTTTGTCTTGTGCGCTATTAATATAAATTAGTGTGAATAAAAAAATATTCTTATCTGGTTATTTATTTTGAGGTCGTAAGCATTTTTCTTATTAAATCAGGCATGTTACCTCCTTGTTTACTTCTTTGCCATTCAAGAAGCATCTTCTTTCATTATTTTGTTTT
Organism: Calendula officinalis; assembly: GCA_963853835.1. Lineage (NCBI taxonomy): Eukaryota > Viridiplantae > Streptophyta > Magnoliopsida > Asterales > Asteraceae > Calendula > Calendula officinalis. Next base: position 20,493,173 of record OY970832.1, read on the forward strand.
TCTTAATAAAAAATAAGTATTTAAAGTTTTACGCGTTGATGTTAATCTGGGGTCCATTTTGGTAGATTGAACATGCTATGCTTTTCATCTTAACGTTGTCTCCTACAAGACATGGCAACAAACTTGTTTTTGATAGGGTTATCATTGCCTCCCAAGAAAAATATAAAGATATTATTGAGGTTTATTATTGTGTTACCAAAGTGAAATTGTAATAAAGATATAAATTTATAACTTTTATTTGTATTTCTTAACTTTGTCGTTAAAGTAAAAGAAAGTACTTGATTGAAACATTTTGTTTAACTTAATCAATAGCTTAATGATATACACTTCATGCGTTTCATAATAAGTGATACTTCACGGTTTTTAAGACAAAATATGATAATAAAAGTTAATTAGATTAAATTAGATAGTTAGTGGAGAATATGTCTCACATATATTGTTTAAAGTGAATTTAATAATGTTTAAAAATAAAAGTAAGGGTAAATATGTCATTTCATTATACTTCATCCGATTCAAAATAAGTGTTACACTTTCTTTATATTGGTGATTCAAAATAAGTGTTACACTTTGAAAAATTACCTTATTTGACAAAAAATAGTAAGACCCACAGTCACTAACTATCTACTTTAACAAAGTGAAATGACCTATTTACCCTTACTTTTTTACTTTTAAACATCATTAACCCCACTTTATTCAAAAGGTGTGGGACCCATTATCCACTAACCATTCAATTAATCTAATTTAACCATCATTATAATCTCTTGCCTCAAAAACTGTGAAACTCAAAGTGTAGCACTTATTTTAAATCGGAGGAAGTATTAAAAGAGATAGTTAGTGAGTGTGGGCCCCACTACCTTTTACCAAATATGATAAGTTTTAAAAGTGTATTACTTATTTTGAAACACCCAAAAATAAAAAGTGTATCACTTATTTTGAAACGGATGAAGTATTTAAAACATGATAATGAGGTAAGAGTTTTTGATAGATAGATAGATGATTGTGGTTCCCCATACAAGCAAGTTAGAGTCTTAGATTTATCTGCACTAGATATACCATACCAACTAAAAGACCTTGAGACATTTAGACCAATATGTTAAAAATGTCTCAAACTTTGTTTTACATAGTTACATGTTTAACATGTTTTATATGTTTAGATTCTAAACTGTGAGAAACGTTCAAGGAGGTCTATTATTTTTGTGTAGTCCCGAGGAACAAATCTCAACAATTGATTAATAAGATCTAATGGTCGAGATTAATCACATACTCCCTCCGTCCCATAAAAAAGTTTACATTTCATTTGAGCACAATCTTTTAGGAGATAGTTAGTAGTGGGGTCATTTGTAATACTTTTGATTAAAATATATTATTAGATTGGAGAGAGAAAGTGTTTTATTGGTGAAATGATTAGTAATAACATTATTTTATTATGTAGTCCCCTAAATTTGAGAAATGTAAACTTTTTGTGGGACAAAATTTTAAGGAGAAATGTAAACTTTTTTGTGAGACGGAGGGGTGTATTTTATACATTGAGGGTATATTAGTCATTTGACACTTAAAAAAAATTCCGATTTTTTTTATTTTTATTTTAATTTTTTTTAATTTTTTAATTATTTTTTAATTATTTTAATTATTTTATATTATTAAAATATAGGGTAAATTACAGTTTTTGTCCCTGACCTATGGCCGATTCGGGGTTTTTGTCCCTAATGTTTTTTTGTCTGTTTTTTTATCCCTTAAGTTTTTCAAATTCTGGAAATTTATCCTTCCGTCCAATTTTGGCCGTTAAGTGACTAAAAATGCAAAAACAATAAGGGTATTTTCGTCTTTTACATTTCTTCATCCCCAACCCCGACTGATCCATGAACCCTAATCCTAAAATACAAAATTCCGTACAAATTTCAAAATCAAAATGATTAAAATTGGGGAAATTGACTAATAGATATTCCTTTTCTTTTCCTCCCTCGAAGTTTCAGTTGCAGGCTTCAAGTTCTAAGATTCCAAGACTCAAGCAGCGATAACATGATTACTAATGACAAAGATTTAACCTAAAACCTTCAATCTCATATTGTTTCTTTAAAAAATCATGCCTCCATACATTCAATTCTTCATTCTGCTATCTTCCATCTTCACCCTAAATTTATCTTCATCCACAACAAACCTAACCCTAATTGGCTCTGCACTCGATTCACCTTCACAATCACTCCACCGCCACCGCCGTGCCTAACCGGGACGGAATCGCCTTGCTCATTGCTTCAGATCCCAATTCCTTACCACATTCCGACGGGTATTTAGGTTTACCACATTCCGACGGGATATTAACGATAATCATCTGGGTGTTTCAGTTGCTTCAATTGATTTGATTCCCAGTTCTCATCGTGGGTTTTGTCGGTAACCACCACCATCGATAGATTTGGGTTTTGCACCACCACCATCGTCGATCTGTGTTCTCGTTCAGATTCAGTTCCTCAAGCTTCAATTGTTAAACAATCACAGGTTCTTTGTTCTGATTTGCCTAAAAATCTTGATTTAGCCTTTGATTTTTGTCCGCCGGCCGGAATAACGCGATTCCGGTGGGAGTGCTATACATGGTTCGATAGTTAACGATGATCAAGATGATGAAGATGGGAGTGTTATGCATTGGGTTTTTTATGAAGATGATGAAGATGAAGAATTGGACGGAAGATGAAGATAATGAAGTTAAAATAGGGGTAATTTGGGGAAATCACCAAAAATATCGTCACTTAACGGCCAAAATTGGACGGAAGGACAAATTTCAAGAATTTGAAAAACTTAAGGGACAAAAAAACCGACAAAAAAACATTAGGGACAAAAACCCCGAATCGGCCATAGGTCAGGGACAAAAACTGTAATTTACCCTAAAAAATAATATTTATTTGATAATTGCGTGTAGTACTTAATCACATGTGATTTTAGTGTAAAATCACATGTGATTGTATATTTAATCACATTTGATGTTTTAGTACAATCACATATGATTCAGTATGTATACGATCACATTACGTGTTATCAATGAAAAATAATAACTTTTTATTAAAAAAATTAAAAAAAATAAAAAAAATTAATAATTCTAAAATAACAATAAAAAATCAAAAAAATCAAAAATATTATTTTTTTTAAAATGACCAAAATATCCCTTCATGTATAAAATACTTCGTATGTGATTAATCTTAATCATTACTTATGATTAATTAATAGATTCCTTGGGAATTCCTAAAAATCAAGTACTTCCTTTAACACAACTCCCTAAATTGTTACTAGATTTGTAATATTTTTGCATACATCATATTCCATTTATATTCTGTATGTTTTACTTCATCGTTACAAATAATTCATATATATTTTTTTTAATTTACATGTTTTATATGCATCTACGTACTTTTGACACCACCCATTTTATTTTATTTTTACTATTTTTTATTTATATATTTTTTGTTTTTTCCCCACCACTTTTGCCGTTTCAGGAAACAGATTCTTTACTCCCGCGTAGAGATATGAATGTTTACATTTTTTCTTCCTCATACTACGTTTTTAGTAGGATTGAGTAGCGTTGTTGTTAGTAGCTAATAATTACTCCCTTCGTCCCAAATTTATTGTCCACTAGACAAAAGGCACACAGTTTTATGAAAATGCAATTATTGCACCGTCCACCAATAAAATCTCATATTTACACACTAATAATTCATGTGATTGGTTATAATTTGAAATTGACACTTATTTTGGGACAAACTAAAATAGTAAGGCGGACAATAAAAATGGGACGGAGGAGTATACACTTACATCTCGTATTTGAAGAGGTGAGAGGAAGAAAATGACCATAGAAGCTGATGACGTACATATCTGATCATTCGTGTGAAGCTGTTAATGCAAAATGCGTACTTAATCGGGCACATATGCCTTTATCTTTTGATTATATACCGTTTGTTTAGCACTGTGTCCTAACACGAATCTCGTTAACTAAAAGCTATTTGAACGACTAAAAGAACAAAAGCAAAAGGGAACGATAATGGTGGGACTAATATTGTGGCATGGCACAATGATATTGGATCTAATAAAGACATTTAAAGTAAAAGTTACTTTCATAATGTTTGCAATGATACGCGTAACTATAATTCGCTTAAGATTCCAAATCACAAAATTAACCCTTTCATATTTACCAATCACTAAAATACCCTACATCAACCAAAGTGTAATACCACATGTTTGATAGATGTTAAGAACACTATAATGGAGAACCTAGTCATAAGAGAGTTGGGACCAAGCATGGACTTCATTGTTATTGTCTAGGTTAAACATTGTGCATTAGTATCATTCATGAGAAGGTATGGGTTAAAGAATGGTGTGATTATGTAACCAGAAGGCATGTACGTAATAAATAATCTAACATGCACTAAAAGTTATTTCATAATGATGTATGTGCCAAGGGTTTTGAATTGAACCAATCGATGTTCTAAATAGGACGAATTGATCGAATTGGTTAAACCATCTGGTTAAACCGGATTACAATATTATAGAATATTTATGATAAGTTAATTATGTAAAAGATACATAAATGTAAATAAAAACCTAACAAATATAAAAATAAATATTATAACAAATCTAAAATATATTTCTTACGAAATTCAATAACTTTGAATTCCAAATCTATCAAAAAATAATACCATATATAACATTCAATTAAAAATATACTTCAAAACATGTAAAATAAAATAAAGCTCCAAATCTACAAAAAAAAATGATATCAAATATTCACTGTGGTCAAACCTGGATTTTAAAACATTAGAAAATAGTGTGAACGGTGTAAATGGAAATTATGGAATGTGTGCATCAAAAGTAGATGACACGATAGAAATCCTCAAATTCCTTTCGTATATTGCATATTACGATAATAAGAATACAACCGATTGTTAATTAGCTAAAATAATATAATATATTGTCGCTTATAGTACAAGAAGATGATCTATTAGAGCCAAAAATAATTAAAGCCACTCAAAACATAGATTACACGATGGTCAAATTATGGTGCCAATGGTTGTTGCTTGTTGTCATATGGTTTAGTTGAGTTACTAGATTTCCTCTTCAAGACCACAATCCATGTAATAACTTCCAACAACAAAGCAATTGCACCCAATGTTGATATCACAATTATATAGGCTGATTTCCATTTGTTTTCTGGTGATAATATATCAAGACCCTTGAACACATTGAGGATTCCAAGACAAAGGATAGCATACCCAATTCCATGGTGGTAGATGTTCCAATAGAAACGTAATTTGTGGTCTTTGTTTGGTCTCAAGAACAATGCGAAAACCTAAAAGAAAAGCCCAAAAACAAGATTATAACAACAATCTTTATAATTAAAGTAGAAAACAATGGGTAATTATGATGTATAACATACTAATACTATGAGTGTGACCATTGACTATTTTGTTTTGGTCACAAATAAATGTAGAATAAACTTCACTAAAAGTAGAAGTAGCCTCATGTGGTGCGTATCTATTTTGATGTCGAGTTGAACGTGTCTTTATAACAATTGACTATTTGTTATTCCAAAATTCAAACTATGGGTATTACAGATTCAGTTTTCAATTCATGAATTGAAATCCTTCCATTTTCATGAATGACATCTTTTCCAATTAGGTGGTCGATATAGGTGTCTTATCGGATATAATCATATGGTGATAATCTAGTTGTAATTAGTAAGTACATTTGAGATGATCTGATAAATGTCACGAGTTCAATCCATCCCTTAGGTAAATATTTATCATATGACTAAGAGAAAGTTTGGAAATGACCATGATAAACGGGAATACCCTTTTAAAAGAAGAGAAATGATATTTGTGCCTACCATCTGTGCCTACTCATATGCCTACTCATCTCTAAACTTGACATGTGTATTCCACTAATTCTCTTTCCTCATATCATCCCTTGATTTTGACACGTATCATCATCAAATGGATAGGCACATGAGTAGGCACAAATATCATTCCTCCTAAAAGAAAGAAAGGCCTAGCTTTTTTTTTACATTTCTTTATTTATCTTTTTAATTTTCATGTGATTTAGTTATTTTTTATGTTCTAAATTTTTTATTTCATAGATTAATGCTTTGATTAATAATTTCATGTTGTTATGATTGTAAAAGGCATAAAAGACCAACTTTAGAGATCAAACATATTTCACTTGCAAAAATTTAGTACAAATCTCTAAACAACTAGCTACATCAAAACTATACAATACATAAAAAAAGAAATAACCCGTATAAACAATGAACATGATGATCAAGATATTTGACCTTGATGATCAGATGATTATGCATATTAACTCTTGTATTATCAAATTACCCAAAAAATTTCATATAAATTCTAAATAAAACAAGTAGATAGACTACTAAATCCAAGAAGTTTGAGTTTGAAAGTCAAATTACCTGGAGTGTTGCAAGAGAAAAAAGAGCAATCCCGAGGTTGCGGTGAGTGGTGTATGTGACACCCTTTGACTCAGTTCCGAGTTTGAGTCCGGTCCCCCAACCAGCAACCCCAATTGCATAACCCGAAACTTGACAAAAAGCATGAAGGTAAAACCATGTCGGATCTGCAGATGGGAAGGTTCTAAGATATCTAGCGATAATTATTCCAACCGGAAACAGAATTCCCCAACTAACCGCATTTAGTATTCCGTGAATCTGAAAAACACATCAAAGAAATCTATTTGCTCAACATGTTACCAAAGAGCGTTAAAAATGATGTAAATTTAGAGTTAAAAAATATGAATCCACATTATTTTTAGAATAATAACTTTACCAAATAAATAGATGTAATTCAACTAACTAAAGTATTTAAATTGAATTAAAAGTTCATAATTCAGAAATTTGATATTTAATACTCACATTTCTTTTTTTCGTTCCGGAATCACCTCCATTTCCACCACCGCTAGTCTGTCCGCTTAATAAATCCAACCGCCCTTTTGCCGCCAAATTCGCTGGCTGAAAAGCATGTTTCGCCGGAATCCCATCCGCCGACACCGAGGGCCCTACCTGCCAGACCTGATTCACAACCGTCACTCCCTTTTCCGGCAACTCAACCGTCGCAAATATCTTCATGATTCCATCGGAATACTCAGCTCTTTTATCTTTCACATCAAACGCCAATTTGCCTTCCATAATCGAACTGTAGGAGCTTATATTATACGTCTTTACAACCATCGATCCGTTTGATGCTTTAAAAGCGAGTAACGCCTGAGCTCCGGCCATGCCCTCTCCGGTGGGATTAAGGGCCCATGAGATCCATCCATCGGCGGTGGACGGTGGCGCGAAGAAGGCGATTGAGAGTGTGTTTTTCGAAGGGTTAAGGGACCAGTGGAGGTAGGAATTGAGGTGGGGTAGGTCGTTGCAGCGGTTGTATAGTTTGTTGTTGGTGAATTTTTGTGTGGTGCATGTGAGTTGCGCGTGAGATAACTGTGTTGTTAAGAGTGTGAAGAAGGTGACGAAGAACAAGGACGCCATTGATTGGGATCGGGCTCTGGTTGTTTGGGTGGAGTTTGTGTGACTCTTAAAAGGAAGTAGGAATATTTATATAGTAACTTTTGCAAAGAGTATTCTAATTAAAGTAAATTAAATAAATGTAGTTTCATGAAAATTATGGATTTGTCATTAGCTCATTTATATATTTTTAAAGTGGTAAGAGTGCAAGGTTCGAGACGTGTTGCAACAAATTTTTTTTCTTCATAAATCATTGCTATAAGCCTATAGCATAGTATCCAAAAATCATTCTCCTTAATATAACATATAACATACCTCCATAAATTAATAAGGTTGAGATTAAGATATTTTATTAATTTAGCGAGATATTAATTTATCGATAAATTAATAAATTATTAATTTAAAGATAATATTATTATAAAATCAACTTATCTAATACGTATTCACATATTCACATGACCTTTAAAATTCTGCATCACATTCACATTCACAAGACCTTCAAAATTTCCACATTAATGAACTTGTCAAGTTCAATGTACATAGATCTAGATTGATCACTATAAAATGTCTAATGATAAATTTTAAAATCACATCAACTATGGCTTCTAAACTAAAAGGTGTTAAAAAATCAACGATGACCAATCAACAACGAAAACTATTATGCGAGTATCAGAGAGATCACCAAGGATGCACTCAACAAGATTTGGTGAAGTGGGTTGACAAAACTTTCGATTTGAAAGTTAGTAATTTATAATTTGGTTGGGACTAATATATTTTCATTAGGATTTCAAAAAAAAATATTATCTTATTATTTTATCGATTGGGGTCCGATTTTGTACTATTCCCAAGTTGAGACCGGATAAATTATTAATTTTATCGAGGTTATTAATTTATCTATGGAGGTTTTACAGTATATTATAATCATTTTTACAAGGTTTGTATGTTTATTTTGAAACTTATTTCAATTATAATTGCTCACATGCAGTGTTTTAGTTAGTTCCCTGTGATATATGTTACTTCAATTATATATAATTGTTGATAGATGAATTAAAAAATAGCATACAAAATTACTAACTCTTATTGTTATTATAATAGAGACCTGATATTGAACTGGTTCAAGCTGTGAATAAATTTAAAACAGATTTTGATGGTCAAGTTGTTTCGTTGGATCGTATTCAGCCATCTTCAGATCATGTTCCTCATAGGTGTCTATATAATTGTGTTTGCTACAAGTAAGTTTGCGTTATGCTCCAATTTTGGCTTTTTTTATATGTTCAACTATTAACATTAATTAAATAGTTAATTAATTTTCAGGTTGCTGTATTTGCAATCTTGAGAGTGATTGCAGCTGCTGCTTCATCAAAAGAACAGGAGAGAGTTTCTGTTAAATGTATCACATTTTCCCAACCTCCTGTAGGAAATGCTGCCTTAAGAGATAATATATTAGCATAATTCATAAATAATTAATTATTGATATGTAGACATATACTTTATTTTAGTTATGTTAATGAGAAAGGTTGGCAACAATACTTTAAAAATTACTGCATGCATTCCTGAAGATGTTGTGCCCTGTATATTATCCCCTGCATACTTTCGCCACTACAACACACATCCTTACCCATCTCCTATTGACTCTAAAAAGTCAACTTTAAAACAAGAGAAAACAAAAAACTTGTTCTTTGTGGACATTCACTTGGTGGAGCAGTAAGTTTGCATTATGCTCCAATTTGTTTTTTTTTAATGTTCAAATATTAACATTAAATAAATAATTAATTCAACAGATTGCTGTATTATCTACTTTTGCGATCTTGAGAGTGATTGCAGCTGCTTCTTCATCAAAAGAACACATAAGATTTGCTGTTAAATTTATCACATTCTCCCAACCTCATGTAGGAAATGCTGCCTTAAGAGAGTACGTAATAACATATTATGCCAGTCATCAAGAGCTTTAATTTTCAAAAATTTCTTTCTGTGGAAGCAAGGACAAAAAGTGCTTTGGATCATCCCAACCCGACCTATTTCGACACACACCAAAATTACATAATTTGACCCGTTTCCCAACCCACCTTATTCCTTAAAGTTTGAATCATCCAACTAATATGCAACATCCATTTCAATAATAACCTATATATCCCTTCAGAGAATATGAAAAACAATCTCAGTATAACTTATTACGTCATAATACCAGGAAATATTGCCTTTCTAGTATATCTAGTTTTTACTATTGCAGTCTCTAAAAGTTCAAGTCTACTCTGTTTTACTACATGAGAAATGAAACACAAGTAATATATATATATATATAGCCGTGCACATCCGAACCGGTTACCCGACCCGACCCGAAAAAGCACCCGAAACTGCACCCGGTATAAACCGGTAACCGGTTCGGTTAATTGAAAACCGATCGGTTAGAACCCGGTTTCTACTTATAGCCATTATACCCGATCATACCCGGTTAATTGAACCCGACCCGATTTCTATCCGCTATAACCGGTTGGAATAACCGGTTATGAACGTTGGGGACGAGCAGGAGCTGCAGAACGGTAATATTACCCGTTGGATGCTCGGTTTCTGCGTTTTTTGGGTATTTTTTGACCATTTAGCCCCCCTAAACATCCCTATATATATGTATGTTGTATTTGGTTGAATCACAACACTCAATCACTCTCAAAATACCCTCGAAAAACAAAAAACGTGCTAATGGCAATGCAAAGTAGTCAAGATTTCACCGGGGTCGGTTCTACAAATGAAGCAACATTACCCACGTCTTTGAAGCAACATTACCCACGTTATGAATATGAAGATAACGACCCACAACAAGAGGAAGAGGACGAAGAGTAATGGTTGTGTACTTCAAGTACTTGTGTTTGATATCGTATTATGGCGAGAAAACGATGAGTTGTACTTTTAATCTTATAGTTTCGACTTTCGAACTTTCGTATTTCATGTTTAATGGTTGGTATATGAATGTCTTGAACGTATTGATGTTTAATGAATGTTTGTGTTTTAATAAAACGTTAAATGGTTGTGTTTGATATCGAAATACGGCAAAAAAACCAAGCAATTATAAATTAACCGGTAAAACCGGTTTTTTCGGGTATTGGACCCGAACCGGTTACAACCCGACCCTAACCGGTTACGATCGGGTAGGGTATTTTCAGGTAGAAATCGGGTACAACCCTAACCGGTTTCTGCAGTAATCGGTTTCAAAAACGTTGACCATAACCGGTTCGGTTTCTTTGACCGGTTAGGGTACGGTCAAACCCGGTTTTGTGCACCTCTATATATATAATTCAATAAAATAATATAATATAATATAATTTCAATTAAGGCATTTTGATTTCCCTAAACCTGAATGTTTAAAACAAATTCACTCATCGCCAACTTTGATGTTAGACCAACGATATTCCTTTTCAATCACAACTCTAAAATCCATTCAAATTAAATATCAAATTAAGCACATATACATCGTATAACTACAAAATCCTTTCAAGATGTTCCTCTGTTACAATGTCACACCATTTAACTTGCTGATACATCACCCTATTCCGCAATACAGTGGACTTGATGAATCGTTCAAATAACTTCCACTTGGGTATTATATTTATTTTGCTATTTGCCTATTTATGTTGTACTGGGCCTAAGCCCATCTTACCCATGTATTGGGCTGGCCCTGCCGGTTATAATGGCAAAACAAACTATCAAAATAGCTTTTCAGTGATTCAATCAGTCAGATTTGTCTAGTGTTTAACTTTCTTAAAATAATCTAAAGTTCTAGTTTAAGTACCTGTACTAGATGATACCTTGTGAATTATCTTAAGTGCTTTGATAGACAAGCAAAATCCCTTGTAACTTTGAATGCTGATCTTGTGGTCTTTCTATAAAAGGATAATTTACACTGCGTATATCTAGAAATATATTTCATTGCTATTATAAAGAAGTAGAACATGTAACATATATAATAATAATTAGTATTTAATTCGACGTATAAGCAAAGTTTATACACGATATATACTTGGCAATTTACAAAAGATGAACCGTAATATGGATCAAAGTCAAGTACACCATACATTAAAACAAATACTCCTTCTCTCCCACAAAAAAGTTTACATTTCCCCTATAAATTTTGTCCCACAAAGAAGTTTATATTTCTCAAATATGAGGGATACTTAATAAAATACTATTATTTTCATGTACTTTACCACTAACTTTCTCCTAAAAGCACTTTCTCTTTCCAAATAACCTTATATTTTAATCAAAAATATTACAAAAGACCCCACCACTAACTATCACTTAAATACTTGTGACAAAGAGAAATGTAAACTTCTTTGTGGGACGGAGGGAGTATGTAACAATAGACTTCAAATGGCAACGCAAAAATCCCAAGCTTATAATACATTGATTCCATGGGATATAATTCATAAGAAATGCATCAAGTTGAAATCTTAATGAAAACAAAAATAGGTAAACATGTGAAAAAATGGAACCCTAACTGCACCAACTGAAAAGATTGGAATCCTCAATTACAAAAATTGAAGAAAAAAGAAACCTATTAATGGGTAGCCACCATTTGCACCAAAGGCTAAAAACGTCTGAAATCATCTTTTAGTGGTCACGAGTTCGATCCTTTCCATAAGTAAACATTTACTAGATAGTCAATTGGTCATGAAGACTCGAAAATGCTTACGACAATGGTTAGACTACGTACATAATGAGCAAAACATGATCACTCCAGGAGAGCCCGTTATAAATGGGAATATAGAGAAAGCTAAAAAAAATCAAATTAATTAGCCATTAAAGAACTCATTTTTCCTAGTGAAGAAAATATTGAACTAGTAGTAGTTGAAGAAGATAGACCCTTCTTGTTCTTGGCTATGCTGGCTTTTGGACTTAGTCTTTTCATTGACTTTCTTGATCTACAAGAATACTTCGCTTTCTTTGCAAGATCTTCAATGCTTTGTACGCTTGTTAGTGATGCAAATGACTCAGATTTCCCTTGATAAAACTTTGATAACCCCCTTCTACATTAAAACAAAAATGACATAATTTAGCATTAGAACTTGACATATTCGATATTGTACCATTTGCATTGAAAGTCGTACAATCCCTTTCAAAGGTCGATTTTTCTTGATTCCCAAGTCACTAAATTCTAAAAAGATTGTAATTACTTACTTGATAGGTAATTGTGCCATGAGGTCGGATAGTTCGAACAAAGGACTGCATGATGATGAAGATGCATCTTCTACCGTTCCCGATGAAGAAGATGACTCTACAGAATGATCTAAATCCAATCCAATAAATTCGTGCTCACAAACATCATCTTTAGTTTCCATTAAAACAGATTGAACTCGTTCTACCAGTTGCCTTTTATCATTCTCCTTGAATCTCATTTCTTGGCATATTTGTCTTCTTTTAATCTCACCCATCTTGTGTTATGATCAAATATCTAGAAAGAGTATGAAGCATAGGATTCTTGAAAATGGCATGATTTTGAGGGAACATATATAGAGAGAATATACTTCCTCCGTATCACAATAAGTCACTTTCTATTTATGAGTCTTTCATAATAAGTGATACAATTCAAAAGTTATCTTATTTGGTAAAAAAATGGACCCCTCATCCACTAACTATCTACTTTAATAAAGTGAAATTACCCTTATACCCTTAGTTTCACTTTTAAAACTCATTAATATCACTTTATTCAAATAAAGTGGTACCCAACCTCCACTAACTATCTATTTTAAAATATTTAAACATTATTTTAACTGTTTACCTCAAAAACCGTGAAACTTCAAATGTATCACTTATTGAGATACGGAGGAAGTATATATTCTGGGATAGATAAGGTATAAACATTTTCTTTAGGGAATGTCAATTTTCTCAATATTAAAACAAAACCATGACAGATCTACAACTTTTACAAGTCGAGGTACAAAAAATCAAAATCTTATTTCGGAATTAAATTACATGTACTTGAATTCTCGAACATAAATTGTCTTTGTTATTGTTCGACTTAAATATAAATACAATGATCTCTAATAACACTGTTTTATATACTTTTAGAATTAGCAACTATATATTATATACGAGTTATTTTTGAAACTTGCTATATTGTATCCAAATTACGATCGTTGTTATTTCCTATAAATGAGTCATTAGAGTCTCTCGGTATATATGACTATATATTTGAAGTGTGATTATGTTTTTTTTGGTGAAGATAGTTGAGAGAAAAAAGATGACTAATAAGAGTCGTTTGTGAGCTGTTCCAAGAAGAAACTCATTAGTATTTTAACATTTTTATTATACACGTCACTATACAAAATAAGATTGATATATAAAAAGGGGAGGAAAAAGTGACATAAAATACAACGTTGAGTGGGTCCATTTTGTTAAGCTTATCTTTGGCTGTGCCACCTATAACTCTTGTATGGTTCAAATTTTTTGGAAATGGTACTAGGAAATTGAACAGGATAAGAACACATCCATATCTAGTCATCAAAACCTTCCACTTATGGCTACTTTTGCCCCACTTCATAGGCACTTTTGACCCCACCCAACATTGCCCTTTTTGCTCCTTTTTTTTTCAATTTTAATTCACAATTCACATCATTCAAGTAGCTAGATATGCTCTAGGTTTTTCATTCACGTGCAACTATTTCCACAAATTTTTTCCATCCTAAACTATGACTTCAAATTTTCAAATTAAACCTAGAAGCCTAATACTTAGGCCCAATTAGTAAAGGGCCAACTATATTGACCCATTTACTGTGTAAATAAAATACAATCGAACAGGCCCAAATGAACAGTCTACCCGCAATATATAGGTTGCCTCCAACCCTAACCCTAAAATCTTTCTCGCACCAGCTCCAGTCGAAACGAAGACCAGAGGCAACAGCAGCAGCTAAAAGAATCCCAAATTCATCATGGGTAAGCTTAATTGCAATTCATGAATCAGATCATCGTTTTTCTGTTTTTCAAGTATTAATAGCTGCTGATTTGGCGTATAATCGATCATGGATTTCGTTATTGGTTGGAATCTATGACCTAGAATCTCATTTATCAGATTACGGTTTTTCTATATTTTGATGTATAATTGTTCTCCATTCGAAGTTTAGTCGTTCTATTAGTTCTGTTTAACGATCGGAATCTATCTGCAGGAAAGGTTCACGGATCATTGGCTCGTGCCGGTAAGGTCAGAGGCCAAACACCAAAGGTTGCGAAACAAGACAAGAAGAAGCAGCCACGTGGACGTGCTCACAAGCGCATTCAATACAACCGCCGTTTCGTCACCGCCGGTAAGTCGTCGTTGGTTATTTATATGTTTGTATCCACTCATTTATAGGTCCGATTAACATAAACATTTAGCTGCCCTTAAAAGTTGGTGGTTCATACAAACTAGATTCTATTTATTGCTTTGTCTTTTGTTTATTGATTACTTCAATTCCTTGGTACTCACATTAAGGTTCGGAACAGATACTTACATTTTCTGAAATATAAAACTGCATAGTATGTGGCATGATCTACAATATTCGGCTTGTATGAGATGCATAAATCTATGAGGATACCAAAATAATGATCTAATAGATTAAGCAACAAAATCTCAGATTACGTAACAATTTATACTAATTCATGAAGATAGTAGCCTGTGATTAGCACATTTGTGCTGTGCTAAAGTTTCTTAATTTTGGATTCTTAGGGAACAATTTTTTTAAATTTTGGCTAGTCGTTTTTGCCAATTGACCTTTTTAGCTGTATTCTTTAGTTTTTATTAGTTATTTTATAAAGATAAGACATTTCTGAATTTTTATTGTTGCTTTTTGCAGTTGTTGGTTTTGGAAAGAAGAGGGGACCTAACTCATCAGAGAAATAAGCATGATATGCTCTGTTTTAAGTTGAATTGTTTGATGTTTAGAGAACTTGTTTAGTTTTTTGGTTCTACAAAATTTTGTTATGGCAACCACACTTTTTCAGAGTTGTTGATGATATAAGTTGATGTTTGGTTATTGTGGTATTCAGATTCAGATATTATCTTGCTTTTTTGTAATTGTGACTGCAGTTTACAAATTATGTTGTGCTGATGCTTGTTTTTGGATAGTTGTTTTTGTATGAACTTTGGAGTTTAAACATTTATTTGTGACCATCGATGTTTCTTCACAAGAAAAGTTCGCACAGAGTAGTAACAGCTTTGCTAATGTTTAATAAACAAAATGTGTCAAGATTTGGATGGTGATGTGAAATCCAGTTGTTCATATGATGAAGAGGTTCTTAAGAATAATGAAAATCATAAGATTACATCACAACAATTAGAACAAAATTAGGAAAATGGAAACGAGGAATTAAGTCAGTGGAGAAGAGGGCGGTCTAGAAAAATAAAGAATAAATGTATAGGGTGTCTTAGTCATTTAATACAATTTATCATTTTTTTAACGGACGTCCACCATAGGGATCGAAATGTGACCAACCTCCATATTTAAGCATCATCAGTGTAATTATTGAGACTTAAGGATTAAATCTAAAATTTTTGTCAAACCACATAGACCATACGTATAATTTACTCTATTTTAAATATAGGAAATTCGCGTAAATCGATTAGTGACTCGGCGAGGATCGACTGATCAACTAGTAAACATTAAACCCATGGTAGTTGTTACCATATACACTTTAGAATCTGACAGTTGATAACTAACATTAAACTGTACAAAGTCAATCAACTCTTTTAACGCTGTCTAAACACTAATTTCAATTGCCAAAAAGCTTGCTTTCATTTTCTGTGGTAAATGCTGTATAGAAAGACCAGACAGCAATATTCAACTTATGTTGCTTAGGTGATCCACACAAAATATCAAAATTGCTTCTTATTTGAATTTTCAAAAATCGCACCAGTCCGAGAGTATTGCATGACTGAAATGTGCAATACAATGCAAGATAAGATTATGAAATTAGAGTGCCATTCTAGGCCAACTGTGAAGATTATTCTTCCAAACTTTCGAGATTAACAGACGATAAATATTTTGTAAGAAAATCATCTTAAACACAAGACTCAATAAACTCTGCTTACAATATTGAATGAAATCAGAGAAAACATCGGAACTAAACGAAAAAAAATTTGGACCATTTCTCGATTTGTGCGTGTCAAAAAATTTGGACCATTTCTCGATTTGTGCGTGTCATCCTTGCGCAGGGGCCATGCTAATCTTCTCTGTATCGTTCCAATTTTATCGGATGTCCCCGAAGGGACAAACATAGATTCTACATTCAACAATATAAAGGGTTTATGAGATAACTCGCACATCGATGTGGGACGTCACACAAGCTTTTGGGCTGAACACGTATGTTCGTATCATTCTAGTTTACAGTTTTTTTTATTTATCTTTCTAATTATAAGAAGTAATAAACATAATCCATAGTTAATTAACTTCAATATACAAAATAATATTGTCAAATTTTCTATTTATCTTTTGCTTGTATTGTTTTTACATTTTAAAGATTGTTTGTTCCTCCTTGCTGCGGTCTGAACATCCGAGCTCCTTCCGTTATTACTACGGGAGGGCATTAGATAAACTATGTAGTTAATTTTTAATGAAGACGAGGCCAGCGAATCGCATAGATGATCTTAGAGTTTCTAGGTTTTTTACATACCTCTCAATATTATAACTTTCAGGATTTCACATTTCATGAACATGCTTGATTACACTTTTAATTAAACGGCCAACTAGCACCATTTATAAAGAGATTTCTGTTGGCCGATGATTTTCTATGAGCATATTACATATAGCACCTGAATTTTTGAAAAATTATATCACTTCCTATTAAATTTTCTTATTTAATCGTACTACACATACAATAATTGACATGTAAATTCACAATTTTTTTTCATAATCTCATCATTTGATTAAGATAAATAATCTTCTTTTTTGATTGAGATACTTATAAAATAAAGTATAAACATGAATTAAAAGAATTTAATAGTAGTGAGTACTTTTTACTTTCATATGAAGGGATCGCCGACTATAATCAACGCACCTCGTTGATCGTATTTAATAGTTGGCCCATCACCTCATATTGGCCCGGAGAAAATGGGCCCAGATTGGTTGACTAATTCATCCTACTTATTTTGAACTTTCCTATTAGGCCATGTCTTGTTTTCTTTTAAAACAATTAATAGAGTTTAAAACTGAGCGTAGTGAATAAACCTGAATTCGGTGACATTATCACATAAGTTTTTTCTTTTCCGAAAAAACATTTAATAAATCCCGACCAAGCACTTATAGCGGTAAACAAACTTACGATCAAACCTTAGCATTAATTTTATTAACTCATGTATCACTTAAGACATATTTAGATAATCTTTTTAAAATACTTATTAATTTATTAACTTCTTAAGAAGCCAAAATTAAAAAGTAAAGAGTCTTTTACTTCTTTATTTTGACTTCTCAAAAAACCAATAAGTCAATAAGTATCTTTTAAAAAACACTCCCAAACACAACCTTACCATGCATATTGTATAAGCCCGATTCCATACTAGTGACCTCCATCGGGCGTCAAAGCGACCCAACACCTCACGAAAATATTATGGGAGATCAGTGGCGGACCAAGGAAAAGACTAAGGTGTTTCACAAGTTGAGCATTTTTTTCTCAGCGGTATCACGTAGACTAAGAAAAGTAATTTAAAAGAAATTAAAACTATTTTGTAACTATCTGAAAAAAATTGAAGAGTTCATCGAATAACCCATGCACCATACTAAGTCTTTCCCTGTTGGAGATGCGACCTTAATGTGCAATCTAGGGCCAACAATGGTGAGGAGGAACACACCGCTACTCAGTCTGATAAACAGTTGATTCAAAATCATCAGAAGTTATATTCATCGAAAAATAACCAACACACAGAAGTACCCGAACCAACAAAATCTAGATGTCAAGGACTGTAAAAAAAAAAAAGAACGTGATGGTTTCCGTTATATAATTGATTGCAACTTTGAGTAAAGTTTTACTCTGAATTTAAACTATATTAACAGATTTAAGTTGATTTTCCTCTCGATTAAAGAAGAATCGATGCGAACGCGATTATTATATACGTCTGTTGAAATATAAAATTAAAGACACAAAAATAGGAAAGGAGGATGCCCAGCACACCAAAACCTACAAATTTACACGAAGTTAAAGTAAAAACCGAGTGTTGAACTTTTTTACTTCAAACGCTATCACATTAATAAATAATACAACTAATTATTAGTATAGCTTGTCAGAAGTAATTGAATCATTATTTATATAGAAAATGTGTATTATTTCTAATTATATATTCATAACTAATCATCAAATAATTAACATGTACCATAATTTCTATCTTTGATTGTATTGATAAAAAAATAAGCAGGAAGATCAATTAAGAAAATTTGTTACAATGACATATCATCTCTCTTATACTTCCTCTCTTATAAAAGAGATGGTTATCTAAAACCAAAAAGAAAATGAAGATTATATTACAATAACTTTAGCATTACAATAATAAAGAGTTAGTTCATGAGGCTAGGGGTGAGCAGAAAAAAAGGGTAACCGGAACCGCTTTGGAACCGCCGGTTCCGGTTCCTAAAATTATGAAACCGCCCAAGGAGGTTCCGGTTCCGGTTCCCAAAATTTAGGAACCGGTAACCGGTGGATAACCGGAACCGGTGATTATTCGGTCTACTTTTATTAAAATATTATATATATGATAAAATTAATGTCCAAATTTAACAATATGAGAAATTTTGTGTAATTTTTAATGAGTTTAGTCATTAATTAGTCTAAATATAGTGTTGTAATGATATAATATATAGAAAATCATATGTTTAAGTGTTTGGAGTTTATGATTATTCAAAGATTAGTTGATAAAATGACAAAAAATGATTAATATTTAAGCTTCACATCTTATTTTAATTTTACGATTTCAGAAACAGATTAACCGGAACCGGTTCCGGTTCCGAAAATTGAGGAACCGGTACAAGAGGTTCCGGTTCCGGCGGGTACCCGGTTATGCTCACCCCTACATGAGGGGTATCATTCGCAACAATTACATTTCTCACCCATTAACATAAAAATAACTTTTTTATAATAAGAGGTAAATAGTTCCTACCCATTGCCACCCTCTATTCTTACATAGTCACCCCCCACAAAATACACTTCTTACACTTCACCCCTTTCATAACCTCTAATGTACACATGATCAGGTAGTGGACAAAACGGCTTCTACCATCACCTGAAACATGATTATAAGTATATTTATCCTAATTAAATACCACTAATTAACAATTTAATCCATAATTATAACTAACATTTGGAAGGAACTAGGGCGTTGAGGATACCATTCACTTGACAAGCTCCGAAATCCACCCAACATCCGGGTTTGAACCGTCTCCCGGAAGCGGGTCCACCCTATCCAACTGATTCTCCTCGCTCAACTTTTCAAACATTTTTGCCCTCAAAACCCGACCCGATTCTACTCTTTCCATCACAGGCTCTTCCTCCACACGCCCTTCTTCCCGGATCTCGGAAAACCCTAGACCGGGTCGGGTAGGAGTTGATGGCAGGCTGTAGAACCCCGACCGGGGAGACGGAACGGCCCGACCCATTTGTAGGCTCCATGAGGTTCCCATAGATGGGGGTTTGTTAAGCTGCAAACGCCGGAGAGATGATAACATATCGTTCACCGTCACTGACCCCAGTGACCTGCTCAAAGAACTGTCCATCGGCGGCGACTCCGACGGAGGAGTTGAAGTCTCCGACGGCGAAGAAAAGAACGACGGGAACCCTTTAACCGACGATCCATCGTAAGAATCAGCATGTGGACTCAACACACGAAGTTGCTCAGGCGTATGAGCGAAAAAACAAACACGCCGGCAGCAGTTAAGTCCGTCCTTACACGGCTGAGTACGGTAACGGTGAGGGTGTAGCCAGCACTCAAAAACACCATGAGCAAACTCACAACCGTCTCCTTTCTTACAGTTCCCTTTACGGAACTCCGGGCACGCAGTGCCGGAGTAACTATACTTCCGAGGATCACGGCGGCGAGCCTTTTCACCAGGGTGAGCGTACGGACAGTCCGTCCAATCATGTGACTGGGCACGTTCACACGTACGTACCTTAAAATCATATATCCGGAAGCTATCACAAGCATAAGCTTCCGATGTGATGTCAAAATCCGTACAACCGTCGTCGTCTAGATCTTCAAGGTAGCGGCGGAGAGCAGCGTCGTTCCGAAGGAAATAAGCGTAGTCTTCGAAAGAAGCAAGGCTGGTGGCATTGGGGCTGAGAGGAGAAAAGGGTGAAATTCCGGCGACCGGATCGTCGATGAGTGTCCATGGAGGTACATGCATCATCATACCATGCTGATTTACATCTCCAACCATTTTTTTTTCTTGAATATTTGTGCGTTTGTTTTGCAGGTTTCTATGGTTTTCCACTTTCTACACTCCTCCATATATAAACCGCTGGGAGATAGTGGTTATGATGAGGGGCAGTTCTTTAACCATGGTTAATAACTCATAAAGCATAACCAGTCCCCCATGAGGTTATATAATTTATGAACTAGTACTTTTTTCTATGACGCTTTTATCTTCGATGTGTCATTTAGAAAAACTCGTATTAAAAACAAAACTCGTAGATTTGAATGACTAATTATTGAAGGTCTATATCTTTTTCTTTATTTTGTTATTATGTTTAAAAAATATTTTTATGTGTATATTTAATGAAAGTTATGACTTTCTATTATCAGAATATAGGTTTACATATATTTTTTTTTTAAATTAGTACATAGTATCAAAGCATATTCTGAAGAAAAAAAATTGTGTATATGTAAATTTTATTTGATTTATTGCAAAAATATCAAGAGAATAAAGTGAAAAAATCATTAAAACTAGTTCCCGTTAGAGCACTCCCAACGCATTCGTGAGTGGCAAGTGAGTTTGAGTGGCGAGACCCAAACCATTGGCACCACTTCATAAGTTGCCTCGCCACTTTCCCTTCCGCCAGTGTAGAGACGAGAGTGAGTGATGTTCGTGAGTTGGTGGGTGGACCCAAAGGGGTATTTTGTGTGTGTGTTTTGTAATGGTGGGTCCCAAAAAATTAAAGAGAGATGTATTGTTGGCATGAGTACGTCAGTTTCATTTGGGTTGGATGATGAGCTGACGTGACGCTAATTTGGCAACAACTGATCCAGTTTGTGTAAATTGGGAGTGGTCTTACTCAAAATTTGTCATGGCTGTTCTCATGCAAGCAAAATATCTCAAAAAGCATTTCAAATCGATTGGACACTGTTTATATATTTATTTTTGCTTTTATACTTTTAATGATTAGGATTTTGTAAAACTAGGTCTGCATGTCCAAATGCTGTGAAAATTTTACACGAGTCACCAAATGGCTAGGAACTATCATGGTAAAAGGTTTCTAAAGTTTTGGTGAGTTTAATAATATTTTATTGATTACTTTACTTCATAAATCGTAAATAAATATTTTGTATATCCAAAATCCTTAAGTTTTTATTTGAAGTTTGGAACTGTAAGCCCACGTAAATATAGTTTTATGAATTTGGAACTGTTTTAGATATATTTCAAGATGTTGTGGATTTGTAAAAATTGAATTTTGGCAAAATAGATTTTCTTAGCAATTCAATATGAGGTGTTTTCCATTGTAATCTGACTACAATATTAGATTATACGAAATGATATTAATAAAAAATGATATTATTGCTTATTATTTATGACAAATCACTAATATTATTACTTAAACTTTTTATCTTCTAAAAGATAAGATCAATGCGTTTGCTTCGTGACCAAAATGGTACTGCACTTTCCAGTTTACACAGTGGTTAAAAATGAGAGATGGTAAACTGACAAGGGTGAGAGTAAAAGTTTAAAAGGATGAATGCCACGTGTGTTTGTAGTGACAGATGGATGGCAAGGAGTGGACCTTGAGAAATTAAGGGGACGTGGACATGGTGATGAGTTAAAGAATAATAGATCAAATCTGATCAAAAAAAAGATCAAATGACGCCCATAGAGTAGTTCCAAGGGCGGTGGAGCGTTAGATACGCAATAAGGACATGGACCTCATCGACTTTTTACTTCCAATTATAATAACATAATTCTATTTTATTGAAAATAAATTAAAACTTATTTGATATTTATGCTCTCATAATATATAGATTATAGACTAAAATATATTTTAATATCATAAGTTTGTCTGACTTCTTCTACTATCATCAACTATTTAAGACAAAGCAATATATTTCAAACTTGACAAATTAATAATATTTTGTCTGATTAATTTGATTATATTTTCTTACTTGATTTACTTCCTTTAAAATTTCCAATGACAACTTTTCTAGTAGTTAAAACCCAATCAGGAGATGTTTCGACTTGCAGAGTGAAACCGTCCCAAACATGAGATAGTCTTCCAAAGAATGTTTTCATACTGTAAAATATGTTGGTTCTACAAATGCTTAAATTTTATTAACTTGACAAACCATCCATATAAAAACAACTCTGTTGTATATATTTTCCGTGAACATATCAAGACTAATCGGATAAACAAATGGAACAAATAAGCCTCGGTGAAAATAAACTGCACGGAATAAAAGATTCATGTCATTTAAGGTTTATACGTGTTGTATATGTTGACAGTGTCAACATATTGCCCCAGGATTTGATGCAGTATGACGGTATGTTCTTACAACAAAGAAACACCGAACAACACAAAGTGCGTATTCGGAAACATGAAAGAACAACCACAAAAAACGTAGCAGCACAAACTGCTCGAAGTAGTATTAACTCGAGCAGAGCAGCGCAGCAGCAGTAAGGAGAGGAGAGACTGTATTTTTTAGTGTGTACTTACGTCATCCAATGAGTCCTCACAAGCCTTGACCAAGAGTCTAAAAACGCCTAGAATTAGTGTTGTATTAACTAGCCATTGTGGGGTATTAAAAAACTTGTAAATATCCTTTTATTTTGTCAGGATCGATTAATTATATATAAGTTAATAAACACCTTTAGATCTAATTGAATATAGAAGTTGCAGCGGATCAACACTATATCAATGTAATTAAGAACAATGAACTGTAAATAATATGCGAAAGTATTAAGAACACAGTTTCACAAAAAGCTTCAATGTATATTATTGAGTTAACAATACACACGTACGTTTACAATTCGTAAGAAACTATATATAATAGTCCTTGAAGCTAAAATATTTACCATAGTTATTCTAGGACTTGATTTACATCGAATAATAAAAATATACATTGATTTACATTCTATAACTATCTATATGAAGATCTCGGACTTGATATTCTTCAAAAACGCGTTATCAGTAGTAAAACTCATCACCAGTAGTAAATGTGTAACATCAGTAGTAAATCTGGTGATCAGTAGTAAGTCCAGATACATCGTCAGTAGTAACTACTAATGATCAGTAGTATCTTCAATATGCCTTGATCAGTAGTAACTAAGTTATAGTCTTCACCAGTATCAACTTCATCAGTAATAAGTAATTCTGCCCCATCAGTACTAAGTATGTCAGTACTAACTGCAGCATCAGTATTAAGTTGATCTGTGTTTTGCTCCAACAATCTCCCCCTAAACTTATTGATTATCTTGTTAATCAATTAAGTTTCTTTTGTTCTTCCTCTTCTTTTCTTCTTCTTTCTAGGGTTCTTTGATTTTGAGCATTTCTTTGAGCTATGATGTACTTGCTGTTTCTTTTTGTAAAATAATTCAATTTGTTCTGAAACATTACTTCATCATATGGCTTCATCATAGTATTTGTGAATATCTGATACATTGTCTTCTCAGAGTGTGGATATTCCTTTTCATACAAGTACAGCTCACATACTTTGTTAGATTTTTCAAAGAAATACATTTGAGCAGTTGGAATAACATTCCAATGATAAACATTTCCTTCACTGGTAAATTGTTCTGGATAGTTGTCTGGATAGAATGCAGCATCTATCATTGTTGTTAAGTATCCAGCTCCAGATTCTTTCCATGATTTCTTTCTCATTCTTGGTTTTCCAATGATCAGTAGTTTAATAACATCACTTCTTGAACAGGACATGATCAATGGTAACCATCCAGTGAATCTCTGTATAACTTTGTCTTCCCTTATGATCTCTATCACATTATTATTCAAAATTCTCCAGTTTATGATAGGATTATTTTGTAAGGGAGCAACTGGTAGATCAAGAACTGGAATTACTTGCTCTGTTTTTGACTTCTTTTGAGCACTTTGTTCTTGAGAGACCATCTTTCTTTTCTTTGTTGATGGCTCACCAGTAGTTGAGATACTATCCTTCTTGAATAACCTTGGACTAATTGGGATTAAAGTTTTGATTGGACTTAAGGCTTTGGATTTCTTTTCTTCTTCTGCTTCTTGTTCAGTCAAGTCTTTCTTCTTTGCAGTGCAGTATTTTTCAATTATAGTGATCATCTTCATTCTTCCAAAAGATTTTGCACTTTGCCCTTTTGTCTTTAGAAAGTCTACCATAAGAGTCTTCTGTTCAAATATTTCATCTGGTAAATCACCTTTTGTTCTTTTGCATTCTGCTACAAGATCTTCAAGACAGTTTAGATGTTCTTCTTCTACTTTTCTAAGCCTTTTGAATTCTGCTTCTTGGGCTTCTATCTGAACATCTTTAATTTGAACAGGTGCTTGAACAGGAATTTCTCTTTGATCCTTCTTTTGTTCAAGAGCTTGATATTTAGCTACCTTCTCCAAATATCTCTTTTGCTTCACCTTCCATTTAGACTGTTTATCAGCTCTAACAAGATTTATCTTGTTTACCATGTAATGACCAAGAGCTCTGTTGGGGTAATCTTCATCATATATTTCTTTACCCTTTCTAATATGTGCTGAAGGTGGAGGTGGAATATATTTCATATCAGGCACACCATTGATTATTATAGAAGGAGAAAATAACCTAAGTTCACTTTGTTGAAGTATCTTTGGATGTGGAGGAAGTGAGCACTCATCAACCTCAAACCAATTCACATTATCATCAATGTCAGGTATGATAAGTGGTTGAGCAGGTGTAGGTGGTTTGGTGATGATTTCATATCTTTCTCTTTCAATTAATTCTGGTAGTTGTAGTTCTTCCTCTTCAGTAGTAACTAGAGTAGTTACTACTGGTGTTACTTCAGGAGTTACTACTGATAGGGCATCAGTAGTATTTGCTGCTTTTAATTCCTCTTCTTCATTTACTACTGCTATAATATCAGTAGTAGAGGTTACTACTGGTATTTCCTTTTCAACTTGTTCTTCCATTGTAGCAGTAGTAACATGCTCATCTTCAGTAACCATCATTTGTGGGCCTTCATCAACTTCTGTTTCTTTTAAATTTAGGAGAGAAGATGCTGCTGCTGCAATTGATTCATCAATCATAGTTTGTATGTTGTCCTTCTCCCCCTTAGTGAGCTCAACTGGTGGAGCCTCACTATCATCAATCTTTTTCTTCAATTTTCTGATGATTTTGGTTTGTTGATGAAGCCTGTGCTCATATAGTCTCATTCTTTTGTTGATGGTATTGACATGCCTTTTCATTGCAGCCATCGTTTTTCCTTGGTTAGTTAAATATTCAAGACAATTTTGTACTGTGGATTCAAGAGAATCCACTTTTTCCGTCAATTGGTTGATTTTAATACTGCCCTCACTCCATCTAGCAAGATCATCGGGCTCACTAACAGGTACATTGGTTTTAAGGTTTTCCTTCCTTTCCATCAATTCCACAGATCTGCCCTCATCACTTCTTGGTGATTCATTGGGTCTTTTAGACATTCTCTTCTTCCTAGAAGAAGCAGAGATGTCCCCCCTTTTGGTTTCTTGGCACCGGGGTCCTTTAAGTAATTCCTCAAAAGAGTCATCACTTAAAGTTGCCGAGGTTTGGGTCTTAGTGATGTTTTCACTATCCTGTGCACCCACCTTTGGGGCATCAGTAGTGAAAGCCCTCTCCTCATGTCCTCTCTCCTCCTTGGAGGACAACTCTTTGAGCCTGGGGTGTGACTCGATTTGTCCCCTGGTGTCCTTTAAAGATAATTTCTTTCTTTTATAAATTGTGGAAATGTTTTGGGTTTTGTCTGGTAGGTCTTCCACAGAGTGAAGAGTAGCACTCTGCAGATTTATATCAAGTTCCTGGGACACATTCAGGACTTCTAAGTTAGTGGGTGATTGAGTGGCTATATGGGGTGGTGTTTGGGCTGTATTTGGGGGTGATGGAGTGGGTTGAGGTTCAATTCGGGTTATATCTTTGATTGAACCCTCTCCAAGTGGTGTGTGATCTTTGATCATATTAGGAAACAGAGGGGTTTCCTTGCCCGAAAATTTAAATTGTTTTCTCATATTTGAGAAAACTTTCTTGTTCAACTCTGGAATTAGAAAAATATTTTTGGGAGTTGACAAGTTTTGTAATTCAATGTTTATGATATGTTGGAGAAATCTGGGATACATTAAAAATTTTGAAGAGTTAAGATTTCCCAACATACCTTCAAAAATCATGTTAGAAAAATTGAATACTTGGTCTGTGCATAGACAGACAACAACAGATGCTATTGCCTTGTTAAACTCATTCCAAGTACTTCTTTTTGGAGAAATACAATGCTGAATAGTATGGACAAGAAATTTCCATTGTGGGGAGAGAAGACCTTTTTGAAAAGTTACTATGTTTAGTCTTCCCTCATATCCCATTTTGTTTAAAATTTCAGCAATGAATTCCTTAGGAAGAGTAGTCATACCTGAATCATCGTGTAGTTGTAGATGTTGTCGAATAGATTGTTCTGTGATGGTGATCGTTTTTCCATCCACAGTTGATTTTATCATTGGTACAGTTGCACCCTCCGTTCTTTCAGCATTGGTCCAGAAATCCACCAAGTGCTGTTGGTATGCCTTCGGTTTCACCGTTAATGCGAATCGTATGTAAGAATTTTTCAGAAAGTTCACGATTGGTCGGAAATCCTTTGTTCCGTCTGGATTGCGTAGAAAGGCACACATGTTGTGGAACTCTGAGTATTTGAGATCGGTTGGAACATTGAGAGATTGTAGAGTTGCCATTTTGTAGAATTTTGTGAAGAACAGAAGTGAATTTTGTTATTGATGAAGGGTTTTTGATCGTAAGTTAGGGTTTATTGAGAAGATTTAGCAAATCGAAGTGAGGATAATGCTAAACTAATCGACTGCCGCCTTTTATATCTTTCGATTTAACCTGCAAAACTACCAAAATATCCTTCGAATCATAACATAACGGTTATTTTCATGGGGGTTAGTTTGGTAATTGTGTTTTTGAAAGACCAGTAGTAAATAAGATATCAGTAGTAAAACGTCAGTAGTATCTACTAACATCAGTAATGACTAAGGATTTTGACATCAGTAGTAACTATAGACATCAGTAGTAACTATTAACACACAAGACCAGTAGTATATGTGAATACCAGTAGTACTGACTTACCAGTAGTATTTGTGTAAACCTAATATACACCAGTAGTAATGAACTACCAGTAGTATTTTGTGCATACACTTTCATACCAGTAATGCAGACCTACCAGTAGTAAAATACTTAAAAAAAAAACTTTTTACAACAAAACTTTACACATGATTTTAAGAGATTTTAATTTATTAAAATCATTCCAATGCTGCTGACCAAGAAGTTGAATCTTCCTACATCAAATGCTTTTGTAAAAAGATCTGCTAATTGATCATCAGTATGAATTTTAACAACTTTGATTAATTTCTTTTCATTGCAATCTCTTATAAAATGAAATCTTATTTCAATGTGTTTAGTTTTTGAGTGTTTTACTGGATTATTCACAATACTAATAGCACTTTGATTATCAATGAAAATAGGAGTTTTAAGGATAGAGATACCAAAGTCTAGAAGCTGGTTTTGAATCCATAGTACTTGAGCACAGCAAGCAGATGCAGCTACATATTCTGCTTCAGCAGTAGATGTTGATACATTTGTTTGCTTCTTACATTGCCATGACACCAGTCTTGATCCAAAGAATTGACATCCACCAGTAGTGGACTTTCTATCTTGACATTCACCTCCATAGTCACTATCTGTATAGGCTATTAGTTCAAAGAGTGAGTCATGTGGATACCATAGACCTAGTGATGGTTTGCCTTTCAAGTATCTGAATATTCTTTTGACAGCTTGCAAATGTAGTTCTTTAGGTCTTGCTTGATATCTTGCACACACACAAACACTATACATGATATCAGGTCTTGAGGCAGTTAAGTACATCAAGGAACCTATCATTGATCTATATAAGTGTTCATCTACATCCTCCCCCTCAACATCAGGATGTAGGTGTTTGTGTGTTTCCATTGGTGTACTAGCACTTTTACTGTCTTTCAAATCAAACTTTTCCAAGATGTCTTTGACATATTTTGATTGATTTATCAAAATGCCATCAGTTCTTTGATTGACTTGGAGTCCAAGGAAGAAGTTCATTGGACCCATGGAGCTCATCTTGAATTTAATTTGCATCAGTTCTTCAAATTCTTTGCATAATAAATCATTGGTTGAGCCAAAGATGATATCATCAACATAAATTTGTACCAGTAGGATATCATCTTTGACTTTCTTTGTAAACAAAGTTTTGTCAATGGCTCCTCTTTTAAAGTTGTTCTTCAATAGGTATGATGATAATGTGTCATACCATGCTCTTGGTGCCTGATGTAGGCCATACAGAGCTTTATCCAATTTGAACACATAATCACCATGTTTTGGATCTTCAAAACCTGGAGGTTGGCATACATATACCTCTTCTTCAATCTTCCCATATAAGAATGCACTCTTAACATCCATTTGATAGACTTTGAATTTCTTGAATGAAGCATATGCTAGAAATATTCTTATGGCTTCAATTCTAGCAACAGGAGCATATACTTCATCATAGTCTATTCCTTCTTCTTGAGTGTATCCTTGGGCTACAAGTCTGGCTTTGTTTTTGATCACTATACCTCTTTCATCTTTCTTGTTTCTGAAGATCCATCTTGTTCCAATGGCTCTTTTTCCTTTGGGTAGAGGTACAAGTGTCCAAACAGCTTGCAATTTAAATTGAAGGAGTTCCTCTTGCATTGCCTCAATCCAGTTTGAGTCCTTCATTGCTTGTTGGATCTTCTTTGGTTCATCCTGAGACAGAAAGCATTCATACATACATTCATTAGCAATTAAACTTATATTACACATATTTGCAGTTAAGCTTTTGTTTAATTTGCTTCTTGTTTGTAGTGGTGAGTTGACATCACTTAGAACAAGGTCTAATGGATGGTTCTTTTGAGTCCTTGTAGTTGTAGCTGTATCAACCACTAGTTGATTTTCAAGATTTGACTCATTTGTCTCAGGTAGTTGTTCTTCTAGAGATCCTTCATTGTCATTGATATTTGGTTCATCATCATCTTGGTCAGAGTTACTACTGCTATCATCTTCATTTAGGTCAGAAGAGTTGCTGTTGTTACTAGTATCAGTAGTATCTTGAGAATCTAGTTTAATATTGGGACCAGTAGTATTTTGAGTACTATTACTGGTATCAGTAGTATTTGAATTACTACTGTCCTTATTCTCAGAGTTACTACTGGTTCCAGAACTTGAGTTATTACTGACATCAGTATTAACTATTGGAGCAGTATTAACTACAATGTATCTCATTTCCTCTTGACCAGTATTAACTGATGATGTTCCTTCCTTTTGATTGTGACAGTTTGAATTACCTACATTGAAATTCATATTAGAATTAAAGGATTTGGTTAGATTGTCTATGTCAAATAGCCAATCTGGACCATTTCCTTGTTCATTAGGTACATTTTCATTAAAGGATACATTGATGCTTTCTTCAATTATCCTTAGTCTTTTGTTGAATACTCTATATGATTTGCTTTGAGTAGAATATCCCACAAAGATTCCATCATCAGCTTTGCAGTCAAATTTACCAATTTGTTCTCTTGTAATTAAAATAGTACAAGGACAACCAAATGATTTTAAGAAACTTATAGAAGGTTTTCTTTTATTGAACAGTTCATATGGTGTTTTAAAATGTGGCTTCACTATTAATACTCTGTTCTGAACATAACAAGCAGTATTAACAGCCTCTGCCCAAAAAGTAATTGGTAATTTTGAGTCTGCAAGCATTGATCTTGCTGCTTCAATGATGGTTCTATTTCTTCTTTCTGCTACACCATTTTGTTGTGGAGTTCTAGGTGAGCTGTATTGCCTGTCAATACCTTTAAGATCACAAAAGTTAATTAAGTTAGCATTTTTAAATTCTGTGCCATTATCACATCTTATGGCTTTCACTTTTTGATCAGATGTGTTTTCCAGTTTGACAATTAAGTTCTTTATGAGTTCACTTGTTTCATCCTTTGTCCTGAGAAAGAAAACCCATGTATATCTGGAAAAGTCATCAGTAATAACAAGACAATATTGTTTCTTTCCAATACTCATTACATTTGTAGGTCCAAAAAGGTCCATATGTAAGAGCTGTAAAGGAACAGAAATAGAGTTCACAATTTTGGACTTATGAGAAGTCTTGTGTTGTTTACCTTTTAGGCATGCAACACAGTGATGATCACACATGAATTGTTTTTGAGGTAGTCCAATGACCAGTTTTCTTTTTACTAAATTATTCATGTTTTTAAAGTTTGTGTGACACATCCTTCTATGCCATAGTTCTGATTCAGTGGTATTTGCCTTGGATATAAAACAGTTGACCTCATTTGTAGAAATGAGTTCTCCCCCTATATCTAGGCAATACACATTATTTCTCCTTGGAGTTCTTAAAACAACATATTTTTCATCTAAAAGAAAGTCAGGAGAAAGAATGATGCACTCAATGTCTGTGAAAAGAATTTTGTTCTTTTTATCACAAACTTGAGACACACTGACAAGATTGTATTTTAGTTCAGCTACATAAAATACATCATCAAAGGTAATTTTTCCATTAGTAACAGTACCTTTACCTGTAATCTTACCTCCTTGGGGATTCTCACCAAATGCCACATATCCTCCATCAAATGACTTGAAATCTTTAAGAATTTGCAGATTTCCAGTCATGTGCCTTGAGCATCCACTATCAATATGCCATGTTCTTCCTTCTTCTGGGATCTGAATGCTCTGCACAAGAGTAAAGGATTAGTTAAGTTTGGGAACCCAAGCTTTATATGTCGTGGGTTCATCCTTTGAGAGATAAGCTTTGGGAGTTTTAACTTTAAACACTTTTGGTACCCATACTTGTTTAGTACTGGTGTGTTGTTTTACTACTGCCCTTTTGGAGTTATTACTGGTGTGAGAATTTCCTACTGATCTTGGTTTATACCCATGATTTTTAGCTTTTGAATACTTTACTACTGATGGACCAGTAGTATTTGGGTACTTACCATGAACAACTTTTTCTGTATTTTGATTATTAGTTAATTCATCAAGTATTTTAGTGCTTCTTTCAAACTTTTTAATTGTTAATTTATTTTGTTCAATTTCAAGTTGACATTCTTCTAATTTACTTGTTAGTTCTTTATTTTTTATTTCATAAAATTCTTTCTCATCCACAGCCTGAAGCAATTCTTCTTTTATCCTTTGATCAATCATCTGGTACACCTTTATTTGATGTTCTTGATCAGTAATCACACTATCAAATTCATGATTTCTTCTCACTGCTTTTGCTAAATCTTCATTTAATTTATTGTTTTCTTTTTCTAAGTTTTTAACAATTTTAGCACATTCAGAAGTACAAGGTTTAGGTTTTACCTCAGTTTTGTTGTCAGTAAAGGCCATGAGAGCTTGATTTTGAGCATGCTCTTCTGCTTGGAAGCTCCAGTCATATCCTTGTCCTTGTTGTGATACAAGGGCAGTTGATTTTGATCTTTTGTCTGGCTGAGGACACTCTTTTGCAAAGTGACCAAGGTTGTTACAGTTGTAACATTTGACTTTAGTTTTGTCAAATCCAGCTTTGTCACCTTTGTTGAAGTTGAGGCTTGTCCTACCAGTTCTCTTTAAGAATCTTTTTGTCCTTAGGCTCAGCATAGCCATCTGCCATTTAAGATCCATCTCTTCAAGATCATCTGGGTTCAATTGTTCCAAGTCATCACTAATCAATGCAGTATGCACGTGACTAGTGAAGAAGGATTCTCTTGCAGCATCTTCAGAATCTGCAGCCTTTCCTATAGAGGTTTCCTGACCTTGACCTGTACTAGAGACAAATGCAGCATTATTAGAAGAAATAGAAGGGTTCTTTTGGTTTACCTCAGTTTCAAATACTCTGAGATCATTGTAGAGTTCATCCAACTCCTTTTCTTCTAAAGCATCTCTTTGTCTATATACCACAGTATACATGGCCCATTCTTCACTCAGAGATCTTAGGAACTTCATGTTGACATCTTCTTGATCCATCTTAACCCCAACCTGGTTAAGTTCACCAATTAGCTTGTTGAATCTGTCAAACACTTGAGTGAGTGTTTCATTGGGTTTTCCTTTGAAATTTTCAAAGTCTTGTTTAAGAACAGACTTCATGTTCCTCTTAGTGCTCTTGGTCCCAACAAATCTCTTCTCCAGTGCTTCCCATAGTATCTTTGCATCATCATACTCAACAAAGAGATGTTGATAATCGTTGGGAATGGCCAGTAATAGAGTGCTTAGAGTTTTGAGTTCGATGCCCTTGTCCTTCTTTTCTTTCTCACATTTAAGTTTGTCTGCCTCAGTTGCAGAGCTGCTAGCTTGACCAGGACCAGTTTTGTTTCCTTCAAGGACAACTTCCCACATAGAATAATCTGTAATAAGCATGTATTGCTTAATACGATTCTTCCACATCCCAAAGTTATTGGGAGTGAGAATGGGGATTTTGTTGGCCTGAGTGCTTTCATTGTTATCCGTCATGATTAACAATGAGTGTGTTTTAAAGATTAAAACTTTTTGTTGTTCTTAACAAATAGTAGATCTAGAACCAATTAGCTCTGATACCACTTTTCAGGATCGATTAACTATAGAGAAGTTAATAAACACCTTTAGATCTAATTGAATATAGAAGTTGCAGCGGATCAACACTATATCAATGTAATTAAGAACAATGAACTGTAAATAATATGCGAAAGTATTAAGAACACAGTTTCACAAAAAGCTTCAATGTATATTATTGAGTTAACAATACACACGTACGTTTACAATTCGTAAGGAACTATATATAATAGTCCTTGAAGCTAAACTATTTACCCTAGTTATTCTAGGACTTGATTTACATCGAATAATAAAAATATACATTGATTTACATTCTATAACTATCTATACGAAGATCTCGGACTTGATATTCTTCAAAAACGCGTTATCAGTAGTAAAACTCATCACCAGTAGTAAATGTGTAACATCAGTAGTAAATCTGGTGATCAGTAGTAAGTCCAGATACATCGTCAGTAGTAACTACTAATGATCAGTAATATCTTCAATATGCCTTGATCAGTAGTAACTAAGTTATAGTCTTCACCAGTATCAACTTCATCAGTAATAAGTAATTCTGCCCCATCAGTACTAAGTATGTCAGTACTAACTGCAGCATCAGTATTAAGTTGATCTGTGTTTTGCTCCAACATATTTCCAACGGAGAGTGATGATAATCATTCGCTTTGAGCGTTTATTATATATCCTCGATTCTAAATAATATATAATCGTATCTTCGTTCAATGCAATTGCTTTAGTTTTATCCAAACATTATAAAAAAGAAAGTACTTTATCGATTCCTTTGTAATGGTTCATATTCCTAATTTTGAAAGATAGGTATGCGTGTAAAGATGACACAAACATTTTAAGAAAGAAGTAATATGGGTTGTCATTTTAATTTTTAATTACTTCATTTGATTACTACGTTAGATTAACAATTATAATTAGGAACATCACAACAGATTGAAAAGTATAGGCTTATTGTGACTCATCCTTTATATTAAAGGAGGTGATTTTTATACTACAATGACATATCTAGTGCTTAAAATAGTTGTATAGTTATTATAAGACTTATACTGTGTGGTATATGCATTAAAACTTCATGCAAGTCTTATTTTCAAAATACTTTGACCATAGCTAGCGGAATAGTTAAACTTTAAATCTTGGACGAGCTATTCTAAAACTCAAAGCGAAGCTTCTAAGACTATGTGTAATGGGTGATCAAACCCAGTTTGGTCACCCCTGCCACCTCTGCGCCACATCAGCCCGACCAAACACATAAAAAATCCCGACCAAACACACGTAACCAGACGACCAAATCATTCCCCTTTGAAAAAGCCTTCCCCCTTTGAAAATTGAACGGTCGACTAGTCGACCGTTGGGCACGGTCGACGCGTCGAAGTGCTTTGGGCGTAGGGGGGGGGGGGGGGGATGCGTCCTATGGTGTGAAGTGGCAGGTCACGACCAAACTTTCGGTCGTGCGTTACATGGAGTCTAAAACTATGATAACAGGTGAATTTTGTGATGTGTTGGCACGACAGGTGTATGATATATGTGAAACATGCCAATGGTTATGATACCATAAATGGGGTTATTCCATAATTGAGGCGTATGAATTGACACGTGTGGGTTGATCGATCTGATCTATATCGGGGAGTTAAAGAAGACCATGTGATGGTAGATACTCGCGTCAACATTTTCTCTATAAAAAAGATAAACAAAGCCCCTGTTGTGGGGAACATTATTTGTTTTTTTTATACATCTGCATTTATGTGTTTATTCCACTTTGTTGGGAGTTTTCTACTTTTAGCTAATGTGTTCTACATTTTCCCTTTTTTTTTTATAAATTATACTACAACGATAATTAGGTTATTCTTTTTTTTCGAACGGCAGAAAAAGGGTCAACATAAGCGAGCTTCGGCAAAGCCATCAGCCACAATGAAACCCAAAGAAACATAAATTAGAAAAAAAAAGGCTATTAGAAAAAAAAAGGCTAGCGAAAAGCTAGAATACAAAGTTTGAAATACAAAGAAAAAAAACATCAACACCACACCTAAAATTAACATCAACAAACCCCCGGGCCCGACAATAAAAAAGCACTACTTAACACTCCATTGGGTCAACACACCACAAGGGTCAAACCGAACTACCCCATTTAGCTTTCGATCTATATTTGATACAAAAAAAATGCTTGTGCTTGCGCGTCTCCCACTATTGAGCATAGGCCGACTCATTTTTTTTTTATTAAAGACGGGTTCGTTTGTGTTTTTCCATATGAGCCACAACACCGTAAGCACCGCCGTAGTAAAATGACTTTCTTTAATTTTAGACATGTTGACCCGATCCTTCCAATTCAGCAGATCCTGTAACGACCGGAATTTTCACAATTTGTATTTGAATTATTATTCGGATTGTATGAATTTAAGATATTATGATTAGGCTATTATACCTTTTTATTTATTAAGTGTTTGGATGTTTAAAACTTGTGTTATTGGAAAATGAGTCAAGATTTGGGGTTTAACAAGTTAGGAAAAACGGGTATAGCATAAATCGGGAGATCGCGGCGCGATCTCCATCTTCGCGGCGCGATCTGTGCCTTGGTCGAACAGCGACCCGAAATAGCGAGGCCTCTAAGATAGCGTCTAGGATAGCGTCGGGATAGCGTCGCTAAAAGCAACGCGATTTATCGCGGGAGTGGGTTCGCGGCGCGAACTTGAAGATCGCGACGCGATCTCTGTCTGGGCTATATAAAATCGTGGAAATCAGGGTTTTAGCTCATTTAACACCCCTAAAACCCTATTGGCCGTTTTTAGAGAGAGAGAGAGTTCGTTTTTGTTGATATTTGGCTCAAATCTTCATCAATCTTGAAGATTTTAACATCAAAGGTAAAGATTCTTGATCCTTCATACTTGGTAATTAGTTTTACAAGCTTTTCTTGGGCATCAATGGTGGTTTGGGGAACCAACCATGTCATCTTTGGGGAAGATGACCAATTTTGGGTGTAAACCATTCCTTGCATACTTGTGATCAATGTGTACAAGTTAGATTTGGGATTTTTGGATAGAAATCTTGAACTAGGGTTTGAGATTTCACCAAGTTGTATGAACTTGGCGATTTGGGGATATTATTATGAATTAATTAGTGCTAGTGATGGATAATAACTAGTATTTGTGATGATATTGATATTAGGTCAAGAAGACCTTGTGTTTGGGATTACTTCTTTGACTAAGGAGTAAGGATTTGTGTTGACTAACACAAGTATTGGATAACATTGCTAAGGTGAGTACATGTGATCTTTTCTGAGTACATAGTAAACCATGTTACATAGTTTGAAATGAGTTCTTAGAGTCCTTATTAGATAATTGTTCTTAATAAGGAAGATATTGAATTGAATTGAAATGGATTGAATAGACTTAAATTGACTAGACTTGAGTTGACTTGACTTGAATTGACTTGAGTTGAATTGACTTGAATTGTTCATTATGTGTTTAGTTACCACTAGTAGGCATGAGTTGTGATATGGGGTTTTGACCCAAGTTGATGATTTGTTATGTGGTAGATAATCAATTGGATCCTAGATAACCCACACAAGTTGGGGGAGTTAGTGGCTACTACTTGGGGCGGTACCACCCTGCGTAAGAGTAGTATGTCGAGAAATAGATAACCCGGAAAGCGGGGGAGTTTGAGATAACCCGGAAATCGGGGGAGCAAATAGATAACCCGGAAACGGGGGAGTTTACCTAGATAACCCATATCGGGGGAGTTTGTTTCGGGGAGGCCCGTTACGTATGTGTTGGGCTTATGGCAAGCCTTAGAGTATGATTGAATATGTGCAATGTGATAATTATTTAATTATTATTTTATTGCAATTACTTCTAACCGGGTCTAAAACCCATGTTTCTCACGAGACAATTTTGTCTCACGTACTACATTTCTTTTGACTATGTACTCAGGTTCGGGAGCTAAGGATTAGGCGGCCCGTAGTGTTAGCATTGGATGATTAGCTCGGTGTACCATTTGATTCCCTAAGACTTTAGTTTTGATATGATTGTAACACCGGTTTTTGGCACTTGTAATCATTCCAAATGTTTGGTTTAAAATTACTTTTGGATTTTTATGGATTTTAATTACCAAACTTATTTATTTAAAAAGTTTAAATTGTTTTTGAAAAATTGGTGTGTTACAGATCCTCCACGCCTCGAATTGCACCGATATCCACTGACCACCACCTACAAAACTCAAGCTAAATCTGTCTCATTTCATTACAAAACCAAAA
This sequence comes from Calendula officinalis, assembly GCA_963853835.1. Taxonomy (NCBI): domain Eukaryota; kingdom Viridiplantae; phylum Streptophyta; class Magnoliopsida; order Asterales; family Asteraceae; genus Calendula; species Calendula officinalis. The sequence goes on from OY970832.1 coordinate 20,530,877, forward strand.
AAGATGTGTTTCATCTTCAATTTCTCTCTCACAAAAACAGCACACCGCTGATTGCAGGATAACACCTCTTTTTAGTAAATTAACACACGTAGGCAATCATTTTAGACCGCCAGTAAAAGATGTTAACTATAATCGGGACCGTTTTAGGCCACGGGATATTCACTTCCAAACTGGGGCCCGAAATTGTATCTTGAATCGCAGATCTAGCAGACGCAACAGAGAAATTCCCGTCATTCGCTAAGGCCCACGACCACCGTGTAGACTGTGAATCGGGATTTACCACTGCCTGAAACCACACATCTATCGGGATGTTAAATTTACAAAGATGATTACGTACCTTGACAATATTATTCCACACCCCCGGGAATTTGCTAGACGCGATACCATGGCTCGAAATATTGTGAAGGACATAATAACTTGTTTCCACAAAGACCCGTCTTCTTTTTTAAGCCTCCACCACCACTTAAGTAGTAATGCAAAGTTTTGGGCTTTAATGCTCGGGGCATTCAAACCACCCAAATTAAGAGGTTTAAGAATATCTTTCCAACCAACCCAATTGATTTTCCTTTCCCCATTTTTTGACCCCCATAAGAACTTTCCACGAATTGTTTCCAACTTTTAAATCACATTTTCCGGTGCTTTAAAAATAGACAAATAGTATGATCCGAGGGCGCCAAGGACGGATTTAAGAAGTGTCAACCTTCCACCATAAGACAACGTCGATGCTTTCCACGATGATAGTTTTTTATGGAATCTATTAATGATTACATCCCATTGGTCAATTTTAAAATTCATTTTATTAATATATACTTCTTCCGATTCAAAATAAGTGCTACACTTCCCCTTTCACGGTTTTTGATGTAAAATATTGTAATAGAGATTATGATAGATTAAAGTGGATAATTAGTGAAGAGGGTCCCACTATAACTTTTAGCTTTGTTGAAGAAAGAGAAAAATTAAGGCGGGGTTAGGTAATCTTAATGATGTTTAATAAAGTTAAGTAGGGATAAAATGGTAATTTTATAGACAAAAACTTACCAAATAAGGAAAGTGTAACACTTATTTTGAATCACCTATTTATGGAAAGTGTAGCACTTATTTTGAATCGGAGGAATATCACGCTTAACATCTCAACAATAATCTTTTTTCTAGTGCACAATCTCCAATCTCATGTATGACAAACCCAAAGGAAAAAGGGGACACATAGGCTATGTGTTATGGATTGGAGGTATGCGTCAGGAGTGAGGTGGTTCACGGTTTTAGTCACTCATTACATATTTTCTACTTCCTCCATCCCACAAAAAAGTCTGATTTTTACACCTCTACCACCACCCACCACCATCATTACCGTCGACAGTCATCACCTAGCATAACTATGCACCACCATCCACTATATCACTATTGCATGTTGAATTATAGATCTGATCTCGATTTGAAGCCAGAGACGGATCTTAAAAAATAAAAGCAGAGAGACATCGCTTGTGGTAAATTTTGTATTAAATATATAATATTTTAACATAATATAAATTTTTTGAAAGATTACATAGACTATCTCATGCCATATGATAAATGGAACAACATACATCCTATGATCCTAATAAATTATGTCACTACAAGGAAGTACCCAAAAACCCTTCCCCGACGACAATTCGATAGGTTAAAATTTTCGTTACCATAGGTGTCGTCGTCATACGTCGGTATAGATAAAGTCAATTATCGGTTCTGGTCAACCCTATCCCAAACGATATGTCGTCGGTATATGTTCATATGTGACGACGATAGGTCATGTCGGTATAACTTTCGTTGGAATAAGGGTATTTTCTTACAGCGTGTTGATACACTTAATCCCTTATAAATGTATTCCTTTATTTTTCAGTTCGTAGCTGTATTTTTTTTTAATTTTCCTACTTGTTTTACTTAATAATTTGGTACGAATTTCTAGTGTAATTAGTCTTCTTTTATGCGGTACAACCTCAAGTTAAACCGCCACTCAACGTACTATCAGCAACGCATTACATTTTACGTCACTCATAACACGAGTAGTGTGGTAACGACGTCATTTCAGGCTGCCACGAAGGATGACGACTGGGGCCGTGACGACACCCAAGGTTTTTATGGGGAAATCTGAGCCATTCCGTACAAGCGGCTGGTACGAGAATTACCATCCACGTAACCTACTCATAAGCACGTGATAACGTTGTTCCCCGCTTTTCTCCACGGTTCACGTGTCCCATGCTTTTAACGATTATGAAGTCGACACGTTGGTCCCACACTCCTACGTGGCACTCCTCTGTTATTCCTATGTCTTTGTCATGATTAGAGGTGTTAAACATTCAAGTCGAGTCGAATATCAGGAAATTTGGGTTCGGTTCGTTTAGTAATTACTCGGCTCGAGCTCGACTCGAGCTCAAATAAGCTTTTAAAATTGTGATCGAGCTCGAGCTCGAATATTTATACAGTGTTCGAGCTCGAGCTCGATATTCGTTTATGATTCCATATTTTTTGAAAATAACTAATTTACAAACTCGAAAAACTCGTTAATTACTCGACTCGTTAACACCGCCATTAATATATGTATATTCTTGTACTTATTGTATCAACTTATTGTATAAAACACTTGTTCGGCTCGTTAGGATCGACTCGTTAAGATCGTCTGGCTCGTTTGGCTCGAGATTAAACGAGTTATCGAACGAGCCGAGTCGAGTATTAAATTATTAGGCTCGACTCGTGAAATTAATCGAGTCTTGTTTTATGTTCGAGCTCGACTTGAGATCGAATTAGTATAGGCTCGAGCTCGATATAAACGAGCTCGAGCTCGAGTAGCTCGTTAAAAGCTCAACTCGTGAACACCCCTAGTTATGATCTCCGGAGATTAAGATATTGTCGATATTCCCTTATCTTTATGGCTTTATACATGAATATTGTACAAGTCCTAATGCGTATGATACAACCACAAGACAAACTTAACATCTTATCTAATCTAAGAAAGCGAAACCTAATTTTATCGAGTAAACATTAACCTTTTCTTTTACGTAGTTCAAAATTAAAGGGAATTGAATGACATTGAAAAACCTAACATTCTCGAATAAGACGGTGGAATATGGTGCGTATATATTGAAAAAAAAGCATACATAACATTTTTTTTAATGATACATAGTGTATGATTAAATGTGTAAACTGATAATACATAATATCCAATGTGATTAACACCTGATTTGCTAAATACTGGTCAGTTTATATATTTTAGGGCAGCTGTTTAGAAAATTGGAGATTTGTGGTGAGGTTAGTGGAGATTTTTATAATTCTGTTAAAAGTTTTATGTATTGATGGACTAAACTCCTTTTCAGTGAGTCCTATAGAACAGTATTTTTGTGTTTAATGGTTATCTTCCTATTTATGTGTAGGAAGAAGATACGGTTGAAGAGGTACATTTAAACTGTACATAAATCCAAGCAGGGCCGGTCCAACCAATTTTTTGGCCCTGGGCAGAATTTCAAAAGAGGGCCCCTAGAGTAATTTTTTTTCCTAAATAAGTAATACGAATATAGATTATATATGTACCTTAAATGAAGAATACGAACAAAGAACTTACAATGTAAGGATATTGTTAAAGTTGCAAGGGTGTAGCTTTATTAGATCTCTCCCAACGCTCCGTCGTGGAGCACGTTAAACACCCGTCAGGGGGTGATGCCTTTGGCACCACCCCATCACTAAGCCCGTCAACGAAAACACGTCTCCACCACGACGTGATACACTGTGCGTCAGTAGCTTTTTTGTGTGTGGGGGAGGGGGTTAAATGTAATATTTTAAGGGTTAGTGATGGATTAGTGATGGGTTATGGTTGGCACGACCGTGTCAGTAGCGTGTCAGTAAGGATGTGCTGACGTGGCGCTACTGATGGGTTTACTGACGGCTAACTGTTGGGAGAGGCCTTATAACACCGTTCATTTCTATTTGCAAGAACATACTGTAACATGTATGGTCCCATTCTTCTATATGACTATATCATAACAAACATACAAAGATGCCAAAATCAATTAAATATAAACAGCTAAAAAAAGTAACAAATAAATTCAAAAGCTATAGTAACATCTTTCACAGATATGAAATAGGCAAATTCTCAGATTGTCAGATCACAATTAAAACATAATAAAACGCAACAACATATTATATAACATAGATGTGTGAAAGTGAATTCAATAAACACAATCAAGCTAAATCACTAAATCAGCCACAATTAATTACAGGAGGTCTCAAACTTACAATAAACCTATTAAAACATAGAAAAATTATCCTAAACCAGCTGTGAACTTTATTAATACTAACCAACGTAAAATCATATTAAAAACTGTATATTCTGCATATCCTGAAATTAAAACGAAATTACCTCACGATTTACAGATAGGAGAGGGTCGACAAATCATATCACGTCAAACGCCCAAACCGTTCGTGAGTGTTAAATTAAATGAGAGCAACCCTGAGTTTGCGTAGATGATTTAGAAGATGAAGAGGAGAAAATCATTGACACCCATTGTCGTCGATCTTCAACTTTCTCTCTCCGTTTCTAATTCCAAGTTTCTCCACTTTCCTATTCGTTTCCCAATTCTAAGGTGCTGTGGGTTTTTTATTACGGCCCCCTTCCCGCCCCCTTTCAAGTTGGAGTAAACATGGTACGGTATCATACATATTTTCCTCATACCGTATACCGTACCAACTATAGTTGGTACACTAATCTAGCTACCACTACCGTACCAACTATACTTGGTACCAATTTGTTTGGCTACCACAATCGTGGTTGGTATGAATTGGTAGTGGTATATACCAAGATCACAACCTTACTTGGAATTATTACTAAAAACAAGTCATTTTTCTATATTATTATATTTGGTAATGGTATACGTTAAATGTTATATAAACACTATTCTTGTCATAATACACTAGTTTGTAGCATTCTCGTCTGCTTCACACGCTTAATTATTAACATTATATACAAACACAATAACAAAAATATAATATGTTGATCGGTTAGGCTAAAAATTGTAACTTGAATGTTTTCATGTTATGATATCATAACTTTTATTAAAAAATAGTACATAAGTAGTTTACCTTTCTCGAATTCTTCTAAATAATATATATACATAGATGAGTATATAAAGTATTGGTTGGTACGGTACTACCATGGTATTTGAAATTTTGTACCATTACCGTACCATGATTACTTGATTGGTATGGTACTACCAACCAAACATGTTGGCTACCAACTATTCTTGGTATGGTTGGTAGCATATTGGTTGGTTTTATTCGGTACAAATTTGACACTCCTACTTTCAAGTTTTAATAGTTAATTGGGCTTATATCATAACCTAGTGGGCTAATTCCGAAAATAGACTAATTCTAGAAATGGGCTAAATTTAGAAAATATGGGCCCTTGAATATAGTGGGCGAAAATATAGTGGGCCCTGGGCTGTCGCCCTGGTGGTCCAGGCCCAGGGCCAGCCTTGAATCCAAGGCACAAGAATTTTAAGGGCCCAATTTTTTATCAACTTTTTCCATTTTAAATATAGGCCCATTTTCATTTTAGCCCAAAATCCATTACTCATTTTTTGTTTCGAAGGCCTGATCCCCGTCAATCGTCACCTAGGTCTACAAGTCAAAATAGTTTGACCAAGCACAAAAGTCAACAAACTGGAGTTATGCTCACATCGTGTGGCCATTCCCACTCCTCAAAATCTAAGGTTCTTCTGTTTATCTTTTTTACTAGTCTATAACCCGTGATAAATCACGGGTGACTTATACACTATTTTGAATTCATCAATCAATTGTAAAGTGTCAGTTTGCTAACATTTAATTGACGAATAATTAAAAATATGGATTATTCATAAATTGCATAAACTATTCATAAAAGTAGAAAAATATGAAGAGTAAAGAAGTTCTTCTGGGTCAACCCGTCCAACCTGCCCCATACAAAAAAATCTCTCATTTTGAACCATTTTTCAAGTTCAATATATAAAAAGTTGGAAGTAAAAAGAACAGAGTATGTATCATGATCTCTCATATACAAAAGGTCACCATTACAAGTGCAATAATAGCTTCCACATGTATTCTTGCAACTGCATTCAGGGCATTGACATGCTCTCCTCTCTTTATATTCATCAATATATTTTATCATTAACATAAAAATTATGAATTATAGGTATGAAACATTTGATAGATAGAATTTTGGTTTATATGAAAAATTAATTATACCTTCACAAGTTCTTACACCATGGCGTTTAAATCCAGTAGGGCATGCACATTTACCCTTCCACTATCCTGTTTAACAAACAATTTGATAAATTCTTATTTAAAAAAAGAGATGGAAATATAGTTTATGAAGGGAATATGAACCGAGTATGAATGCCCATCTCGGGTTTCATGCCAACATCCTCCATTATTGATCTTGTGGCTTTAAGTTAACCAAACCAAATCAGGTGGTTAAGGTATTTTTAAAGTACATGACAAATTGAAAATAGTCAAATAGTGACATTTTGATTACCAGGATGATGTAGTAATTTAAAAATTAAATAGATATAATAATAACTGATTTATTCATCACTGCATTTAATCAAAGAGACTACCTTCACAAAAGGTATGACAATCTCCTTTAAACTGTACTCCATCAACCAGTGGGCATTCACAAACCCTACCACGAAAGTATCCTACCCTACAAATTCATCCAATCAAATAATCATAATCTAGAATATAAATATGTAGCCTATCTTGCAATCAGTTAAATTGACAATTTTGTCATGCCAACAACCACCATGGTTATCCGAACACCGGGTGTTTCAACATCTAAATTAAAATAATCAAATTAACCAATCAATTCTTAATTACATATAAATTGATGATTATTAGCTTACCATCACTCAAACAAGCAGCTGGCTTCAAAACCAGCACAAATGACCTTTCCAACTATCCAGTCATCACAACGTTTATAATTTATCTAGTTTTTGTATATGGTTCCAAAATTTATAACTCCACATAAAAATCTATATTTTTAAATTTCATACGTTTAGGAGGTTTTGTGCAATAAATATGCACTTAAAGACATGACTTATTAGCTATTTTGTAAAATACCGGTTTGACCCATTAGAGAGAAAACATAACCCGAATCGACCCATTAATTGATCAAAACTAACACCTTTAAGTTTATAACCAGCGTAGGCAATATAGTCACATGCACCAGCATTTTGGGAGTTCCATACCTTTAAAATGAAAAAGCAATCTGAAATAACAAACATGAATCACACAAACAAAAAACCAGGGGTTGCAAAGAAAACATCGCTAAGACAAAACATACATTAACAGCTAAAAACCATAAATTAACAACAAACATACAAAACTACCTAAGCAATTAAAGGAATATGATATTAACTGTGTAGTCCAAAAACACATACCGGTAGGTATAATTTCAATCGATTTTCCATGAGCAATAATGAAGAAACTTCAGATATCATTTTAATGACACTAAGAAAGGCATGTCTATGATGTTAATAATCTCTATTTTAATCTTACTTTTAATCCTTTAGTCAGCATCATATCATTACAAATTATTCATTTGACAATAAATCTTTCAAATGTTTGAGGATAAAAAAGTTCAAACATATTCAAAGAAGCAAACTGAATACCTGCAATTATTGACATTGCAAACACACAGAAGTCTCCTTTTGGAGAAACAAATGAACCTAATAACCAATTTAAATTATGTGGCGTGATTAGCTAACTTCCGACCAGCTTTGACATCTTCACAAGAATAATTTGTTCTGCGTTTTATAAAGAAATGAAACGAAACAAAAAAAAAGGTAACTAAAAATCAATTAGGCTTCATAGTAATTTCATCGAATAGTTAGTCTGCACACGAAACAGGTTAACTACAGAAGGTATTACATGAGCATTTGTAGAAATTTGAAACTCAATTATCGAGTAAGACATCAGACCTGGACATGAAGATGCCCAAATTGCAGCTCTGAACCTTTTCAGATGAAGCATACTTTCTCATTTTAACTTTTTGATAAAAACATATAAATTCATTAATTGACTTTACAAACATAAATTAAGGCTACCATGACTGAAATCTGCTATGACAGTTTAAAATTTTATATACATATAGTTCAGCCTTTAAAAATCGTGATTAGAAAGAACATATATTTTTACAATGGGAAGGAAAAAGAAAGATTATTTGAAGATCTTCATCCTGTTTGGCTTCACAAAAGGGGGAAGAATGTTAAACGTAATTCATTAAAACACACCAATAACATAAAAATTAGTTGCAGCAACATCATCTACATATTATTTATCTGAGGAACAATATATATTATGTTAAGAACATCTATATGTCAGAGATATTTGTCCCAGAATTTGAAAAATATAATACCAGATGCTCCTTCACCTACAGCAGCAGGAGTATTTTAAAGGAAGAATGTAGATGAGAGAAGAAGAAGAGCGAAGATCACAAAAGGGGAAAGAATGTTCAACCCAATTTCAATTGTTTGTATCTTCTTCACAGCACGGCTTCCCTTCCTTTCTAAATCAATATATTGACTCTCTTCCTCCCCGATTATTTTCTTTCTACACTGGCACCAGCTATGTTATTCTCTTTCCGTTCTAAAATTAGGGCTCTTTTCGTGTTCATTCTATCGTATGGTCAGGCTTTTGAGACCAATTTTTTTGAAAACCGGTTTACATCTTTACTCCCTAAACCCCTGTCGATCTCTGTTTTTGTTTGATAAAAACACGAAACAGCAAATACTTGCAACATAACCTTCTCTTTTACTCGAATCAGTTTTCTCTTTTGAAACAGTTGAATAATCGAATCTCTCTTAGGGTTTTAAACTTTTTATTTGAGTTTGGTGACTGATTTAGCCCTAATTCATCTTGAAATTCAACTTAATTTTGAATTATGGGAAGTTGATGAATTGTTGTGGCTATGTAATTAACTAGTTCTTGCATGAATTTTACATTTAGGTGTTCTTTAGCTTACACAGGTAAACTATTTTGAATGCATACCAAGTGTTCGTATAATTGCCTGACTGAAAAAATTTGCATTTTTTGTTCTCAGGAGTAGTGAATACTGATGAGCAGAAAATATGCAATGTTGGTGTTAATGAATTGGATATTAGTTCTAAAAATGGCATTCGATCAAGCATCAAGGCGGATAATGTGTTAGAAAATGTGATGGTAGAAGCTCAAAAGGAGGATATGGGAAGTTGAATATGCAAACATCTCATATGACTAGAGGTGATATTTTCAACCCAATTTATATGTAAATCGGTTCATTTGGGTTGCATTCTATAATGCGCCAAATGGGTAAAATAGGAAAAGGTTAGCTATTAAGGAAGTGGGTCAAATGTGTTGAGGCTGGAAGTTGTTAAAAGTTGTGATTGGCAATCCACATAGTTGCAACAAACAACGAATTAAGTAGCAGCATATGGTCGATCATGGATAAAGAAGGTCGCTCTAGAGGCTGAACAAAAAGGTAATATAATAATATTATTAAAAATGTAAATATTAACATAATCACTTTGGAAAATCACATATAATATGAATATTAAAAAAATATTTTTTTAGTGCAGATCAAACACAACTTATGGAACTACATAGAGCCTAAGGACTAATGCCTTCAACAAACGATCTTGAATCCTTGAGTTTTTGTGTAATTTTGCAATGTGAAATCTTTTTTTAGTTACTAAGATTTAGATAGTTTATATACGAATAAATTAGTGATATTTATTGCAGTTTTGTTACATTAACAAATCAGAGACCTCAAGAAAGGCCGCTTCTTCTGTCTTAAGAGGTACAAAAGAGGTACCCACTTTAAATTTTAGCATTCAATTTTGTGTTGGATAAAAATTCTTTATGAATTTGATTATAATGATCAAAATTGAGGTTTCAAATTGGCCAATTCGGCCAAGTCCAATATAATGTGTTAATATGTTTATGGTGTATCTGTTGATTTATGGAGTTCAGGGTGCATTTTAGCAGAATTATTGGCTGGGAAACCTATAATGCATGGTCGCACAGAGGTAACTTTTAAAAATTTTAATAAACAAATATTTGTTTTTGAAATGAAGTTTGAAATTTGACCCGTTTAATAATCTTGTCAATTTGGGTTTTGTTTGATCTGTAATGGGTCAACTAGGAAAAGAATATGAGCTTAAATGTTGGAATAATCTGAAAATAATAAGGGTAGTTTAGTCTTTTATGGCAAAAATTGAAATGGTCATGCATGTCATGTTTACGTGGGGCTTAACTTTAGGAGAAATTTAGGATTATTAGTTTGGTTAGTTTCTGCCTTATGAGTCGTGTATTTAAGCAAGAGAGGGCTGTAGTTTTTAGTGTGTCTGGTAAAAGTGAGTTTTAAATACAATGGAAATGGACATGTATTTAGTTGCTCTATTTTATTCTCTTTTTGTGCAAAATCAGCATGTTTTATATAAATGTAGCATATATGCATGTTTGCATATTGTTTGATTATCTTTGAAGGAATCCATGCACAAAGCAAAGGCATCAGGAAGAGGGGCGTAGCCCTTATAGTCCCTAATAATGCCACCACCTGCTGCCATGCCATTCCTAATCTTCTTCAAATTATTCTATGTTTTGAATTTCAGGTTAATCTTCTTCAAATTAGGGCTTCAAGACCTACCTTTTCACCACTTCATAAACAATTAAACATACAAAAGACCTCCAAATCGCTTCAAAATCCACCGATGTCTCGAAAGAAGATTGACCCATCAATACGACCTAAACTGATAACCGCTTGTTCATTCAATTAATCTCCACAGATTAGTTATTTGAAACTAGAAATGTGTTTTGTGGGGTTTTAGATTTGTTTGCAGGTAAATATCAGAATTAGGAATTTCCCATAATATTTGTGATGAAATTGTTGTTTATGTAAGACATACTCTGATTTTGGATGTCAAACGTAAACAAATTAATAAGCTTTAAATGATTGTTACATGTTAGAAATTGGGTTTTATTATGTATTACTACTTCAATATTAATTTGATCATGTATAAACATTCTGCAAAGTAATATTGTATACTTGGTACAATCTTCTTCCTATTTTGATTTCAATTTGTATTTATTATGTATACACGTCAGATTAAGTTGCATATAGAGAAGGGTAATGGTAATTGAAGATGACCTGGTCAAATTAATGTAAAATCTACCCACAAATAGTAAAATCTCTCTGTTTTGGAAGTTGCAATGAAAGAACAAATTTTCCATTAAAGAAACTTATAATTGCTTGATCCTTGGAAATGGTTACTAATTGAGTTTGCATCATATTATGGTGTTTCTGATGCTTACATTAACCTAAGGTTTGATGTTATATTTGTAGAAATTTTCTAGAGATGGCAAAATGGTTGGGTCAACAGGTCGGGTTGGCCCAAAAAAGTTTTTTTTACAACAGTTTGTTTACAGAAAGTGAGGCCAATATGATTGCAAACCAAAATTAGTTCAATAATGATCTGGTTTTTCAGATAAAATGTATTAAGTGGTTTTAAGCATCAAAGTGCACTTCAGGTGACTTTTGACCCGTGACCCATTTATGTTTTAGCTAAAACTATTTAAACCTAATCTTGTAATTTGGTTTTCAGGTACCTTTCTTACGTAATGAGATTCTTGCTTTTGTTTTTGAGAACTACAAGTCGTTAGACGAGCAATCTCCAGCTAGCATCATGGATGTTTTTACCTGATACTGGTGTGACTGCACCAGTTTTGGAGCATGTTGTCAAACTTTATAAACTTCTTCTAGAAGCACGGAATAAATTATACGGATATTTTCAGGTTCATTAACTCTCCTTTTTTGTATTTATAAACTAATAATTTCTTGATTTGTTTAGATAAAAAGGAAACGGATTAAATGGGTCTTAAATCGACCCAAAGAGGTCTTGAATGCTTAGGACCTCCTAAATGGATTTATAAGTAACTAGTCATTTACCCGGGTAATGCGCGGGTGAACAAAAATTCATTCTATATCCTTCTCAAATGCATAAATTATATCTATACCTTCTAAACTTCGAAATTACCTCCATATCCTTCTAAAATTTTAAAACTCTCTTTTATGTCCAATAACATATTTTAATATTTATTAAATCATTATAATATCAATAGTTATCAAATGAGTTTGCAATATATCTGTTGATTATATATTAGAAATCATGTTTATTTGTCTGTATTTATGATATTATCACGATTTAATAAATAATAAAATATATTTTTGGACATAAGAAAGAGTTTTAAAGGATATGAAGGTAATTATAAAGTTTAAAAGGATATAAAGATAATTTATGAATTTAAGAATGATTAAAAAGAATTAAGTTTCACAAAGAAGCCCAAGAATTTCAAACGAGACAAAAAAGGGCATAAAACAAAGTCTAAATTTAAACAAAAATAACGATATGAATAACAACGTAGAAATGTTGAAGAAAATACATTAATAGAAATTAAGAACATATGGCAGGGGTGAAACATATGCGGTCGAGAAGGACGACAAAAGCCTTGAGGGTCAAAACCTCGCTTGACCACCAGGCTAAACACTTGTTGGCTCAAAATTACAGTCTTCATTGTCGATGCATATGTTGTCTTCCTCGTGATCTTGGCCACAACTTCTCCGTTAACAGTACTCCTAATCTTGCAATTACGATTCACCCTCTATTCTATAATCTGGTTGTTCGCCTAGAATTTCTATGATGATTAAAGAATATTACTTCAGCTTCACATTGTGTTTCCTTTTTTTGGGAATACAAACACGGTTGACGATGGTCTCCTCATCGTAAATATTCTCCTGTCGATCCGATATCGTCTTCTCTATATATAAATCCGTTCCATTGGTTTTGAAGACTGAAAATCTGAAAGTGAAAAATTTTAGTATAACTTGATCAACTGGTGCTCATCATGCATAGGAGTTTGCAGCATTCAAATTGAAAACAATGGTTGCTCTAAGGTATAAACATAATTCAATTGAAAACAATGGTTGGTCTAAGGTATAAACATAATTCATTCTTCACAGTTTACAACTTTAACATACTTTTCAATTTCTCACTGTTTAATTGTACAACGTTTTTTTTTTTGTCTTGTTTAAATATTAGAACGCCATATACTAACACTTTAATTTTTATTATATCAGCGTCACGTTAGCTAATATTTTAACTGCAAGCTAACAATACCCATTAATTTAATATATTATACATAAAATATACACACTCAAAAATTATCAATACCCAAATATATTACCCTCTCGCTCATCTTCTTACACTTCGGCAAACCGACGCAAATCTGTTGATGCTCAAACCGATTACATCATACCAAAGCTAGATAACCGAAGTTAACGATTTGAGTCTTAAAAAGTTTTTGAGTAAGTTATATTGATGTGTGATTTATCATTATATGTTCTTAAGATGTCGATAATCACTAATCTAATCTTTTTGTACTTAGTTAATATTTTATTTACCCTTTTTTAAACTATTAGTTACTTTTTGTAAAAAAAATCATTTAATTCACAAAACCATATTTTAATAATACAATAAGATACTTAATTATAACTTTACGCATCATGATTATAGAAAGATAAATTGAAAAGCTTGTTAACATTTTAATAATAACCTTTTTCATTTATCACATACGCATATCCTGATATCTATGTGATTATATATGAACTCAAGAACATTTAATTGATGCGCTATTTAAATCGGCAACTGCCTGTACGGACGTTCATATAACAACGACCATATATAGATACAATCACGAAAAATAGAGATACAAACCTGTGGTTTTAAGGTTAATAGGTGTTGGAACAAAATCACAGATCAACTTAATACTGATGCTGCAGTTAGTACTGATCATGCTTAGTACTGATGGGGCAGAATTACTTATTACCGATGAAGTTGATACTTGTGAAGACTATAACTTAATTACTACTGATCAAAGCATATTGAAGATACTACTGATCAATAGTAGTTACTACTGACGATGTATCTGGACTTACTACTGGTCACCAAAGTTACTACTGACGTTACATATTTACTACTGGTGATTAGTTTTACTACTGATAACGCGTTTATGGAGCATATTGAGTCCGAGATCTTCGTAGAGATAGTTATAGAATGTATTTCAATGTATATCTTTATAATTCGAATGTAAATCAAGTCCTAGAATAACTAGGGTAAATAGTTTAGCTTCAAGGACTATTATAAATAGTTCCTGACGAATTGTAAACGTACGTGTGTATTGTTAATCGATAATATACATTGAAGCTTTTTGTGAAACTGTGTTATTAATACTTTCGCTTATTGTTTACAGTTTATTGTTCTTAATATATTGATATAGTGTTGATCCGCTGCAACTTCTATTATCAATTAGATCTAAGGTGTTTATTAACTTCGTCATAGTTAATCGATCCTGACAAGTGGTATCAGAGCTTATTGGTTCTAGATCTACTAATTGTTAAGAACAAACAAAAAGTTTTAATCTTTAAAACACACACATTATTAATCATGACTGATAATAATGAAAGCACTCAAGCCAACAAAATCCCTATACTCACTCCCAACAACTTTGGGATGTGGAAGAATCGTATTAAGCAATATATGCTTATTACTGATTATTCCATGTGGGAAGTTGTCCTTGAAGGAAACAAAACTGGTCCTGGTCAAGCAAGCAGCTCTGCAACTGAAGCAGACAAACTTAAATATGAGAAGGAAAAGAAAGACAAAGGCATCGAACTCAAAACTCTAAGCACTCTCTTACTGGCCATTCCTAATGACTATCAACATCTCTTTGTTGAGTATGATGATGCAAAGGTACTGTGGCAAGCACTTGAGAAGAGATTCGTTGGCACCAAGAGCACCAAGAGGAACATGAAATATGTTCTCAAGCAAGACTTTGAAAACTTCAAAGGAAAGCCCAATGAGACACTCACTCAAGTGTTTGACAGATTCAACAAGCTAATTGGTGAACTTAACCAGGTTGGGGTTAAGATGGATCAAGAAGATGTCAACATGAAGTTCCTAAGGTCTCTTAGTGAAGAATGAGCCATGTACACAGTGATGTACAGAAAGAGAGATGCACTAAAAGAAAAGGAGTTAGATGAACTCTACAATGATCTCAGAGTATTTGAAACTGAGGTAAATCAAAAGAACCCTTCTATTTCTTCTAATAATGCTGCATTTGTATCTAGTACAGGTCAAGGTCAAGAAACTGCCACAGGAAAGGCTGCAGATTGTGAAGATGCTGCAAGAGAATCCTTCTTCACTAGTCATGTGCATACTGCACTGATTGGTGATGATCTGGAACAATTGAATCCAGATGATCTTGAGGAGATGGATCTTAAATGGCAGATGGCTATGCTGAGCCTAAGAGCCAAACGATTCTTAAAAAGGACCGGTAGGACAAGTCTCAACTACAACAAAGGTGACAAAGCTGAATTTGACAAAACTAAAGTCAAATGTTACAACTGTAACAACCTTGGTCACTTTGCAAAAGAATGTCCTCAGCCAGATAAAAGATCAAAATCAACTGCTCTTGTTTCACAACAAGGACAAGGCTATGACTGGAGCTTCCAAGCAGAAGAGCATGCTCAAAATCAAGCTCTTATGGCTTTTACTGACAGCAAATCTGAGGTAAAACCTAAACCTTGTACTTCTGAATGTATTAAAATTGTTAAAAATCTAGAAAAGGAAAACACTAAATTAAATGAAGATTTAGCAAAAGCAGTAAGAAGAAATCATGAATTTGATGGTGTGATTGCTGATCAAGAACATCAGATAAAGGTGTACCAGATGATAGATCAACGGATAAAGGAAGAATTACTTCAAGCTGTAGATGAGAAAGAGTTTTATGAATTAAAAAATAAAGAATTAACAAGTAAATTAAAAGAATGTCAACTTGAAATTGAACAAAATAAATTGACAATTAAAAAATTTGAAAGAAGTACTAAAATTCTTGATGAACTAACTAACAATCAAACTACAGAAAAAGTTGTACATGGGGTGGGATATCATGCTGTACCACCTCCATATAAAATCATTCCACCACTTAAAAACAGTTCAGAAAGAATCATGAATGAATTAAAAACTGAAAATCAAACTGAATCACCTAATGAAACATCTGAATCAAATAATTCTTCTGATGATGATCAATCAATTGAATTTACAATCTCCCAAACTGAATCATCAAAATCAGTTGATACGAGTTTTCACACAGCTCAAAGTCCAAATGATTCTCCTAAATATGATGCAGAAAATATACCCAAAATTCTAAAAAGGGGAAACCAAAGAAATAGGAACCAACTCTTAGAACAAAGAAAAATAATAAAGGCTCAAGAATATAAATTAAAATGTGTTATTTGCAACAAAGTGAATCATTTAGCAAATGATTGTCACTTCAATCCAATAAACTGCAAGGAGTTAAAGGAATTTAAAGTTTTTAAAGAAAATGCAAAAACTCAAAAGTTAAAAGATACTACTGGTCCTTCAGTAGTAAATACAATCAAAACTCCAATTACTGAAACTCCAAGATTTGGAAGAAGTGCACCAAGATTTGTGCAAAACAGAAGAGTTGGAAGCCCAAAGAACAGCAATTACTTCAAGAACAATGGAAAATTCAATCAAAATAAACAATATTTTAAATTTTCCAACACCAGTAGAAACTTTAACAATTTTACTACTGGTGTTAACTCTCATTATAATGCTGTATGGTACCAGTACAAGAATACTACTGGTAAAAACCCTAATTTCAAAAACACTACTGCTCCCAAAACAACTTTCAAAACACTACTGGTCATTTTAAATATAATAAGTACCCAAATACTACTGGTCCATCAGTAGTAAAGTATTCAAAAGCTAAGAACAATGGGTATAGACCAAGATCAGTAGTAAACCCAGACACAACTGAAAGGTCAGTAGTAAAACAGAACACCAGTACTAAAAAGGTATGGGTACCAAAAATGTTTAAGGTTAACTGTTCTAAATCTGATTTCTCAAAGGATGAACCCAAGACATATAAAGCTTGGGTTCCCAAACTTAACTGATCCTTTACTCACTTGTGCAGAGCATTCAGATCCCAGAAGAAGGAAGAACATGGCATATTGATAGTGGATGCTCAAGGCACATGACTGGAAATCTGCAAATTCTTAAAGATTTCAAGTTATTTGATGGAGGATATGTGGCATTTGGTGAGAACCCAAAGGGAGGTAAGATAACAGGTAAAGGTACTGTTACTAATGGCAAAATTACCTTTGATGATGTATTTTATGTAGCTGAACTAAAATACAATCTAGTCAGTGTGTCTCAAGTTTGTGATAAAAAGAACAACATTCTTTTCACAGACATTGAGTGCATCATTCTTTCTCCTGACTTTATTTTAGATGAAAAATATGTTGTTTTAAGAACTCCAAGGAGAAACAATGTGTATTGCATGGATATAGGGGGAGAACTCATTTCTTCAAATGAGGTCAACTGTTTTATATCCAAGGCAAACACCACTGAATCAGAACTATGGCATAGAAGGATGTGTCACACTAATTTCAAAAACATGAACAATTTAGTAAAAAGAAATTTGGTCATTGGACTACCTCAAAAACAATTCATGTGTGATCATCATTGTGTTGCATGCCTAAAAGGTAAACAACACAAGACTTCTCATAAGTCCAAATCTGTGAATTCTATCTCTGTTCCTTTACAACTCTTACATATGGACCCATTTGGACCTACAAATGTAATGAGTATTGGAAAGAAACAATATTGTCTTGTTATTACTGATGACTTTTCCAGATATACATGGGTTTTCTTTCTCAGGACAAAGGATGAAACAAGTGAACTCATAAAGAACTTAATTGTTAAACTGGAGAATACATCTGATCAAAAAGTTAAAGCCATAAGATGTGATAATGGCACAGAATTTAAAAATGCTAACTTAATTAACTCTTGTGATCTTAAAGGTATTGATAGGCAATACAGCTCACCTAGAACTCCACAACAAAATGGTGTAGCTGAAAGAAGAAATAGAACCATCATAGAAGCAGCAAGATCAATGCTAGCAGATTCAAAGTTACCAATCACTTTTTGGGCTGAAGCTGTTAATACTGCCTGTTATGTTCAAAACAGAGTATTAATAGTGAAGCCACACTATAAAACACCATATGAACTTTTTAATAAAAGAAAACCTTCTATAAGTTTTTTAAAATCATTTGGTTGTCCTTGTACCATTCTGATTACAAGAGAACAAATTGGTAAGTTTGACTGCAAAGCTGATGATGGAATCTTTGTGGGATACTCTACTCAAAGCAAATCATACAGAGTATTCAACAAAAGACTAAGGATAATTGAAGAGAGCATCAATGTATCCTTTAATGAAAATGTTCTTAATGAACAAGGAAATGGTCCAGATTGGCTATTTAATATAGACAATCTAACCAAATCCTTTAATTCTAACATGAATTTAAATGCAGGTGATTCAAATTGTCACACTCAGAAGGAAGGAACATCATCTGTTAATTCTGGTCAAGAAAAGTTGAGATACATAGTAGTTGATACTGCTCCCACAGTCAATACTGAGGACAGTAATAACTCAATTTCTGGAACCAGTAGTAACTCTGAGAATGAGGACAGTAGTAATTCAAATACTACTGGTACCAGTAATAATACTCAAAATACTACTGGTCCTAGCAATAACCTAGATTCTCAAGATACTACTGATCTCAGTAACAACAACAATACTACTGATCTCAATGAAGACAATAGCAGTAGTGACTCTGACCTAGATGATGATGAACCAAACATCAATGACAATGAAGGATTACCAGATGAACAACTGCCTGAGACAAATGAGTCCAACCTTGAAAATCAACTAGTGGTTGATAGAGCTACAACTACAAGGACTCAGAAGAACCATCCGTTAGACCTTGTTTTAAGTGATGTTAACTCACCACTGCAAACAAGAAGCAAATTAAATAAAAGCTTAACTGCAAACATGTGTCACATAAGTTTAATTGCTAATGAATGTATGTTTAATGCTTTTTGTCTCAGGATGAACCAAAGAAGATCCAACAAGCAATGAAGGACTCAAACTGGATTGAGGCAATGCAAGAAGAACTCCTTCAATTCAAGTTACAAGCTGTTTGGACACTTGTACCTCTACCCAAAGGAAAAAGAGCCATTGGAACAAAATGGATCTTTAGAAACAAGAAAGATGAAAGAGGTATAGTGATCAAGAACAAAGCCAGACTTGTAGCCCAAGGATACACTCAAGAAGAAGGAATCGACTATGATGAAGTATATGCTCCTGTTGCTAGAATTGAAGCAATAAGAATATTCCTAGCATATGCTTCATTCAAAAAGTTCAAAGTCTATCAAATGGATGTGAAGAGTGCATTCCTATATGGGAAGATTGAAGAAGAGGTCTATGTCTGCCAACCTCCAGGTTTTGAAGATCCAAAACATGGTGATTATGTGTTCAAACTGGATAAAGCTCTGTATGGCCTACATCAGGCACCAAGAGCATGGTATGATACATTATCATCATATCTATTGAAGAATAACTTTAAAAGAGGAGCCATTGACAAAACTTTGTTTACAAAGAAAGTCAAAGATGATATACTACTGGTACAAATCTATGTAGATGATATCATCTTTGGTTCAACCAATGATTTATTATGCAAAGAATTTGAAGAACTGATGCAGATTAAATTCAAGATGAGCTCTATGGGTCCAATGAACTTCTTCCTTGGACTCCAAGTCAGTCAAAGAACAGATGGTATTTTAATAAACCAATCAAAATATGTTAAAGACATCTTGGAGAAATTTGATTTGAAAGACTGCAAGAGTGCAAGCACACCAATGGAAACACACAAACACCTACATCCTGATGTTGAGGGGGGAGGATGTAGATGAACACTTATATAGATCAATGATAGGCTCTTTGATGTACTTAACTGCATCAAGACCTGACATTATGTATAGTGTTTGTGTGTGTGCAAGATATCAAGCAAGACCTAAAGAATTACACTTGCAGGCTGTCAAAAGAATATTCAGATACTTGAAAGGCAAACCATCACTTGGTCTATGGTATCCACATGACTCACCCTTTGAACTCATAGCCTACACAGATAGTGACTATGGAGGTGAATGTCAAGATAGAAAGTCCACAACTGGTGGATGTCAATTATTTGGATCAAGACTGGTGTCATGGCAATGTAAGAAGCAAACAAATGTATCAACATCAACTGCTGAAGCAGAGTATGTAGCTGCATCTGCTTGTTGTTCCCAAGTACTCTGTATTCAAAACCAACTTCTAGACTTTGGTATCTCTATCCTTAAAACTCCTATTTTTATTGATAATCAAAGTGCTATTAGTATTGTGAACAATCCAGTAAAACACTCTAAAACCAAACACATTGAAATAAGATTTCATTTTATAAGAGATTGCAATGAAAAGAAATTAATCAAAGTGGTTAAAATTCATACTGATGATCAATTAGCAGATCTTTTTACAAAAGCATTTGATGTAGGAAGATTCAACTTCTTGGTTAGCAGTATTGGAATGATTTTGATAAATTAAAATCACACTTAAAATCATGTGTAAAGTTTTGTTGTAAAATATTATTTATTTGTTTAAGTGTTTTACTACTGGTAGATCTGTATTACTGGTTGTAGGCATGTGCACAAAATACTACTGGTAGTTAATTACTACTGGTGTGTATTAGGTTTACATAAATACTACTGGTAAGTCAGTACTACTGGTATTCACATATACTACTGGTCTTGTGTGTTGGTGGTTACTACTGATGTCTATAGTTACTACTGATGTCAAAATCCTTAGTCACTACTGATGTTCGTAGATACTACTGACGTTTTATTACTGGTATCATATTTACTACTGGTCTTTCAGAATCACAATTACCAAACTAACCCCCGTGAAAATAACCGTTATGTTATGATTCGAAGGGCAATTCAGTCTTTTTGCAGGGTAAATCGAAAGATATAAAAGGCGGCAGTCGATTAGTTTAGCATTATCTTTACTTCGATTTACTAAATCCTCTCGATAAACCCTAGCTTTCGATCAAAAACCCTTCATCAGTAACAAAATTCTTAATAGTTTCTCTCAAATCAACAACAATGGCAACTCTACAATCTCTCAATGTTCAAACCGATCTCAAATATTCAGAGTTCCATAATATGTGTGCGTTCTTACGCAATCCAGACGGTACTAAAGACTTTCGACCAATCGTTCAATTCTTAAAGAACTCATACATTAAGTTCGCTTTAACTGTGAAACCGAAAGCATACCAACAGCACCTGGTGGATTTTTAGACCAATGCTGAAAGAACAGAAGGTGCAACTGCACCTATGATAAAATCATCGGTGGATGGAAAGATGATCACAATCACTGAGCAATCCATTCGACACCATCTACAACTACACGATGATGCAGGTATGTTTACACTCACTAAGGAATTCATTGCTGAAACTTTAAATAAAATGGGATATGAGGGAAGACTTAACATAGTAACTTTTCAAAAAGGTCTTCTCTCCCCACAATGGAAATTTCTAGTACATACCATTCAGCATTGTATTTCTCCAAAATGAAGTACTTGGAATGAGTTTAATAAGGCAATAGCCTCTGCTGTTGTCTGTTTATGCACAGACCAAGTATTTAACTTTTCATACATGATTTTTGAAGGTATGTTGGGAAATCTTAGTTCCTCAAAATTTTTAATGTATCCCAGATTTCTCCAACATATCATAAACTGTGAATTACAAAACTTGTCAACTCCCAAAAATATTTTTATCATTCCTGAGTTGAACAAGAAAGTTTTCTCAAATATGAGAAAACAATTTAAATTTTCGGGCAAGGAAACCCCTTTGTTTCCTAATATGATCAAAGATCAAACACAAATTGGAGAGGGTTCAATCATAGATACAACCCAAATTGAACCTCAACCCACTCCATCACCCCCAAATACAGCCCAAACACCACCCCAAATAGTCACTCAATCACCTAAAAATATATAAGTCCTGAATGTGTCCCAGGAACTTGAAATAAATCCTCAGAGTGCTACTCTTCACTCTGTGGAAGACCTACCCAATTTAACCAAAAATATATCCACAATCTATAAAAGAAAGAAAACATCTTTAAAGGACACCAGGGGACAAATCGAGTCACACCCCAGACTCAAAGAGTTGTCCTCCAAGGAGGAGAGAGGACATGAGGCGAGGGCTTTCACTACTGATGCCCCAAAGGTGGGTGCACAGGACAGTGAAAACATCACTAAGACCCAGACCTCGGCAACTTTAAGTGATGACTCCTTTGAGGAATTACTTAAAGGACCCCGGTGCCAAGAAACCACAAGGGGGGGCATCTCTGCTTCTTCTAGGAAGAAGAGGATGTCTAAAAGACCCAATGAATCACCAAGAAGTGATGAGGGCAGATCTGTGGATTTGATGGAAAGGATGGAAAACCTTCAAACCAATGTACCTGTTAGTAAGCCCGATGATCTTGCTAGATGGAGTGAGGGCAGTATTAAAACCAAACAATTGACGGATAAAGTGGATTCTCTTGAATCCACTGTACAAGATTGTCTTAAGTATCTTACAAACCAAGGAAAAACAATGGCTGCAATGAAAAGGCACATGAACACCATCAACAAACGAATGAGATTCTATGAGCACAGGCTTCATCAACAAACAAAGATTATAAGAAGACTGAAAAAGAAGATTGATGATAGTGAGGCTCCACCAGTTGAGCTCACTAAGGGGGAGAAGGATAATATTCAAACAATGATTGATGATTCTTGCAGCAGCAGCATCCTCTCTCCTAAATCTAAAAGAAACAACTGTTGATGAAGACCAAGAAAAGATGGATGTTCATGATGAGCCAATTACTACTGCTTCCATGGAAGAACAAGCTGAAAAAGAAGTATCAGTAGTAACTCCTACTACTGATATAATAGTAGTAGTAAATCATGAAGAGGAAATAAAAGCAACAAATACTACTGATGCCCTATCAGTAGTAACTCCTGAAGTCACACCAGTAATAACTACTTTGGTTACTACTGAAGAGGAAGAAATGCAGTTCCCAGAGTTAATTGAAAGGGAAAGACATGTCATTATCTCCAAACCACCAACTCCTAATCAACCACTTATCATACCTGACATTGATGATAATGTGAATTGGTTTGAGGTAGATGAATGTACACTTCCTCCACACCCTAAAATCTTATCAGAAGATCAACTGCACTTGTTCTATCCAAAACTTCTGATTTTGGGTGTACCTGATATGAAATACACTCCACCTCCACCATCTGTCTGTATTGGAAAAGGAAAGGAAATATATGATGATGATTACCCAAACAGAGCCTTAGGTCACCAAATGGTGAACAAAATTAATCATGTCAGATCAGAAAAGCAGTCTAGATGGAGGGTAAAACACAAGAAATTCTTGGAGAAAGTGGAGATGTATCAAGCTCTTGAGGAGAATAAAAAGAAGAAAACTCAAGAAACTAAAATTCCTGTTCAAGTACCTGTTCAAATAGAAGACATTCAGATAGAAGCTCAAAAAGCAGAATTCAAGAGGTTTAGAAAAGTTGAAGAAGAACACATTAACTGTATTGAAGATTTGGTTTCTGAATGCAAAAGAACAAAAAGTGAGTTAACAGATGAGGTATTTGAACTGAAAGCTAACATGATTGAATATTTGAAATCAAAAGGGCACAATGCAAAGTCCTTTGGCAGAATGAAGATGATGACAATTATTGAAAAATATTGTGCTGCCAAGAAGAAGGATTTGGCTGAACAAGAAGAAAAGGAAGCAAAGAAAGCAAAGGCCCTAATTCCAATCAATCCAACATTAATCAAAGCTGGTAGTGTATCAACTACTGGTGATTCTTCAACTCCCCAATCAAAGAAGAGAAAAGCTGTTACTCAAGAACAGAGCAATCAAAAGAAGTCAAAAGCACAAATCATTCTTGTTCTTGAAGTGCCTGTTGCTCCCTTGCAGAACAATCCAATCATCAATTGGAGGGTTATGCAGAACAATGTTATAGAGATTATAAGGGAAGATAAAATTGTGCACAGATTCACTGGATGGTTACCTTTGATCATGTCCTGTTCAAGAAGTGATGTCATTAAACTACTGATCATTGGAAAACCAAGAATGTCAAAGAAATCATGGAAAGATTCTGGTGCTGGATACTTGACAAGAATGATAGATGCTGCTTTTTATCCAGACAACTACCCAGAACAGTTTACAGATCCAGGAAATGTCTATGCTTGGAATGTGATTCCAACTGCCAACATGTACTTCTTTGAAAAATCAGGCAAAGTATGTGAGCTATACTTATATGAAAAAGAATATCCACATTCTGAGAAGACTATGTATCAGATATTCACAAATACAATGATGAAACCTTATGATGCTGTTATGTTCCAAAATAAATTGAATTATTTCACAAAGAGAAACAGTAAATACATCATTGAGCAAAGACATCAACAAAATCAAAGGACGTTGGAGAAAAGAAAGAAAGAAGAAGATGAACAAAAGAAACTTATGTGATTGAAAGAGAATCAATAAGTTTAGGGGGAGATTGTTGGAACAAAATCACAGATCAACTTAATACTGATGCTGCAGTTAGTACTGATCATGCTTAGTACTGATGGGGCAGAATTACTTATTACTGATGAAGTTGATACTGGTGAAGACTATAACTTAATTACTACTGATCAAAGCATATTGAAGATACTACTGATCAATAGTAGTTACTACTGACGATGTATCTGGACTTACTACTGGTCACCAAAGTTACTACTGACGTTACATATTTACTACTGGTGATTAGTTTTACTACTGATAACGCGTTTATGGAGCATATTGAGTCCGAGATCTTCGTAGAGATAGTTATAGAATGTATTTCAATGTATATCTTTATAATTCGAATTAGGGTAAATAATTTAGCTTCAAGGACTATTATAAATAGTTCCTTACGAATTGTAAACGTACGTGTGTATTGTTAATCGATAATATACATTGAAGCTTTTTGTGAAACTGTGTTATTAATACTTTCGCTTATTGTTTACAGTTTATTGTTCTTAATATATTGATATAGTGTTGATCCGCTGCAACTTCTATTATCAATTAGATCTAAGGTGTTTATTAACTTCGTCATAGTTAATCGATCCTGACAATAGGGGTTTTCCCCGTCCATCCATGAGAACAAGCGCCCTGTTGCCGCCACTATTGCCGCCACCATGGGCGGCAAGTGAGGAGCAGGACCGGCTGTTCCTGGAGTAGTTGTCAACGCGAAAAGCTAGGCTTTCATTGCGATCATATACAGTGAACCCATCAGTTCCCTGAAAGCTCATGCTTGATCTTTTCCATACAGTAAGAATCGTGTCTTTTGGACTTACAGAAATTGAAACTGGAAGTGGATCCACATCATCATGTTTATTGGACTGCAGCCGATGTGATCCGTTTTTGTTCTCGGAAGATGGATGAATCCTAGACATCTTTTTTTTTTCTTTTTAGAATTCACTATACTAGTAATTCCTAGATATCTTGTTATTGTAGTTTATTTGTATCTTGGAGATGAATTCAATGTGAGCCTACTTGGACTTTGTATGTGATACTTCTCTTATATATCGACCAAGTTAACTTTTAGAGTGAACTACAAAATTTGTTTGAATTATTCGTTACAAAAAATCTTAATTTAATTATTCTCATTCTATAAGAAAAGTTTACACAAGTAAAATCTTTAGCTCACGATATTTAAAAAGTTTACCAAGTTAACTTTGAGCCTACTTGGACTTTGTATGTGATACTTCTCTTATATATCGACCAAAAGTGAACTACAAAATTTGTTTGAATTATTCGTTACAATATTTAAAAAATTTGTTACGCAAATATTTAGCTCACGATATCAACTATAATTTATAATAAAATTATTTTATAGTTATTACAACCATATATAAAACATTTTAATTTTTAAAATTATAAACTTGAAAATTACTATTATACCCCTACATATTTCATAAACAACAAAACCATCGATAAATGCAAGTAAAAATAACTAAATTTTCCAATAGTATAAAATTCTTACAAATTTAATACTAAATAAAAAATATTATATTAAATGCGCCATTATAACTATATAATTAATCTTTTATTTTAAATATTGTAAAAGTGTAAAAGTAATATCTATATTCTATATATATATATATATATATAAAAATTGAGTTTCAATTTTGAAGTTGCAATAAATACTAAAAATTGAATTCTATTTTGATGTTGTATTTAATATAGTATTAAATAAATCATGTAAATAAAGATTGAGAAACTCAAAAGTTGTAAAATCAAGAGTTTTAACATAAATTATACTAATGAATTCATTTTAATAACTATTTGACAAACTCATAAAATTATAAGACCAAGAGTTTAGAAATAAATATAATTAATGGTAATAATAAAAAGTTCAATAATAAAAGACTTTTCAAGTGTTATAAATCTTGCACATTAGAACCTATAAATACTCATTTTCATGTTGCACAAATTTTAACACTCTAAGGGTGCATCCAAAAGAAAACAAACAGAGTCAACAACAAAGACTTTTAGGGATTTTGTTATTTATCATCGCTTTAATTTGTCAATCCGACAAAAATTTTATAATTCCATTTAACCCATTGCGTTTGCATATGAGGTGAGATTTCAATTTAATTTTTATAATTCCAACAAAAGTTTTTAAGAGCATGTGTGATACAAGTTCAATTCTATTTCTATTGTTTCATATTATGGACTTTTTTGGATATTCAAAAATGTTTGTTGTATATATTCATGTACTAAATGTTTAATAGTTGTCTAACATGATAGTATAAAGAGCAACAGAGTAAATGCCATGACTCGAGAAGGCCAACAAACATTTATGCTTACAATGGATTGAGACTTTCATCGAACAAAGTTGTAAGCTTATGTATTATCTTTACTGTTTAAGTTTATGTATTTTTTTCTAAATATTCTTTCTTGGATAATCTAATTGTAGTGTTGCTAAATATTGTTTACATTGTAATCAAGTTTATTATAGAAACTCATGGTTTTATCCTGAAATAATTAGGAGCAAATTTCACGTTTGCATATGAGGTGATATTTATGAATTTGTGAATTTAATTTCTTTATTTACTCAAGTTTTTAATAGCATATGTGATACATGTTCAATCCAATTTTGTTGTTTCATATTATGGCCAATGTTTGTTTTATATATTCATGTATTAATTAATTGTTTAATGGTTGTCTAACATGGTAGTATAAAAGCCAACAAAGTGAAAGTCATGACTTGAGAATGCCAACAAACATTTTTATTACAATGGATTGAGACTTTTATCTAATAAAGTTGTAACCTTATGTATTTTTATTTGTTGTTCCTCTTGAAGTAAGAAAAACTAATTCCTATACTTTCACATTTTTTAACGCATTTTAATCCTAATTTAATTTACGCGGGTATCGTGAAAATTGAGGATGTAAACATAATTGGGCACAAGTAGCCATCTTCTACACTTAACACGATTATTATTTTCTGGAAATATATAATATAACTAATGTAGATTATTTTATCTTTCTTTAGAAAATTTCATGACGGTTATTCGAGTAGTGTTTGATCGCGAGAAAAATAAGTTGGGTTGGAAAGCTTCTAAATGTGAGTAAACTCTTTACTTTTTAATATATTGAATACTATTTATTATAATTATATGATTAAAGGGTGATTATGTTTCATTTTAAGGTTACAATGCTACGAAATGAAATACTTTACAAATAAGCCCACGGGCCTTCCCCGAATGGTTCTCCATCTATGTCGGTGGGACCCGAAGTAACGTCAAGAAATGGTCAAACTAACTCAAGTCAGACTCAACCAGGATACATTGCATCAAAATAAATCATACCCATATTTCATAATCATAGTCTCTATTCTTACCAATTTTTCATGATCATGTTGTTATATGTCTTTGTTTTGTTGTCCATAGAGATATGATTGAGTATAGTGTATAATATAGAATAATGTGTATACATACAATCATGTCACACGAAATGCATACACACATTCATACACGTTGATTTTTACCAATAATTACTTATCATAAACAAAGCCAGTGCATCGCACGGGCCATACTGTCTCGTATATATAAAAATTGAGTTTCAATTTCGAAGTTGCAATTAATACCATGCAATTAATATTATAATAATATAAATAATAATAATATTATAATAAATTGTAAGCCCAAGAGTTTTGAAATAAATATAAACTATATATATATATATATATATATATATATATATATATATATATATATATATATATATATATATATATATATAAATTGAGTTTCAATTTTGAAGTTGCAATTAATATCATGCAATTAATATTAATAATAATATAATAATATATATAATAATAATATTATAATAAATTGTAAGCTCAATAGTTGTAAAATCAAGAGTTTTAAAATAAACTTGAGATTATCTAATTAGTAGGAAAATATTAATTAAATATATTGATGGTTGTTATAAAAATTGAGTTTCAATTTTGAAGTTGCAATTAATACCATGCAATTAATATTAATAATATTATAATAATATATATAATAATAATATTATAATAAATTGTAAGCTCAATAGTTGTAAAATCAAGAGTTTTAACATAAACTTGAGATTATCTAATTAATAGGAAAATATTAATTAAATATATTGATGGTTGTTAAATTTATGCTTACTTCTTTCATATGTGTAAAAAATATAAAAAATTGAGTTCTATTTTTATGTTGCATTTATTATAATTGAGTTCTATTGAGTTCTATAGTATTGAATTTATTTTAATAACAATTTAACAAACTAAGACCAAGAGTTTTATAATAATTATAATAATAAAAATCTCTATAAAATAAGAGACTTTTCAAGATTTATGAATCTTACACATTATGATCTATAAATACTTATTTTCAGGTTTCAAAATATTAACACTCTAAAGGTACATCCAAAAGAAACATTTAATAAGTGAAGTATAAAACAAAAACCTTTGGCGATTTTGTTCTTTTCCTTGCTATTAATTTCTTTCATTGATTTGTATCAAGTATATAACTTACTGATATCTTAACATCTATATCTATATCTATATCTATAAATCTATAAATCATATAAAAATTGAGTTTTATGGTTTATGTTGTATCGAATTATATGTTAAAAAATAAGTTTTTGTTATAAATGATGCTCATAAGTAAATGTAATTGATGATACAAAGAATTTAACATAAATAATAGTAGTAAATTCAATTAAATAATAATCTTTTCATTTAACTAGAAGTTACATATTAATTAAATAAGACAAAGAATTTAACAGAAAAATAATTGTAGTAAATTTAATTAAATAGTCTTTTCATATTCCTAGAAATTACATATTATAAACTATAAATATCACAATATAATGATGCAAATGATGTTGAGTTTTAAATGATATTATCTTTTACCCTAACAGAACATCCATTTATAAAAATTATGTTTCAACTTTGAAGTTGCAATTAATACCATGCATTTAATATTAATAATAAAATTATATAAGTCCGTTTATAAAAAATAATATATTAATCAATTGTAAGATCAAAAGTTTTATAATAAATAATATTTAATAAACACAACAAAATAATGTCAATGCATTTCTGAATCACAAAAAATAGTTGAGTATCTAGATTATGGTTAAATATTAATTATATAGCAACAAATTTATAGGTTTATTAAAATCAATCAATATAAACAAAATGCACAATGACAGATATTTATTTAAAAAAAACCATAACCGAACGAAAAAATAGTTTTGGACGGACCGAAGACCGAACAGATGATGCTCAGAACCGAACCGAAACGAGAAACGAGGCAATTCCTTTACTTTTTTCGATTTTTTCTCGGTTTTGGACCGAATCGGACCGCTCGGAACTGAACTGGTTGGAACCGAGTACTGATATTTCATAAAAATTAGAACCGAGAACCGAACCAATGGAGCTCGGTTCTTCCGGTCTGATTCTGCGATCCAGGTCGGTTCTCAGTCCAATTTGCACAGGCCTACTTACGCATACGAAATCTATTTCAAGCTAAAGAAATAATTGCAATTAACCTACACAATCCATATGACTCAATAAACAACAACAAACTCTGAACATCAATACACATAAAGAACAACTTTGCTCATTTAGTAGAATATCCGCAATCAAAGTTAAACATGTAACCGATCACGCTTTTCGTACTTTCCAGGTGATACCAGTAAATTGTACACGATATGCACTCAAAATAACTCATTATTATGAATGAAGCCCGTGCATCGCACGGGCCATGCTGCCTCGTAAAATGAAATAAGAAAGTTTACTAAAATGGAAAATTCAATAGAAGTTGATTATATATTATTTAACAACAAAATACATACGCGATGCAAATTACTCCTAAATTTACACGTTTTGTTCAATAAGACTCAAACCAACGACCACACACCAATGTGATACACCTTCAAACATTATTATTAGGTTACAGATATTTGACGAATAAAAAGAAATAATAATGTAATAATGTCGGTTGCTTTATGCATTATATTAAATGCATACAAATGCGTGCATCTATAGGTTAGAGAAGTTCTATGTACTAAACATTTCGTAAATTTTATCTATTGGGTGCAGGAGTCTAATATGGCGATTAAGGTAAA
The DNA here is from genome assembly GCA_963853835.1 of Calendula officinalis. Classification (NCBI taxonomy): domain Eukaryota; kingdom Viridiplantae; phylum Streptophyta; class Magnoliopsida; order Asterales; family Asteraceae; genus Calendula; species Calendula officinalis. The sequence continues at coordinate 20,561,636 of OY970832.1, forward strand.
AAAAGGGCTTTCTTAGCGTGTTTTACATCTATCTTTGGATCGTGTGAAGGATGCGTAATGGTAAAGTTTTTCGAGCTCAGGATGATGTTGGCAGCTTTGCTAAAGGTGGGTATCTTCAGGCGCTTTCCTTCTTTTGGATTAAATACAGGCCCCCTCTTGTAATCTTTGTAATAGGTGGACTGATTGGTGTGTAGATCCCATGTCGTGTTTTTGATGTTTTATTTGTTCCTGTTTGTTGTCTGCGCCTAGTGCCTTGCTAGGTGCCTGTTTTGTTTTTTTAATAAAGCTTGCCGTTCAAAAAAAAAAAACATCCAAAAAAACATACCTATTAATAAAAGAAATCTAACCAGATAGATAGATAAAAGAGTAAATTACAGTTTTTGTCCCTGTGATTTTCCCGATTCTGCGTTTTTGTCCCTGTACTTTTTTTTCGTTTTTTTTGTCCCTGTGCTATTCCAAATTCTGCAATTCTGTCCTTCCGTTCAAATTTGACTGTTAACTAACGAGAAATGCTAAAAAAGTGAGGGTATTTTCGTCTTTTTACATTTCCTTTTTAATTTTTCTTTTTTTCTCTCTCTTTTTTCATCTTCTTCCTCTTTCATCCCCTTCCCTAAAAACCCTAAAAGCAAATTTTCAAAATTTATGTTGACAGAAAGACGTAATCTAAAAATTGAAGATCCTTTTGTCACCTAACAACAAGTCAAATGAGCTGTAGTATGACAATGGCGTTCCACTTGCAACCTCACAAGCATCGTTTAATCTGGTTCACGAAGGTTATTGCCGGAGGAAGAGAATAAGAAATCGGTAGTTTGAGGTTTGAACCTCATGAGGAAGACGAAGAAATCGGGCATCAATTCACGAAGGTAAATAAGGCATCGATTAAACACCACCACCATCTCTCCATCTTCTCCCTAATTTGACCTGCAACATACACTATCTTCAAAAAAACATTAATCTTTAAAGCCTAGCACTAGATCTCGTTTTTTTTTCTTCAAGATCTGACTAATGTTTCTTTCACTAGATATCGATTTCTCTATCTACTTCAATCTCATTTTCTGTAAAAAACTTGTGCTTACCTCAATTTGAAGAACCCTAACTTGAAGAACCCTAATTTCGTTGAAGATGGTGGGGTACGAGGTCAAGGACAGTGTGAAGAAGAAGCAGCTCGGCCGCCGCCGGCCGCCGTGAAGAGATGTGTAATTTTGATGGGATTATGAAATTGACATTGGTACGAAAGAAGAAAAATGGTGGATTTTGATGGGATTATGTAATTTTGATGGAATTATGAATTTTGATGGGTTATGAGGAAGCTTAACGATGAAGAAAAATGGTGGATTTTGTCTCTGGAATTTGGCTATCGCCATTTTTAAGTGAAAGAAAGAAAGAAGAGAAACAAAAATATAGAGAAAAAGGTTTGGTATTCTTCAAAAGTTGGCCACATAAACACCGTGAGGTCGATTTTTTGTTTTTTGATTTTTCATCTGTAATTTAGGTTTTGATTGAGGTTTATTTGGGTGTTCATGTGGATGAAGAGATGCGTTCTTGGTGATGATTTAGAGAAGAAAGAAATTTTGAAAGTACAATTTTTAATATAGATGGTACAACTAAATCGGTAAAAGGACAGGAATACCCTCACATGTTTGGCATGTGAGGTTACTTAACAGAGAATTTTAGACGGAAGGACAAAATCGCAGAATTTGGAATAGCACAGGGGCAAAAAAAATGAAAAAAAAGTACAGGGACAAAAACGCAGAATCGGGAAAACCACATGGACAAAAACTGTAATTTACTCTAGATAAAAATAGTACTCCCTCCGTCCCTAAATAAAGTTCTCATTTTGCATTCAAATTTTGTCCCTAAATAAAGTTCTCATTTCTCAAACATAAGGGACCCACTTAATATAATAATATTATTACCAATACTTTCACCACTAACTATCTCTTAAAACATTTTCTCTCTCCAATCAAACCTTATATTTTAATCAAAAGTAATACTTCCTCCGTATCAAAATAAGTGACACAAATTGGCTTACACATTTTTTGAGGCAAAAGATTAAAGTATATGTTAAAATAGATTAAAGTACATAGTTAGTGGAGAATGGGTCCCACTTTTCTTGAATAAAGTGATATTAATGAGTTTTAAAAGTAAAAGTAATGGTATAAGGGTAATTTCACTTTATTAAAGTGGATAGTTAGTGGGTATGGGTCCCACTATTTTTACCAAATATGGAAAGTTTTCAAAGAGTGTCACTTATTTTGATACACCTTAAAATGAAAAGTGTGTCACTTATTTTGATACGGAGGAAGTACCAAATACCCCACCACTAACTATCACCTAAAATGTTGTGCCCAACACAAATGAGAACTTTATTAAGGGATGGAGGGAGTATATAATAATATTTATGAAATTATAAATTCTCAATATAAAATAGTACTGTATAAAGTTTTAGTACGAGTACTATAATGTAGTGTTGGCTCTAAAGTCTTTAACAATTTCCTAAATTCAAATATCAAAACATTTAATTTAGTAGTAAATTATGGTTTTGTCAAAAGTTTTAGATTAAGTCCTAAAAATTATAGGGATAGTCTTTAAATATGGGTGTTGGTAACGCTTTTGGTCCTTAAGACGGATGTTCGTTTAAAAAAGCTATTAAATTGTATTAAATGTGTAAAATATCTTTTTGCCTTTTATTTTTAATTTTTAAATTTTAATTTGATATCACCCCTCCACTCACCCCCCTCTCCCTCCATTATCCCCAATCTCTTTGAACCCTAATGGCAGCTTACAACTGTCGCAGCTTACAATCATGGATTCCTTCCATATTTGATGTCGTCAATCATGGATTCTGGTAACAATGGTAGCTTACAATCATTTAGAGCGAGACGGTCCATGTAATTTACTCATTAGTTTTGTTCACCTTTCTCTATCATCTCATCTGTCAGGCTCTTCCCGTAAGACGACATGAATGTGGTTGTTCATCTTCATCTCATCTGTCATTTGCACCCTAACAGTAATTAATATTCTATGTTAATTAATCGTTCATGAGCTGTGAATATATTACTTGTGATTAATTAATTAATTAGCTTTTAAGATTTTCCACTTAAATTTAGTGAATGACATACTTTATGAATAAACATACCTTATTTTTTTTTATTTTTTTTTTTTACATTTCGAATCATTTTGTTGCCAATATTGAGAATAAATGTTACTCATAATGATCATATAACCCATCAAGCCCATTTTAAAAGGAAAATTATCTAAGAATTAAATGATTTTTATTTGTTTAATCTTTTGTTGTTGTAATTCATTTGAAGTTATTATTTAAAGTTGTAACTTTACATTTTATGGTGTGAATGATCATAAAACAATTTAGACACTATTCACCATTATTTTTTATTAAGTAGTTAATTCTCTTTTGGAATGATGAAAAGGTTACAAAAATATTATAAAACACTCGTGATTTATCACATGTTATAAGTTAATATTCTTTTAAATGAAACTTGAAACTAAAACTTGTTTATTTATAATTTATTCTTTTAAATGAAACTTGAAACTAAAACTTGATTTATCACAAAAAGCTTATGGTTGACACTTGACATAATACAGGCGAATATCAAATACGAAGTAAGTTCGATTATAAACTTGACATTACACATTGGACCAAAACGCCCAAGAATCCATCATGATGAGACAAAAAAATGTCATTAGTCCAAAATCCCTGTAGGAAGTAGGTAATTTAGTTGGGCTATGCTATGTCAAACCAATATACGCTGGTATTTAAGGGGGTCAATTTTCATTTATTCGCACATTACCTTTGTAATCTTAGAGACACACTTGGATCTCACAATGTCGTTGTGATAAACCACACTAAAATATTCCTTGTTGGGATAATGATATGAAATCACGCTACAAAAGTGCAGGCAACGATAAAACAATATAAACCAAGAGGAGATGATATTTTTAATTATAATATTAAAATTGTTTAAAATACATGAGAATGATATGCCATGATTTTACGGCAACAAGATATGTTGAAAGATGATAAATCATCTTAATTATTCTACTTATTTATCCATTCAAATGTTCAAATCAAAAGCTGCAATATTAAAAATAAATTTAGTAAATTTTAAATGTCAATTTTTTAATAGGTAAGAAAATAAACCAGTAAGATTTAATATACTTTTATTTTTTGGTGATTCAAAATAAATGATACATTTTAAAAAATTATATTATTTTATAGTGGGGCTCACACCCGCTAATTATCTATTTTAATATAGTTAAAAAAATAACCACTTTACCCTTACTTTTACATATCATTAACCTGATTTTATTCAAAAGGTGTATGACTCATTCCCTAATAATCATCTAATTAATCTAATTTAACAATCATTATAATTTTTTATCTAAAAACTTTGAAAAAAATAATATATCACTTACTTTGAATCAGAGGAAGAAATATTTTAAAGGATTATTCTAACACCCCAAAAGTGCATCAATTGGCATTAATAAATCCAAACTTTATAGTTTTTAGATAATTTATTAAATAATTTTGATGATTTATTTGGAAATTTTAAAATAATTAATTCACCCTAATATGCACGTGTTAGAAAAAAAGCCTTTTTCAAATATATATATATGATTGTCAAAATTAGATATTAGATTATTTTTTTAGAAACGGTAATTATCCCTATTATACAATTGTGGTAGTAAAAGTACTATTCACTGTTTTGTGATTGGTTGAAACTTTTTCTAATATAAATATATACAAATGGGTATGAAAGTACACCCATGGATAGTGGTTTTAGCTCATTTGTTAAGGCATTTGCCTTCTCCCCTAAATGCCAAGGTTCGAATCCTTGGCCAAACCATTTGATATGTGCATTTTTTTAGTTGTTAATAAATAATTAATTACACTTCAATCCCTAAACTTATATGATTTCTTATTATAAACCCAAACTTTTATTACTTACACTATTAACAAAATTTTAAATATCTTATTACTAAAAACACTTCAAACTTAAACATTTATAAATCATGCTTTAAATTCCTAAACTTTTATATATAAGGTTCTCCTCTTTGTGGTGTAAGTTTTATAATTGTTATTTAAAATACTAATAATCTATATGTTATATAGATAATACGATCGATATGTAAAAATTGGTGATTTTTTTGTTATAATTACAATCATTTGTAATGTTATATGTTATACATATACATATTATACTTTTTTTTATAAATGTTACGAACAATTGATATTGATGATTATTTAATATTGAAATATATATATATATATATATATATATATATATATATATATATATATATATTCTTAATGTTTTTTTATAACTTTTATTTTTCATAGACCCGCAGCGAAACGCGGCAAATACATTCCTTGTTGATAACAATAATAGCCTGCCTATTCGCAATATTTCAATGAGCACTCCGAGTTTGAGCTCTTTTACAAGACAAACTCAGTCACCCAAAGGGTTTTTCAAAGAAAATTCTCTATACTTGACACCACAAAGAAGTGTTTAATGGATAAGAGATGATTTATGTACCACATAAATTACTTTACTCATCACAGTTTACACAAATTAAAACAGACAGTACAAGCATACTAAAACACATATTGTGATAGATGAAGGTAATTTATTTCGTACATAAATAATCACCCTATCCAGGAGCGGATAGATACCAAAAAGGTAAAAATGATAGAGCTACGAATATTAATTAAAAGTCAAAATATCGTCGAGCGATGATTCAGCAACCCGTCGATTACATCTCATGATCTCATCTACACGTAGGAGTCGACTCGTTCTACTTCCACTTTCATCACTCTCTCTCCCTCGACCGTGTATATCACCTTCCATCATAACTTATCTTTTATTCTTTTCTCCAACAACCAGACTTATAAATGGTAGAATAGAAGACACGCGCAGTAGGTGAGAGTGGTTAATGAAATCTATAACGTGTATGTATCTATCCGTTCATTGACTATTTTGACTATTGGCGCGTTTCATTAGATGGAAACAGTTTGTGTAAAATTTTCTTTCTGTTGAGGACTCTAATTGTTGCCAAATAGCAGAAAAGGACATCTTTTTAAACACTATAAAGAAAACTCCATTTTTCATTGATCATCATCGAGATCAAGACATTGACGCCAATTTTGTGTAAAGATGACTGTATGCTTAGAGCAATCCCAACCCGGTAATTTTAATTCTGCTATTCAATATCATGTTAGTTTTGATGCATGCATGATTTTATGTTAACTGATTTATTTATTTATTATTATTGTACATAGATTCCCAGGTGGTCGAAAACATGAACAATAGTAATACTAATGACTTGGTATTAGATGGAGGGTTTATAGACGCTAATAATGTTGCTAATGGTGGTTTTGATGCTCCGGAAATCAATGCATTTGGTCACACTTTCAGGTTTGATTTTTTAATATCAAAATGAGTTTATTTTTCTTCTCTTTTTTTACAAGAATGAATATTGGAACTTGACAAGGGTATATATTTTCCTTTTCTAACAGAGATTATGATGTCGAGAGCGAACGACAGAAGCAAGTCGAGGAGTTTTATAAGATGAACCACATTAACCAAACATATGAATTTGTTAGTAACACGTTTCTTTCATATGATGTAATTTGTAAAAGTTATGAAATATAATAGAAATTTGTGTGGTAATAATGTAGGTGAAGAAAATGAGAGAAGAGTATAAGAAACTGGATAAGCTAGAGATGAGCATATGGGAATGTTGTGAATTATTAAACGAAGTAGTAGACGATAGTGATCCCGATCTAGATGAACCACAAATCGAGCATTTGTTGCAAACCGCAGAAGCCATTAGGATAGACTATCCAGATGAAGATTGGTTGCACTTGACCGCACTTATTCATGGTATATCTATATCTATATCTATATCTATATTTTCGCATATTAATGGTGGAATAAGTTCTTAAGATGATATTTTTTTTATGATCGAATTGTAGACCTTGGGAAAGTACTGCTTCTTCCAAGATTTGGGGAGCTTCCACAATGGGCTGTTGTGGGTGACACACACCCTCTTGGTTGTACTTTTGATGAATCAATTGTTCACCACAAGGTATACTTAAATTTTAATCAAAAAATTGGGGATGGAATCTAGAAGTATTTTATACTAATAGAATCATGTGTTAATGTCAAATTGGTGTAGTATTTCAAGGAAAATCCGGATGTTCATAATCCCGCTTACCAAACTAAGAACGGGATTTATACCGAAGGATGTGGACTAGACAATGTGATGATTTCATGGGGTCATGACGACTACATGTACTTGGTATGTTATTGTAAATCTCATTATAACCAGTGAATTTTATGGCCAGTCAATATTTTTATTGAAGGTATCTTTTATATTACAAACAAACGAGTCAAATGGGCCTAAAATAAAAGAAAACTAAATTTGTATTAAAATTTAGCTAATAATGAAACGGGTTGAATGAAATATATTTGTAAAACAGACGGGTAGGGAAACAGGTCAAAACGGGTTGTAACCTAATACAGTTCGGCCCGTTCAGTTTCTTAAATGCGTGTTCTTGTTTAGTTTTGTGCTTAATTCGTTATTGGTATAACTAACAAGTTCGCTTAATACTAATCAAACGAGATTTCTACAATCTTAATTTGCAGGTGGCTAAGGAAAATGGAACTACACTGCCCCAAGCAGGATTGTTTATTATTCGTTACCATTCTTTTTATCGTAAGCTACTAAAATTTAAATTGGACTTATTTTGTACAAAATCAAACAAAAATGTGACAGATTTGGATATAAATTGTGTCAGCATTGCATCGGGCTGGAGCCTATAAGCATTTGATGAATGCGGAGGATGTTGAGAACTTGAAGTGGCTTCAAATTTTCAAGTAAGTTTGCTAATCAACTTGTTAGTTACAAATAGTTTTTATTACATTTGATCTAAGGATTAATGTTTAATGAATTACTTGCAGCAAGTATGATCTTTACAGTAAAAGCAAAGTCCGAGTTGATGTCGAAAAGGTCAAGCCATACTATCTATCCCTCATTGAGAAGGTAAGGCCACAATTTGATGTGAGGGGAATTTTGTAAATCTTACTTAATTTTTACTTAATTATGTTTGTATTCTTTTTCAGTATTTCCCAACAAAGCTTAGGTGGTGAGAAGTAGGGGGTGTGTTAAACCTGAAGACCGAAGATCTAAGTTGAGAACCGAGAATCGGATTGGAAGATCATTTTGTCATACTATTTGTTTTTTTGTTTTTTGTGGTTTGGTAATAGTAGGAAAATATAAATGTTAAATGGTTTTTTATTATCACTGTGTGTAATGGCTTAAGATTCATGGTTCGAATTCGATTATTACCATCGTATGTAGCGGTTGTTAATGAACGAATAAAATGCATGATAAGCTATTGCAATGATTTTTAAACCGTTTCACACAATCCGGTAAACAGGTGTAGACATGTGCATGGAAATAGAAATTTTCTCCAATAGCACCCTTTACGGGGATAAAAAAAAGGGTCAGGGGTTGCGGGATCGAGGGGGGATAAAAAAAGGGGTCAATAGTACCATAACAAAAAAAATCTAATTTGTTACCCTACTATACGAAATAATATCTGAATAGTCCCACGTGCCATTGAAGTTTCTACACCTAGTCATGTAGAGCTTTTTCTTATTAGCATTCAGAAACAGTCGAATGTAAATTAACTTACAAGTTTCATATGGAATGTAGAAACATCATACTACGTATCATAATAAGTAAATTTGATGAAACATACTTGTAGATTAAAGTGGATAGTTAGTGAAGAAAATATCTTAATTCTTTTGAATAAAGTGATACCTATTAATGATTTTTAAAAGTAAAAATAAAAATAAAAGTAAAAAGGTAATTTCACTTTATTAAAGTAGATAGTTAGTGGAGAAAGAGAACCACTTTATTTTACCAAATAAGGTAAATTTTAAAAGTGTATCACGTATTTTGATCCACCCTTAAATAGAATTGTATCACTTATTTTAATATGGAGGTAGTATTATACATCAACAAGTATTTAAAAACTAATTGTATTAAATACAAAACAACTACTACTAAATTTATAAACTTAAAAGCTAAGAATCCTACAAGACACCCACTTTAAGGTTTCTTTATTTAGATTTTGGGTTAAACTTTAGGTTTAGACAATTGGCTAATAGTTGAGTTCTTTTAAGAGTGCTTGGTTTTTTGGTAAGATATTTTAATTTGTGCGACCTGTGTGAATCTAAATAAAATTTGACAAGTGTTCTTTAGTCGTTTAAAAAATGGTCTTGTCGAATAAAAAATGGTATGGTCGTACATCACTACACGAGTCATACAAAAGTGGTCTGATTGCACAAAGACATCCGGAGTCGCACACCTCAAGTCTCACGTCTATTTTGAAAAAATCTAGTCGCGCAATTTTTTGAGAAAATAAGATTTTTTTTTCTATTTGGTAATTATCTCTACATCTATTTCCATACTTCACAATTACTCATCAATTGTTAACTCGTTTTGTTTCTTACATCACACAAATAGGACCTAGTACAAATTTGAGGTAGTTCCTTAAAAATCACTCCCACCGTCTTACAAAAAAACTTCTCATTTTACTTTGGTATAAGTTTTAAGGTAATAATTAGTCATGGAGTCATTAGTAATAATTTTGATTAAAATTTAAGATTCGTTTAGAGAGAAAACAATAGTTATTGGATAGTTAATGGTGAGTTTTTACTAATAATAGTATTTTATTATGTGGAGCTCATCAAATGTAAGAAATAAGAAGTTTTTTGTGGGATAAAAATTTAAGTTGAAATGAGAAGTTTTTGTGGGACGGAGGGAGTATATTGCATGTCCTAATTCCTGAATAAACCCAGAAGTAACATAGGTCCCGAGACATATGTAGGATACATATAAATCTGCCCTGAGTGCCCTATATTGTTTCGTGGTATAAAATATGTGATTAATCTTGATCATTAAATATTATTGATCATTGATTGAGATTTATCTCTTAAAACCACATAAAAATCCGCCCTGAGTGCCCTATATTGTTTCGTGGTTTATTCGGGTACCCGTGTATACCCGACCATTATGGGGCGGGTATTACCCGATTAAAATGGGTAACCGAAGGGGATGGGTTTTAAATTTCATAGCCGAAGCGGGTACGGGTCGGGTACGGGTATTATAATATCCGCACCGTTTATACCCGACCCATGCAATTTTAATTTTTGGTCCGTATAATTGAACATGCATACGTTTGGAGGTTTATATCCACATTATATAGTAAAAGGACTTCGATTAGAATACCATTATCACATTTATTTAATATATATTTAAATGTAAATGTAATAATATACTTCCTCCGTACCACACAAAACTTCTCATTTCACTTTGACACAAGTTTTAAGGTGATAGTTAGTGGTAATGTCATTGATAATAATTTTGATTAAAATATAAGATTGGTTTGAAGAGAGAAAGATAGTTAGTGGATGGTTAGTGGTGGTGTCTTTAGTAATAATGGTATTTTATTATGTGGAGCCTATCAAATGTAAGAAATGAGAAGTTTTTTGTGAGACAAAAATTTAAGGTGAAATGGGAAGCTTTTTGTGCGACGAAAGGGGTACTATTTACGTGAAGGCTGCCATTTACAAGTGTATGTAAAGGCTGCCATTTACTGTGACAACTCGATATTTCTGGTATGTAACTTCATTTCATTTCTAGAACTTTCCTTATTTAGAAAGTTTCTATTTTTAGACATTATTTTTGGCATTCCTAACACACAACAAACATACATATTTTTACACCATACATTAGTGTTTGACTATTTTAGTCAACACAACATTATTACTTTCTTATGGTGACACACTTTGAGCTAAATCATTTCTAAAACGACAAGTTTACCGGTTAAACAATAAACATAACGATTTAAATGAACGTGACTCGAATTACATCAAACCATGACCGACCACCTAAGAGGCCGGCCATGCACATGCTCGTGACCCTCTACACGGCCGAAACACCTTAAGGGTGTTGGCCATGTGTTGTTTTCTCTTGATCTTATCTTCCCCTTTGATATCCTTATCCATCTCAAATTTGAAAGAGTCCTTGGTTGACTCAAACACTATCATCTCAACCCTAAACCTACACTATATAAGCACACTTAACCCTTTCAACCCTATTTTTGCCTCTCTTGATTTCGGAAACCGCAAGCAACACCACCATCATCACCTTCGTCCGATTCCAAGCAAGCTCGAGCATCTCCACTTGTTCGTTCGATCCAAGCTAGGTAAACCGAATCCCTTCCTTGTTTTGTTTGTTTTCTGGTTTGATTTGTCCCTAAACTCGAACCCGAGACCATGGCCAAGGCCATATGGTCTCGGTATACGTCCCTTGCTTATGAACCTGTAGCATGCTTGCATGCTTACACTCGATCGAATGCTTGTAAGTGTGTATCACTTGATTTTGTTGCTAGATCCGTACTTAGAACCCTAGATCTCGCCATGTGCATGCTAAAACCCTAGATCTAGAACCCTAGGCTCGATCTATGATCACCAAGTACCAAAACCCGAACTCTAGAACCGATCTAGCCGAACCTAGCCACAAACCCGTAGGGTTTTGGCCATTCGGCCAACCCTAGGTCAAACCCTAGCCGAGCTCATCAAACCCTAACCCTAATTGACTTCCATGATTGACTATTTGACCATTTGATAGCTAGATTGACCATCGTTGACTTTGGTTGACCAAATTATAGTATACCTTCAACCCTAGCCGAAATCTAGAATCCAAGTGTTGACTTCTGTTGACCAATTTAGACCAATGTTGACCAATAAGTCAAACCGGGTCAAGGCCGGATCTTGACCCAAACCGATCAACCCAAACCCGAATATCCAATCGGGCCAAGGCCCGTACTTGGCCCATATCGATCTACTTTATTCCATCGGGCCCAAACCTTAGTTGGCCCATTAGTATCCAAGCCCATTTGGACCAAAGCCCAAACCTTTAGCCCATACCCAACCAAACCGAACCTAATTGGGCCAAGCCCAATTCATGGCCCAATCTAAGTGGACCCAAGCCTAATAAGAGGCCCAAGTGGCCCAACCTAGTGGCCCAACCTAGTGGCCCATTAAGCCCATTAGGCACATTAGGCCCAATAGGCCCAATCTAGGCCCAATAAGCCTAACCCAAGCCCATTTCATTTCATTTCGAAGTCCATTTCATTTCATTTCATTTCATTTCGACCTATTAAGGTCCAATAACCCAAATTCATTCGATGTCACAAAACATAAAACATAACATGAAATACATAATGCTTAACTTATATCGTATATAGAATCGCCCGTGTTAGCTTAGTCTAATCATTAGTTAAATCATTTAGGAAGCTAGGAGTCTCCAAAGGATTCCTCTGTCTTAAGTACTTGTCGCTAAGCTTTGCCAGGTGAGTCCACAGACCCCTTTTACTCTTTTACTGTTTTTATAAACTTTGGGGTGGAAAACATAAACACAACTGCTACTGTTTTACTATGACTGTACAACAACATCTTTACATTTTCATTATCGCATTGGCATGACAAACAATTATTATACCGGACTAAGGTTACTAGCAATCATTAGCTAGTGGATCTAGACCATGGATATGCAGATAGTACTATTGGCTGACACTCATCCTCCCAACATTATTTGATCATTACTTGGTTTATCCAAGACATCTTTCGGGAGTGTATATCCATAAAATAACAACATACTGGAGTTGAAGTGTTGATTGTGGACTTAGGGGTTGGTATATTAACTCAATAGACTAGCTACCTGTTGGGGATAACAGTTCATGCGATGTCAAACATAACAACTTGTTCAACACATTTTCATAAACATAACTAGTAATTGTAGATATTCTACATTTACACTTCACTTTTCATATTTACTTCTCATATCATATGAGTGTTGAACCTTATACATTTTCAGTCATAAACCATTTTCATAACACACATTTTGAGTAGCAAAACACTTTACTTTACTTTTCATACAACATTAACCCTGTGGATTCACTCAACATTATTGTTGACCCTTTTACTATTTATGTTTTTCCAGGTAATTAGGTGCAGTGGAGTTTGGAGGATATGAGCATTGGGATTGTCGTGAGCCATGATTAAAACATTAAGTTTACGAACATTCATTTCATTTCAAACAATTTCTATTTTAGGAAACTTACTATTTTTGGAAACTTTCTACTTTTGGAAAGTGAAACAAAACCTTTATTTTTCGTTATTGCGTGGTTGTTTGTTTACTTAATTTTTGCTATGTTGTCATGAACGTTACACCTTCGTTCTTCCGCAAAACATTTTAAATGAAGTAAAACTCATTTTTGGCGGGGTGTGACAGAGTGGTATCAGAGCTTAAGTTATAGTGAATTAGCAAGCCTAGTCTATAACTACAAAAGATTTTTGGGAAAAAAAACAAACACTTTTATAAAATCAAAATAATCATGGCACGCTTAGTCTCATATCCTGAAGTTCCATTGTTCTTAGTTTAGAACATTTGCCTTAGTTAGTATTGCCTTAGTGTTATAGTTAGTATTCGTCAGCGAGCCTTGAAATTTCCTAATCTAATAAATTTTTATGCGTCGTGTCTAGTAGGATGTCGCCTGCTAGTGTCCTCGATATTTCGTCTGATTCTGATAGTGATCGTGGTGCTCCTGTCCCAGTAGTCCCAGTGCCTGTTGCTCCAGTGCCAGCAGTGGTACAACCTTCTGTTGTCCCATGGCATCGTCGCCCAAGAAGACGTCCCTTTCCTATTATTCCTAATGGTCCTCCTACTCCAGCTCGTGGTCAGCGTCCTATTGTCTATCGTAAGCGTGAGGGCGGTCTTATTTATCTATGTTCGCCTGCTAAACCCAAGCGTAATGTTGCTCCAAGAACTCCACGACGTCGAGAACCAGAGCCAGAAGTGATATCAGAATCAGAGCCTGAAGAAGACTCTGAGCCCGAAGAAGAATCAGAACCAGAGGAAGAACCAGAAGAAGAGTCAGAGCCTATGGAAGACTCTGAGCCAGAAGAAGATGATTAGTCATCTACATATCGTCTATATTCGTTTTCTATTTACTATTATAAGATTTTATGTTTAGCTATTTTAGTATTTTTGTTTTTAGTATTGGCGTATGTGCCAAGTTTTTAAAACTATTATGTATTAGGAATGTGTTTAATAAAGTGATATTTTAGTAATTTCTATTGTTCTTATAAATTGTATTTTCGATACGTCTCTACTACTACTACTATAATTACGACTAGTTATATCTACGTCTACTACTACTATTACGTCAATTGTATGTCTATTCTTCGATCCTTATTATAAGTATATTTTCCTTATAGTCCTCCTACAGTATTCACTTCTTAATTTCTTATCATATTATTTGTATCAGCAATTCATCAATGGCTCGAGGAGGAAACGTTGAGACTGTCGAACAAATGGTGGAACGCCGAATCGCTGAAGCAATGGCTCAAATGAACGCTGCAAGAGGAAATGCCGCTGGTGCATCTAATGTGGGAAACAACGGTATACTATACGACTCCATGAAAGAAGATTCATTTATTTCCATTTCATTTTAACCCATTGTTCATTTTCTTTCCTTATTTGTTTAAACTTCAGATCCCAATCGTCAAGGTCAATCCTATAAGACCTTTACATCCTGTCATCCTCCGACCTACTCTGGATCTGAAGGTGCTATTGCTATCATCCACTGGATTGAGAATGTGGAATCCATTTTAAGTGTCATTCAATGTGCCCCTGAGAATATGACGAAGTTTGCTGCTAGTACGTTGTCCAAGGAAGCATTGTCCTGGTGGAATTCTCAAGTGCAAGTCTTAGGTCGTGCAACTGTTGACGCTATGACTTGGGATACGGTCAAGGATCAGTTAACTCAGAAGTTTTGTCCAAGGAGAGAGCTACAAAAAGTTGAAGTGGAACTATGGAATCTGTCCATGGTTGGATCTGATATTGTTACCTACACAACTAAGTTTCAAGAACTCGCTCGTCTCGTTCCTCATATGGTTTCTCCTGAATTCAAGCGTATTGAAAAGTATCTTCAAGGTCTTCATGATCTCATTCGTACTCATGTTATTGCTTCTGAACCGACAACATTTGAAGATGCTGTGAATCGTGCAACAAGGTTGACTGATGATGCAATGAGAAGTGGATCGTTCAAAGACAAACTAGTGGTGTCTAGCAAATCTACTGATAATGTGAGCAATGAAAATGGAAAGCGTTCCTACGACAACAAACGTGATCACAAAGGGAACAAATATCAAAAGACTAAGAATTATGCAGCCTCTACTCAGAACAACAATCAGTCTAATCCAGAATCTAAGTCTTATGCTGGGAGCAAGCCTCTGTGTAACAGATGTAACTGGCATCATGGTGGTCAGTGTGTGAAGTGCTTCAAGTGTGACCACTGGGGTCATAATTTCAGAAAGTGTTCGTCTAACAATCCTCCTAAGAATCCTGTCTGCTACGAGTGTGGTGATCCTAACCATTATCGTAATCGTTGCCCTAAACTTCAGAACAACAACAACCAGAATGGCAACAACAACAACAATGGCAATCGTAACAACAATCACAACAACAATCGCAATGCCAACAACAATGATCGTCAAGATGGTCGTGGTCGTGCATTTGTTATGAATGCTCAAGAAGCTCGTGAAAATCCTGATACCGTCACTGGTACGTTTATCGTCAACAATCATTTTGCTTCTATTTTATTTGACTCGGGAGCCGACTTGAGTTTCGTATCGACCGACTTTAAAAGTTTCTTAAATCTAAATCCTGATCGTTTGAAAGTGAATTATGAAATCGAGTTAGCAAATGGCAAAGTTGTTAGGTCTAGTGAAGTTTTTAAAGGTTGTAAGCTTGACCTAGATGATCACATTTTTAATATAGACCTTGTGCCTGTAGAGCTAGGTAGTTTCGATATCGTCATAGGGATGGATTGGTTGTCTAAAAACCGTGCTGAAATAATATGTTACACTAAACAAATCCGAATCCCCTTATCCAAAACAGAAACTTTAATAATTCAAGGTGAACAAAGAAACAAAAACATAAAAATCATAACTTCTATGAAAGCTCAAAAATATCTTCGTAAAGGATGCTAAGCCTTTCTTGCTCATGTCGTTGACACAAAGTCCAAAGATCGTAAGATTGAGGACATTCCTATTGTTCGTGAATTTCCTGGTGTATTTCCTAGTGAATTTCCTGGACTGCCGCCTCAGAGACAAGTTGAATTTCGCATTGATTTGATTCCAGGAGCCGCACCTATCGCGCGTTCTCCTTATCGTCTTGCACCGTCTGAAATGCAAGAACTTTCATCGCAATTACAAGAACTTCTTGATCTTGGTTTCATTCGACCGAGTTTCTCGCCTTGGGGAGCTCCGGTCCTCTTCGTTAAAAAGAAAGATTGTTCAATGAGAATGTGCATTGACTATCGTGAATTGAACAAAGTAACAATTAAAAATCGATATCCTCTTCCCCGTATTGATGATCTATTCGATCAACTCCAAGGATCGAGTTTCTATTCCAAAATCGATCTTCGTTCTGGTTACCATCAGTTAAAAGTCCGTGATGAAGATGTGCCCAAAACTGCTTTTAGAACTCGCTATGGTCATTATGAATTTTTGGTAATGCCATTTGGTTTGACCAATGCACCTGCTGTGTTTATGGATCTCATGAACAGAGTGTGCAAGCAATATCTCGACAAATTCGTTATCGTCTTCATAGATGATATCCTTATCTATTCGCATTCGAGAGAAGAGCATGAAGAGCACTTAAGAGTTATCCTTGAGTTGTTGGAGAAAGAGAAGTTGTACGCCAAGTTGTCCAAGTGTGAATTTTGGTTGCGTGAAGTCCAATTTCTGGGTCATATTATCAACGAAGAAGGTATTCACGTGGATCCTGCAAAGATAGAAGCTATAAAGAATTGGGAAGCTCCAAAGACCCCAACTGAGGTATGACAATTCCTTGGTCTTGCTGGTTATTATAGAAGGTTCATAGAAAATTTCTCGAAGATTGCAAAGGATTTAACGGTGTTAACACATAAGGATGAGAAATTTGTCTGGGGTGAAAAGCAAGAATCAGCCTTCCAATCTCTAAAATCTAAATTATGTTCTGCTCCTATTCTATCTCTCACTGAAGGAACCGATGATTTCGTGGTGTACTGTGATGCTTCGCACCAAGGGCTAGGTTGTGTATTGATGCAACATGACAAAGTGATCGCCTATGCCTCTCGACAACTGAAGAACCACGAGAAGAATTATACAACTCATGATCTTGAGTTGGGTGCAGTTATATTCGCATTGAAGATTTGGAGACATTACCTCTACGGTACCAAGTGCACAATATTCACCGATCACAAGAGTTTACAACATATCTTCAATCAGAAAGATCTCAACATGAGACAACGTAGGTGGATAGAGTTGATGAATGACTATGAATGTGAAATTAAGTATCATCCTGGTAAGGCTAATGTGGTAGCTGATGCCTTAAGTCGGAAAGAGCAACCTAAACCTCGTCGTGTTCGAGCCCTTCCAATCTCTGTTCGTTCTAATCTATCTTCCCAAGTTCAAGAATTCCAAACTGAAGCCTTGAAGGTAGAGAACATCAAAAGTGAAGCTTTGCGTGGTATGGAGAAGCAGTTAGAAGCAAAGGTGGACGGAACCCTTTATTTCATGAATCGTTTATGGGTTCCTAATCTTGGAAGTGTTCGCAACGTCATTTTGAATGAAGCTCATCGATCCAAATATTCTATTCATCCTGGTGCCGACAAGATGTATAAAGATGTCAAGGAGTTTTATTGGTGGCCAAATATGAAGAAAGAGATCGCAGTTTATGTCAGCAAATGTTTAACTTGTGCTAGAGTGAAAGCAGAGAATCAGAAGCCTTCCGGTCTTCTACAACAGCCAGAGATCCCTGAATGGAAATGGGAAGAAATCTCTATGGATTTTATAACTAAATTGCCTCGAACATCTAATGGTCATGATACAATTTGGGTAATTGTTGATCGATTGACCAAATCAGCTCACTTCATTCCTATTAAAGAAACTGATCAAATGGAAAAGTTAACAAAAATTTATTTAAAGGAAGTCGTATCTCGGCATGGTGTGCCAGTCGCGATCATCTCTGATCGTGATAGTCGCTGTAACACCTCAATTTTCAAAACACATTTAAATATCATTTAATCCAAAAATACATAATATTGTATCAACATCAAATGCCGGTTTTACAAAAACGAAAAGGTTTCTTGTTCGAGATTATCAGAGTTTACAAAAGCGGTGTTACAAATTATATCTTAACCATAGGATAAGGGCTCTAATCATCAACACCGAGCTAATCTCAACAAGGCCTCTTCTAAACGGGCCTCCTAGATCTTCGATCCCGAACCTGAGTACATAGCAAAAACACAAACATAGTACGTGAGACAAAATTGCCTCGTGAGATACATGGGTTTTAGACCCGATAAACAATTAGTCAAATAATATCATTTAATCTTAAGATATTATTACTAAGTTCGTTTTGGGTCACTTCATCACTTTCATCATTGGCCAATGTCAAGATAATCGGAATGCCTCCAATCTATCGAGACCATCATATCCACGGTAACCGGAATGCCTTCAATCTACCGAGACTCATAGGTATTGTGTAATCGGAATGCCTCCAATCTACCACTAACCTTAAGGTACCGTAGTAACCGGAATGCCTCCAATCTACTACGGCCCTAGGGACATCATCATCATCATCATTATTACTTATCTTTTATCGTTATGAGCTCATAGCTCCATCATTTCTCAGTCAATCAATCATTTCGTTGTCAAACAAGCAATTCATCATAAATCACATAAATGACTAAATTACTTAAAGACTCGACAAAATCATTAGATCATAAAAACATTTACTAGCTATGTACCCAGTTTAAAAGTCACATGTACTCACCTTAGCCAAGCTTATCCAACCTTTGTGTTCCTTGAACACCAATATCCCTTCTCAAGATTTGAATGCCTCAAATCCTTCAACCAACAACCTATTATTAAACCAATACAATGGTTTGCATCAATCATCAATACTAACTATATAATCCATGGCTAGTCAACTACTAGCACCATTTTCCCCAAAGTTACCAAACCTTAATTTCATAAATCACAATATTTTCGTGTATCCATAGCATGACCACGTTTTCCTTGTTAAAATACCATAGATCTAAGTTATATTACTTCCATTTAACCATTCATGAACAAATCCATAACTAGGGTTTATGATTCAAGCTTCCATACTTAAGTCTAAGACTTATAACACAAGAGGATTGAAGATTTACCTTTGTTCTTCAATAAGGAGCAAGAATCACCAAGATTTGACGAAGATTGAGCTCCAAACGACCCTTATACTCCAGAAATCGCACACACCAAAGAGAGGAGAAAACTAGGGTTTAAAGTGTGTAATAAATGAGTTTTCCCGAATTTAATGCTGGTGTCGCCAGAGTTCGCGATCGTTACCAGAAGTTCGCGACGTGAACTTTTTCACGTACGCATAATTCGCGATCGCTACAAGGTCGGGAACTACTTCACGGCAAATTTCCCAAATAGCTGTACCGAGTTCACGATCGCGAACATTAGTTCGCGCCGTGAACTTCTTGAGCAGCTAAGGCTGCACTTTTTGATCTTTGGCTCGACCCGGTTTCGCCCATAACTTTCTCGTACGGTGTCCAAACGACACGAAACGGTTCCTACGTTCTTTAAACGATTTATCCTTATTTAACGTATTTTTGTACAATTTATTTATTTACAAAATTCGGGTCGTTACAACTATCCACCCCTTAAGGAGATTCCGTCCTCGGAATCTCATCATAATTCACGAAGTTTCGGGTAACTTTTCCGAATCTCGTCCTTGACTTCCCAAGTCAAGTTCGGCCCAAGTGAATGCTTCCACTTGACCAACACCAATTCAATTTCTTTATTCCGAAGTTTCTTGGCTTTTGACTCTAGTATGGCTTCGGGTTCCTCAATCAATCGGTTCGGGGCATCAACCCGCAACTCTTGTAACGGAATTATATTTTCAACCTCACCTACGAACTTCTTCAAATAACTTACATGAAACGTATCGTGAACACCTTGAAGTTCGGGTGGGAGTTCTAACTTGAAAGCTTGGAAACTGACCCGTTTCAAAATCTTAAACGGGCCAACATACCTTGGGCTCAACTTGCCTTTCTTACCAAACCGCATTACGCCTTTCCAAGGTGATACTTTCAACATCACCATGTCTCCAACATTCAAATCATATGGTCTCTTTTTCAAACCCGAGTAGCTTCTTTGTCGATCTTGGGCGATTTTCATATTGGTTTGGATTATCCCAATCTTTTCATTGGTCAACCTCACAATCTCGGGACCCGTGAGTTTCGTCTCACCCGCCTCGAGCCAACACGATGGAGTCCTACATTTCCTTCCATATAATGCCTCATAAGGCGGCATCTTAACAGTCGATTGGTAACTATTATTGTAGGAGAACTCAACTAACGGTAAATGTTCATCCCATTTACCTCCAAAATCTAGCACACACGATCTTAGCATATCTTCAACCGTTTGAATGGTTCTCTCGCTTTGACCATCGGTTTGCGGGTGGTAAGCCGTACTCTACCGCAATTTCGTTCCCAACTCCTCTTGTAACGATCTCCAAAATCTCGAGGTAAACCTCGCGTCTCTATCGGACACAATCGACAACGGGACTCCATGAAGTCTCACCACTTCATCCACATACAACTTCGCCAACTTCTCAAGTGGCATGGTTTCCCGAATTACCAAGAATAATGCACTTTTGGTCAACCGGTCAACAATGACCCAAATGGCGTCGTTGTTCTTGCTTGTCTTTGGCAATCCAACAATAAAATCCATTGTTATATCATCCCATTTTCCGGCCGGGATTTGTAACGATTGAGCTACCCCGTAAGGTACTTGATGCTCGGTTTTTACTTGTGCACACGTGGCACACTTAGAAATATACTTTGCCACTCTTGCCTTCATCCCGGGCCACCAATACATCTTCTTCATATCTTGATACGTTTTTGTACTCCCCGGGTGGATCGAATACTTAGACTTATGAACATCGTTTAGTAACTCCTTTCGGGTACCCCCGAACTTGGGAACCCAAATTCGACCACCCACGGTTTTCAACCCAATCGTTCTTGCCTTAACTCATCTTTTTCCATCACTTCCCGTTTGGCATTCCTGATTCGTTCTACTATACTCGAGACTACTTCAATACGTGTTAGCTTTCCCTTAATCGGCTTTTCATACACCTTTCGGCTTAAGGCGTCGGCTACCACGTTGGCCTTCCCCGCATGGTAGACAATTTCACAATCGTAATCTTGTATCAATTCGATCCATCTTCCTTGCCTCATATTTAGGTCTTTTTGAGTGAAAACGTATTGGAGACTTTTGTGATCCGTGTACAACGTACACCTTGTACCATATAAGTAGTGTCTCCATAACTTTAAAGCAAACACTATCGCCGCCAATTCCAAATCGTGAGTCGTGTACCTTTCTTCCGCATTCTTTAGTTGCCTCGAGGCATAGGCAATCACTTTCCCCCGTTGCATCAAAACACAACCCAAACCTTTATGCGAAGCATCACTATACACAACGAAGTCTTCCATCCCTTCGGGTAACGTGAGAACCGGGGCGTTACACAATTTTTCCTTTAATGTGGCAAATGCATTTTCTTGTTTTTCTCCCCACACAAACTCACTACTCTTCCGGGTCAACAATGTGAGTGGTGTCGCCACTCGAGAAAAGTCTTGAATAAATCGACGGTAGTATCCGGCAAGGCCGAGAAAACTTCTCACTTCGGTTGGAGTTCGTGGCGGTTCCCACTTCATGACCGCTTCAATCTTTGACGGGTCAACCTTGATTCCCTCTCGGGACACGACATGACCAAGGAATTGGAATTCTCGAATCCAAAATTCACATTTAGAAAACTTAGCATACAATTTCTCTCGTTGCAGCACTTCTAATATTTGTCTTAGGTGGCTCTCGTGTTCTTCTTCGGTTTTTGAATAAATAAGAATATCGTCAATAAATACGATAAGGAACTTGTCGAGGAATGGTTTGCAAACCCGATTCATAAGGTCCATAAAAATGGCCGGTGCATTAGTCAACCTGAATGGCATCACCAAAAACTCGTAATGCCCATAACGTGTACGAAACGCCGTCTTCTCGGTATCTCCTTCTTTTACTCGAACTTGATGGTAACCCGATCTCAAATCGATCTTCGAGAAATAGTCGGCACCTTGAAGTTGATCAAACAAGTCGTCGATTCTAGACAATGGGTACCGGTTCTTAATAGTCATCTTGTTCAACTCTCGGTAATCAATGCACATTCTCATTGAACCGTCTTTCTTCTTAACAAACAATACGGGCGCACCCCATGGAGATGAGCTAGGACGAATAAATCCTTTGTCAAGTAATTCTTGCAATTGGGACATCAATTCCCGCATTTCGGTGGGGGCCAATCGGTATGGAGCACGAGCTATCGGCGTCGCTCCCGGGACTAAATCAATACGGAATTCTACTTGCCTCTCCGGTGGCAATCCTGGTAGATCGTCGGGAAATATCTCGGGAAAATCCCGAATCACCTTTACATTTTCCACCGTCTTCTTCTCTTTCCTTCCATCTAATACATTTGCTAAAAAGGACGAACATCCTTTGGCTAAACATTTCTTAGCTTTAACCGCGGTCATAAGACATGGTAAATGGTGTCGTCTCTCACCATACACATAAACTTTTTCATTGTCGGGAGTCCTAATCGAGACTATCTTCTTCCCACATAAAATCTTTGCTTGATTCTCACCCAACCAATCCATACCTATAACTATATCAAAACCCGCAATTTCCATGGGTAATAAATTCACCTTAAACTTTCTCCCATCTATTTCCAATTCACAATTTCGACACATATGTTGAACTATGGAGGTTTTACCATCCGCAATTTCTATATCATAAATTTCATCAAGGAGTTCTAACGGCACATTCAACACCACAAAAAAATCATGTGACACAAACGAATAAGTAGCACCCGAGTCAAATAAGATCCGGGCGGGAATAGAATTTACGAGTAGGGTACCTGAAACGACATCGTGGGCTTCTTTGGCTTCATCTCGGGTAAGTTGAAAGGACCGTCCCTTGACCTTCGTCGGCTCCGCTTTCTTTTGAGCGGTCGACACCATGGTCTCACTTCCCTTCTTCGGGCATGCATTGCTATAGTGCCCTTTTTCATGGCACGAATAGCACTCGATTTCATCCAACGGTTTAGCCCGGCAATCCCTTGCCATATGCCCCGGTCTTCCACATTTAAAACATGACTTTGAATCCGCCAAACATTCCCCCTTGTGGTCTTTGCCACACTTCTTACAAGCACCCACACTTGCTTGCTTAGAGAAGGTCGGGGTGAACTTTCCTCTCTTCACCGAACCCGAGCTCCCTTCAAACTTCCTCTTCTCAAACTTTTCAAACTTTGGCCTCTCATTGATTCTCCTTTGGCCCACTTCCTCCACATTCCTCGCCGCACTAATAGCCTCATCTAGTGTGGCGGCCCTCTTTACTTCTAACTCATACTCCCACGGGAGTCCATTGGCATACCGAACAATCCGGGATCTCTCATCCGGATACAATTTGATCACAAACGGGATTAATCCCGTGAACTTCTTAGTGTACTCATCGACACTCAAACCACCTTTCTTCAAATGAACAAACTCTTCTTGAAGTTTCTCCAAATTTCTCTCGGGGCAAAACTTTGCCTTCAACCGTCTCACAAACTCATCCCACGTCATCTTGTACATCGCCCTTTTTCCCAACGTTTCGTACAAGGTATCCCACCACACGAGGGCCTCATCCTTCAACAACCGAGAAGCATAGATCACCATATCACCGTCTTTGCATTTACTAGCTTCAAGGACTTGCTCGGTTTCACGGATCCAACGGATTGTGACTTTTGGTTCGGAGCTACCATAGTAGTTATCGGGCTTAAAAGCCATAAAATTTTTGTACGTGCACCCCTTCCTTTCCCTCGGCTCGGGGTCACTCTCTCCTTCTTCCGTTGAAGACCTCTCGATTTGAGCAACACTACTTGACTTGCTTTTCGTGCGGGGTGGAGATTCCTCCCGCCTTTCACGTGCCTTATGCTCATTGATGATTCGGTTCACATCCTCGTTCACTATGTCCCTCATTTGATTGAACATAGTTTGGAGGTGTTCCACGGTGTCCGGGGTGTGAGTGTTCCTTTCAACACCTGAATTCTCCACTTCGTCACGAGGTGGAGGACCAAATACCGGTTCAACAATGTTATTCGAATCTTGCCCTTGATCAAGTGGGCCTCTTGCACTTCTAGTTCTCACCATTTTGCTATAATAAGACATCAATCATTTAGTAGTCAATTCATTAACGTAACGGTGGCATTGACCGTTCCACAACCAACATGACCTATTCCCTTAAGGTCAACCCTACCGAACCTACACTTTAAGGTCTCAATAGCCATTTCATAAGTATCCTATGGAACCTACGGTCCTACTAGCTCAGTTTAAGTCTAGGATGGTCAACTCAACCTAGTTCACTTAAACTATAGCTCTGATACCAAGTTGTAACACCTCAATTTTCAAAACACATTTAAATATCATTTAATCCAAAAATACATAATATTGTATCAACATCAAATGCCGGTTTTACAAAAACGAAAAGGTTTCTTGTTCGAGATTATCAGAGTTTACAAAAGCGGTTGTTAGGTCACAACGAACCCCAATATTGTTAATAACATTGATAAAGACAAGATCATATACGTCATACGATTATTCTTATTAAGCACAAACGTATAAAATGTGTTCTTGGTTGCGGAATAACCAAGAACACTCCACAAAGTGTTACATTTAGAATTGGGTTACCGATGATCCACACAAATGATCAACCGGGATCCAAAAGGATACTTAACAACTAAAGACTAAACCTCTATTTATAATGTATAGAGGTTTTACAATTAACCCTATTCTATATGTAACTCCCAATTCTAATAAGTGCATCCCTTGATTAAAGGGATTTGATTCATTACTCAAATAAGGAATGCACCATTCACGGACTGGTCGGTCCGTGTACTCAGTATGACTGAGCTATACCGACTAACTCGGTATGAGACTGAGCTATACCGACCAACTCGGTATGTGGAGCTCGATCCGTGAACTCGGTATCACCTCATACTGACCAACTCAGTATGACCAGATACCGACCAACTCGGTATGAGACGAGTTTCACTAAGATTATTTATATAAGTTAAACTTATATATTCCTTTGTTCATCAGATTCACAAAGTAATAGGTTTGACCGGGTTTTCTACCCTAACAGCGGTGTTACAAATTATATCTTAGCCATAGGATAAGGGCTCTAATCATCAACACCGAGCTAATCTCAACAAGGCCTCTTCTAAACGGGCCTCCTAGATCTTCGATCCCGAAACTGAGTACATAGCAAAAACACAAACATAGTACGTGAGACAAAATTGCCTCGTGAGATACATGGGTTTTAGACCCGATAAACAATTAGTCAAATAATATCATTTAATCTTAAAATATTATTACTAAGTTCGTTTTGGGTCACTTCATCACTTTCATCTTTGGCCAATGTCAAGATAATCGGAATGCCTCCAATCTATCGAGACCATCATATCCACGGTAACCGGAATGCCTCCAATCTACCGGGACTCATAGGTATTGGGTAATCGGAATGCCTCCAATCTACCACTAACCTTAAGGTACCGTAGTAACCGGAATGCCTCCAATCTACTACGGCCCTAGGGACATCATCATCATCATCATCATCATCATCATTATTACTTATCTTTTATCGTTATGAGCTCATAGCTCCATCATTTCTCAGTCAATCAATCATTTCGTTGTCAAACAAGCAATTCATCATAAATCACATAAATGACTAAATTACTTAAAGACTCGACAAAATCATTAGATCATAAAAACATTTACTAGCTATGTACCCAGTTTAAAAGTCACATGTACTCACCTTAGCCAAGCTTATCCAACCGTTGTGTTCCTTGAACACCAATATCTCTTCTCAAGATTTGAATGCCTCAAATCCTTCAACCAACAACCTATTATTAAACCAATACAATGGTTTGCATCAATCATCAATACTAACTATATAATCCATGGCTAGTCAACTACTAGCACCATTTTCCCCAAAGTTACCAAACCCTAATTTCATAAATCACCATATTTTCGTGTATCCATAGCATGACCACGTTTTCCTTGTTAAAATACCATAGATCTAAGTTATATTACTTCCATTTAACCATTCATGAACAAATCCATAACTAGGGTTTATGATTCAAGCTTCCATACTTAAGTCTAAGACTTATAACACAAGAGGATTGAAGATTTACCTTTGTTCTTCAATAAGGAGCAAGAATCACCAAGATTTGATGAAGATTGAGCTCCAAACGACCCTTATACTCCAGAAATCGCACACACCAAAGAGATGAGAAAACTAGGGTTTAAAGTGTGTAATAAATGAGTTTTCCCGAATTTAATGCTGGTGTCGCCAGAGTTCGCGATCGTTACCAGAAGTTCGCGACGTGAACTTTTTCACGTACGCATAGTTCGCGATCGCTACAAGGTCGGGAACTACTTCACGACAAATTTCCCAAATAGCTGTACCGAGTTCACGATCGCGAACATTAGTTCGCGCCGTGAACTTCTTGAGTAGCTAAGGCTGCACTTTTTGATCTTTGGCTCGACCCGGTTTCGCCCATAACTTTCTCGTACGGTGTCCAAACGACACGAAACCAATTCCTACGTTCTTTAAACGATTTATCCTTATTTAACGTATTTTTGTACAATTTATTTATTTACAAAATTCGGGTCGTTACAGTTGCTCTACAACTCATTTTTGGCAATCATTGCAAAATCTCTCGGTACTCGCCTCGATATGAGTACTGCCTATCATCCCCAAACAGATGGTCAGACTGAAAGAACAATTCAAACTTTGGAAGACATGCTGAGAGCATGTGTTATTGATTTTGGTGGAAGTTGGGATTCTCATCTCCCTTTAGCTGAGTTCTCGTATAATAATAGTTATCATACAACTATTAAGGCCGCACCGTTTGAAGCCCTGTATGGAAGAAAGTGTCGTTCGCCACTTTGTTGGATTGAAATTGGTGATCGTCATATTACTGGTCCTGAGATTCTACAAGAAACGACTGACAAGATTTTTAAGATCAAAGATCGTATCAAGGCTGCCAGAGATCGACAAAAGAGTTATGCTAATAATCGTCGAAAGCCTTTAGAGTTCGCTGTTGGCGACCATGTTTTGCTAAAAGTAGCACCTTGGAAAGGTGTTGTACGTTTTGGTAAGAAAGGAAAGCTCAGTCCTCGTTATGTTGGACCATTTGAGATTCTTGAAAGAATCGGTGCTGTTGCATATCGCCTTCGTCTTCCTAATGAGCTCAGCAATGTTCACAACACATTTCATGTTTCTAATCTAAAGAAGTTTATTCACGATCCTTCGCTCATCGTCCCTACTGAAGAAATTATCATCGACGACAAACTCCATTTCACTGAGGAACCAATCGAGATATCTGACTGGAAAGAGCAAAAGTTGCGAAGAAGCAAGATCAAAATTGTTAAAGTCAGATGGAACTCCAAAAGAGGTCCTGAATTCACGTGGGAACGTGAGGACCAGATGCGAAAGAAATATCCTCATCTTTTTCTCGTTGTCTCTCATGTTCGTGCTTCGTCTTAAATTTCGGGACGAAATTTCTTCAACCAGGGGAGAATGTGACAACTCGATATTTCTGGTATGTAACTTCATTTCATTTCTAGAACTTTCCTTATTTAGAAAGTTTCTATTTTTAGACATTTCATTTTTGGCATTCCTAACACACAACAAACATACATATTTTTACACCATACATTAGTGTTTGACTATTTTAGTCAACACAACATTATTACTTTCTTATGGTGACACACTTTGAGCTAAATCATTTCTAAGACGACAAGTTTACCGGTTAAACAATAAACGTAATGATTTAAATGAACGTGACTCGAATGACATCAAACCATGACCGACCACCTAAGAGGCCGGCCATGCACATGCTCGTGACCCTCTACACGGCCGAAACACCTTAAGGGTGTTGGCCATGTGTTGTTTTCTCTTGATCTTATCTTACCCTTTGATATCCTTATCCATCTCAAATTTGAAAGAGTCCTTGGTTGACTCAAACACTATCATCTCAACCCTAAACCTACACTATATAAGCACACTTAACCCTTTCAACCCTATTTTTGCCTCTCTTGATTTCGGAAACCGCAAGCAACACCACCATCATCACCTTCGTCCGATTCCAAGCAAGCTCGAGCATCTCCACTTGTTCGTTCGATCCAAGCTAGGTAAACCGAATCCCTTCCTTGTTTTGTTTGTTTTCTGGTTTGATTTGTCCCTAAACTCGAACCCGAGACCATGGCCAAGGCCATATGGTCTCGGTATACGTCCCTTGCTTATGAACCCGTAGCATGCTTGCATGCTTACACTCGATCGAATGCTTGTAAGTGTGTATCACTTGATTTTGTTGCTAGATCCGTAATTAGAACCCTAGATGTCGCCATGTGCATGCTAAAACCCTAGATCTAGAACCCTAGGCTCGATCTATGATCACCAAGTACCAAAACCAGAACTCTAGAACCGATCTAGCCGAACCTAGCCACAAACCCGTAGGGTTTTGGCCATTCGGCCAACCCTAGGTCAAACCCTAGCCGAGCTCATCAAAACCTAACCCTAATTGACTTCCATGATTGACTATTTGACCATTTGATAGCTAGATTGACCATCGTTGACTTTGGTTGACCAAATTATAGTATACCTTCAACCCTAGCCGAAATCTAGAATCCAAGTGTTGACTTCTGTTGACCAATTTAGACCAATGTTGACCAATAAGTCAAACCGGGTCAAGGCCGGATCTTGACCCAAACCGATCAACCCAAACCCGAATATCCAATCGGGCTAAGGCCCGTACTTGGCCCATATCGATCTACTTTAGTCCATCGGGCCCAAACCTTAGTTGGCCCATTAGTATCCAAGCCCATTTGGACCAAAGCCCAAACCTTTGGCCCATACCCAACCAAACCGAACCCAATTGGGCCAAGCCCAATTCATGGCCCAATCTAAGTGGACCCAAGCCCAATAAGAGGCCCAAGTGGCCCAACCTAGTGGCCCATTAAGCCCATTAGGCCCAATAGGCCCAATCTAGGCCCAATAAGCCTAACCCAAGCCCATTTCATTTCATTTCGAAGTCCATTTCATTTCATTTCATTTCATTTCGACCTATTAAGGTCCAATAACCCAAATTCATTCGATATCACAAAACATAAAGCATAACATGAAATACATAATGCTTAACTTATATCGTATATAGAATCGCCTGTGTTAGCTTAGTCTAATCATTAGTTAAATCATTTAGGAAGCTAGGAGTCTCCAAAGGATTCCTCTGTCTTAAGTACTTGTCGCTAAGCTTTGCCAGGTGAGTCCACAGACCCCTTTTACTCTTTTACTGTTTTTATAAACTTTGGGGTGGAAAACATAAACACAACTGCTACTGTTTTACTATGACTGTACAACAACATCTTTACATTTTCATTATCGCATTGGCATGACAAACAATTATTATACCGGACTAAGGTTACCAGCAATCATTAGCTAGTGGATCTAGACCATGGATATGCAGATAGTACTATTGGCTGACACTCATCCTCCCAACATTATTTGATCATTACTTGGTTTATCCAAGACATCTTTCGAGAGTGTATATCCATAAAATAACAACATACTGGAGTTGAAGTGTTGATTGTGGACTTAGGGGTTGGTATATTAACTCAATAGACTGGCTACCTGTTGGGGATAACAGTTCATGCGATGTCAAACATAACAACTTGTTCAACACATTTTCATAAACATAACTAGTAATTGTAGATATTCTACAATTACACTTCACTTTTCATATTTACTTCTCATATCATATGAGTGTTGAACCTTACACATTTTCAGTCATAAACCATTTTCATAACAAACATTTTGAGTAGCAAAACACTTTACTTTACTTTTCATACAACATTAACCCTGTGGATTCACTCAACATTATTGTTGACCCTTTTACTATTTATGTTTTTCCAGGTAATTAGGTGCAGTGGAGTTTGGAGGATATGAGCATTGGGATTGTCGTGAGCCATGATTAAAACATTAAGTTTACGAACAATCATTTCATTTCAAACAATTTCTATTTTAGGAAACTTACTATTTTTGGAAACTTTCTACTTTTGGAAAGTGAAACAAAACCTTTATTTTTCGTTATTGCCTGGTTGTTTGTTTACTTAATTTTTGCTATGTTGTCATGAACGTTACACCTTCGTTCTTCCGCAAAACATTTTAAATGAAGTAAAAATCATTTTTGGCGGGGTGTGACATTTACCGTAGTCAATACTTAAAAACGGGTATCCGTCGGGTTCCCCGTACCCCGCGGGGATTTGGCCGGGCATGGGCGGGTACGGGTATGGTGATAGGGGATCGGGTATGGGTACGGGTTTTGCAGTAACGCTACTACCCGCGCCCGTTTGCATCCCTAGCACTTTGAAGAGTATTTTTGTGTTCCGATTGGTGACAACCGTGACATAACTCACATCTTCAGCTTTTTCCAAATTAATATCACGTTAGCTGCCCCTCTGATTAACACTAAACTGACAAACTCATGAGAACAATACCCTTTCTCTTTAATTTTTTGGGTACCACACACTTGTTATGATCAAATAGGTAGGTGTGTGGGTCAGAAGAAAATGTAGGAAAAAATGTCATTACTCTTATAAAATATATTCACACAATACCCTATTAAAGTACCCTTAAACTATCCATTATGCATGACCCCTCCACCGGTCGCGACCGCCACCCAAGCAGTCCCCGACGCGTCTCCCCCGTTACGGCCCTCGTCCCCCGACGCGTCGACCGTGTCCAACGGTCGACTATTCGACCGTTCCCATCGACCTCCCAACGGCTACTTTTTTACACCCACCCCCTATAAACAGCTACTTTATTAAATACACACCCCTTTCAAACTTAATTTTTACCCCTTTTTTACCCTTTAAATACCCAATCTTTTTCTAAAAAATTTCACACTTCTCATTTCTTTTCTTCATACTTACTCAATCACACACACTATCTTAAAAATGAGTTCCGACGATGCAATGAAGGTCGCTAATTTCATTTTTGGCGACGAGGAGAAGGACAAGATTATACATCCTGGTTTTTTACAAACGGCGGCCGCGTTTCCTGAAGGTTCCAGTTCTAGTATCCCTTGAACTCCTAGAAGATACGTGCATTAGGACCGTGGCGGTGTGAATGACCGTCTCGTGGCAGCTTACTTCGCTGAAAATCCGACATATAACGAGCAAGATTTTCGTAAACGTTTCAGGATGAGCCGTGATCTTTTCACACGCATTGTTCGCGATCTCACTAATACCGTCCCATTATTTGCGCAACGTTATGATGCACTTGGCAACGCATGTACTTCTCCGCTAATGAGGTGCACGTCTGCAATTCGTCAGTTAGCATACGGCACCGTACCAGATGCTCTAGACGAATACTTACAAATTGGTGAGAAAACTAGCCGTGATAGTCTCACAGAGTTCTGTAAAGGGGTTATGCACTTGTATGGAGATGAGTTTTTGTGAAAGCCTACTCATACTGATGTGGCGAAGCTATACGCTTTTCATGAGGAGAAACATGGGTTTCCTGGTATGCTAGGAAGCATTGATTGTACTGATTGGCCTTGGGCTCAATGTCCAAATGCTTATCGTGGGCAATATGTTAGAGGGGATCACGGGAACGAACCATTCATTTTACTTGAAGCGATTGCCTCACAAGATTTGTGGATTTGGCACGCGTTCTTTGGTGTCGCCGGGTCGAACAACGACATCAACGTGTTACGAGCATCCCATATTTTCAACGATCTCAAAGACGGGAAAGCACCTGAGGTACCCTTTTTGGCAAACGGGGTGTCTTACAAATGGGGATATTATCTTACTGACGGGATATATCCGGATTGGTCTATTCTTGTTAAGTCTATTTCACACCCAAATGCGAATGATGTTAAGCGGGTGAACTACAAGAAAGCACACGAGGCTGCAAGGAAAGACGTATGACGAGCATTTGGCGTTCTAAAGAAAAAATGGGGTATAATAAAAATGGCTGCAAGGTCCCCAAATGTTAACAGAATAAGGGATATAATGTACAATTGTATCATATTACATAATATGATTATTGATGTGATAAAACCAGTTATAAAATAATTACCTAAAATACGCCTTCTCTAGATTACCACACTCTTAGGCAAGTATGACCTAATCATGAGTAATATAGTTCAGGTAAGTACGTCGGGTATATTCGTCTCCACAGGGAACACTGATGATGACTAAATAACTTAAGACTAATGATTTAATCTGAATGATTACATAAAGTAGGGGTTTTGATTTAAAACTAAGTAATTTAAGAAAACTGATTAAAAATAACTTTTATGCTTTTGACAACTAAAATAATGACGAGTAATAAAACTTTGTTCAAATTTGAGAGGGAATATTCACTATGATCGATTCCATCTAGTGTCTAGGTTTGGTTGATTAAGTCCCGATTTAATTGGTATTCTAGAAGTTAGGTAAACAGTGGTCACTAGCTTCCTACAATGGCTATAGTAATATTTCCTAAGGAATACACTACGGTCACACCTCGGTTTGTAAATTATATCTAGGTTCGGATTTCCGTCGCCTTCTAATATAGAACTTGTTCGTTACTAAGATTAGACTTCCAATTTTATCTAAGTTATTGATGTCTGAACTCGAATCCCTAAGTCTAGTGGATTGCCAACTACGTCACCGGTGGTGAAAAGTTAAAGTAATTATCAATTACGATTGCCAGTGCTCACTCAACAAAACAAATTAATAATTAACAGTTCAAATAATCAAAATTCAAGAATAAATCAAAAGGTTCTTTGATATAAAAACAAATGTTCAAATCCAATAATAAAAATCCTAAAAATACCAAACCTAAATCCTAGATTTCATCTAATCATAGCGAATATTAAATGATTTAGCACATAGACATGCTAAAAATCACAAAACAAACGTAAGAATTCAATAGAACAAACATAATATCGATAAATAATGATTAAAAACAGAATTATATGAATGTAGTTGAAGATCTTGATGCTTGAAACCTCCAAAATTCGTGCACAATAGTATCCCTAGGGTATTTTTCGGCTGCCTCTTGATTAGGTTAAAAGTCCCTCTTCAAATCTGCAATTCTCGCTTAAATATATGTCAGATCGCTGGAAATCGCGTCGCTATTCCAAAAACCGCGTCGCTATTCGGAGACCCGTGTTAACTCGCGTCGCTATCTGGCGCTATCTCTTCTTTTCTTCGACAAAAAGAGACTCGAAATTGCGTTTTGGTAGAAAATAGCGATACAAATAACGTCCATAGATAGCGGCGCTATCTCTCCAATTTCTGCAGATTTTCATTTCTTTTGTCATTTTGACTCATTTTTGATACTTTTTCTTCTATAGCCTGAAAAATACAATGAGAACTATATTTGAGTGATAACATCATGTTCTAATCAATAAACACACACAAAAATAGGTATATTGGCATATAAATATGTGTATAAGTATGCCAATATCAATTATCAAAGACAAAGGCAGAGCGATATGTCCCGACTTTCATCCGGAAGAGCGACATAGTGAACTTGACCCCGTACGATCACATGAAGAAGTATTGCAAGTTATCAGGGAGATCCATAATCAACAAACTCATCTAAATCTTAGATCTGATTTGGTGGAACACATTTGGAATCGACAAACCCACCACTAGTTTTTTTTAATGTTTTTTTAATTATTTTAATGTAGTGTTTTAATTATTAATGAAATTTAAAAAAAAATCGATCGGTCACCCATTACGGGCTAATGGTCGCTGTGTGGTCATGTGTTTGATCAGGAGAGAGAAAGCTGATGTGGCGCAGAGGTGGCAGGGGTGACCAAACTTTGAACGGTCACCCATTACGGGTAGTCTTAGCCCCCACCAAACCACGTCCCCTTCGTGTATCTTCTCTTCGGCTAGAGGAAACCAACTAAGTACTTGCACCAAAGAGGGGTGCCAATGGTTGGAGAAGAACTGACGCCTTCGGTTGCCCAACCGAAGGGCCGTTGGCAGTGGTACCCGTAAGGGGTGACCTAACCCAGTTTGGTCACTCATGCCACATCAGTGCCACATCAGCTTTTTCTCCTCCGACCAAACACATGACAAACCCCGATCAAAACTCATGTAGCGGTAAACAAACCCGCAACCAAACCTTAAAATTAATTTTATTAATACATATATCACTTACCATGCATAAGGTACAAGTCAACAAATCACCATACACGGCGACCGACCAAACCTTTGCCACATGTACATGGAGACGCTTCGCTCAAATCACATGTAAGAGGGAGGACGCGTCTGAGATAGGATGACATTCACTCATCGTCCTCCTGTTATGCCCAGACTAAGAGTTTCCATAACGAAGTACCTTGGTGGTCCACTGGGATTCTCGGTAACGATTAAAAAGTAAAAGAAAGAGTAAATTACAAAAATATTCCATGTAATTTCGTGAAAAATATGAATTTCGTCCATCCCAAAACCATAATGTCTTTGTTTCCTTTCACATGTGGTAAAGGTTGTTATTATTTCACATATTCATAAAAAATATTATAACATCAAATTACTAAATAACTCTTTTAAGTTTTATTTAACAATTAGTTACGTTTGAACTACTAAATTATAAACCATGTATAGTTTTATATATTTTTAAATATATTTTAATAATTAAATGGATTGACAGGTCGACCCATTTTAAATTATCATTGACCCGAACCTAACTCTTTTAGTAAACGGGTCAATTGAGTCGACCCGAGATTGACCTAAAACTTTTTTACCTTAACCTGAACCTGTTTATTTTTGTGTCGGTTTCAGGTCGGGTTTCATGCTGTCTCAGAAATTGTCACTCCTAAGTTTTGGTACCTTCTTCAAGTAAAATGGCAAAAAATATTGTTGACTTCAATTTTTTAGTCTCAGTTAATTATCGTATATTAATTAACGTTCAAAAACATTCTTAAAAAGAAAAAAAAAAAATACAGCACACAAGAAGTCTCACACCAACTCATCTCCTCCGATAGTCCGATACACATTGGCTCAAAAACGGGAAAAGGAGGGATACCAACGACACTATATTTGTTTGAGCAAATAATTGAATGTGACAGTAAGTGTCTGCAATTATGGTCGGTTAAAACAAAAAGCAAATTGTGTGATCACAAATAGTTTATCACAATTCTATGGTTCTAATTGGACCTATATTAAAAAACGTGATACGGACTTGAATGCTTACATAGCTTATTGTTTTATGTCGCAAAAAAAATAAAAATTTGAATTCTTTTTATCGTGAAGCTAAAGAACATTAATTAAATATAAGATTAATTATGTTTAATTGTTTTAATCTTTTTTTTTTTTTTGAACGGCAACGAGACTCAGGAAAAGGAGCTTCGACAAAGTCATCACCCCTAACCAAAGCCCAAAAAATGAATTTATTAAAAGCTAGCAAGAGAAACCAAACAAAAACAGATCCACCAAAACACCAAAAAGAAACAAAAAACAACCTGAACACTAAAACAAAACAGAAACTACATTACTTAAAAACGGTCACCTGGGTCATTAATCCAACCTGCCCAACTTCTCCCGCCAAAAACTTTTTTCCTCGGCAATTCATCCAAAAGAAAGCTTGGGCCTGAAGACGCGAGAAGTCAAGAGTCGCCCACCTCCGATCTTTTAACTTTGATTTTTAGTGTTTTATCACTTAACTTTTTTTACAATAAAAAATAATTTTCTCATGGCAATAATTGTTTTTTACTTTTTTACCATATGCTAATACTTTGAAATTACTGTTTTAACCCTACTTTTTTTTCACAATGATTTTAACTTTTATATTAATTTTTATAACACATATTTATAGCAATATTTAGTAATAATAGTAAGAGTTTTATTAACTTACAAGACAGGTGAAACATCTAGAAAAATTTATGGATTAAACCATCAAAATGAAAATATATATAAATTGGTTAAAAATTTATTATAATAAAAGTTAACAGTTAAGCACTTGTCAACTGAAATTTAAGATAAAACATTACCAAAATGTAATTATGTTTAAATTCTTAAATCAATGACAGTTTAAAAATTAGAATTAACCCTCAAATATATCATATGTGTATTTGAAACTTTAAATCCCACTCTATTAATAATATAGCCGTATCAATGTCACAAATTTGTGGGTTTAAGTCCTGACGTGGACAAAATGATGTAGATTAGGGAGTGTGTCTTTGCCGTTCAAAATTTATTTAAAAAATAGAGTAATGATATTTAGTCATATCATTTGTTCCTACTCATAGTCACACTCATTAGATGAAGATATATGTCAAAATCAATGGATAATATTATAAGAGAGAATTAGTGAATTACACATATAAGTATGTAGGATTATAAGTCGGAAACGAACTTCTAAAAAAAATCCGTCAACGAGCTGTCGAGTTATCAGTTACGTATTAGAAGAAAATGCGTAAGGTACGTACTAAACGACAAAACATGAAGGTAGGTATTAGGTAATTTAATCTTTCCCCAATCGTGGTATTAGTTGGTATGAATGTGTGTATTCATATAAGTATTGTTGCAAACTATTTAATCTTTCCCCAATCATTGATACACTTTAATAATTTTTTAATCTGTCATTACAAGTTGCAAGCTATATGAAATTAAACTATTGCAAAAATTAACTACAGTTGTCGCATATTATATTTTAAGGAGAAATGATATTTGTATCTACGTATCTACGTATGTGCTTACTCATTTCTAAACTTAACATGCTTAACCCACTGACTCTTTTTTCTCATATTATCCCTTGATTTTGACACTTTTAATCATCAAATGAGTAAGCACATTAGTAAACATAAATGGTAGGCACAAATATCATTCTTTTATTTTAAGTGATAAAATCAACCATTTTAATTATTTTTAATGCCTCAAATATCATGAATTTTTGTTGGTATAGAAAACGTACACAAACATATTGAAATAGTTTTCATGATTGAAAAAATAATAAAAAGGCCAAGGAAATTGGAACTGGAAAATCGTAATGACTCACTACCTCGTGGATTCCCGATACCCTACATCACTCTATTTTACGGCGCGTGTATACCACGTTCTTTGGTATAAGACTGTCGTAATATCAATTTGGTAAAAATCAATGGCGGATTTGGGTATCGCACAACGGGTGAGAGTGGTTATGGAAACAAATCACGTGTATCTTTATGGAGATACAGATTGCGTGTATACAAAAATTAAATTGCAAAACTTTGAACATGTGAATTGTGATTAATACGAAAATTTTATTGATTACTAAGATGTAAATCATAGTATTAAGATTTAATAGAATATCGTTTTTACTACAAATTTATAGATACTCTTCGAAAGTTACAATTGGAACGATGGGGTCCAAAATTGTTTAAATCGCGTGGCATCCTGAATCATGTGGTGGTAGGTGATCTATAAGCTCCTCAATCATGTTAGTGGTAGGTAATCTTTTGTATTACAAGTCTAGACTCTATTTTAATTAAACGTTTAAAACACTAAAAACTTGATAAAGAATTAATTTAAAGTCAAGATTAAAATCCAAATTTATAAAGATAATTCAAGTTCATGCATGATTCAATCTAAAAAAGAAGTGAAGTTAATTCAAGCAAAAACAACTAAGGAAAAGTGAGATCAAACTCACTCAACTTTTACGATGCAAGCTTGAATTTAAACTCAACTTGACTACCCTACCTTAAATTTAAACTTGATTTGGTAACTCAATGAACCTTCATGTCAGGATCGATTAACTATAAAGAAGTTAATAAACACTTTAGATCTAATTGAATATAGAAGTTGCAGCGGATCAACACTATATCAATGTAATTAAGAACAATGAACTGTAAATAATATGCGAAAGTATTAAGAACACAGTTTCACAAAAAGCTTCAATGTATATTATCAAGTTAACAATACACACGTACGTTTACAATTCGTAAGGAACTATTTATAATAGTCCTTGAAGCTAAACTATTTACCCTAGTTATTCTAGGACTTTGATTTACATCGAATTATAAAGATATACATTGATTTACATGCTATAACTATCTCTACGAAGATCTCGGACTTGATATGCTTCCAAAACGTGTATCAGTAGTAAACTGCAATCACCAGTAGTAAATTCATATCATCAGTAGTAATCTTGGTGATCAGTAGTAAGTCCAATATCAACGTCAGTAGTAAATACTATTGATCAGTAGCATCTTCAATAAGCTTGATCAGTAGTAACTTTAGTTATAGTCTTCATCAGTATCAACTTCATCAGTAGTAAATGTTTTCTGCCCCATCAGTACTAAGTATGATCAGTACTAACTGCAGCATCAGTAATAAGTTGATCTGAGTTTTGTTCCAACAATCTCCCCCTAAACTTATTGATTATCTTTCAATCAACTAAGTTTCTATTTACTTCTTCTTTTCCTTTTCTTCCAACAACTTTGCTCTTTTCTGATCACCTTCTAAAGTCTGTTGGTTCCTTTTATTCCTTTGTGCAATAATATATTTGCTGATTCTTTTAACAAATTCATTCAATTTGTTTTGGAGCATCACAGCATCATGTGGTTTAATAATGTTCATGCACCAAAGTTGATAAAGAGTGTTCTCAGAATGAGGATACTCTTTCTCATAAAGGAATAAGTCACATTTCTTACTTGTATATTCAAAGAAGTACATATTGACAGTTGGCAGCACATTCCAGGCTTGAACATTCTCTGGATTTGTAAACTTCTCTGAATAATTTTCTGGATAGAAAGCAGCATCAATCATTTCAGTAAGATAGCCTGCAGCTGAATTCTTCCAGTTCTTCTTAGTCATTCTTGGTTTACCAATGATCAACATTTTGATAATGTCACTTCTGGTTAGGGACATGACCAAAGGTTTCCAAGCTCTGAATCTTTGAGTGACCTTATCTTCTCTGATAATCTCAATCATATCATCTATATATCTCCAGTTGATGATTGGATTATTTTGTAGGGGAGCAATAGGAATATCATAAACTTGAACCATTTGTAATTTCTTCTTTGGTTGTTCAAGTTCAGAAGTAATTGTCTTCCTTTTCTTTGAAGTTTGAGAGGATACACCAGATGATTCTCCAGTTATTGTTTTTCTTTCTTTTATTTCTTTGGAGTCTATCTGTTCAAGTTTAGTGGTGTACTTCTCATTAATATCTTGTTCAGTAAGATCCTTCTTCTTTTCTACACAGTACTTTTCAATTAAATTGATCAACTTCATTCTTCCAAAGGCCTTTATGTTGTGACCTCTTGATTTCAAGAATGTGATCATTTCTTTCTTTTTCTCTGCAAATTGTTCTGGCATATCAGCCTTCTGCTCTTTGCATTCTTGTACATGTGCTTCAAGAAGTTCTAGTGTTTCATATTCAAGTTGCCTAAATTTTTCTAGTTCTTTTCTTTGTAGTTCTTTTCTTGTTTCAGCAACTTGTTTAGTTTTGACCCTTTATTTAAATTGTGGCAGTTTTGATATATCTGCTATATCTGCCAATTTGATTTCTGTGAATGGTTGTCTCAATATTCTAGCCCTTTCTGCTAATCTTTTGTTTTCATGTGCTAGAGAGACTTCAACCTTCTTTAAGTATTTTGCTCTCTTAACCTTCCACCTATCCTGTTTGGCTGATTTGGCATAGTTGATTTTGTTGACCATTTCATGACCTTGTGCTCTGTTAGGTTGGTCTTCATCAGCAATTTCCTTTCCCTTTCCTATGTAGTTGTCTTTCTTCATATTAGGTTCAGATTCAATAACAAATTTGGGACCATAGTAGTGTATCTGTGATATGGGAAGTATTTTAGGATGTGGAGGCAGGGAGCATTCATCAACTTCTAACCAATTTATATCATCATCAATATCTTTCACCACCATTTGTGTTGTTTTTCTTTTTGGAGATGGTGGAAGTATTACTTTAGGTTCTAGAAGTGGTGGCAGCTCAATAATGTCATCAGTAGTAACTAAGGTAGTTACTGCTGGTATGTCTTCAGAGATTACTACTGATAGGGCATCAGTAGTGTTTGCTGCCGTTTCTTCATTTACTACTGCTATGATATCAGTAGTAGGTTTTACTACTGATACTTCTTTTTCAGCTTGATCTTCCATAGGAGCAGTAGTAATTGGCTCATCTTCAGTAACCATCATTTCTGGGCCTTCATCAACTTTTGTTTCTTTTAAATTTAAGAGAGAGGATGCTGCTGCTGCAATTGATTCATCAATCATGGTCTGAATGTTATCCTTCTCCCCCTTAGTGAGCTCAACTGGTGGAGCCTCACTATCATCAATTTTCTTCTTCAATTTCCTGATGATTTTAGTTTGTTGATGAAGCCTTTGCTCATAGAATCTCATTCTCTTGTTGATGGTATTGACATGCCTTTTCATAGCAGCCATAGTTTTTCCTTGGTTTGTAAGATATGTAAGACAATTTTGTACAGTGGATTCAAGAGAATCCACTTTTTCCGTCAATTGGTTGATTTTAATACTGCCCTCACTCCATCTAGCAAGATCATCGGGCTCACTAACAGGTACATTGGCTTTGAGGTTTTCCATCCTATCCATCAATTCAAAAGATCTGCCCTCATCACTTCTTGGTGATTCATTGGGTCTTTTAGACATTCTCTTCTTCCTAGAAGAAGCAGAGATGCCCCCCCTTGTGGTTTCTTGGCACCGGGGTCCTTTGAGTAATTCCTCAAATGAGTCATCACTCAAAGTTGCCGAGGTCTGGGTCCTAATGATGTTTTCACTGTCCTGTGCACCCACCTTTGGGGCATCAGTAGTGAAAGCCCTCGCCTCATGTCCTCTCTCCTCCTTGGAGGACAACTCTTGGAGCCTGGGGTTTGACTCAATTTGTCCCCTGGTGTCCTTTGAAGAAATTTTCTTTCTTTGATAAATTGTGGAAATATTTTTGGTTTTATCTGGTAGGTCTTCCACAGAGTGAAGAGTAGCACTCTGCAGATTTATATCAAGTTCCTGGGACACATTCAGGACTTCTGTTTGAGTTGGTGATTGAGTGACTAGTTGGGGTGGTGTTTGGGCTGTATTTGGGGGTGATGGAGTGGGTTGAGGTTCAACTTGGGTTGTATCAATGGTTGAACCCTCTCCAATAAGAGTTTGATCTTTGATCATGTTAGGAAACAAAGGGGTTTCCTTGCCCGAAAATTTAAATTGTTTTCTCATATTTGAGAAAACTTTCTTGTTCAACTCAGGTAGTATAAAAATGTTTTTAGGAGTTGACAAGTTTTGTAATTCACAGTTTATTATATGTTGTAGAAATCTGGGATACATTAAGAATTTAGAAGAACTAAGATTTCCCAACATACCTTCAAAAATCATTTGAGAAAAATTAAATACTTGGTCTGTGCATAAACAGACAACAGCAGAGGCTATTGCCTTATTAAACTCATTCCAAGTACTTCTTTTTGGAGAAATACAATGCTGAATAGTATGTACTAAGAATTTCCATTGTGGGGAGAGAAGACCCTTTTGAAAGGTTACTATATTCAGTCTTCCCTCATAACCCATTTTTTGTAAAATTTCAGCAATGTATTCCTTAGGAAGAGTAAACATACCTGAATCATCGTGTAATTGTAGATGGTGTCGAATTGATTATTCTGTGACTGTTATATGCTTTCCATCTACTTTGGATTTGATCATAGATATGGTTGTTCCTTCTGTTTGTTCAGCATTGGTCCAGAAATCCACCAAGTGCTGTTGATATGATTTTGGTTTTACAGTTAACGCAAACTGTATATAAGAATTTCTCAAGAATTTGACGATCGGACGAAAATCTTTTGTGCCGTCGGGATTCTTTAGGAAGGCACACATATTGTGAAATTCTGAGTATTTGAGATCGGTTTGAACAATCAAAGATTTTAGAGTTGACATTTTTGTTGAATTTTGAGAAGAACAGGAATGAATTTTGTTACTGACAAAGGGTTTTTGATCGTAAACTAGGGTTTATCGAGAGAATTTAGCAAATCGAAGTGAGGATAATGCTAAATTAATCGACTGCCGCCTTTTATATCTTTCGATTTAACCTGCAAAACTACTAAAATGCCCTTCGAATCATAACATAACGGTTATTTTCATGGGGGTTAGTTTGGTAATTGTGATTCTGAAAGACCAGTAGTAAATAAGATATCAGTAGTAAAACGTCAGTAGTATCTACTAACATCAGTAGTGACTAAGGATTTTGACATCAGTAGTAACTATGGACATCAGTAGTAACCACTAACACACAAGACCAGTAGTATATGTGAATACCAGTAGTACTGACCACCAGTAGTATTTATGTATACCTAATACACACCAGTAGTGACAAACTACCAGTAGTATTTTGTGCACATGCCTACAATCAGTAATACAGATCTACCAGTAGTAAAACACTTTAAATAAATAACTTTTGACAACAAACTTTACACATGATTTTAAGAGAGATTTTAATTTATCAAAATCATTCCAATACTGCTAACCAAGAAGTTGAATCTTCCTACATCGAATGCTTTTGTAAAAAGATCTACTAATTGATCATCAGTATGAATTTTAACAACTTTGATTAATTTCTTTTCATTACAGTCTCTTATAAAATGAAATCTTATTTCAATGTGTTTGGTTTTAGAGTGTTTTACTGGATTGTTCACAATACTAATAGCACTTTGATTATCAATAAAAATAGGAGTTTTAAGGATAGAGATACCAAAGTCTAGAAGCTGGTTTTGAATCCAGAATACTTGAGCACAACACGCAGATGCAGCTACATACTCTGCTTCAGCAATTGATGTTGATACATTTGTTTGTTTCTTGCATTGCCATGACACCAGTCTTGATCCAAAGAATTCACATCCACCAGTAGTGGACTTTCTGTCTTGACATTCACCTCCATAGTCACTATCTGTGTAGGCTATGAGTTCAAATGGTGAATCATGTGGATACCATAGACCTAGTGATGGTTTGCCTTTCAAGTATCTGAAAATTCTTTTGACAGCTTGCAAGTGTAATTCTTTAGGTCTTGCTTGATATCTTGCACACACACAAACACTATACATAATGTCAGGTCTTGATGCAGTTAAGTACATCAAAG
Source organism: Calendula officinalis (assembly GCA_963853835.1). Lineage (NCBI taxonomy): Eukaryota > Viridiplantae > Streptophyta > Magnoliopsida > Asterales > Asteraceae > Calendula > Calendula officinalis. Next base: position 20,605,042 of record OY970832.1, read on the forward strand.
AGCCTATCATTGATCTATATAAATGTTCATCTACATCCTCCCCCTCAACATCAGGATGTAGGTGTTTGTGTGTTTCCATTGGTGTACTTTCACTCTTACTGTCTTTCAAATCAAATTTCTCCAAGATGTCTTTGACATATTTTGATTGATTTATCAAAATACCATCTGTTCGTTGATTGACTTGGAGTCCAAGGAAGAAGTTCATTGGACCCATAGAGCTCATCTTGAATTTAATCTGCATCAGTTCTTCAAATTCTTTGCATAGTAAGTCATTGGTTGAGCCAAAGATGATATCATCTACATAAATTTGTACCAGTAGTATATCATCTTTGACTTTCTTTGTAAACAAAGTTTTGTCAATGGCTCCTCTTTTAAAGTTGTTCTTCAATAGGTATGATGATAATGTGTCATACCATGCTCTTGGTGCCTGATGTAGGCCATACAGAGCTTTATCGAGTTTGAACACATAATCACCATGTTTTGGATCTTCAAAACCTGGAGGTTGGCATACATAGACCTCTTCTTCAATCTTCCCATATAGAAATGCATTCTTCACATCCATTTGATAGACTTTGAATTTCTTGAATGAAGCATATGCTAGAAATATTCTTATGGCTTCAATTCTAACAACAGGAGCATATACTTCATCATAGTCTATTCCTTCTTCTTGAGTGTATCCTTGGGCTACAAGTCTGGCTTTGTTCTTGATCACTATACCTCTTTCATCTTTCTTGTTTCTGAAGATCCATCTTGTTCCAATGGCTCTTTTTCCTTTGGGTAGAGGTACAAGTGTCCAAACAGCTTGTAACTTAAATTGAAGGAGTTCTTCTTGCATTGCCTCAATCCAGTTTGAGTCCTTCATTGCTTGTTGGATTTTCTTTGGTTCATCCTGAGACAGAAAGCATTCAAACATACATTCATTAGCAATTAAACTTATGTTACATATATTTGCAGTTAAGCTTTTATTTAATTTGCTTCTTGTTTGAAGTGGTGAGTTAACATCACTTAGAACAAGGTCTAATGGATGGTTCTTCTGAGTCCTTGTGGTTGTAGTTTTATCAACTACTAGTTGATTTTCAAGATTGGACTCATTTGTCTCAGGCAGTTGTTCTTCTAGTGATCCTTCATTGTTATTGAAGTTTGGTTCATCGTCATCTTGGTCAGAGTTACTACTGCTATTGTCTTCATTGAGATCAGTAGTATTGTTGTTGTTACTGGTATCAGTAGTATCTTGAGAATCTAGGTTATTGTTGGGACCAGTAGTATTTTGAGTACTATTACTGGTATCAGTAGTATTTGAATTACTACTGTTCTCATTCTCAGAGTTACTACTGGTTCCAGAACTTGAGTTATTACTGACATCAGTATTAACTATAATGTATCTCATCTCCTCTTGACCAGTATTAACAGATGATGTTGCTTCCTTTTGAGTGTGACAAATTGAATTGCCTGCATTGAAATCCATGTTAGAATTAAAGGATTTGGTTAGATTGTCTATATTAAATAGCCAATCTGGACCATTTCCTTGTTCATTAGAAACATTTTCATTAAAGGATACATTAATGCTTTCTTCAATTATCCTTAGTCTTTTGTTGAATACTCTATATGATTTGCTTTGAGTAGAATATCCCACAAAGATTCCATCATCAGCTTTGCAGTCAAACTTACCAATTTGTTCTCTTGTAATCAAAATAGTACAAGGACAACCAAATGATTTTAAAAAAAGTTATAGAAGGTTTTCTTTTATTAAAAAGTTCATATGGTGTTTTAAAATGTGGCTTCACTATTAATACTCTGTTCTGAACATAACAGGCAGTATTAACAGCTTCTGCCCAAAAAGTAATTGGTAATTTTGAGTCTGCTAGCATTGATCTTGCTGCTTCTATGATGGTTCTATTTCTTCTTTCAGCTACACCATTTTGTTGTGGAGTTCTAGGTGAGCTGTATTGCCTGTCAATACCTTTAAAATCACAAAAGTTAATTAAGTTAGCATTTTTAAATTCTGTGCCATTATCACATCTTATGGCTTTAACTTTTTGATCAGATGTGTTCTCCAGTTTGACAATTAAGTTCTTTATGAGTTCACTTGTTTCATCCTTTGTCCTGAGAAAGAAAACCCATGTATATCTGGAAAAGTCATCAGTAATAACAAGACAATATTGTTTCTTTCCAATACTCATTACATTTGTAGGTCCAAAAAGGTCCATATGTAAGAGCTGTAAAGGAACAGAAATAGAGTTCACAGTTTTGGACTTATGAGAAGTCTTGTGTTGTTTACCTTTTAGGCATGCAACACAGTGATGATCACACATGAATTGTTTTTGAGGTAGTCCAATGACCAGATTTCTTTTTACTAAATTGTTCATGTTTTTAAAATTAGTGTGACACATCCTTCTATGCCATAGTTCTGATTCAGTGGTGTTTGCCTTGGATATAAAGCAGTTGACCTCATTTGAAGAAATGAGTTCTCCCCCTATATCCAGGCAATACACATTGTTTCTCCTTGGAGTTCTTAAAACAACATATTTTTCATCTAAAATAAAATCAGGAGAAAGAATGATGCACTCAATGTATGTGAAAAGAATTTTATTCTTTTTATCACAAACTTGAGACACACTGACAAGATTGTATTTTAGTTCAGCTACATAAAATACATCATCAAATGTAATTTTGCCATTTGTAACAGTACCTTTACCTGTGATCTTACCTCCCTGTGGATTCTCACCAAATGCCACATATCCTCCATCAAATGACTTGAAATCTTTAAGAATTTGCAGATTTCCAGTCATGTGCCTTGAGCATCCACTATCAATATGCCATGTTCTTCCTTCTTCTGGGATCTGAATGCTCTGCACAAGTGAGTAAAGGATTAGTTAAGTTTGGGAACCCAAGCTTTATATGTCTTGGGTTCATCCTTTGAGAAATAAGCTTTGGGGGATTTATCTTTAAACCTTTTTGGTACCCATACTTGTTTAGTACTGGTGTTTTGTTTTACTACTGCCCTTTTGAAAGTATTACTGGTGTGAGAATTTCCTACTGATCTTGGTTTATACCCGTGATTTGTAGCTTTTGAATGTTTTACTACTGATGGACCAGTAGTATTTGGGTACTTACCATTTTTAGTTTGACCAGTAGTGTTGTTAGGGTTGACACCAGTAGTATTTTTGAAAGTTGTTTTGGGAGCAGTAGTATTTTTGTAATTAGAGTTTTTACCAGTAGTATTTTTGTACTGGTACCATACAACATTATAATTAGGGTTAACACCAGTAGTAAAATTGTTAAAGTTTTTACTGGTGTTGGAAAATTTTGAATATTGTTTATTTTGATTGGATTTTCCATTGTTCTTGAAGTAATTGCTGTTCTTTGGGCTTCCAACTCTTCTGTTTTGCACAAATCTTGGTGCACTTCTTCCAAATCTTGGAGTTTCAGCAATTGGAGTTTTAATTTTATTTACTACTGAAGGACCAGTAGTATCTTTTAACTTTTGAGTTTTTGCATTTTCTTTAAAAATTTTAAATTCCTTTAACTCTTTGCAGTTTATTGGATTGAAGTGACAATCCTTTGCTAAATGGTTCATTTTGTTGCATATAACACATCTTAATTTCTTATTTTTAGCACCTTCAGGTATTCTTTGATCTAAGAGTTGTTTTTTATTTCTTTCATTTCCCCTTGTTAAAATTTTTGGTACATTTTCTGCATCATATTTGGGAGAATCATTTGGACTTTGAGCTGTGTGAAAACTTGTATCAATTGATTTTGGTGATTCAGTTTGAGAGATTGTAAATTCAATTGATTGATCATCATCAGAAGAATCATTTGATTCAGATGTTTCATTATGTGATTCAGTTTGATTTTCAGTTTTTAATTCATTAATGATTCTTTCTGAACTGTTTTTAAGTGGTGGAATGATTTTATATGGAGGTGGAACAGCATGATATCCCACCCCATGAACAACTTTTTCTGTAGTTTGATTATTAGTTAGTTCATCAAGAATTTTAGTACTCCTTTCAAATTTTTTAATTGTTAATTTATTTTGTTCAATTTCAAGTTGACATTCTTCTAATTTACTTGTTAGTTCTTTATTTTTTATTTCATAAAATTCTTTCTCATCCACAGCCTGAAGCAATTCTTCCTTTATCCTTTGATCAATCATCTGGTACACCTTTATTTGATGTTCTTGATCAGTAATCACACCATCAAATTCATGATTTTTTCTCACTGCTTTTGCTAAATCTTCACTTAATTTAGTGTTTTCTTTTTCTAAGTTTTTAACAATTTTAGCACATTCAGAAGTACAAGGTTTAGGTTTTACCTCAGTTTTGTTGTCAGTAAAGGCCATGAGAACTTGATTTTGAGCATGCTCTTCTGCTTGGAAGCTCAGTCATAGCCTTGTCCTTGTTGTGATACAAGGGCAGTTGATTTTGATCTTTTGTCTGGCTGAGGACATTCTTTTGCAAAGTGACCAAGGTTGTTACAGTTGTAACATTTGACTTTAGTTTTGTCAAATCCAGCTTTATCACCTTTGTTGAAGTTGAGGCTTGTCCTACCAGTTCTCTTTAAGAATCTTTTTGTCCTTAGGCTCAGCATAGCCATCTGCCATTTAAGATCCATCTCCTCAAGATCATCTGGATTCAGTTGTTCCAAGTCATCACTAATCAATGCAGTATGCACATGACTAGTGAAGAAGGATTCTCTTGCAGTATCCTCAGAATCTGCAGCCTTTCCTGGGAAGGTTTCCTGACCTTGACCTGTACTAGAGACAAATGCAGCATTATTAGAAGAAATAGAAGGGTTCTTTTGGTTTACCTCAGTTTCAAATACTCTGAGATCATTGTAGAGTTCATCCAACTCTTTTTCTTCTAGAGCATCTCTTTGTCTATATACCACTGTATACATGGCCCATTCTTCACTAAGAGATCTTAGGAACTTCATGTTGACATCTTCTTGATCCATCTTAACCCCAACCTGGTTAAGTTCACCAATTAGCTTGTTGAATCTGTCAAACACTTGAGTGAGTGTTTCATTGGGTTTTCCTTTGAAGTTTTCAAAGTCTTGTTTGAGAACAGACTTCATGTTCCTCTTGGTGCTCTTGGTCCCAACGAATCTCTTCTCCAGTGCTTCCCATAGCACCTTTGCATCATTATACTCAACAAAGAGATGTTGATAATCGTTAGGAATGTCCAGTAGGAGAGTTCTTAGAGCTTTGAGTTCGATTCCCTTGTCCTTCTTTTCCTTCTCACACTTAAGTTTGTCTGCCTCAGTTGCAGAGCTGCTTGCTTGACCAGGACCAGTTTTGTTTCCTTCAAGGACAACTTCCCACATAGAATAATCTGTAATAAGCATGTATTGCTTAATACGATTCTTCCACATCCCAAAGTTGTTGGGAGTAAGTATAGGAATTTTGTTGGCCTGAGTGCTTTCATTATTATCAGTCATGATTAATAATGTGTGTTTTAAAGATTAAAACTTTTTGTTGTTCTTAACAAATCGTAGATCTAGAACCAATATGCTCTGATACCACTTGTCAGGATCGATTAACTATAGAGAAGTTAATAAACACTTTAGATCTAATTGAATATAGAAGTTGCAGTGGATCAACACTATATCAATGTAATTAAGAACAATGAACTGTAAATAATATGCGAAAGTATTAAGAACACAGTTTCACAAAAAGCTTCAATGTATATTATCAAGTTAACAATACACACGTATGTTTACAATTCGTAAGGAACTATTTATAATAGTCCTTGAAGCTAAACTATTTACCCTAGTTATTCTAGGACTTTGATTTACATCGAATTATAAAGATATACATTGATTTACATGCTATAACTATCTCTACGAAGATCTCGGACTTGATATGCTTCCAAAACGCGTATCAGTAGTAAACTGCAATCACCAGTAGTAAATTCATATCATCAGTAGTAATCTTGGTGATCAGTAGTAAGTCCAATATCAACGTCAGTAGTAACTACTATTGATCAGTAGTATCTTCAATAAGCTTGATCAGTAGTAACTTTAGTTATAGTCTTCATCAGTATCAACTTCATCAGTAGTAAATGTTTTCTGCCCCATCAGTACTAAGTATGATCAGTACTAACTGCAGCATCAGTAATAAGTTGATCTGAGTTTTGTTCCAACACTTCACGATTAATGGCTTGAAAATATTAATATGAACCAACTTGACTTAATCTAGTTTAGCCACAATCAATTCAAGAACACGATACAACTCAACTTTAATGATCACAAGTCATGCTCGAGCTCAAATAACACGATAAAACTCAACTCATTTATAGACACATATAATAGCACCCACATCTTAGATTGAAAAGCTCGATAAGAATCTAAATCCAGTTCTTATTAGCTCGGGTGCAACTGTTATAGGTCTTGAGTTATTTCGATGTATATAAGCCCGGAATCAAAAAGATTGACTGGAACAAGATCGAGTCGAGTCGAGTTTGAGCTGAAAAAATAATTTGATATAGCCTCGACTTGTAGACAGATCCATATTGTACTAGTAAGTTATTGTATTTGGGGTGTGAGTTTTGGAGCAAATTAGGTTTAGAAATTACTACTAAAAGCCAGAAAAGAAAAGAAAAGTTTAAAAATACATCTTCGATTCACATGCGTCATAGACCTCAAAACTTTGACTTGTATGCAGCAGGAAGCCAGGAACCAATTGTCATTGTTTTTAACATTAAAAACCCAACTTTCTTCACAGTTTCAGTATACTTTATCATTTCTAATTAATATCTTTGGCAACCAAACAAACAGATGTGTCACGTTGTGAACCATAACTTTGGACAATAAACTAATATAAATTTATAGGGTGGTCTTGATTCTATTTTGATTTGGGTGTTGGATTTTATTATCGGGTGACTTTTTTTGAGCCACTGGTTAAATTTTGATAAATGTTAAGGCTTGGACCATTCTATAACCGGCCAAATCTAGCTTGATAACCAACTTGATTCGGATGACAACTTTTGCTCGTGACCATCTGTGAATGTTTATATAGGGAATGTAACGAATCCGTAAACTCTAGAAGATCATTTCAGACGCTCTTACCGCTACAATCACCAGATAACATTAGTAGACATGAACATAATGTAATTTTTTAAGGTAAAAAAATTTATCAAGTTTATTTAGGATGTTGAGTTATATGAATTTCGATTTTTTAATAAATACACTACAAGAAAAAATGGTTTTTGCGACATAGGTTTTTTTGCGGCGACCTATGACGCCTCAAAAAGTCACAAAACGACAAAAAAGAGAGGAACGCGGAGTTTGACTTTCAATAGCTCTGTGTTGCCACAATGAAATTTAGGCGGGTTTATTTCCCTCCACTCGAGCCCTACCGCCACCGGAGCACCACCTCCTCCGGAACACCACCACCACCGAAGCTTACCTCCGGAACACCACCACTAGAGCCCAACCACCAACGAAGCTTGCAGATTTGACGAGAGCAGAGGTTTGTGAAAAGCGCTTGTGATTTAGCAACGACAAATTCATCAAATTAGGTATGTTAATGATCTAATTCAGAGCCTGTTATGATTACTGTTAGATGTTAGAATCTGATTTTTGGGTTGTTTCATGATTACCGGATCGATGAACCTCCGCAAAGAATCAACAGCTCTACCGCCAGCCGAGAACCACCAGAAAAGATCAGAACCGCCGAGATCCACCACCACCGAATTAGGTATGTTCATGTTCTACGACTGCTCTGATTTATGATTTAATTTTCACCTTAATCACAAAACGGAAAGCATGATTGAATCGTTAAAAGAAGACGTGTACACAGCAGAAACTAGGGCTGAAACAATTGAAGGTAAAGTAGCTCAATTAATAGATTCAAACATCGAATTAAGTGAAGAATTAGGGCTTCTTAAAGGCAGCCATGATAACAGTTCTGTAAAGATGAGTTTACTTGAGAAACAATCGAGAGAATTAGAGCTCCAACTACAGTATTCAAAAGCTTCATCTGAAGCAGGTCAAGAACAACAAAACATGTTGTATTCCACAATTTTGGATATGGATACTTTAATCGATGAATTGAAGCAAAAGGTGTCCATGGCTGAAATTAGGGCTGAAAACGATAAAGATCAATGTTTAATATTGACAAAGGGTTGTTGATCGACCTCATGTTTCTCCTGCAGATGCTGCTGGCATAATTGTATATCTTAAAGACAAAAGGTTGTTTTTTCAAGTAGCTTAATATTCATTAAATATTACATTTCTGTTTATTTATCATTTCCTTATGATAAATAGGATTCATGTAACAGGAGATAAGATCATTACAGTTGCAGGTTGAAGAAAACGTCGTTCATCGTCTCCAGATTATGAGGTCTTAAGCGACAGGTAGTTTTTTTGTAAACCTAAAAGTTTTAATTAGTTTACAAGGTTGAAATTGGAGTTGATTTTCTAGAAACACTTATTCTATACTTATACAGTTACTGATGTTTCTGGAGACCTTATTAATGGAGTGGTGATGTTTCTGTGTGTTTGTGGTTATGGTGTTTCTTTAACTATTTAGCTTTAGATTGATTTGAAAATAATTAAACTCACCTGAAGCATGTGCTTTGGGTTGATATTTTTAATTAATGTAAATTTGATTTTTTAATGATTCAGGAGGCACATTGTTGTCAGGAGGGATTGGACCAATTCACCTTGAGATTATTGTATGTGGAGAGGTGTTTCTTGTAATAAAATCAGCTTCAACGTGGTTGCAGTGTGAGTGTACCATTAATTCATGATTTTTTTTGACTTTTTTGGTTAGATCATAACTTTTATGTGGGTCAAAATAAACACTTTTTGGAAATCCTTTTAGTAAAATAATCTTTCAGGTTTGAATTTTGACGGAGAGCTGCCACCAAGACCAAGTATTGGAGATCTCAAGTGTCTACTCTCCATGTACAGTTTTTTACTTGACCTAAATCTTAAATGAACTCATTTTCTATTTTTTTGTAAAATTGTTTTTAATTTGGTTCCGGATCATGGTTAAACGGTGATCTGCAAGGAAATCGATTATCTGGTCAAATTCGAGATGGAATTGCTGATTGTAGTACACTTAAGAACTTGTAATACATCTAAATGTTTATGTTGTTAACTTTCAAATATGTTTGTTTTGTTAACTTTTTTGACATTTTGTATGAAATTGTTAACTTTTAAATATTTTATTGTGTTGATGTTTGTTGGGGTTTTTTAGATACATGTTTTTAAATATTATTTCCAAATAAAGCAGAATTAAAAAAAAAAAAAAAAAGTGGTCGCCGCAAAAGGGTCGCCGCAAAAGGTTAAAATCTGGTCGCAAAATGTCGCCCCAAAATAGTCGCCGCAAAAGACCTCGCCGCAAATGCTCAAAATCTGCGCCACAAAAAGTATTTTGCCACGAGCCGTAGCGACGATCTTTTTGCTGCGAGTTGTCGCCGCAAAAAGTCTTTTGGGGCGACTTTTTGACTTTTTGCGACGATTTTGGTCGCCGCAAAAAGTGTTTTTTGTGTAGTGATAGCGGTAGAAGACGAAGAGAGTAATAATTACCAACTGACTACCCCGTACCATAATTATTAAAAATTGCATTTATTGCGTTGTGTAACTCGCGTCCGGGCTCGCGGCATTAAGTGCTCTAGAGAATGCAAATTTTAGTTCCATTTTGACCCGTTTTCCACAATTCTTCGTTTCTAAGACCTGGAATACACAACAAGCGCTAAATTGAGTAATATTATAATACTTTCAATGTAAAACGTACACAATTTACGCGATATTGACGGATACAAATATGTATAAAAACGTCAATATCAGTAACCAATAAAGTTCATCTTTATCACCTAACTATTTTTTGATAGGTGAAAATTTCAAGTTAACAATTATTTTGGGATATATTAAAATAGAAATGTGGACAATTTAAATTGAGATGGAGGGAGTATTTCTTCGGAAGGAATTCATTTCAACATAACAGCTTTTATATAATATACCATATAATATAAGTTTTTACAGCTAACTGTATAACTATACTAAACACTAGTTGTAGTAGATACATTAAAAGTGGTGGTATATAAATCACCACTATTTTTGGAATAGCATAGCAGCCAGAAAAACTTGATTAATAAAATAAATATTATTTTCAGTTAGGAGCTTTAAACTTTTCCAATTAGCAAGGAAGTCCTCTCTTACAACACTATAAAAAAACACACCATTTTACATTTGTTCATTGTCAAAACAACACCAATTCTGGTCTATATCTCAACAATTAGTTAACATCGTTTTAAAAAAGATCAAAATGACTGTTTGCATCGAGCAACCGGTACCCGGTAAGTTTTCGATAAACGTTCCTATGTAGACAATGTGTTAACTATAGTTTTATGTTATAATTTTTCTTTTCTTTTTTTATAACCTGGGATCCGAAATAATTAAGTATCATACTAATTGTTTTTTATATCCAGATTCTCAAGTGCTGGAAGACAAAACCCATTGTGATAACAATGAATTTGTACTTGATGGAGGATTTATAGAGCCTACTGATGTGGCTAATAATAATGGTGGGTTTGATGCACCAGAAATCAATGCATTTGGTCACACTTTCAGGTTTGATTATAATTAAAATTTAAAATGAATTTTTTTTCGATCTTTTTTTATGGTGACAAATTAAATGAATTGATATTGACAATGTTTTTTTCTTTTTCCCGAACAGAGATTATGATGTCGAGAGCGCACGGCAGAAGCAAGTTGAGGAATTCTACAGGATGAACCACATTCACCAAACATATGACTTTGTAACCATTATGATCATTTTTTCTTTCATATGTTGTAAAAGTTTTAAAAAATAATAGCAATTTGTATGGTAAATAATGTAGGTGAAGAAAATGAGAGATGAGTATAAGAAACTGGATAAGCTAGAGATGAGTATTTGGGAATGTTGTGAACTATTAAACGAGGTAGTAGACGATAGTGATCCCGATTTAGATGAACCACAAATCGAGCATTTGTTGCAAACCGCAGAAGCCATTAGAAAAGACTATCCGGATGAAGATTGGTTGCACTTGACCGCCCTTATTCATGGTATATATCTATATGTATATATGTATTTATATATACGCGGTGGATTAAGTTCTTATGATGATATTTTTTTATGAATTGTAGACCTCGGGAAAGTTCTGCTCCTTCCGAAATTCGGGGAGCTGCCACAATGGGCTGTTGTAGGTGACACACACCCTCTTGGTTGCGCTTTTGATGAATCAATTGTTCACCACAAGGTATACTTTTAATTTAAGAAATGTAATCAATTTATAGAAGTTTAAAAATGCTCGAAGCTGATGGAATCTAAAAACGTGGCTTTTTGTGTTTATGTTGCAGTATTTCAAGGATAACGCGGATATTAACAATTCCGCTTATCAAACTAAGAACGGAATTTATACCGAAGGATGCGGATTAGAAAATGTGATGATTTCATGGGGTCATGATGACTACATGTACTTGGTATGTTATTGTAAATCTCATTATCTTTAACCAGTAGTAATGGTGACCAAATGTGGGTGTACCTCATCGACAAATGGTCCATAGTCAAATATGGGCACACATAAAGACAAAGACAATTGTTAAATATGATATAATTTTCAACTCAATTTGTACATTTTAAATTTGCAGGTAGCCAAGGAAAATGGAACTACCCTTCCACAAGCGGCGTTGTTTATCATTCGTTACCATTCTTTATACCGTATGTTGCTTCATCTTTATTATACATTTAATATATAAAAAAGTATGTAATAGATTCAGATATTGAGTCTTACCATAGTGAATTATTCCTTGTAATTGTGCCAGCATTGCATAATTGTGGAGCCTATACACATTTGATGAATGAGGAGGATGTTAAGAACATGAAATGGCTTCACATCTTTAAGTAAGCTTGCTAATTAAATTGTATATAGTTAAAGTTAGTATAAGCATAATTATTTTGTAAAATTTGATCTAATGATTAACATTTTATTGTAGCAAATATGACCTTTACAGTAAAAGCAAAGTTCGTGTCGATATTGAAAAAGTCAAGCCGTACTATTTATCCCTTAATCAAAAGGTATGTGAAACATTGTTTTTTTATCAATCATCTTGTAAAAAAAAATCGTAAAAATCTTATTCAATTTCAACTTAACTGGATTTATATTTCATTCTTTCTTGTTTCAGTATTTCCCGGAAAAGCTCAGATGGTAAAAAGATTAATATATCATGGTCTATTTTGAAGGAATAAAAATCGAGTCTCTAGTGTTTGTATGAATTTTAATTCTAAGAGTTGGTAATTTTGTTCATAATAATTCTTTACATGATCAGTTATTTACATTATCAGTTATTTATCCCAGTGTATGTGACTCTTGATACTCAATAAAATTCATATGTCCTTCTCCATCCTAATTCTCAACAATATTAAATGAAAGGGTAAACTATATGCAATGTATTTAATTATATACGAATTGTTACTGAATTAGAAATTTTACGTTTCTTCAAAACTTTACTTGATGACATCAAGCAAACCAGTCCACTTTATCTTTATGCAAAACTCAATCACGGATTAAAGTGACTGAGCAAATCAATAATTTTATAGTTTTAAATAATAATACAAAATGCTACAAACCTCCTAATAGACTTGTATGTAAAATCTAACCCACATTTTAGCTGAACAGATTTTAGACGGTTTTATAAAATATAATCGAATGTTTAATCTTAAGAAATAAAAAACCTCCCACTTGACTATCATTGAAATTAAATCTATCACATGTTTTTCAAACTTCGTCCCCACCCACAGACCTAGACAGACATATGTATACACCTACCCTGCACATATATACACAATACTTCACCTACTTAGGCCACTCTAAATCTCTAATCTATATCTATACTATTATTATAGAATTTAGGCCTACTACTTTTAAAAGGTCTTAATCTCTCTTTCTAGTTTGGGATATATCTTAAACAAGACAAAATGTTAAAAACGCAACTTAGGGGATTCGAACCCGTGACCATTTGGGAGTTACGCATGTGTGTTAACCACTTCAACCACTTGCTTACTTTGCTTTATTCCAAATACTAATCTATATCTATACTACTATTAAAGCTAGGGGTGTTCGTTTGGACGGTTTGGTTTTATCCGAACCATATAGGTGAAACCAAATAAAGTCCGGTTTTCAAAAGTTCAAACCGAACCGTCCAAACTAATTCGAAAACCAAACCGATCCGAACCAAATAAAAATTTGGTTGGGTTGGTTTGGTTTTATCCGTTTGGTTTTTCCTTATAATTTTCAAAATACAACAAAAGTATATAACATAAATAATATTAAGTTCGATATATATAATTCCAAAATGATAAACTATTTTGAACATAAAAACAAGTCTAATTCAAAGCTTGTGAAATTTACAATCATATATGCAACAATCTTGACATCAACTTTATCAAAAACTCCAAAAAGATTGGTACATCGCCAATTGATACAATATAAAATGGAACAAGACAAAATGTTAAAAAACGCAACTTAGGGGATTCGAACCCGTGACCATTTGGGAGTTACGCATGTGTGTTAACCACTTCAACCACTTGCTTACTTTGCTTTATTCCAAATACTAATCTATATCTATACTACTATTAAAGCTAGGGGTGTTCGTTTGGACGGTTTGGTTTTATCCGAACCATATAGGTGAAACCAAATAAAGTCCGGTTTTCAAAAGTTCAAACCGAACCGTCCAAACTAATTCGAAAACCAAACCGATCCGAACCAAATAACAATTTGGTTGGGTTGGTTTGGTTTTATCCGTTTGGTTTTTCCTTATAATTTTCAAAATACTACAAAAGTATATAACATAAATAATATTAAGTTCGATATATATAATTCCAAAATGATAAACTATTTTGAACATAAAAACAAGTCTAATTCATAGCTTGTGAAATTTACAATCATATATGCAACAATCTTGACATCAACTTTATCAAAAACTCCAAAAAGATTGGTACATCGCTAATTGATACAATATAAAATGGAACAAGCGTTAGTATATAAATCAATTTACTATAAGAAATGTAAAGAAAGTGAGTATCATAATTGCTTACAATGGAAACCAACAAGTGTTAGTATATAAATCATGTTACTATATATTACTATTCGGTTTTTTTGGACAATCCGGTTTTCACAACGGAAACCAAATCCAATCCGAAATTCAAACTATTAATTTGGTTCAAGTCCAAACCGATCCAAAAAACCAAATAACCAATCCAATTAGTTTGATCCAAAATGTCCAATTGGACAATCCGGTTATATCCGAATAGTGAACACCCCTTAATTAAAGCATCTAGCCCTACTACTTTTAGATAGTCTTAATCTCTCTTTTTACTTTGGGATATATCTTAAACAAGACAAAATGTTAAAAACGCAGCTTAGGGGATTCGAACCCCATGACCATTTGAGAATTACGCATGTGTGTTAACCACTTCAACCACTTGCTTACTTTGCTTTATTTCAAATACTAATAAATATAACATTTAACGTCTACAGAACACAACAGCTCATCACAATGAACCACCGGCCCATAACAATGCTCCATCACTATTGCCTCGGGTACCCGTTGTATTGCGCGGGTACCCTGCTAGTGGTTATATATATATATAATACATATAATACGCACATATAAAAATAATTTGGACTCTTCACTTCTCTCGTTGGTTAACCGGCAAACGAACAGAAGAAAGCCAAGTGAAGACATAGTGTCATTGGTGCCAGTCACAACGATTGGCGGATTGGCACACCCCTTATATGCAAACGCACTTACCACCACAAACAAATCATACAATAGTTGCAAAACAATTCATATTATTCACACACACATAATGGTCCAATATTATAAATCATGCCATTAAATGTGTGGTGTCTATAACAATAAGAAACAACCAAAAAGTGACTTATAATTACTTGAAAACGACAACACCACATGTTTTTGAGATTGTTCCCCTATCAAGTTTGATTCTTCATATATCCTGAAAATAAAAGTTATATTTTCAAGCATAATGTACATTTCAATTATTAATATCAATACAGTGATATTTTTGTTCAAAAACTCTCTAAAGGTATATCTTTTCTTATGTTTATTACGGTGTATTAATATAATATTTCATTTAATTACATTTTAAATGAAATATTATATTTATATTTACTTTTAAGGAAATAATCATTTCACCAACGTACGTCAAGTTATATTTATACCTATTTTTATATACGATTCGTACCCAACAAATAATTATCTTATAATTTTTCTTTATTATCATAGAAAACCAGTGAGAAATAAAAAGGGTTTAAAAGTTGATTGCCAAATCCAAAATACAGTTGTTTTGGGTTACAATAAATAGTCCACTATTTATTTATACGAAGAACATGATTTATAACTCAACATATTTTAATCTTATTTTTATTGTCATTTGGGTTGATAGATCTTGATATTGGGGGCCGGAAGTTTACTTGGATGAATAAAATGGGGTCTAAAATGAGTAAGTTAGACCGCTTTTTGATCTCTGAAAATTTGATTAATAATGATCCGGATATGAAGGTTACGGCCTTAGAGAGAAATTATTCAGATCATATTCCGATTTTTCTTTCTTCTAAGAAAGAAGATTATGGGCCTACCCCGTTCCGTGTTTTTAACTCATGGTTAGAATCTGATGAATATAGTGAGTTGATAACGTCGTCTTATAATGAGTCCATCCCGAGTAAGAATTCTTATATCGTGAACTTTAAAGATAAAATGAAAATGTTAAAGATAAAAAGTAGAGATTGGTCAAAGAATTTAGTGTCTACTCGTCGAGATCAAATAAATGAAGTTAAAAATCAGTTGGCTTTCATAGAGGATAGAATGGATAAAGGGTTGGCGTCAGTCCCAAAGATTGAGTTACGATTGGTTCTTCTAAAACAGCAAACTGATTTAGATCGGTTGGAAAATGTGGATGTTTTACAAAAACTGAATTTAAAATGGAATGTAGAGGGAGACGAAAACTCAAAGTTTTTTCATGGGTTATTAAAACAAAAAAGGAGTCAAATGGTGCAAGGTGTGATGAAGATGGCGTTTGGCATACGAACCCGGCAACTGTTAAATCAGTCTTTAGTGACTTTTACCGAAATAAATTTGGTGCCATTGTAACTTCGACGCCAGATTTGCATGTAGATCGTTTTAAACGACTTGATGATAATCATATTTTGGAGCTTGAACAACAATGTTCCATGGAGGAGCTTAAGTTTGTCGTTTGGAGTTGTGGTAGTGATAAGACTCCGGATCGGACGGGTTTAATTTTAAGTTTGTTAAAATTTTTTGGGAGATTTTAAAAGATGATTTATTGCATTCAGTCAAGGAATTTCTAGATACGGGGAAGATTCCTAAAGGGTGCAACGCGTCATTTATCACGTTGATTCCTAAGGTTAGTAACCCGACCTTAGTGAATGATTTCCGACCTATTTCTCTTATTGGAGTTCAATACAAAATCATTGCTAAGTTTTTAGCTCTACGGTTAGCTAAAGTTGTTGACAAAGTGGTTTGTATTGAACAATCGGCCTTTATAAAAGGAAGGAAAATTTTAGATGGCCCTTTAATGGTTAATGAGATAATTGAATGGTATAAAAAGAAAAGGAAAAAACTTCTTCTTTTTAAAGTCGATTTCGAAAAGGCGTATGATTCTTTAAGTTGGGATTACTTAGATTTTATCATGGTGAAGATGGGTTTCAGTCATAAATGGAGACAATGGGTGAAGGGTTGTCTTTCATCGGCGACACTGTCAGTGTTGGTGAATGGTAGCCGAAGAATTTGCTATGTATCGGGGTCTTCGTCAGGGAGATCCTCTTTCTCCTTTTTTGTTTATCTTAGCTATGGAAGGTTTACATTTGGCGATTGAAAAAGCTGTGGAGGAAAATCGTATAAAAGGTGCAATTATTGGTTATACAAATTTAAATATTTCACATTTCTTTTATGCAGATGATGTGATTGTGGTGACGGAATGGAATGGTGATGATATGGATGGCATTATTTCCACGTTAAATGAGTTTTATAATGATTCTGGCCTAAAGATAAATGTGCATAAATCCAACTTATATGGTGTCGGTGTATCTAATGAGGAAATCGAGTGCATGGCCCAACGTACGGGGTGTGCTGCAGCTACTCTTCCATGCATGTACCTTGGTTTATTAACTTCGGGTAATATGTCTCGAGTATCTAATTGGGATCGAATTATGGAAGCTTTTAAGAAAAAGCTATCGAATTGGAAAACTAAGATGTTATCCAGTGGAGGCCGGTTAACCCTTCTAAAATCGGTTCAAGGTAGTGTGGGGTTGTATTGGATGTCAATTTTTCGGGTTCCAGAAGTAGTGTTATCTAAAATGGAACGCTTGCGAGCTCGGTTTTTTTGGGGTTGTCAAGAGCATGAATATAAAGTAAATTGGGTGGCTTGGAAAAATTTAATGGCTTCTAAAGAAAATGGTGGCCTTGATACAGCAAGTCTTAAAGCCTTAAACCTTGCGCTTTTACTGAAATGGAGGTGGCGTTTTCTCAAGGAGCCTCATGCGTTATAGAATCGAGTCATAATGTCGATGTATGGTGAAGATGGTGGGTTTCATAATTCCAGATCACAACGGATGTTTAATGGTACGTGGTCGCGTATAATTGGTAACGTAAATTATTTGCATGATAATGCAATTATTGATCGTAATGCTATGCGGTATAAGTTAGTTAGTGGAGATAAGATAAAGTTTTGGACGGATATTTGGTTAGATTCTCGACCGTTAAGTGAGATTTTTAATCGGTTATTTCGGTTGGATATGGATAATAGCTGTTACGTAAATAGTAAATGGATAGATGGAAATTGGGTTTGGAGGTGGCGAAGAGATCATAGAGGGGGAATTGAATCAGAACAATTCAAATATTTAAGTTTGTTGCTTAATAATATTGAGATTAGGG
The DNA here is from genome assembly GCA_963853835.1 of Calendula officinalis. NCBI lineage: Eukaryota > Viridiplantae > Streptophyta > Magnoliopsida > Asterales > Asteraceae > Calendula > Calendula officinalis. The sequence continues at coordinate 20,623,003 of OY970832.1, forward strand.
AAGGAAACGATAGGGTGTATTGGTCAGTTCCTAATCAAGATGACTTTTCCGTTGCGGGAGCTAGAAAGATCATTGATAGTTATCTTCTCCCGGGTTTAGTTTTGAATACTATATGGTGTAAAACGGTGCCAATAAAAGTTAATATCTTTGTGTGGCGGTTGAGATTGGATCGCTTGCCAACTAGACAAAAGTTGTCTAGAAGAGGGATGGAGATTCATGATATTTTGTGCCCGATGTGTCATGCTACTATAGAGTCAGCGCGCCACCTGTTTTTTGCATGTAGTACCTCAGTGCAAGTCTGGAAAAAGGCTACTAAATGGTGTGATTTGGATGAGTTTTTGGGCGGTTCTTTGGATGATTGGCAGGTGCATTGCTCGACGCAGAGAAGAAATGATATTGTTAAATTGAACACGATAGGAATGGCTACATGTTGGATGATTTGGAGATTTAGAAAGGCTTCTCTTTATGATACTGGTAGTATACGGAAAGGAGACATTTTTGATTTTATAGTTATGTTTTCTTTTAATTGGTTAACTCTAAGAGGTCATTGTTCGACTTCTTGGGTTGATTGGATTAAGAATCCTTTTTTGTAATTGCTAGTATCTTGCTAGCGTTTTTTTGGTAATAAAAGTTTTGGTGGGGGTTCTCGGGAGGGTGATGGCAATGCCGAAACTCGACCCGTTACCCCCTTTTGCTGGTTAAAAAAAAAAATAGAGAATGTACGATTATGCATATCTAGTGCTTCAACAAAAAAAAAAGTAAGAACAAAAAAGAATGTGATAACTTTTATGTAATAGAGAATGTACGATTACAACCTTCTATGTAAAAAGATAACTTTTATTACAGATATAGATTTAAGGTCAAAGGTTTATTTTAGAGCATCTTTACGACTTTACATCAAATCAAATGTAACTTAATACTTCATCCGATTCAAAATAAGTGATATACTTTTCTTTTTCGGATTATTCAAAATAAGTGATACACTTTGAAAAATTACCTTATTTGACAAAAAATAGTGGGACCCTCACTAGGGATGGCAATCAACATCCGCCCCGATGATCATCCACCCGATCCGATCCATCGGTGGTGGATATGGACGAAGTTAAATGGGTGAATATCGGATGTGTAGCGGATGTGGATGTTTATTGGAGCGGATGTGGATGTTTATTGGAGCCCTATTTTCAATCCATGGATGAATCCATTTAACCCGAAATTAAATTTTTTATATTATAATTTTACATAATTAAGAATATATATCTACACATTTTCTGGATTTATAAAATTTATACATAACACAATATTAAAAATAACGAAATTTATAAACATTATAAGTCATGCTCTAATCTTTTAATTATATCAAGTCATACTTTTTTGTATCTATCAACATTTGAAGATTAACTACAAATTAACAATGTTCTATGAATCGAATGTATATTCATCGTTATGTTTTAATTTGTATCTTCTTTTGAAGAAATTATGTATGTATAAAATAAAAATCGTAAATTATCTATAAAATTTTCGTATATCCTTTAAGAATCAAAATTCTTTCGAAATCCAACGGATGTTCATTTACCCGCTCTAATCCAATGGATATGGATGAATGAAACAATTTTAAATGGATATGGATATGGACAGTGCAAATATAAATGGATATGGATGTGGATATGGCATCACCCGATCCATATCTGATCCATTGCCATCCCTAACCCTCACCCACTAATTATCTACTTTAACAAAGTGAAATAACTCATTTACCCTTACTTTATACTTTTAAACATCATTAACCTCACTTTATTCAAAATGTGTGGGACCCATTCTACACTAACCATCCAATTAATCTAATTTAATCATCATTATAATCTTTTGCTTCAAAAATCGTGAAATCTAAAGTGTATCACTTATATAGAATCGGAGGAAGTATTAAAAAAGTATATGCTATAGCACTCCGGAGCATTTGGTTGCCATTGACGGGCCGTCAGTTTAGCGACATCACAGTTTAGCGACATCAATGGCACCGCCCTGTCATTTGATGGCCATCATCTGGGGTCCGTTTGTGAAAGGAAGAACAGACAGTACGCCCATTCTAATTAAAAAAATTATTTTTCTAAATACGTTAAGGAAAAAGATTTTTTTAATCCAATGGCACTAATGCACTATGACCCTTTTTATGAATTTTTTTAGTTTACCTATTTTTTCCGATCATTTTCCCCCGATAAATACTCATTTCAAACACTTCATTTTCATACAACTTCTACTACTCTTCTTTCACACTAATGTTCTTTCACAACGCAACCTTTTATTACAATACTCTATCACCAAAATTGCCTAGAAAACACAAATGACATGTGGAATCACTTAATCGCCAACCCCGTGTTAAACCCCGTTTCACCGGGCGGTTCATTTTGGACTCAAACGAGCAACCGGTTACCAAGTAATCTCCTCGGGTCTGCATCAATGGGACCACTCACCACTAATATGTTCCAGCTTGCCCTCGACTATCCGTGAGACCAATACCAATATCATGGATGGTACCAACAACCTCCCTTAAATTTTTAATACCAACAACCTCCCACAAACTTCCAATGCCAACATCTGCCAAACTTTAACTTTTCACAATACTAACAACTTTCAACCAACTCACAATTTTCCCAATACCAACATTATACACCAAATCTATAAACCCACTAAACACCACCAATAGCCGAAGAAGAAGTGGAGGACACCGAACCAGCACGAGAGTTCAAGCAAAAAGGAACCCAAGGCCATCAAGGATGCTAAAATATTAGTCGACCGTTGGGTCCATGTGTCCCAATATGGTGTAACGGGAAACTCGAAATTGGATTCTACCCATTGGAAGACCGTTCAAGGTGCTTTCAATTCTTGTGATTTTTAGAAAAAGCACCACGGAAAATGGAATTAAATGGCCGCTTTCAACGGGGCACGGAATGAACACATCTTAAGTTTAAAGAATAAATAAAGTAGCTCAAATGATTACAACAATCTTTCCCATCGAAATTTCAGATATCCGTCAATCCTATGCAAAAACAAAAAACAGAACCTCAAAATCATTATTATCAGGAGATGTACTCAAATCCAAAACAATAAACTAATTACTTGTAATATACAATTGTGGTAGTTTTTTATATTAAAGTACTGTTCATTCTCATCTAATTGGTCAATTAGTTTTGCTAAAATGTAGGTAAGTGCACAGTAAATATGGTGGGCAATCGGTTGAGTTCCGTAGAGTAGGTAATCAAAATTTACAAATAATAAGGGCTGTTTAGTAAGTATTAGCGAATATTTCACTTTTGACCCTCAAACTATTTTCTAATGACTTTATAATTATAATTTTATCCTAATTTCAGTTTTATTTAAAAAAATAAAAAATATTTATTTTATAAAAAGTCCACCATTAACTTCGTTATTGAATTACGATCAGAACTAGCCTAATATTACAATATTTTAAATTTTTCCATCATTTTTTAAATGTATTAGTATGTTTAAAATATATCAAAAACATTACATACTTTAGTGAGTTCTATAAAAAAAGTAATTTTACCCCTTAACTATTTTATTTATGTATTTAAAAAAACATTTTAACTTAATATGTTGGTTTTTTATAATTGGTTTCATTAAAAAATAATATTTAAACATCGTCGCAATGTTTTAATATATTATTAATTTTCATTAGTATCGCAATATGAAAATTATATATATAATTAAAGCCCATACCAACATGAGGCGAAGAACTACCCTTGAAATTCTGAGTAAATAAAATAAAAATGAATAATTATTGATAAGATATATATTTATATAAATCTCGCAATATGAAAAATATATATACAATTAGAGCCCGTACCAATATGGGGCCAAGAACTACCTTTGAAATTCTGAATAAATAAAATAAAAGTGAATAATTATTATTAATTATTAATAAGATATGTATTTATATAAATCTTATATTGCATGATTTTGTTTTCTTTTATAATAACTCGCACAATATATAAACAAACTCAATACGTGTTCGTGGATTATATATACGTACTTTTTTCTATGTCATATGTGACATTCACAAATATCTTGGTCATTTATAAAAGTAAATTTTGTTAATTTTAATCATTTATAGTTCATTATAACTAGAATACTAGAACATACACGGTTTTTGTTTAAATCTCACAATTAGATGAATGAAAAATAGATCAAAGCTACATAAATTCGCAATGAAGTGCGAGCTATCATTACACTCGTCGAATAACATCTGAAACAACAAAATAACGATAACACTTGATAGTAAAACAAAATAAAACAGTTGGTGATTACAACAAAGATTTCACATATAGTTGCTAAGATGCTTTGTCAATGAGTTGTATGGGCGCGAGTATATTAGTCTTGCTTGTTTCAACAATACACCCGTTCATCACCATCTCTTCCAGCATAAAATGAGCTTTTTCCAAGTGAAACATTATGTCAAACTCACACTGAAAATGCCAAAAAATATGTAAACCATTAATTGCATCTCCTACAAACAATATATTCTTAATTCTTGTCGTGTGTGTGCATGAAATGATTACTCACCACATTGCCAAAATGGCGGTCCATAGTTTCAACTAACAGATGTATGAATTCCAATATCGCAAGCTCATTCTGCCAAGTGGTTGCAAAATCAAGAATTTATAATAATATATTTTATTATTTTATAATTTATTAAAACGTAATGGTAAAGAGAAGGCATGTCTTACTTCTTCATTATCAACTCCAACCAGAAAGAATAACGAGGCATAACGTCTATACACAATTTTGTAGTTCCGATGCTCAACAAATGAACACTATTATTGTCAAGCAAGTGAACTAATATATGTCATTAACATAGTATGTATCAAACAAATAACCAAAAGTAATATTACAAAAATTATCTTTTGATGTACTAAATTTCCAAAACTTACCTTTTAATGTATGGGTTTACCTGAAACTGGTATTTTTTTTTTTTTTTTTTACCTTTTGATGTATTAAACTTTCCAAAACCTGGGATTGTATGTATCAACTTGTATGGTTTACCGGCTAAAGGGAATTCAAGTATATCGACACATACAATAGTAGATTTTGGAAGTTAAGTATCAAAAGGTAAGTTTTGAAAGACGATGCATACAATAATAAAACGTGTTTAGTTAGATTAGATAATACTATTCTATAGTAAGGGGGTACCAACTATAGTAAGGGGGTGTTGGATGTGCATCTTGAAAGTTGAGCAAAAACTATATAATACTATTCTCAAATTAAATTAGGGTTTAAATAATCAGATTCGGTAAAAGAGTAGTAACTAGCTATCATCTTTAATCTACTGAATTATTTAACTATCTGATTATCTTATGTTGCTTATGATCATACAAGTCACAATAATAAGTTGATAACTATGAAAATGTCCATACAAACACCCTGTAAATGAAGCAATCTATGAGGAAAAAGGATCTAACTTTGTCGGGTATTTGTGTACGTGAGCACCTCAAGTTCTTCCAAAAGTCTGAACCTAATAGTTTCAGATTGCTTTGATCATTTAACAAAATAAATTCAATTTCAACTACTTAGCTTATGTAATCTAAGGCTCAAAACCAGCTTAATCCAAAATCAATTAACCTACTGCAATCCATATCACATTCAATACTCTGTTTATACATCCTACCATACAATCAATATACTGAATACCATGCATAGATTGATTTTGAACTAGTTAATTCGTCTGATCTATTTGATACATAACCAATTAACCTAATGTCACACTATATCCCCAATTGATCATCTATTTATGCACCCTAAGCATACAATTGACTAATTGAATATCATGCATAGATCGAGTGTGAGCAAACAAATCATGTACGATAGATCAGGGGTTTTTTCCGCAACCACATAGAGAAATAAAGATAAAAATTACCTGTTGTTCGTTGCGAGCTAGGCACTTGCGAACAATTTCACCCTCAAGAGCTCGTCGTTCTTCTAGGGTTAGGTATTCGTAATATTGGGCAAGACGGGTCTGGCCTTGTTTGTTCACCATCAGAATGAATCTGATCCCCATTTTCAAAATCTACAAATCAATTCTCTGCGATCGATGTTCTCTTTTCAAGGGGATCCGGTTAATTCTTCTCTTAAGAATCAGTCATATAAGTTTGGGAAAGTAAATGAGACATACTAAAACATAAATTATAAATAAACTTACAAATTGTTAATGAGCAGCTGGAATAGCTCAGTTGGTTAGAGCGTGTGGCTGTTAACCACAAGGTCGGAGGTTCAAGCCCTCCTTCTAGCGATCATATTTTTTGATGTTTAACTTTTTTTGCACATATGGCCGACCCCATTACAAATAACTTTACGTAAAACAAACAAGAAGTCTAAGTCATGTTTTGTTCAGGTTCAGATATTGATACGGTAGGTATAATCTTAAGAACATTTAATAGTAATTTATGTTATATTTTTGTCATGTTTATCGTTTTTTTATTGGGTCGTGTTCATGTTAGTAAAATAATAATAGTGTATCACATCTCTTCGACATTGCATGCCCAAAGGCATGCAAGGTGATAAACTCATCACAAGCAAAACGACGACGTCTAAAGAAAGGCTCGAGGACATGGGAAACATAAGCGGGTCTTCGGGGTCGCCCACGTGCGCATTAAATGCGAAACGGCGCAGGAGCGTGCAACGGGCTTTTACCCCGCAGGTAATAGAGGTTCGGTTGTTTGGTTTATCCGGAGAATATTAACACACGCGGACCAAAGGACGAACCTTCAAACATCCCGCCAAAACCCTTCGTCCATAAATAAGAGACCTTCAGGCCGGTAAGATACACAATACCGACTCTATCACCTCATTACTCCCTTCGCATTTCTCTTCATAATTCATACCAACCAAGTCACTTTATATTCAATACATTCGATCGTTTCAACCTCATAAATACGAATACTAACTTAGGCATCGGAGTGACTTCACGAGGTGACCCTCGTGAGGCTTCTGACTTAGGGTCTTTTCGTGTTTGACTCATAGGTTTCTGGACGGAACAGCGTATCATTCGTCAACGGAGAAATCAGGTTTCAACATTTGGCGCCATCCGTGGGACCTCGAACAAAATGGTCCAGGAATCAGCGTCGAAACTCCCGGTTGGTTCTCACGAAGTACCAACTAGGAGCGAACGAACCCCTCTCTCGGTATCTACTCTTGACACCCTCACGTGTCCTCCTCCCTCTGGAGTCGGAGGAAGCGAGCCAACAAAGGAGGAGGTCGAAGAGTTCAGGCTTTTCTGCAAATTCAGAAAGCTAAGAGAGATGGAAAAAACTCGAAAGAAGCCGGCGGCAGGATTGAGCGGGGTGGGGAAGACCCTAACATATTCCAGTGAAGAGGAAGAATCCGCAGAAGAAGTTTACAGAGAAGAAACGCCACCTACCCAAACTCGAGACGAAGAACGTCAAAAGGGGGGGTGAAACAGGAGAACGCTCCTCCCACAAAAAAGAAAGGCAGATACATCAACACCGTTCCACAAGCTCCCGGAGCTTTCGGTCGCCATTCACCGACGACATTAACGAGATACCCATTCCCCCGGGTTTAAAGGGGCCACGGGTAAAGTCTTACGACGGAACGGGCGATCCAGACGACCATGTAGCTAGCTTCCGATGGGCGGTCAAAATGATCCCCATGGATCCTAGGCTGTGGTGTCTCTACTTTGCCGGGACGCTAGAAGGTTCGGCGCGATACTGGTTGTCCAGTTTGCCCCAAAGGAGCATAGCCAGCTTTGAAGAGCTTGTCACACAGTTTTGCCACAGTTTCATACAACAGAAAAAATACCAACAACGGTCTCAGTCAATCATGGCATGTCGCCAAAGAGAAGGAGAATCCAACAAATCGTACTTCAAAAGGTTCAACGAACAAAGTCGAAAGATGCGGGTCAGGGAAGATTCTCTCATCATAGCAGCCTTCACGTATGGCCTACGAGAGGGAGAATTGTTTCGGGAATTATCCAAGAGAGATTTCGTCAAAGCAAATGACATGATTAATGTCGTGAACAAGGTCCTGAAGCAGGAAGAAGAAAGCGCAGAAAAGTTGCGTTTCGAGGCACAAGAGAAGAAGGGTACGCACGGCCCTAGCTCACACCGAACAAACGAAAGGACAAGATTCAACGGGAAATCTTACCACACTGGTGCTGGGAGGGGCTCGTACGGAGCGAAAGTAATGGAGAGAAGAACCCAGGGAGAAAGATACGGCCTGTACCGACAAGAAGCTTTCGCCACCGGAGAGTCCGGAAGATCACATGATGTAAGAACAACGAGGAAAAAATATCCGAGAGATCCTAACGCATATTGTGAGTTCCATAAAATCATGGGGCACACAACGGCGAGTTGCGAAAGCTATAAAAGGGAGAAGGAAGGAAAAGGAAAGGAGAAGATAGAGTCACACGCTGCAGAAACCCCGAAGTCAGGAACCGCGGCGTACAATACGGAGAGCTTTGCTTTAGAGGAAGACGGAGTGATTCCTCCGTCGCTCGGGAAAAGAAAAGGAGGGGTTGTGGAGTTCGGAAGGTCGGAACCCATCCCAGAGGGATATGTTGGGACGGAACCTTTGGTCATATTCGGAATCATAGCCAAAACCATGGTTCGACGAATATACGTAGATACGGGGAGTTCCTCCAATATCATGTACGATCACTGTTTTGATAAGTTGCCTTCGGACGTCAAAGCCCTTATAAAGCCTGCCTGCGCTTCGGTCATGGGTTTCTCTGGGCAGTCGGTGTGGCCAAAAGGAAAGATTCATCTCCCTTTGAGATTGACGGATTGGGAAAAACATCACGGTAAAACTATCTTGGCAGAGTTCATCGTCATAAAAGCACCTTCGAGATACAATGCCATTTTGGGAAGAACGGGAATGTGGCAATTCCAGGCCGTTCCTTCCACGTTTCATGGTCTGTTAAAGTTCCCGTCGGAAGATGGAGTGGTAACTGTTAGAAGCATGCATATGCCTCCGTTAGAATGTAACAGTGTGACCCACCAGGATAGCTGGACGGAACAAGAAGCAGCTCCTTCGGAGGAAGCGCAAGTCATAATCAATCCAAGTTATCCCCAGGTAACTGTTCGGGTCGGAGAGAATCTGCCCGCAAGCCTTCGAAGAGAGTTGGAGATGCTATTAAAAAAATACCAAAGGGTTTTCGCATGGGAAACGAAAGACATGAGTGGGGTTTCCAGGGAATTAACCGAACATCGGCTAAACGTCAATCCAGCATTTCCCCCGGTGAAACAGCCGAAAAGAGGAATGGCGGCGGAGCGAAATGAAGTGGTCAACAAAGAAGTAGGAGATTTGGTATCGGCGGGAGTCTTGCAAAGTGCGCAATACCCCGAATGGATAGCAAACCCTGTCTTGGTTAAAAAATCGGATGGAACCATGCGGATGTGTGTTGACTTTAAAGATTTAAACAAAGCGTGCCCGAAAGACAGCTACCCACTTCCGGAAATCGAGCAGAAGGTGGAATCTTTAGGAGGGTACAGATGGAAGTCCTTCCTCGACGCATACAAGGGATACCACCAAGTGCAAATGGCAAAAGAGGATGAAGAGAAGACAGCCTTCCATACAGCAAAGGGAACATTCTGCTACGTTAAGATGCCATTCGGCCTTCGGAACGCCGGAGCCACATATCAGCGCCTTGTAGATAAAGCTTTCGACAAGCAAATCAGGCGAAACCTAGAGGTATATGTTGATGATATGGTTATCAAGAGTAAGCAAGACGCCGACTTGATACGTGACGCAGAGGAAACGCTCCAACGATTATTGCAGATCAATATGAAACTCAACCCCAAAAAGTGTTCGTTCGGAGTAAGCGAAGGGAAGTTTCTGGGCCACGTGGTGACGATCGCAGGAATTCAAGCTAATCCGGAGAAGGTGGAAAGCTTGATAAGCATGAATACTCCAAGAACGGTTAAAGATGTTCAAAGCTTAAACGGAAAGCTAGCTAGCCTGGGACGTTTTCTGGCCAAGTCCGCCGAAAAGTCCATACCCTTCTTTAAGGCGCTGCATGGATGCACGAAAGGGGGAAAGGTAGAATGGACTGAAGAAGCAAATGAAGCTTTCGTTAACTTGAAACAACACTTAAGGACCCTCCCTACAATGGCAAGTCCGGTACACGAAGAACCTCTGATAGTATACCTATCCACTAACCGTGAAGCAATTAGTTCGATACTTATAGCCGAAAGAGATGGGGTTCAGGTACCAGTATATTTTATTAGTAGGGCGCTTCAAGGAGCAGAGTTAAATTATTCGACAGTAGAGAAGCTCATTTTGGCGTTAATATACGCTGTTCGAAGGTTGAAAATGTACTTTCAAGCCCACCCTATTATTGTGCTGACGAACCAGCCTGTTAAGAGTATTCTCCTTCAACCGGAACGGTCCGGAAGGATGACAAAATGGGCGATCGAGTTAGGCGAGTATGACATAGCTTTTAAACCCCGAACGAGTATCAAAGGGCAGGCTCTTGCGGATTTCTTAGTAGAAATGCCCGACGAAGAAGCAGTAATGAGTATAGAAGAAGAGCCCCGATCAGGTAGCGGGAGCGACTGGAAGATGCATACTGATGGAGCCGCCGGGGTAGATGGATGCGGGGCAGACATTGTCATCTCTGGGCCAAACGAGGAACGGATAACATACGCCCTCCGTTTTGACTTCAAGTGCTCCAACAATGAATCCGAATACGAAGCACTGCTAGCCGGCTTAAATCTAGCAAACAATCTGGGCATACGGACCTTGGAAGTGTACACTGATTCGATGCTAGTCGTTAATCAGGTGAATGGTGATTACGAAGCAAGGGAGGAACACATGAAAAGGTATTTGGCAAAAGTAAAGGAGGCAATGCAGAAGTTTGAAGTGGTTAAAGTCACTCAGGTACCCAGAACGAAGAACAAGGAAGCCGACGCACAAAGCAAAATGGCATCAATGCTATATTGCCACCTCACAAAAAAGGTCCTGGTAGAAATACTATCCAGACGAAGTATAGAGGAAGGAAAGGAAGAGGTGGCAGAGATGAATTATGGAAACGATTGTTGGATGACACCAATCCGGTGATATATCGAGTGCGACATTCTTCCGGATGATGCTCGAGAGCCAAGGAAAGTAAGGATTAATGCAGGGAAGTACACCATTAGAGACGGAAGGCTATATCGAAAAGGATACTCCACTCCTTGGTTAAAATGCCTGAATCAGACGGAAGGAGAAGCGGCCATCATCGAAGTACATGAAGGTTTATGCGGTTCGCACACCGGAGCAAGAGTTCTTACCCAAAAGCTACTTCGTCTAGGTTACTTCTGGCCAAAGATTTCTAAGGATGTGGAGGAGTATGTCAGGAAATGTCCAAGCTGTCAAGCCTACTCTAATATCCCAATTGCAGCACCTGTCAATCTTACGAGCATTCATAGCCCTTGGCCGTTCTGCCAATGGGGTATCGATATAGTGGGCCCGTTTCCGAAAGCTCCGGGAGGCTTAAAATTCCTAGTCGTTGCAGTGGACTACTTTACGAAGTGGGTCGAAGCATAACCGATGGCATGCATTTCGGGAGCGAACATAGTAAAGTTCGTTTGGAAGCAAATCGCTTGCCGATTCGGTCTTCCCCACATGATCGTTAGTGATAATGGCAAACAGTTTGCCAACAATCCGTTTAAAGGGTGGTGCGAAAAGTCGAGCGTTCGTCAGAATTTCACCTCAGTGGCTCACCCTCAGGCAAACGATCAGACGGAGGTTACGAATAGAACAATTGTTAAGGGAATCAAAAAACGTTTGGATAAGACGAAGGGAAGGTGGGTCGACGAGTTACAGAGCGTGTTGTGGTCATATCGAACGACACCAAGGAGTGCCACACAGGAAACACCGTACAGTATGACATACGGCTCTGAAGCAATCATACCTATAGAAATGATCATACCTTCTCCGCGAGTTGAAACCTTCCGTCTGGAGTGTAACGAAGAAGCACTAAGGCACAACTTAGACATTGTGGATGAAAGACGGGAGGAAGCCGCAGCACGACAATCCATGTACAAGGCACTAACAGAGTCATATCACAACAGGAAGGTCCGCCATGTTAGCTGTAAAGCCAGAGATTTGGTGCTTCGTAAGAACGAAGCTAGCCTTCGTCACACTTTGGGAAAGTTAGCTCCCAATTGGGAAGGTCCGTATCGAGTCAAAGAGGCCCGGCGGAATGGCTCGTACGTACTGGAAACCATCGCAGGATCACAAATCCCACGAACCTGGAATATGAGGAACTTGCGTAGGTTTCATTTTTAATTTCTATCACGGTAATTTTGTTTGTAAGCTGACGAATTTTGTTTGTATATGAGAATCGTCTCAAAAAACCATGTGTTTGGCAACTCAAGTAATGATATTAGCCTTTCGAGAAAGGCTTCGTAAAAGAATTGTGCAAATTTTTATTTCGTATTTTTTATCTTACGACTAAGAAGGAATAGAAATTAAAACGACGATTAAACGAAAAATGCTCATAGCTATGAGCAGGGTCTAGCAAACCGGAAGGTTGCCACGATCCTGCTACCGGACGAAAACCGGATTAACGAACGACATCAATCGAAACTTCTCTTTTCAAACTAGGTGGGGGACGCCCTACTAAGTAAGAAAGTACGAAACAACAATATTTTATACAAGCAAACGAAAAACCAAAAGAAAACATTTCATTCCAATTAATCATTCTGTTACAATACAAAGGAGTATACTCCCATTACAAAAGAAGAACAAACAAAACGGTCCTAATATCTAAAGATTAGGACGACGACCGGAACTCTCTCCAATGTCTTCCGGTCCGGAAGGTAGACCATCCACTAGCTTTTTCACATCATCCAAGCTGACAATACCCTCTTCTAGGGAGCGCAATGGGTCATAATCAGAAGCAACCAATTGATTGAATAGAGTCATGATGTTGTTTTCTGCATTAGGATAATTATGCACCAACAAGCAAGAACCAAGCAAATCCTGGTACTCCTTATGAGTATCCAGGCAACCCTGATAGCGACCTAAATTTATGCTCTCCTCCTGAAGGGCCACGTTCCGGTTAACAAAATCGTCGGAAGATAAAAAAAACTTGAATCATTCCGGAAATTCCCTTCTGCATCAACCACAAGAAATTTTCACGGTCTGCACCTGCAGACACCCTCTGATCTTCAACTTCACGGCTCAACGCTTCACGATCAGACAAAGCTTTAGCAAGTTTACTTTCCACCTCGCGAAACTGCAAATCCTTCTCAACAGCGGCACTCTCGAGCTCAGCAATTCTAGCTCCGGAGGAGTTCTGTTGTCCCTCTAACTCCTCGACTCGCCCCTTCAACAGAGCATTCTCCGCAAAAAGACGTTCGAACGACTCAGATAATTGTCTTTTGCTCTCGGCCTCCTTGGCGTAAAGAGATTTGCACTCCGACATCAGATGCTCCAACCGGCCTAAATCCAGGGTCTGGTCAGCAATCACTCGTTCGCGGCGGACATGGTGCTCCTGAAGCACGGATAGCATCTCGACAGTACTCAACAAATTATTCTTCATTTTGGCCAAAGTATCAGTTTCGGAAACCTCCCCCAGAGCTATAATTGGAGGAGGAGTCGGGGCGATCACAGGAGTAACGGGCGTCGGAGGCACAGTGGTTACATGGTGAAATTTAGGAGGAACAGCGAAGGAGCTGCTTCGGGTAACGGGAAGATCGATCTCAACGGCGTAGGAGCTTCTCAAAGGATCGGAACCAGTAGAAAGGGCAGTTCCTGTTTTGAAAAATCAAGAAGGAAAGCGTATAAGCATAAAGATCAAAAGGAGTATATGATAAACTGCACACACACGTACCAGTAAACGGAAGATTTGGAAGTGAAAATTGGCTCTTGGTAGGCCGAGGAGTATACAGGCTCCGGGCAGATAATGACGATCTGACGTTAGCACCAAGTAAGCGACTGCTGAATCGAGCCAAGGCAGATGACCGGGACGATACCGGGGGCAGTTTCGGAATCGGCACGGAAATGGGCTGTATAGTATCAACATCAATTATGGGAGAAGCAGTCGACGTAGGTCCCTCTTCAGAAGCAACAGCAGGGCTCTTAGATACGATCGAAGTCGAAACCGGAGCATCGGAAGTAATGGCGTCATCCGGTAAATCTGCGACAAAACATCAATAGTTTAAAATCGGAACATAGGAAAGTTACCTATAAAGTAATAAATTTCTTACCTTCTAAGAAAACCCTTCGACGTTTTGGGGAGGAGGATTGAACATCTTCGGCAGCGCTCCTCAGTTGAACCATTTTCTCCACGGATCCGGAAGGGTTTGCAGATCGCTTCCTCCGAAGCCTTTGCAAACTCGGTGGTGGTTCCGGAGATGCCACATCTTCAGCCCCAAGTTCATCACCGGTGGTGGGGTCAATCTCAACTCCTTGCACAACCACATGCCCTTCAGATCCCTGGAAGGACTCGGACGGTTCTCGAGTGACTTCAGAACTGACACTCTCCGTAGAAGGAGGAAGAAAAGGGGTCACCGGACCATCAATCACAGAAATAACACCCTTCGGAGGTTTACCTTTATCCATTTCTAAACGTTTCAGCAAAGACACAGGGCGACCGTTGATCTGCCAGATGGGGCGAATGTTCTGGCTAAGGTAAAACGGGCTCAAGTCAGCCATGCCCAAAAAGATTTCATCCGGATCATCCCAGATAAGCCTCGCCGAAGACAAACCCCCAATATAACTTTTCTCTTCAAGAGTGAGTTCTGGGAGAGGATCGGAGGGTCTTCTTGTAACCACCCCCCACGGTAAAACAACGTCATTAAAAGCAGATCTCTTCACGAAAAGAAACTCGAACTTCCAGTCATGAATAGAATCTTTCAAGCCCGAAACACACTCAACCTGCCCTTGACGGTGAGCAAAGGTGGCCCAGTCAGAACGGCCTGCCACTATGTAGAGGTACCAGAATAGCTTCACGGAAAGAGGAATCCCTAAAGCACGACATAGCATAATAAAACCGATGAGTTTCCGGAGGGCGTTGGGTGCAAGCTGTGCAATGTGTAGACCAAGGTCTTGCAGAACGGTTAATATGAAGTTGTCTACAGGAAAGCGAAGACCGCCGTGCAGGAACTGAAGGTAGATGGGTTCGTAACCTTCAGGAGCGGATTTTATGGTGTCATTTTCGCCCGGAATGCGAAGATCGAACTGCGGATCAATGTGGAATTCTGAAATAATTTGGGGGAGATCGGAAGTTTTTAAAGAACAAAAAGTGTTCATCGCGGTGCGTACAGATCGGGCAGATTTGTCAGTTTTCTCTTTTTCCTTGTCTTTCCTCATAACGTCAAGAAACCAAAAAGAGAAAAGGGGGAAGAAAGGAGAGCGTGGTAAGAAGAGATGAGGAGACTGCAACGAAGGGAATGAAGTATATATGGAGACGGAATGTCAAAGGGCGCCTAGGATATCTTAAAAGAACCTAACGGTCGAAACGTCGCTTCAACAAACAGTAATTTTTTGAAAAGTCCTCTTTCTAACGGTAACTCTGCAAAGCAATCCGTAGCGATGATTAAGGAGTTTAGTCAAAACAAGATAACTACGGTTAAATCTTGTCTTAACTAGAGGGACTTAATAGTGTATCACATCTCTTCGACATTGCATGCCCAAAGGCATGCAAGGTGATAAACTCATCACAAGCAAAACGACGACGTCTAAAGAAAGGCTCGAGGACATGGGAAACGTAAGCGGGTCTTCGGGGTCGCCCACGTGCGCATTAAATGCGAAACGGCGCAGGAGCGTGCAACGGGCTTTTACCCCGCAGGTAATAGAGGTTCGGTTGTTTGGTTTATCCGGAGAATATTAACAACAGGCGGACCAAAGGACGAACCTTCAAACATCCCGCCAAAACCCTTCGTCCATAAATAAGAGACCTTCAGGCCGGTAAGATACACAATACTGACTCTATCACCTCATTACTCCCTTCACATTTACTCTTCATAATTCATACCAACCAAGTCACTTTATATTCAATACATTCGATCGTTTCAACCTCCTAAATACGAATACTAACTTAGGCATCGGAGTGTCTTCACGAGGTGACCCTCGTGAGGCTTCTGACTTAGGGTCTTTTCGTGTTTGACTCACAGGTTTCTGGACGGAACAGCGTATCATTCGTCTACGGAGAAATCAGGTTTCAACAAATAAAATACGAATTCTTGTCGTGTCGTGTTCGGGTTGAGAAAAAAAAAATTCATGTCGTATTGTGTTACCCAAAAACACGAACAATAACACGATTTGACAGCTCTATGACCGACTCATTACATATAACTTATAACTCGGATCAACTCATTTACTCATTTGCCTTTAAACAGATCGAAAACGTCACCCCTAAATACAACTATTTGGTAAAACTAAAACTACATACATCTACCGTAACAATTCATCAGTTCGTTAAAGTATACAGTTTTCTTATTCAAACACAACAATTACAAGGAAAATGCATCTCCTGATTCAGAGACCTCTGCAACGGATATCCCTCTTATATCAACCTTTAACCATATAATGTATATGTATATACTTGAGTGATCCAACACTTGCTTATTTCAATTCTTGCAACCCTAAATAATAATAAATGAAAAAGACCACATGTGCCAGTCACATGCACCGATTAGCAAACACTCATTTCCTTGGTCACCACAAGGTTATCCGCCACCTGGTCATCTAGTAACTGATTTGGTGGTGCTTCATCCATTATTGACTCGATTATATCTTTTGTATTTAAAAAACTCGGTTGGTTTGTTGAAGATAACATTCTTGCCCACATTCTATCTGTTATTACAACTTTGTTTTGCTTCTCTGTAATTCTCTACAAAAATATAGATTAAAAAAAAAGTCAAAAAAGGAATGTGTTTTTGAGGGTTATAATTGTAATTTTTCAAACTTACATAAAATGGTAGGTAACATTCTCTACCATGGACCGGGCCCACAGTGAACCCGGTGTACCCAGCCATGGCTCCATGAACAGCACTTTGAGCGAGAAGTGTGCTGTAAACGTTATCTGATGCATTACTTGGAACAGCTCTAATCATGTATGTAGGATCTGTTAAAAAAAACATAAAATTCATTTAAAATTAAAAAAATATCTTTCTTGATAAACATTATTGCTAATATTCAGTTAAAAAAAAAAAAAAAAAAAAAAAAAAAAAAAAAACTTAGTTACCTATGTATTTAAGGTTGATCTCCATATCTGTCTGTTTTTTGAAATGACCCTGCAGAAAAATTGGTTGGTTAAATTACGTGGGCTGTAAATTATGCATAAATGTTTGTACTTTTGTATCTTACCTTAATCTTTTGAGATAACCACAAACCAATATCATTCAAAAGTTTGTTTCCAGAAGCATCTTTGTCATCGGTTAAGCTTTCAGCAACAAGATCTTGGCCTGCACCTTCTGCTACAACAATAACCATATGACCATTTTCTTTTATTCTTTTTTCTATATATTCAAAAAGACCCCCTGGTCCTTCTAGATAAAAAGGTGATTCGGGAATTAAACAACAATCAACATCTCTACTTGCAAGTGTCGCGTACATTGCAATAAATCCTGCATCAATAATTTAAATAAAGATTATGTGGCAATAAATTTAATTTAAAAGAAATAAGATTATGAAATTGGAAGTGAAAGTTGTAATAAACTTACCACTATTTCGTCCCATTAACTTAACAAGACCGATACAATTTTCATTACTCTCAGACTCAACATGTGCAGCATTAATAGCCCGTTGAGCCTCTTCAACAGCAGTATCAAATCCAAACGATTTATCAATAATCTGTAGAAAAAAAATATATCAGCATCAAAAGTTTAAATGACCAAAGTTAATTACAATAAAATTGCAGAGGACTAAAAGCGACAAAAATCTTAAATCAAGTACCGGAATGTCATTATCAATAGTTTTTGGTATACCAACAACCGCAACTTTAAGACCCCGCCTTCTAACTTCCTGAAAAATAAATAAATATTTTTCTATCAATTTAACGGATTATTTAAAAAATAAATAAATAAAACACCTAATTTTGTATCAACTTAACGGATTATTTAAAATATAAATAAATAAAACACACCTCATAAATAGCAGACGCCCCTTTTTGTGTTCCATCTCCTCCTATTATATATACCTAATATAAACAAAGCCGTTATCGTTTAAATATGTCACAAAATGTAAATGCAAAAAATAATTGTGTTATCTAACCTGATTAATTCCTCGGTCTTGAATACTATTGACTATTTTATTATTATCATAACCACCTCTTGATGTCCCGATTATTGTCCCACCTCGTTTATGAATACCGTTAACCACTTTAGTTGTTAATGGTATTGTATTTCGGGAGTAAAAACCCCTGTATCCTCCCTGCATATTTATTAACATTTCATAAATATATAAACGTAATTTTTAAATGAAGAAAAGTAATGGAAATGAATTTTTTACTCACTTCAATCCCTTCAATTCTTGTAACACCATACATGTCATGTAAGCTAGCCACTATTTCTCTAATCACGGTGTTTAAACCGGGGCATAGGCCCCCACATGTCACAATACAAGCGTGAACATCATCTGACTTAAAGTAAACCTAAAAAAAAGTAAATTGCATCATGTAATTTTCTAATATGTAACATTTTGAATTTTTTTTACCTTTTGGCGGGGTCCAGCACGACGAAAATGTGTGCCTCTAGGACTATTAGCATGAACAACAATCTATAAAAAAAGAAAAAAAATGGATGACATAAGAACATATAACTAACTAACAATCAAGAATTATATGAAACTGAAAGGAAAATGGCAAAGTTCTGACCTTTTGAGCAATAGTGTCATCCGTATGGACAAAATATTGCCTAAGAAAACATAATAACAAGTATTTAGAAATCAACTATATGCTAAATTTAACCATGAAAATTATGTGGGGAACTTTTTAAAGTAGTATAATTATCAACTTACTTAACGACCGCGTATGCAGGATTATCTTGTAGTGGATTAGGATAAGTCTGCAACAAATCATACAAGTAATATAATTTAGATACACTCAGTATAAAATTGTTAGTTCATAATTAGAATCATCTGCAAGTCTTTAAACTAAACTCCCAAGCCTTAAACAAATCATGGTGACATGGTCAAGAAGAGATTAATAAATTTTATAGTAATCAGATGAAATATATATACAATAATAATAATAACGACTCTTCATCACATCAACAAAAATTCAAATTCAAATTCAAAATTCAAGCTAATTTGCTTAACCGATTCAATAAATTTAAGCAAAATCTAACGAATTTTTGGTGTGTGTGAGGAGAAAGGGATATAGCTTACTGGAAGATGGGGGATGTAATCAGTCAAATGAGGAACATCTTCAAGGACATAGCCATGGTTGCCGGTGACAACTTTCGGTTGAGATTGATCGCTGGTGACAACCTTCGGCGGTGTACCCATGTATGAGGAGCTAACTTAACTTTAGCTTTTTGGGTTATCAGTATTCCGATTACGATTCTTATCACTGCTTAAGTTGAGAGCGCCGATTGAAGAGCTGTTAATGCATTAATGATTGAAACAAAAACTTTTAAATTTAGCTAATCAACATGACTCCAAATTTGAATTGATCAGGAAATAGCAGAGGGACGCCAAATCAGACTGAATTTAAGTTTGATCTTTTGACACATCGTTGAATTTTGACTTTGAAACAATTGATTGCATGCGTTTTTCGGATGTCATGTGGAGGTGTCTATTTATGACGAAGAATATAAATTTTGAAGAAATTATTAGAATTTTATGAGCGGTTTATAGAATTAAGAATTTCATGTGACTAGTCAATTACAGTGAATGAAAGTGGATTTTTGGAAATGGCAGTCGAGGGCTTCAAGTTTTTGAGAATATCGATTTTGGTGAACTGTTAACAAGTCCTTGAGAATGTTCATTTTAGCCCTCTTAGTCTTGTAATTGACCTTAATCACTTTTTAGTTTTGTTTGACATTTAAGTGGGGTTTTTTCTTATAGTAAACCTAATTTCACCACAAGGTTTTTGTTTCTCTGTTTACTCAAAATGATTTATGCATAGAACGGTGAATCCGTGCTTTGTAGAGCGGTTATACACATTTGTATGTCTAGGATTTTTATTCACGAACCATTATTTTTTTTATTATTATCCAAAGTAGGCTTTTATTTATGTCAGCAACTATAAATTCAGGGTTTTCCAAAGTAGGCAATAATGAAGATCCATAGGAATAAACTATAGCGAAACTTAGCAAAACCCTATATTTAGAAATCGTTGTTAGATAGAACTTTAATTAATATAATAACTTCAAAGTCAATAAGGTATCCATTTCGGCCTTTCGGGTATTGAAAAACAGTAAATTATTCTTTTGTGGTGCCAAATTTCTGGAATCTTCTCGTGGTCATGCAGTATATTCCATTTTCTCTTATTCTTATCCTTGTTACATCCAATTGCATGCCATTTTTCACCTTTATATTTTTTAGTAATATAAGATAGAACCACAAATATAATAATATTCTGTATAATATTTGGTTGTTTATATTGTTGTGGAAAAAATAGTTGGATCACGTAAAAAGAGGTGGCAAATGTGTGAGGTAGACGTATTGGTAAAAGTATTTTTGAACTATTAGGTTATATTATCATTTTTACACTTTATAGATAAAAACATAACCTAAAACAACTAACTTTATAAGTGAACTAGTAGACATATCGGTAAGACGGTAACATAGTCATGTACTTTTAAGAAGGGGCCAAAAATGTTAGGTCAGGTTGAATTAACGAGCATACTTTTTTGTCCATTTATTAAAAAGTTAATAGATATTTACAAAGCAAGTTATGACTACGAAGCATATCATAGTAATTTATTATTTATTTTATAAAAAATACAGACCAATGTGTTGTTTGGTAAGCCTCTTAATGATTTAGTTAAGAGGACAACCTTTTAATCGGACAGATTCAAGACGTTTGGCAAGGCCTCTTAATCAGCCCCTAAATAAAAAATTGAACATGTTTAGCCTCTTAATCGGACAGATGTAAGAGTAAATCTGAATCATTCAGACATCTGCATAATTCAGAATCAGATGGTACCAAACACCTAAGAGGTTGTGTATATAAAAATTACATTTTGAGTTACTATATATTGACCCGTTTTGTTTTTTTAGAGCTTTGTAAATTATATCATTTTTAAACTTTATATCGTGTTAATAACTTTCTGAAATGATCGGGTCCGAATCCGCCTAGCACACTTTTTTTTGGACGGGATCTATTCATATAAAATACAGCCAAAACATCTAACTCTGTGCAACCAAAACAAAATTAAATATGTGATCAGTGAGATTGTTATAACTACGTTTGTTTCATATGCCCACACTCCTCGTATATCTAGAAAAGATAAGTTCATAAAACACATTCAGATTTAGTGTTTTTCTAATAAAAATATAGATGACTAACTATATAAGAGGGTACTTCTTTTTTTTTTTTTTTTTTTTTTTGCTAATTATATAGAAGTGATAGATTTAATAAGATGATTCATGATCTCCGTCCATTTAAAAGGTCTTATTCGATACGTAGCAAGGCCCACGGGCAACTTGTTGAGGTCACAACACACGGGGATCTCCAGAAAGCTTTACAATTATCGTTTCATGATTTACATAATCTACCTCGAAGTTTGAACGTATTACAAAAACATCCTCCAACTCCTAAAATTATTAGTTGAAATTTATATAAACTAGTCTATAATCTATAATAAATTACGGGCGACTTATAAAATTTTCCTAATTTTATACTATTTTACTTCTTTAAAAATACTCTAATTCATTGAAAATTTTGAATGTTAAGAATACTTTCGGAGTTAAAACAAATACTATTAAATATATTGTTATAATTTTTTAGTGTGGCAACCATTCCGTTTATGCGATTATTTAAAACAGGTTAAACATCCGTAAGTCCAACCAAGAAAGACATGGGAATTTTAGGCATCAGATTCTTCTTCTTCTCTTACTTACAATATTTCGAGTTGGATAAATCATAAATAGATCGCTCCTCAGAGTAAAGAATTAAGGTTAAGTGTACAGTAAAAAACTAAAGTTAAATGTACTTAGATTTTTCAGAGAATTCCAAGTATTCGGGTTTAAATTTGTCAGACCTTATACTTCCTCCAATTCAAAATAAGTGATACACTTTGAGTTTCACAGTTTTTAAGGCAAAAGATTATAATGATAATTAGATTAGATTAATTAGATGGTTAGTGGCAAAATGGGTCCCATATTTTTTGAATAAAGTGAGGTTAATAATGTTTAAAAGTAAAAAGTAATGGTAAATGGGTCATGTCACTTTGTTAAAATATATAGTTAGTGGCCCACTTTTTTTGTCAAATAAAGTAATTTTTCAAAGTGTATCACTTATTTTGAATCACCCTAAAAAAGAAAGTGTATCACTTATTTTGAATCAGAGGAAGTATGTAACATATATCCCCAGAGTTCAAAGCAATAGATTAACCTAGTATCTTCGAGTTTCAACTAAAACCATGATGAGGGTATTAGTAGTTCACAACTTTAATCGAAAGATCTTGATTTTTTTATCTTACGGGACAACTTGGCCCGTGCGATGCACGGGCATTGTTCATGTAATGAATTATTATTTCGAAAGTAAAACGTATACATTGTTTTTGTGTCACGGGCGAAGTACAAAATTATATTCACTAACATGTTTAGCTTTAATTGTGGCTACTTTACTAAATAAGCAAAGTGTGACGGAGAATAAGATAAAGTAATACAAAAAAAGTTATTCATAACATAGAAGTTATACTACGAAAAAATTTATGCTTTATCTTGTACAAAAACAACTATAAATGAACGACGATATATCTTCATTATAATAATTTATTAATCTTATTTATGACAAACTATACATGTGTTTATCAGTTATAATTATCTACCAATAATTATTTTAAAACTCTAGATATGTAGATTATTAGTTTATATTATAAAATGGTTTTTATTACTTATATTAATTTACTAATAATTAATGCAATGCTTTTCATATGACAATTTGAATTTATTAGTCATAATTATTTCTTCAATTTTTAAATATATTAAACAATTATATTTAAATGTACTTCTTTTATTATAAAATGGTTTTATTACTATATTAATTTACTAATAATTATTTCAAGACTTTTCATATGACAATTTTAGTTTATTAATCACAATTATTTCTTATTTATTTTTTTGACCAAAATTCAACTTTTATTTATATTAAATAAATGTAATTAAATGCTACATCAGTTTAGACATTATTTCACGACTTTTGATATGAAAATTTGGTGAAGTTATTAGTTTTTTTTTTACTACAACAATCTTTTTCATTACTGTAATTTATTAATCATGTTTATAACAAACTATGAATTAATTTATTACTCATAATCATTTTCTAATAATTATTATGTTAATATATTAAACAACTATAATTAGATGTACTTTTTTTAATTATCAAATGGTTTTTATTACTTATATTAATTTATTAATAATTAGTTTAAGACTTTTCATATGACAATTTTAGTTTATTAATTATAATGATTTCTTATTCATTTTTATGACCAAAATTCAAATTTTATTTATATTAAATAAATGTAATTAAATGGTACATTAGTTTAGACATTATTTCACGACTTTTGATATGAAAATTTGATAAAGTTATTAGTTTTTACTATATTTTTTTATTACATTAATTTCTTATTTTTATGACAAAACTCAACTTTTAAATATATTAATTTATTTATATTTACAAATATATAAGTGAGCACTTATATGAAAATGAATGATCTTGTTTATTATGAACTTTGCTACATATTGATTATTAAAGTAATGTACAATGTGACTTGCCTTCACCTCCGATCGTAATTTATTCCTTTTGTTTTCCCGTTTGCATTGTCATCATGTATTTTGTTGCCCAACGATCGTATCGTCAACCCACATGTTTAGCTTTTGGTGTGTGTTAACACTTGAGTATAAGATATAATAAAAGAATTAGACGATATAATCAAAGAATTAGACGATATAATCAAAGAATTATGAGGAACTGAATGATACCGATTTGAGTATAAGATATTGTGTAATCATCAGAGTAACACTGCTGGAGATAGTCGATCCTACAAAATAAACAAACTTAAATTAAACAATGTATCATTACACAAAAATCACTTAAAAACATAAGACATATTTGATTCATGAATTCACCAAAATGAAATTCATAATAGGAGAATATATGAATGAGATTAACAACCTAACTTACCTATTTATACTAAATAATTCATTTTTAGTTTGTATGAAAAATTATAAATTAATTAATACTTTTAATATGTGTCTTTACATTTGCTAGAAACTAAAACCTATATATTAAATATAACAATTTAATCTATCTTTAAATTCAACTTCATTTTTAAAACTCATTTTTTATATGTATATAGATACGTATGTGAAACAAGTTGTTACACTATCAAACAAAAGAAATGGATAAATTCTATTTATTTGGTTTCATCTATCTCAACCAAACGTAATAGTTGATAATGAATAAAAATAATAAAAAATAATTTATACGAATTAAAAAGTTGCAAATATTGTGTTGACTTTTCTCCAAAAACTCTGGATACGTGAACGTTTACATTTCTTTGAATTTGTTAAATCACACGTAATATTTTAAAACTTAAAATCAGCCTGAGAAAAAAAAATGCATATTTAACCATATATAGGTCAATCATTGTATACTTCCCGAAAGGCATTCTTCACGCTTTTCGTGGGAGGGCTGCGGGTAAAGCCCCTAATACCATCGATTTAATTTTTAAACGAGGAGCTGACCCGTGAATTGTTGAGTTATCACTTATCAAGATACATATTATACTTATACACTACTCGTAACATTTATCAATTTTGTTACGAAGTACACAAAAAGTACCAATATCCACATAAATACCTTAAATATTTTTCGACATAGTGAAGCAAACCTACTTACGTTGAAACCGCCATCATTATGCCAATGACATCAATTTAAGAAAGTCAACTGACAATGAACTTAAATCACTATTAGTACCGGACTTAGACTTATTATTCTTCTGTAATAGCCGATATATACATAGAATAGATAAATGTGAATATTTGAATGTATAAGAGATATCTCTTCCATATTTATAGGAGTTTCTAAATTTCTCCAACCTAATTAAAACACAATTTCAACGTTCCATTAAAACTTTCCAATGCGATAATGGTAAAGAATATGCTAACAACCAATTCCAATATTTTTGCAATAAAAATGGCATGCTCTTTCGTTTTTCTTATCCTTATACATCTTCTCAAAACGGAAAAGCCGAACGCAAAATACGATCCATAAATAACATCATACGCACACTTCTTGCCCACTCTTCCGTCCCTCCATCCTTTTGGCATCATGCTTTACAAATGGCCACCTACTTGCTCAACATTTTGCCTAGCAAGCTTCTCAACTCCTCCACACCTACCACCATCCTCTACAATCGTGTCCCATCTTACAAACATCTCCGCGTTTTTGGTTGTCTATATTACCCGCTTTTCCCATCCACCACCATTCACAAATTAGAAAAACGATCATCTCGTTGTGTCTTCCTAGGATACCCTTCGAACCATCGGGGGTATAAGTGTTACGACCTTGAAACACGAAAAATTATTCTATCTAGACACGTCATCTTCGACGAGTCGATATTCCCCTTCACCAAACTCAGCACACCAAAACCATCATATGATTTCCTACACCATGACATCCATCCGTCCTTTCTCTATCCATCATCCTATAATGATATTCCACCGACAGAGCCTTCCACAACCACACCTACGGTCCAAATACCACCACCTAACACCGCCACTCCAAACCCTCCTCGAACCACCACTTCGTCCACTACCAACCCGGTGAAGGTTTCATAGACACTGATTGACCACAAGGGTCAACCTCCTATTCACTTGGTTCGAACCACACTGATCAAGAACATGAACTTGTTCTTGACCGGTTAAAACCAACTAGCTGATTTAATCCCTAAAAGCGGAACTGAGATTAAACCTAATCCTTAAACCCTAAAGGATTGGGATCTTGGAAATCTAGATTAGATTAACAATGGAAGAAACCTTGTACAAAATCCCAAACACACACACACACACTTGTGTGTGTTTCGACCAACACCAAAGAACCCTAGGGTTCTTTGGTCGAAATCGTCCAAGAGGGGAGAAGAGAGAAACGGGTTTTCTCAAAACATACCTTGTTGTTTGCTTAAGATAGATCCACTGATGATGAACAAATCGAGCGATCTTCTAGTTGATCTAAGCAATGAACTTGATCTTCGAATCTTCAAGACTTGAAGAACACGAAGAACACGAAGAACGAAGAACACCAAGAACTTGGTGATGCTCTAGCTCGGCCGAAACCAAGGGAAGAGGGGGAAGGAATTTCGTGTGGGGTTCAAGGGGTTTTAGGGTTACCATAAGCCTCTTATTTATAGATAAATAAGTTGCACTTAGGACCCTCTAGTTTAATTAAGATCAATTACTTAATTAAACTTTCCTTTTTACGTTTCCTCCCCTTATAGTTTATTGTTCTTTTATTATTGCACTTAACTATTAAATGTCTAGTATTATACACTTAATATATATTTCGTGTATATATAAATATATATACGAAATATATACTTTGTATTAATACTTTTAATAATTAATTATATAATAACTTTTATATAATTTCTACAATAATATTATCCAATTACTATATGATTTAATAGCTTTAAATCATATTATGGATAATCTATAATTAACACATTGTATATTACTCAACTAGTAAATGTACAAATACTTGTATTAATTAGTTAGTTAAACTAATCTAGTAATAAGTCAAACTTGACTTAATACTTAACTTGATTCATAATGACTATTATGAATCACTCCTCTTCGTAGTATCATTGCTTATCTTGCTCGTATTACATGCACTCACCGGTGTGACCCTTAAGTGTTTCGTAGGCATGGATGTATCATCATAGGTTGACTAACTGTGCACATAAATCCTTCAGACTCCCACTTGTGCAAGTTTGTAACTTTTGTCTTAATGATACGAGCTACAGTGGCCTTCTAGATGGGCATGTAGGTAACCAACCCCATAAAAACAGCTTACGTAACCCAGGTATAGTTTCTTGAAAAATTCTTTAATAGCGTCTCC
Organism: Calendula officinalis; assembly: GCA_963853835.1. Classification (NCBI taxonomy): domain Eukaryota; kingdom Viridiplantae; phylum Streptophyta; class Magnoliopsida; order Asterales; family Asteraceae; genus Calendula; species Calendula officinalis. Next base: position 20,650,247 of record OY970832.1, read on the forward strand.
TAGTAAAGAACACTCTGTCTCTACTTCTTGGGCAACTATGTTAGGTTTATCCCTTGCAGCACGATATTTGTGATAACAAATACGAGCATGGTAGAATATATCAACTCCTGTATTCGAAATCATTTAATGACTTCTTGATTAAAACTGTTGTGATAAACGACAAAGAACAAATCAGTTCGTTTGGGCATGTCCATGCACTTTCTAGTTATCATCATGTCAAAGGACCCATAAATATCTCTCCTAAAAAAGAGGTGCAATTACCATCTTGTTATATTTCGATTCAAAATACAAATTCCTTTGTACCCAGTAAGGCCTCGTATGACAACCATATTTCAGAATTGTGTAAGACGAACCAAAGCACATTAGTCAATGTATCCCAAACCAAATACCTCAGGCTTAACGACAATCCTAGTGAATAATACTTTTGAACGTTTCAACCACGAAGTATTATCACGGTGGTCAATCCAATATTCGTCGAGCTCCAACAGAATATCACCGATATTTGGTTTACACAAAACTTGTGTAACTATCTTCGAAGAACTTCGAATCTACCACCAAATACCGCGATGACGTTAACGTCCCATCGAGGTTCCCACCAAGACGAGTAGTCACGGATTTATATCTTTTGAATAAATGGACTTTTATTCATGGATGTTTGTAAAACATACAAATTCTGAATAACAATGATACTAACTCGTGTATTATTCCTCACTGGACATAGATACTGAATTATTACTGGATCATTACTTATTCTTTGCGTTTGTGTTGATCACTTCAATAACTCTTAATTGTAACTTTTATCACTAATTACAATTAGTCATTTCTATTAAACTAAAGACATAAGACGAGTATCAAGAATACTATTACTTTTGTCTTTGCTAGATTTTGTTCTTGTAACGTTCTAGAACATATTCTAGTCTTGACTTTTTATATGATTCGGTAAACGTGGGAGGATTGGAAAAATTACTCCTTTAGTTTCTTGAATCTTATAAAACTTGCCTTGTAACTAAATCTCTTTTAGCTACTTGATTTGTAGATATTCTTACTAGTTAAAGAAAATTTCCTTAAATGATTAACATGTTCACTGGAATGTGAACACCCTATTTAGATATGCAACAATTAATCACAAGACTTGTGATCACGCTATTAGGTTTGCAATAATCTAATTACTGATCATTTATTTCTCTTAACTCTTTGGCTAACGACTTGGTAAAAACTTGTTGTTAATGTCCTAACTAACTTTACTATATTCATCAGTACCTCTAGTGAATATGTTAGTCATAGCTCCCACTAAATTTTATGGAAATTAAGCATCACTTAAACTACTTCTTTTGACCTAGTCAAAACTTATAGTTTAACCCTTTAAGAATTAATCAATTATCAAAGTCATCCTTTGGATTTGCGAATATCCAACATTCCTTTTGAGGGAACCGTGACTTTCATTGACTACTGTATCCAACAAGTGTGAAATACTTGAAACGATACTTCCAATTCTTAAGTGTATTAGTATCTTTTAAAAATTTTATTTAATGCCAAAGTCATTTCTTGGATTTCTCAAATATCCATTATTCCTATTAGGGAATTATGACTTGATTAAATATTGTACTTATTACAAGTTTAAAAGACTTGCAACAATACCTTTTAATTCTTAAATACTTTAATATAGTTTGTCTCTTTTAAGAGTTCATTTAATGTCTAAGTCATCTTACTTGGATTTTACGAATATCCAGTTATTCCTATTAAGGAATTATGACTTCATTAAATTCCTTTATTACAAGTATAAAAGACTTGTAATAATACTCTTTAAAGTCTATCTTGATTATATCCAATATAATCATACTATATTAATATTAACACTTTGAAACTTACTATCATAAGTAACCATTACTTAAGATGTTTCAACTAGGTTCAATAACTTTTGAACCTTATGCTTTTCATAAAATCTCTTAAATACTTTAGAAGAAAAACTTCTAATTTCTAGTATCTGAGTATTGAGTGAGCTTCTAGAACATTATTTATTACACAATAATCAAACAAGTATAAATCATGAAACATAAAGTAAATCAAAACTTGACTTACAATCTAGTCATAAAACCTTGACTAGTGTAATCATCACACATGCACACACATAATATAATTCAAACATGGATTCTTTATTAAAACCAAATAAAACTTGCTTTAATCATAAATAAAAAAATTATCCAAACAATAAAATAAAATTATTTTTACTGAATCCATAAAAGTACTGAATTATAAAACTTGGTGCTCGTGGGATCACCATCTCATGCTGGTCACGTTCACTTTCCATCCCCTCCTGCGATAAACGATTGCAAAAGTTAGATTACTCGTAATGTACTTTACAAGTATCTTAAAAATGATTAAGAAGTGTGGTTGTGTTACCTGAGGAACTTGCGTTTCCTCCAACACCACTTGCACCTTTTGGATTGGTTTTACCCTTTCCTTTGCCACCATGCCCTCTTCTCTTCTTGCCACAACCACTGCTATTACCGATCATTAGAACATCCTTAGATTTGGTCCCCAAACTCAATTCAGCTGTCTTGAGCATGGAATGTAGCTCAGCAATGGATTTCTCCATATTATGCATATTGTAGTTGACTACAAAAGGCTTGTAGTCATCAGACAACGAATTGAGTATAGTGTCTGTTGCCATTTGCAACGGTATGGGGTGACCAAGTCTAGCCAAGTGATCCATGTGTCCTTTCATTTTCATGACGTGGGCACTCATCGGCGTTCCTTTGACCATCTTGCAAGAGTTGAAGGCTCGATTGATGTCGAACCTCTCAGTGCGAGCTTGCTCTTGAAATGAATCCCTAAGTTGCTGGATCATCTCAAATGCAGGCCCATCCATGAGTCCTGCTTGTAATTCTGGACTCTTGGTTGCGAGCATCAAACAGCTCACATCGAGCGCATCACTGACATGCTTATCATAAGCTTGCCTTGCTTCAGCTCTAGCATTAGCGGCGGGGACATTAGGTACTGCTCTTTCCAAGACATAACACTTTCTCTCATGCCTGAGCACAATGCGAAGATTGCGTTCCCAGTTGATAAAGTTTGACCCAGTCAACTAGTCTTTTTCGAGGATTGAGCGAAGCGAGAGATTACTGGTACTTGTCGTTGTGGTTGTTGCTGCCATCTACAAATCAAACCCAGTTTAATTAGTAATCATCAATAAACATTCTCTAAAACATATTATAAACCCATAATTAATATTTTAGGCCTAGGATCCATATATCACATTCTCGCCGCAAGGTTTGGGCACTTCCCGACGAGACATGCTATTTCTGGTAGGTAACATCCTTACCGATCGTATCAAGACTTGACACGATTCCTAGGGGTCGTAGAATCTTTAGACTTATAACTTATTACAACTTTGTACAATCTAGTTGTACATTTCTAAGTTAGTAATAAAGTCTATTATGTTTATTCTACTCAAGTACTTTTTGGGCCGGGACTCCCGATTATCACCAAAGTAGATCAGACCATCTAAGACAGTGCAATGTTCTGCGCCGGGACTCCCGTATCACAGAACCTTACGCACCCTAACACTCGCAATGATTTGAATCCATATCTAAGGTTCTTTATCCTTACAATATGAATATCGTTTAACAAGTGAGGTGTTCCATTAGGTGGATAGTACTTAGATCTAAGATTTTCTTGGGTTTATTTAAGTCTTGAACTAAACTTAAACCTTATTCCAATCTTAGTCCTTGTTTAAAATGTGTGACTTGTGAATTCAAGAATTCAACAAGACACCTTTTTAAAACTTAAGAACTTTTCTTAAAACTTATAGTTTCAAGAATTGCGTGACTTATATGTATACTTAAAACGAGGTGTACAAAACGTATCACTAGGTTTTATGGAAAACCTTATCTAGAGTAAAACTTACTTGTTTTATCTTTCTTAAAACTTATGTTAAACTTTTAATGCTTTTACGATTCATAGACTTGAATCATAAACCTAGTTTAACACACCTAGTTTTTCATATGTTTAATAATGAAATCAAACATTTGTTTTGACTTACTAGATTTCACCAAAACTTATGTCTTAGCGACACACTTATAAACGTTGTGATTTTTCTTGTGTAGCTCCCACTAGCTCCAACAATCATGATGGAACTTAAGCTAACACAATCACCGGTTTATACTTGGTGAAACTAATAAACTTATTATATAAAGATTATATACAATAATTCTTAATTTGTTTAAACCTTTCTTACATTTAACTCAAACTAGTTAAATATAGGTTCTAATGTTATCTTGTTATTTATTCTTTGATCATTAATCTAGTATCTTACATGACTTGTAAAATACTTATATTATACTTGTATAATTACTAGTTATAATAACCTATAACTTTATACATCTTATAATACTAATATATAACTTTGTATATTTCTAGTTCATCATATAATCTCAACTTGTACAATTTCTAGTTATAATGAAATCATAACTTTGTACTTTCTAGTCTTAATTATATAATGGACTTATACAATAACTAGTTATATTATTTAGCCTTTAAGATCAAAATAACATTATCTTTTAATGTTCCATTTAATCTTGTATTTAATATATATATATATACATAATTATTTTCTTTTAAAATAAACTTGTAATCATTCTAATAAGAATATTACATCTAATTTATATGTATTTTAACTTGAACTAATTAAAATACGTATAAACTACTTTATCTATTAAAATTCATTTTACCTTAAAAAAAACCGAAATCTCTATATATACATAAATAAATACATCTTGTTAATATTTTGAACTAAAAATTAACACTTCTTTTAATCCTTATTAATTAAACCCTAATCTTGTTCTTGATCAATCAAAACTAGGATTTTGACTTTCTTGATCAAAAACATTATTTATCAACAATTAATTCTAATCAATCCTATTTAAACAATAAATCTTGTTTAAATTCTATGATAGATTATAACCCTAATAAATTTATCTAAACTTTTTAATTTAAACCTTATAGACAATAAACGTTGTCTAGATTTCTAGGTTTAAAGAACTAGTCTTTAATAAATCTATTAAGATAATAATTAAACCTATTAAACATGAACTTGTTTAATTATCTAGGTTTTAGATTATTATCCTAATTAATTCTTTTAAATCATTAAACTTAAACTAGTTTAATGTTCTAGGGTTCTAGATTACATCTAGGGTTTTTCGGAAAAATCCTTAAAGTCTAGGAAACTCTTCCACCAATTAAACTAGGCTAGTTTAACAAACTTGGTGTCCAAGAAACCCCTTGATCACGAAATCTTAAGAAAAGGAAAGAATCCTTTTTGATCAATTAAACCAAATCTTGGTTTAACATACTTGATCCTAGATTTGGAAGATCATGTAATTAAGGAAAGAATCCTCTTGATCAAAATTTTTGACAATCTTGATCCTAGGGTTCTAGATTTCCGAAAAATACACTAGGGTTAGGGAAAAGAAGCCTTTTTATCAATTAAACAAAAACTTGTTTAATGTTCTTGATCCTAGGGTTCTTTTGCCTTACACGAAATTTCTAGGGTTTTCTAGAATCCTTTTGACCAATTAAACTTAACTAGTTTAACATGCTTGGTCCTAGGGTTCTTACCCTTTTCGTGAATTAAGAAGGAGAAGAAAAAAGATGGAACAAAAAAACTTTAATAAAAAATAAACAAACAAACTTTGTTAATCTAGTTTAGATCTCTAAACCATCGCTCTGATACCACTGAAGGGTTTCATAGACACTGATTGACCACAAGGGTCAACCTCCTAGTCACTTGGTTCGAACCACACTGATCAAGAACATGAACTTGTTCTTGACCGGTTAAAACCAACTAGCTGATTTAATCCCTAAAAGCGGAACTGAGATTAAACCTAATCCTTAAACCCTAAAGAATTGGGATCTTGGAAATCTAGATTAGATTAACAATGGAAGAAACCTTGTACGAAATCCCAAACACACACACACACTTGTGTGTGTTTCGACCAACACCAAAGAACCCTAGGGTTCTTTGGTCGAAATCGTCCAAGAGGGGAGAAGAGAGAAAAGGGTTTTCTCAAAACATACCTTGTTGTTTGCTTAAGATAGATCCACTGATGATGAACAAATCGAGCGATCTTCTAGTTGATCTAAGCAATGAACTTGATCTTCGAATCTTCAAGACTTGAAGAACACGAAGAACACGAAGAACGAAGAACACCAAGAACTTGGTGATGCTCTAGTTCGGCCGAAACCAAGGGGAGAGGGGGAAGGAATTTCGTGTGGGGTTCAAGGGGTTTTAGGGTTACCCTAAGCCTCTTATTTATAGATAAATAAGTTGCACTTAGGACCCTCTAGTTTAATTAAGATCATTTCCTCAATTAAACTTTCCTTTTTACGTTTCCTTCCCTTATAGTTTATTGTTATTTTATTATTGCACTTAACTATTAAATGTCTAGTATTATACACTTAATATATTTCATGTATATATAAATATATATACGAAATATATACTTTGTATTAATACTTTTAATAATTAATTATATAATAACTTTTATATAATTTCTACAATAATATTATCCAATTACTATATGATTTAATAGCTTTAAATCATATTATGGATAATCTATAATTAACACATTGTATATTTACTCAACTAGTAAATGTACAAATACTTGTATTAATTAGTTAGTTAAACTAATCTAGTAATAAGTCAAACTTGACTTAATACTTAACTTGATTCATAATGACTCACTCCTCTTCGTAGTATCATTGTTCATCTTGCTCGTATTACATGCACTCACCGGCGTGACCCTTAAGTGTTTCGTAGGCATGGATGTATCATCATAGGTTGACTAACTGTGCACATAAATCCTTCACCCGACTCCATCTACCTCGACTACATCAGCCGGTCCACAACCTCCTCTAACAACCCGTACTCGTACAATGACAACTCGTAGCATGACTGGCACCTCTAAACCAAAACAACACTTCAATCTTCACACCGACTCCACCATTTCCTCTATCCCTAAAAACCCTACCATTGCCCTCTCGGATCCAAATTGGAGTCACGCCATGACTGACGTGTTTAATGCTCTTATTTCTAGTAAGACATGGGAGTTAGTTCCCCGTCAACCAAATATGAATATTATACGATGTATGTGGATTTTTAAACATAAAAAGAAATCTGACGATTCTTTTGAGCGATACAAAGCTCGTTTGGTTTGTGATGGCAGGTCTCAACAGGTTGGCGTTGACTGTGGTGAAACGTTTAGTCCAGTGGTAAAACCCTCCACCATACGTACGGTTTTAAGCATTGCTCTATCCAAATCTTGGCCTATTCATCAACTCGATGTTAAAAATGCATTTTTACATGAAAATTTACACGAAACCGTCTACATGCACCAACCTATGGGGTTTCGTGACTCACGTTTCCCGAACCATGTATGTCTGCTAAAGAAATCCCTTTATGGTTTAAAACAAGCTCCGCGAGCTTAGTATCAACGATTTACAGATTACGTTTTTACACTCGGGTTTTCTCACAGCAAATGCGATCATTCTCTTTTTATTTACAACAATGGGAAAGACATGGCATACATTCTTTTATATGTCGATGACATCATACTTACCACTTCCTCGGATACACTACGGAAAAAATTCATGTCACTTCTTGCACAAGAATTTGCTATGAAGGTCTCGGACCGCTGAGTTATTTTCTTGGTGTTTCGGTCACCCGCACTTTTGATCATATATTTCTCTCTCAACAAAAATATGCATCAGAAATTCTGGAACGGGCAGGCATGTCTTCGTGTAACTCTGTAGCAACTCCAGTCGACACTAACCCAAAGCTTAGTGTAACTTCCGGCTCCCCTGTTAATGATCCTACATCATACCGAAGCCTTGCGGGCGCGCTACAATACCTTACCTTTACACGCCCGGACATCTCCTATGCCGTACAACAATATGCCTTCATATGCACGCTCCAAGGTCTTCTCACTTGGACGCTTTAAAACGTGTGTTACGATATGTCAAATGCACACTTTCTCATGGATTATACCTCTACAAAACACCTATCCAACGCCTTATCTCCTATACCGATGCAGACTGGGCCGGGTGTCTAGACACTCGGCGTTCCACTTCGGGTTATTGTGTATACTTGGGTGATAATCTCATCTCGTGGTCGGCAAAACGACAATCTACCCTGTCAAGATCAAGTGCCGAAGCTGAATATCGTGGGGTAGCAAATGTCGTTTCAGAAACATGTTGGCTCAGAAATTTGTTGCTCGAACTTCACCAGCCCATACGATATGCCACCATGGTATATTGCGATAACGTTAGCGCAGTTTATCTCTTCGGGAATCTGGTTTAGCATCAACGCACGAAACACATTGAATTAGACATACACTTTGTTCGTGAAAAAGTGCAATGCGGTCACGTTCGAGTTCTACATGTTCCATCTCGATATCAAATTGCAGACATTTTTACGAAGGGATTACCACGAATCTTATTTGAAGATTTTCGATCCAGTCTCAGCATACGTCCTACTCACGCTGCGACTACAGGGGTATAATAGCCGATATATACATAGAATAGATAAATGTGAATATTTGAATGTATAAGAGATATCTCTTCCATATTTATAGGAGATAACATTGGTTATTGTAATCTATATATACTTGTATTAATCAGGTATCGATTGTATTATATTATTCTGCGATGATTTTCCAGAAACCATGAATAATATCTTCTTCTAAAGCTTATATTCTTCAGATAGATAATATTGGATCAAAAATATATTTTAACGATTAAATCTAAGGTATGATTATTTTAAGTAAATTAAAAAGGTTATACCTTATGGTAATTAAAAAAAATCTTAACATATCTACCCATTGATTAAATAAGTTCATATTTGTTTTGGCTTTTTATCATACGTCTAACAAAATTCTCATCACTAACTCTAAACATGTGATTTTTTTTATAACTTTTCCTGCCGGATTTCTCTCTCCTGCTGGAAAATCAAGCTCTCCAAAATCCTCCACCTTGAACCAGCCAAATACAAAATAACGATATTAACCACCACAATCACTTTCACTACTACTCCGACGATACAACTTTAATGGGCCTGCTCGATATACCTAATAGCCCACATTGGTGTCTGATAACTGAATCCACAGCCCAAATCTCACACGTGCCATTAGAACAATTCTCACACGAGTTAACACCAATCCGGTCTCGCTTCTCAATTCGCCCCACAAACAATTTCTCTGGTCTTGCTTCTGCAGCTCTCTTCATTATAGAGAGAGGAACACGAAGAACACAACTTTCACCGATTCTTCATAACTTAATCGCCATGTATCGCGCAGCTGGTTCCGGAATCAGAGCCCTCAAGGTCAGTCAAAATCGATGCATTCGAAGAATAAAAATATACTCTTTGAAGCGATTAGATTGATTCGATTTTATGCGTTATTTTATTGGTTAATCACGCTGTTATTTATATATAGGGTTTGTCGATCTAAACGTAATCTGTTATCTTCATTGTATAGCTTGACTATTTTCGTGTTTATATTCATAGTAAATCTAGGGGGGGCGATAGAAAATGAAAATTTTCATTTCGTTAACATCAGAAATGTTACAATGTCTCTCCGGGTTTCTGATTGCTGGTAAAGGCAAATTTATTCTCATTTGTTATATCATATAAAATGATATGTATAAGCCTAAAGTTTGTGTTATTTACTAACCTGATTTATAATTAAAAGAAATGTACTGATTTAGAATCTAAAATAGGGCCATGCAAGCAACAGAACCCTAACCAGATTTGCAAGTTCAAGTGCAGTTGCATCAAATTCATCTTCAAATGGTATATTTAGCTGGTTTACAGGTGGCAGTTCCTCAAGCCTCCCTCCACTAGATTTCCCACTTAAGGGAATTGAAATCCCATCACCTTTACCCGATCAAACCGAAACCGGAAAAACAAAAATAACTACCCTCCCAAATGGTGTCAGAATCGCATCAGAAACTTCAACTAATCCAGCAGCTTCAATCGGTTTGTATGTAAACTGTGGTTCAATGTATGAAACACCATTTTCATTCGGTTGTACACATCTTCTAGAACGTATGGCTTTCAAAAGTACAGCTAATCGAACCCACTTGCGTTTGGTTAGAGAAGTTGAAGCAATTGGTGGAAATGTAACGGCTTCTGCTTCTAGAGAACAAATGGGTTACACTTATGATGCTTTAAAAACATACGTACCACAAATGGTTGAATTACTTGTTGATTCTGTTAGGAATCAGGTTTTCTTGGATTGGGAAGTCAAAGAACAGGTTTTTATTTTATTTTTTTAATTTTGGCTTTTTGGGTTATTGTTTATTATAATCTTTGTTGTGTTTGGTTGCAGATTCAGAAAGTGAAAGCTGAAATTAGTGAATATGCAAATAATCCAGAAACATTGCTGTTGGAAGCAATTCATTCGGTTGGATATTCTGGTGCATTAGCTAATGCTCTTCTTGCTTCAGAAGGATCACTTAATCGGTTAGATAGTACCGTATTGGAAGAATTTGTTGCTGTAAGTTTTCTAAATAATTAATTAATGTTATTATATATTTTGAAATTGATACGATCCTATTATATTAGGATATTATTATTATTATTTAAATATTATTATATTAGGATTTTATTATTATTTAGTTTCCTTGTTTATCTAGGTCTAGGAATAGGGCCGGCTCTATTAATAGAGACTGATTCCCTCATTGTTTAGGCATTGAGAATTTGGTTATTGTTTTCAGTATTATTGTCTTTCATTGTTAGGGAGAAACCTGGTTCTCGAATTCCAGGATTATCATTTATACATTGATTATCGGTGATTTACATCGTTAGTTTGCTTATTATTGGTTGGTTCGTATCAAATTGGTATCAGAGCTATTCAATTCTGGGCCAATCGTTAGAGGAGGGGGAAAAAAAAAAGTTACTGTTCACGGCGATACTGTTCAGACGACACTGTTCATCGGCGGTACTGTTCACCGAGGGTACTGTTCATCGCGGTACTGTTCATCCGGCATTGTTCACGCAAAAAAAAAAAACGATTTATTCAAGATGCTTGATGTTGAAGCAGATCTGGTTCAATCCCAAGTCGCCACTGGTAAAGGGTTTAATAACTTTGAACAATGGATGAGGGATTGGAGGGAAAAGGAACAACAACGCAGGGAAGAGGACGAACGACGCAGGGAAGAGGACGAACGACGCAGGGAAGAGGGCGAACGACGCCACAATGAAATTATGAACCTGCTCCGAAGTTTGATTGAAAACGGAACTCTAGTAAGAAGGGCAGATTCGTCAATGTCATCAACCACAATCTTGAAAGAGATGGAGAAAAAAGTTGGGGAAGAAGACCTAACGGTCGTTATTGAACCAGGGTTGATTGATGGCAATAATAATGAAAAAGATGAGTTGATCAAAAGTAAAATAAAAGAGGTCAATGAAGACTGCCCTGATGCTGAAGATAGAGGAGAGCCATGTTTGCAATCAACGAGAGAAACCAACACACAGCGATGGCAGACAAGACGAGTTAAGGCGAGAGAGTTTTGGAAAAAGTTTGTCACTGCAACGAGTCAAACCAGAAAAGTGAAGCCACAAACTACTGGTCAACGAGTTGGAGATGCATCTTATCACAAAGGCGTTAATCTTTGCCATGCAAATTTAACTCTACAAGGACCAAATAGAAAACAATTAAGCCAAGACTCTTTTGCAACTGTTTTGCGGTTTCACTTTGATTCGCAAAAGATGGACCTACAAGTCAAAACATGGGATCCGGGAATCGCTTGAAGCCACACCTTGAGGACAAGGTGTGTTTTGGGGGCGGAGTAATGATACGATCCTATTATATTAGGATATTATTATTATTATTTAAATATTATTATATTAGGATTTTATTATTATTTAGTTTCCTTGTTTATCTAGGTCTAGGAATAGGGCCGGCTCTATTAATAGAGACTGATTCCCTCATTGTTTAGGCATTGAGAATTTGGTTATTGTTTTCAGTATTATTGTCTTTCATTGTTAGGGAGAAACCTGGTTCTCGAATTCCAGGATTATCATTTATACATTGATTATCGGTGATTTACATCGTTAGTTTGCTTATTATTGGTTGGTTCGTATCAGAAATAAACTGTTAATTTGTTAAAATTGTAGGCAAACTATACTGCTCCCCGAATAGTTCTTACTGCATCAGGTGTTGAACATGAAGAACTATTAAAATATGCAGAACCACTTTTATCTGATTTACCAGGTGCTCCTCAAATTCAGGAACCAAAATCGGTCTATGTTGGTGGTGATCATCGTGTTATGGCTGACACAGGGGTATGTTTGTAATTTCCATAAATATATTAATAATTCATTTACCAAATTACCCTTTGGTGATCAGAGAACTAGTTTTGCTCTTGCCTTTGAACTTCCTGGTGGCTGGCTTAAAGAAAAAGACGCCATGACTTTGACCGTTCTTCAGGTAGCCTGTTTTTTCATTTATTATTTTTTATTTCTTTTTAAAAAAAGAACTTGAAGGGTATTAAGTGAAAAGTATAATTTGTTTATTTGCAGATGCTAATGGGAGGAGGTGGATCTTTTTCAGCTGGGGGTCCTGGAAAAGGGATGTACTCACGGCTTTGTAAGTTGTACTTTTTTTCCCAATTTAATTGTGAGATATATTAGCTTTTTATTATTATAAAATAATGTGTGATTCTGATTATTGTGATGAGCAGATCTTAGAGTTTTGAATGAGTACCCCGATGTACATTCATTTTCAGCATTCAACTCAATATACAACAACACTGCCATTTTTGGAATCCAAGCTACCACTGTAAGACATATATATTTAAGGGTTTTTTTTTAAATATTTATTTTATGTACTTAATCAATCTAATATATTGATCATTTTGTTACAGAGTTCTGAGTTTGCACCAAAAGCCATTGATGTAGCAGCTAAAGAACTTATTGCAGTTGCCACTAATGGAGAAGGTGTGTGTTTTTATTTACAATTCTTTTGCTAATTGTCCACTTTTTAATAAATATAATATAATTTTTTATTGTTTTGATTTTTGTTTTCTAAAGATGACATTTGTTTTTCAGTTAACCAGGTACAGTTGGACCGTGCTAAACAGTCAACCAGGTCTGCCATTCTTATGAACTTGGAATCCAGAGTACGTAACCTAGCCTATTCTCACAGTTAATTGCAAAAAAATAAATATTAAAAAATTAAAATTTTCCAAAAATTGTTAAAACTATTTTATGCTTGTTATGTTAATGATTTATGTTTTGCATTTGTATTGCAGATGGTTGCTTCGGAGGATATAGGTAGACAGATACTGACATATGGAGAGAGGTATTAAACGCAAAAGTTATTAATCTTTATATATTTTTTCATTTTGATTAAATGTGATTAATGGGTTATTAAACATGAACAGGAAACCTGTGGAGTTTTTCTTGAAATTGGTAGATGAAGTATCAGCTAAAGATATTGCTTCAATTGCACAGAAGCTTCTTTCTTCCCCTTTAACAATGGCTTCTCATGGAGATGGTAATTATTAAGTTAAAATCCCCCTATTTTGGGATAAAATGTGACTTAATTTTGGTTTACTTTATTGCAGTTATAAATGTGCCAACCTACGACTCTATTAGCAGCAAATTCCATTAATTATTATGAAGTGCTTTTGCTTCAAAGCAACAAAATCTGAGTGAATGTTGCTTGTAATTTTTAGGAAAAAAATAATTAAGAGGCAATGTTACTGCAACCATCATTTTTGACTCATGTAATCCCTGTATTTTCTGAGATTGAGTGTTTAAACTGTGTGACTTGTAACTGTTTATGTCTTTGAAAGCAACAATACTGAATCTCTTCAAATGAGGGCCTTAGGAGGTAAAATATAGATAATCATTTTGCTACCCGTAAGTTGAGAGACTCTTTATGTCTATGAGAAAGTTGCTCAATTTGTGACCTTAAGAACTAACCCATAATTTTCTTTGTTTAAAAATCTAATAACTGAAAATTTTGTTGGGTTTTAGTTACGGGTAAGTGGAAACATCCACTATTGTATTAACAAACCCTGCCCATTAAACGAAAAAATAATTATCTGTCTTTATTATCTTTAGATATTATACATGGATTTTGAAAAAGTTATTATTTAATTGGTTGTTTTTTATTGTTGGATCTGTATACATGTGAAAATGAACTTCTACAAATGATTTTTCCTGAAAAAAGGGTTAAAAATGATGGGAGCAAGAATAGGCCCAAAATGAATGCATATAAATGATCCACTTCTATTCTATTAGCCCAATCCATAGGTTTACCGAAATCAGTTGAGATTCAGGTTAACTGAAATTTTGTTTAATGGTTTGGTTCAAGGTCAAAACATTAAAAAACTATTGTTGAAGCATGAAATCAGTTAGTTACATAACAAAATATATACATAAAGCCAGGTGAAGATAGGATCCTAGAAAGTATGTTTGTCTTTCTTCCACAATTATTTCTCATAAGTTATGAAAGCATGGAAAATAACTAACTAACAAGCAGGTGTTTCTGTTAGTTTCAAACTAACAGGAACAGAGGAAACTTTGAGAGATGCAAAGATGCAGGACAATTTTGCAATTGTTGGAACTATTGCCAATTCTTTGCCTTGTGATGATGATGAGCTGTTGTATCCTTCTAAATCCGCTTTTGTTATAACCACCACATCCCCTGAAGACGATGATGATGACGTGGCACTTGACCTTGACCGCCATTGCTTGTATTCTTGAACAGCCTGCACACATGAGAATAAATTTATTTTTAATTAAGAATTTAATAGCCATAGCCAAATAAGTAACCAAATATTAATCAAATAATAAAAACAAACATATTTATCAAAACATTAAAATTGAATCAATTATTCAATAACAGGTTATGGGAACTAACCTTCCATTGGGATGGTGCTAAGAGCACTCTAGGTCGTCTAGACCGTACATATTCCAATGCAGAAATGGGAGTCATGTCTTTGTATTCAACCTGCAAAATTCAAGATTTCAATTAAAAATATTTTAATACATTATTTATTGAATTATATTATAGACTTGTACCAATGTTTATCTACATAAAAAAAATTAGGGCTACCAAATAACAAAGCACAATTGTAGTGCTCCTTCCTCTCCCAGCTTTACAATGCACATATGTGGTTCTACCATCTGTTGCATTCTCTGTTGACCAAAACACAAAACGTATAAAAAGTCAATGCCAAAAAACAAACATTTAAGGTATAATACGCTTTACTTACTATGAATGAAATTTACTGCTCGATCAATGTCCACAAATGAAGGGGCAAATAGGTAATCTCGGGTAGGAATAACGAGATGGTCTATCCCATGAGCCTGTAACATTAGAAAAATGTGAGAAAATGAGTAAAAAAAGAAGAGAAACAAACAAAATGTTTAATTTTTCATACACGATACAAGGATGTTGGAACTAGGGTTTCATATGACTCGTTAAGAGTGATGACACCACCAACATCAAGCTGCTTCAAACGAGGGACATCTTTCGGGAATGGAACAGCACCCAGCAGAAGAAACTGTTAAAATCGGGAGAAACATGATTAGATCATATCAAAAAAAAAAAATTTTGATTAAAATGTCGATCTATATAACAATATTACACTATCAATTAAGAAATAAACACAACTTGACCAAAATCAAGATAAAAAAAAATTGCAATACATTTTCAACCAAAAAAAGATATCAACTTTGCTCTAAATTACAATTATCCCCAGCTGATAAACTATCAACCACTGAAAGAGTTGACCAAAACCTTCCCAGCAATCCATTAGCATGTATACAAATTTTCAAAGCAATTATATGGTCAAACACTCTTTAGGTTAACCAATAGCTTACTCAAAGTGAGTACAGTTTATGCAAAATAACCATCAATTTTCCCTGTGAAAAATCAATCTCATTCGACCAAACATAACAACATCAGTATACATGAATTAACATACATAAGAAGTAATAAATGAATACAGATGACATACCTGATCAACTTGATCCCACCATCTGAATTCAGCTTGAATTTTGTTACGGAAAACATTATACAGAAGTGTAGGGTAAAACAGAATCCGAGCTCCGGCTCCGACTAACGCTCTCTTCGCATCAACGGCAACAATCTGCCGTCTAGAATCATAATCGACGGTACGTTCAATGATTTTTACATCGGAATAATCATCCAAATCCTCGATCTTCATGTCACCGATCGCAACCAAACTTCAAATAAAACCAAAACCCCAACCCCTTCGATACCAATTAAGATCGCTCCAAGTAAATACTGAGTCGTAATTGCAATATTTCAAGATGAAAATTCTACAACAGTAACCAACATCTTTTGATTAAGACTGATCGGAGACTCTCAATCAAGGAATATTAATTTGAGGTATATATTGGGGAAAATAGGATATACTTAAATTAGGAAATATGGGATTGATTCAAAGTGAAAACGGATGGAATTAATTGCTAGAAACAGAAGAATCGAGCAAATTTTAATGTGAAAGAATTGCAGAGAATCAGAGATTTCAAGAAGGGGGAAATCTGATCGAATGGTAACGAATGTCCGTGTATCGGTTAATTAAAGATTTAATTTGGATTTATACGAAGAGATATGATATTTAATCATATTATTTAGTTAAGTTTATAATTTTATCCACTTGATATGATGATATGTATATTCTATTAATTATTTATTTTAATATTATTATTTTATTTTTAACACATAACTTTATTATCTACCTTTCTTTTTTGATATGTCTCCAGGGCCGGTCCAATGAGTTCTTATGCCTAGTGCGAAGTAGAAACTTATGCCCCAAAGTATAAACTTAATTAGTCACAAGCAAGATATGTAACATTAATGTACATATGGTGATTTATAAAGTGAAAAATTGATCAAAAGCACATACAAATTGCAAGTTTTCTATTTTGAAACGCTTGACTTATTTGGCCGTTTCATTTTTAATTAAATCCCTAAGATAAAAACATTTGACTCATTAGATAAAAAAAAAAAACATACCCAAATCAATCCATTTAAAAGTACCTAAGTTTATTCAATTTGAAAACACACACGTATGAAAAATCTATTTGACTTGTAACTATTCTGATCCAATTCCCTTAAATTACTATGTATATACAAATGTGATAATAAAAAAATATTTTTTTACTGTTCATTCATTCATGATTGGTTAATTTTTTTTAAATGTGAGTAGTGCACGTGTGGCAGGAGAACCAATATAAAAACTTTCAAAATTCACCCCTCCACCAAAGTGCTTCAGTAAACATTTTCAAAGTCAACAAAAAAGGGATTATTTTGTAATATTTGTCAACTTGAAAACATAATTACCAAACAACTTTTAGAGTTTAAAATTATTTTTCAAGAAACCACTCATAATATATTTGTTGCAGCTACAAGTAATATGAACATACATTTTTTTTTGTTATGAATACAAAATAATAAATCATACAAACCGAATCTAAATTATAACATAAAAAAGTATATGTTTTAAAGTCCGCAGCATCGCGCGGGAAGCTTATTCCATGTTATACACATAACTAATAAAATAACTAAAATTATTGTAAAAACAAATACTACTAAGTTAATGAAAAACAACTTTATCCAAACACAATAGGAATTAGGAATCAATGGAATTTGTTGTATTATCTCAAAATTAAAATTTGTGAATTTATTAAAAGATATCATAATTGTTGCTGAATAATGTTGGAGCTTTTTAAAAGTAAATGTTGATGTTAAAGTAACATAATGATTCAAGTACTCAACATCAAGCTACAAAAAAGAAGAAATTCATTGAAGAATATATAACCTTGCTAGATTTTATGTCAGTTAGTCTGAATGAAGCAATTGTGTTTGTTGACAACACGATATTTTCAAAGCTAATGATCTAGTAATCTGCACAATCAATGTAACAATGAAGCTTGCATCTGATTGTAATGACAAAATTACAAAGAAAACGAGTAAAGTAAATACATTTGATTTTGTGTCAAAATTCGGAAACCCAGAAGTTAGTACCATTTCTATCTCTATAATCTCGTAACCGAAATTGCAGTGTTATAAGAAAATTTCCATTCCTAAAAACAGTAATTACCTCTAAAACTTTTTGCTCATTTTTTTTGTTCGAAATCAAAATAGGAGAGTCGACTGAAACTTGAAATTGGGGAGATAGAGAATCGATTAGTTTGATTGCATATTTGCATTGCAGAGTCTATTAGTCGAGAAAGCTCCAGATTTGCTAACCGGGGAGTCTACGAGACTTTCCAGCGCTGCCCCTCTTTGGCTTTTCTAATCCTAAGCCCATTGTTGCCCTGGGCCGTCGCACGGGCTGCACAGTGCTCGGGCCAGCCCTGCATATACATATCAAAATAATTGATATACTTTCTATTTATTGGTGGATCAAAATAAGTAATACATTTTTAAATTTTACTTTATTTGGTAAAAAGCGAGATGTAACATACGTGTTTTAATTTGTGTATTTTGTTAAATATTAAGTTAATTATTAGTTGATGAATGATAAGATATTAGGTTATGATAGCTGGGATTGTTAGTCAAAACATGCAATTTTGGTATTTGGATAAGTGGTATAGGTTGAAAAGGACAAAACTTGAAAATTTGCAGCATTTGGGGAGATAGCGGCGCTATCTTGTGTAAGTGGGAACAGCGAATCGTTTTAGCGTTGGGCATAACGCGAAAATTTAAGAGATAGCAACGCTATCTTGAGGATAGCGGCGCTAAAAAGCGCGGGTTTGTGGGGATAGCGGCGCTATCTCCAGGATAGCGGCGCTATCTTGTGCGAATCAGACATAAAATCGGGATTTTTCCCCATTTCAGCCTAACTTTCCTCTAGAAATTTCTCTCGACGGGTGTGAACGATTTTGGGTGTTTTTGGGTGTTCTTGGACAGATTCTAGCTGGAAATCAAAGGATTATCATCTCTAGTGTTGATTATCAAGGTATATCTCTTCCCTATCATCATGCATGTGTAGAAATTGAGATATCTAGTTGGTAGGTCATGAACCCTAAATTAGGGATTGAGTTATAAACTGAAAATTGTGATGGTACACTAGTATAACTGAGATTCTAGCTATGAGAAATGTGGTTACCATGTGATTATGTACAAACATGAATAAGTTGATAATTAGGGTTTGAGTTCATCACCACTTTTGGGGAAAATTGGTGATTAGGATCAATTTTAGTTATGTTTATGGACTAGAATGTTGATTGAAGTATGTGTGATTATATTAGGTAAACCATTGGGAGGTTGTGATAACTCCATTGATCAGTGACATCGGAATTGCTCGGTTTGACATTGAAGTTGCTTAATCCCAGGTGAGTTCACTATGTGTAACGTGTATACTTATAATTGTGAAAAAACACGGAGACTTGGCAAATCCCATTCGAATCACACGTCGTCTTCTAAAACAGAATTGGCTTTGACAATACCCCTTCTGCAACACAATCGAACGTCTGCTCACAGTCATTCTCTTCTCCACAACTTCTCTTCAAGGTATGCTCTTCATCTCTGGATCTCTGTCTCGATTTCTATATCTCTATAGCTCCATCTCCCTCTCCGTGACATAAATATTCTTGATTTAGGTTAGTGGATTCATTTGATAAACAGACTATTTTTGATTTGATATACAAAAATTGAATATCCTATAGTTAATGTCGGATTCGTTTTGATTTGATAAGTTATTGTACTGATTTAACCTTAGTAGGTGATTTGATGGATGTTGATTAGGTTACTGCATTAAAATTAAGAAAAAAAAGTGTTACATTGTAGACAGTTACCTTCAGGAAGGGGATTTAGGTCAAACATGGACCAATTATAACTTGATTTAGGTTAAATAAGGACTGATTATAACTTGATTTAGGTTAATACCTGTGATAAAACTATTGAAGCTTATTATAAATTTCACGAGCCTCCAAAAAGCTAAGGTATATTAATATACGGTTGTTTATAATATGTTGTACAATAAGAAGATTAGGATGCATTACGTGAGAGTGACTGTTTTCTAGTATTTCAGAAAATTGTAGGTGTTAAACAAAGTTGCATAATGCGGAGGTGTCCATTCCTTGGTTTAAATCGCCTGTTTTAATTCTGCATTCTTTTGATAAATTTGTTTTCATTATTAGTATATGTATGTTGGATTGTAATCAACCTGGTAATTGATGTATTAAAATATTCATTTTTCTTAATGCTAATACGTGACAGTAATGATTAAATTTACACAACATGTTATAATGGGAGGAAGTTTTAGAACAATACGCTGCAGTCCTTCCGGTAAAATGCGCCTTGAAAAAACAGCAAAATCGGGCAGGAAACGAAGTCAGATGAATCCAACATCAATTGATGAAGCTGATTTCATCCCTGCAGGTCGCCCACGTCAAAATTGTTGGTCAAGTGATTTGTGTTTGGAGCCACGTCAAACCAACAGAAGTTGTTGTGTCAAGTGACTTCTATTTGGATTTTTATGAGGAGATATATAATTAGTTTAATTTTAGTTAGTTACGTTGTGGTGTAATTGATGATTAATGTTTAGGATTATAAATTAGGGCATACAACATGAAGACAATTATGCAATCTGATGAGAAGAAAATGCATATGTTTTGTATTTTTAATATTAGGGCCCTCATTGTAAATGCATTTTTATTATTAATATATCCATGTTTTTATATATTTTGTGTTTGAATAATGATTGTTGTGGAAAAAAAATACGCGTTGATGATAAAGTTGGTACAATTTTCTTTTTAATTTCTTGTTGTACCAAACAAGAGAAATGATTCTCTGTTACATTTCCCTATTGAATTCTCAATGCTACCAAACAGGAGAGTCAATTCTCATTCTCCAGACTAATTCTCTTTCTCTGTAATTCCATTCTCTGCAATCATTTCTCTGCAATTCCTTTCTCTGTACCAAACGAACCCTTGGTATAGTTTTGTGATATTTTGTTGTAAAATTTTTGGGGTTGATTAGTTGGTTTGTATCCAATTTAGTTAGTTGGTCTTTGTTATGGTTATTATGTTTTCTTTTGGTAATTATGTTTAATCTTGTATTTTGGTTTGGTTTGGTTAAGTTGGTTGTATAAGATGTTGAAAATGGTTGTTTTTGAGGAAGGTCCTTACAATATGGTATCAGAGCATTAGTTTGAGTGAACTAGGTATCATTGTGGTACTAGACTCAAACTTAGGCGTTGATGGTATAGTGTATAGGCTAAGAGCTTAGGTCGGATACAAACCATAGGTTGGACATGTAAGTGCGAGTCTAATGAAATGTTAGGGAGAGTGTTATTTAATATGTTCTTTATCTTCTTATAAATTTCAGCTAGGGATGGATCAAGGAAGTAGTAACAATGATAATGATGGTTCGGGAGGTGCGGAACACCCTGAATTAACTCCTTCGGGTCCTCGAACCCAAGGAACAAACCCTATTAATCATGAAGAAGAAGAAGTGGTATCTCCTAGGGAGGAAAGGTTAATGAATAGGATGGCGGACATGGTCCGGGCCACCTTTGAACAATTTAGACGTGAAGAGAAGGAAAAGTCAAAAGAAAAGGAGAAGGTAGTAGATGAATCCCCGAGTAAGAAGTCAGGAATGGTTTCATTCAAAACTTTTCGTGGTAGTGGGGCCACAGAATTTTCGGGTGTGACAAACCCCGTGGAAGCATTGTTATGGGTTGAAAATACAGAGAAGGTATTTCGTATCTCTCGTGTCGCCAAAGATGATCAAACCGTGTATGCCACCGCCATGTTTACCGGTAAGGCATTAACTTGGTGGAACAACACCTTCAAAATCCTTGACGAAGAAGAAAAGGATCATATGTCGTGGGATGCCTTTAAGGCTCGTTTTCTCGAGCAATATTGCCCTAATGATATGAAGAGAAGATTGGAGAAGGAGTTCTTAGAACTCAAACAAGGATCGTTATCGGTAGATGATTATGAAACATTGTTTAATCAAAAGGCACAGTTTGCCACAAAGTACATTCCGACGGAAGCTGAGAAGATTCAGATGTTTGTGGAAGGTCTAAGGTATGAGATTCAAGATTTTGTGAACACCGTGATATCCCATCATTTGCTAAGGCGGTTGAATATGCTCGAAGAAGAGAGCATGATTTGAGTCTTCGTGGGGAATTGACTCCCGAATCTAAACGTCAAAAGGTGGAACAAACTATTTCGTCTCCATCCGGTCGTTCTAATCGATTTCCCTCTAACCGTCGAACCCAATCTCAAGGGTCATTTCGGCCTCGTGGCCAATCTCAATCATTCTCTATTCAAGTAAGATTGTAGTTAAATTCATTATCATGTTATGTATATTTTGTGAAATGTGTTTAACCATTTGAAATATTTTAGTCGGATGCTAACCGAGATTGCCAATCTTGTGGCAAGAGTCACCGAGGACGGTGTAACAGTGATCGCGGGCCAGTGAAATGTTTTGGTTGTTATGAAGAGGGTCACATAAAATCTAGGTGCCCGAATAAGGATGTCGTTTGTTATGGTTGCGGATTAGTGGGTCACCGGAGGCGTCAATGTCCAAATCCTTCAAATCGAGCTACAGAAAGCCGGGGTTCTGTGCAACAACCCCCGCGAGCGGGTGCATCAGGCAAAAAGGAGGAGGTTCCCAATGCTAGGAGCCGTGTTTTTCAGTTGACCCCGGAGGAAGCCCGGGAGGAACCGAAAGTCGTTTCTGGTATATTTCTTGTTAATTCCCAACCCGCCCATATATTATTTGATTCTGGAGCTTCTGATTCCTTCGTATCTGTGAAATTTGCTAAATTGTTATATGTGCTTCCATCTCCTTTGTTGAATCCATTCTGTGTTGATACTGCGGGTAGTGAGACCCTGGTAGCCGATCGTGTATATAAGGATTGCTCGTTAGAGATAGATGATCATAAGTTCCTAGTAGATCTAGTGATGATAAATTTGCCCAATTTTGATATTATTATTGGAATGGATTGGATGTCTAAGTACCATGCCGATATTATGTGTTATGAGAAAGTGATTAGAATTCCGGTACAAGGAAGAGAACCTTTGTATGTGTATGGTGAAAGTAAAATGAAGAAGAGGCGGGTGATTTCTTTCTTGAAAGCTAGTAAATTGATGTCCCAAGGATGTTATTCTTATTTAGCTTATGTTCTCAATCCGGTTGTAGAAGTTAAGAAATCAGTGAAATATGTTCCCATTGTTAATGAATTTCCGGATGTATTTCCCGAGGATTTACCCGGATTGCCGCCTGATCGAGAAGTTGAATTTCGAATTGATCTTGTGCCGGGTGCAGCTCCGATAGCCAAATCTCCTTATCGTTTAGCCCCGGCGGAAATGAAAGAAATTATGAATCAATTGCAAGAATTACTTGATAAAGGGTTCATTCAACCGAGTGTGTCACCGTGGGGTGCACCGCTTTTGTTCGTTAAGAAGAAAGATGGGTCAATGCGGATGTGTATTGATTATCGTGAACTCAACAAAGTAACAATCAAGAACAAATATCCGTTGCCCAGAATTGATGATCTTTTTGATCAATTACAAGGTGCAAGTTATTTTTCTAAAATTGATTTGAGGTCCGGTTATCATCAGTTGAAGGTTTACAAAGAAGACGTACCTAAAACTGCATTCCGAACTAGATATGGGCACTATGAATTCTTAGTCATGCCATTCGGTTTAACGAATGCTCCGGCTGCCTTTATGGATATGATGAATTGAGTATGTCGTCCTATGTTGGATAAGTCGGTTATTGTTTTTATCGATGACATCTTAGTATATTCTAAATCCGAGAGCGATCACGCTTCGCACCTTCGTGAAATCCTTAATCTTCTTCGAAAAGAGAAATTGTATGCCAAGTTTTCCAAATGTGAATTTTGGTTACGCCAAGTTCAATTTCTTGGTCATGTGGTATCAGGTGAAGGAATATCGGTCGATCCTTCAAAGATTGAGGCGATTAAGAATTGGGAAGTACCCCGAAATGCTTCCGAGATCCGAAGTTTCTTAGGTCTCGCGGGTTATTACCGCCGGTTCATTAAATATTTCTCTCGTTTGGCTGTGCCTCTCACGAGTCTTACCCGAAAAGATGTGAAGTATGAATGGGATGAAGCACAAGAAAAAGCATTTAGAATATTGAAAGACTGTTTGATGAATGCTCCCATATTGTCATTACCCGAAGGCGAGGAAGATTTTGTTGTGTATAGTGATGCATCAAAAATGGGACTTGGCTGTGTTCTCATGCAACGAGGAAAAGTCATAGCATACGCATCCCGTCAATTGAAAGAGTATGAAAAGAATTATCCAACTCACGATCTTGAGTTATCTGCTGTGGTGTTTGCATTAAAGATCTGGAGGCATTATTTGTATGGGACTAAGTTCCAACTCTTTACCGATCATAAGAGTCTCAAATACATATTTAGCCAGCAATCATTGAATATGCGACAACAACGTGCCATGGAACTCATAAAAGATTATAATTGTGAGATTTTGTATCATCCCGGGAAGGCGAACGTAGTTGCTGATGCTTTAAGCCGTAAGGCTTACCGTTCGAGTATGTGTTATGCAATGTCCTCCACTACATTGAAGTTTATTTTGCTTGATGATCTTAAGAAGTGGCAAGATGAAGCGTTAAAAACTGAGAACATTACGAAGGAGAGAATGGTGAACTATGAGAAGGATTTAGAAGTAGATGGTCGAGGTGTCAGGGTATTTAGTAACCGATTATGGATACCGAAGGTTGGGGAATTGAGAAATGATGTGTTGAGAGAGGCACATAGTTCAAAGTTCTCAATTCATCCTGGTATGAATAAAATGTACCATGATTTGAGATCGGATTATTGGTGGCCGGGAATGAAAAAGGATATTGGGAAGTTTGTACAAGAATGTAGCGTTTGTGCTCAAGTTAAAGCCGAACATCAGAAACCTTATGGGAGTTTACAACCACTTTGCATTCCTGTTTGGAAGTGGGAGGAAATCTCCATGGATTTGATTACTAAACTTCCGAGAACCACTCGTCAACATGATTGTATTTGGGTGATTGTTGACCGTTTGACCAAAAGTGCGCATTTCCTCGCTATGAGGGAATCGGCGCCAATGGATTCTTGGGCTCAAGTATATTTAGACGAGATAATTGCTAGACACGGTGTTCCATTGAGAATTGTATCGGATAGGGATTCCCGGTTTACTTCAAATTTTTGGGGAAGTATGCAAAAAGAGTTGGGGTCGAAAGTAGCTCTTAGTACCGCTTATCACCCTCAGACCGACGGGCAAACCGAGAGAACGATCCAAACTTTGGAAGACATGCTTAGGTCGTGTATTCTAGAATTCGGGGGAAATTGGGATAAATATTTGTCGTTAGCCGAATTTTCATATAATAATAGTTATCACTCCTCGATTCGTATGGCACCGTATGAAGCGTTATATGGAAGAAAGTGTCGTACTCCTTTATGTTGGCGAGAAGTTGGAGAAAAGTTGTTGGTGGGACCCGAGTTGATCCAAGATACTAGTGATAAGATTCGAATAGTTCGGGAAAGAATGAAAACGGCCCAAGATCGTCAAAAGTCTTATGCTGATAAAAGGCGAAAACCGATAGAATTTTCGATAGACGATTATGTGATGTTAAAAGTGTCGCCTTGGAAGGGCGTTATGAGATTTGGAAAGAAAGGTAAGTTGAGCCCTCGATTTATCGGCCCATTTAGGATCATTGAACGGGTCGGGAAACAAGCATATCGTCTTGAGCTACCGGAAGAATTGTCAAGCATTCATAATGTGTTTCATGTTAGTTATTTGAGAAAAAGTCTTGGTGAGCATGATGAAACAGTGCCATTGACCGAAGTCAAAGTCAACGAGAAATTGAGGTATGTAGAGGAACCGGAAGAAATAATTGACCAAAAGTCGGTCAATCTCAAGAATAAGGAAACCCCGTTAGTATTAGTGAAATGGAAACATCATAAAGGCCCGAATTGCACTTGGGAAAGAAGAGATGATATGATTGAGAAGTATCCTTTCTTGTTCAAGTCAACCTAATTTCAGGACGAAATTCTCAAAAGGAGGAGGTAATTGTAACATACGTGTTTTAATTTGTGTATTTTGTTAAATATTAAGTTAATTATTAGTTGATGAATGATAAGATATTAGGTTATGATAGCTGGGATTGTTAGTCAAAACCTGCAACTTTGGTATTTGGATAAGTGGTATAGGTTGAAAAGGACAAAAGTTGAAAATTTGCAGCATTTGGGGAGATAGCGGCGCTATCTTCAAGAGATAGCGGCGCTATCTTGTGTAAGTGGGAACAACGACTCGTTTTAGCGTTGGGCATAACGCGAAAATTTAAGAGATAGCGACGCTATCTTGAGGATAGCGGCGCTAAAAAGCGCGGGTTTGTGGGGATAGCGGCGCTATCTCCAGGATAGCGGCGCTATCTTGTGCGAATCAGACATAAAATCGGGATTTTTCCCCATTTCAGCCTAACTTTCCTCTAGAAATTTCTCTCGACGGGTGTGAACGATTTTGGGTGTTTTTGGGTGTTCTTGGACAGATTCTAGCTGGAAATCAAAGGATTATCATCTCTAGTGTTGATTATCAAGGTATATCTCTTCCCTATCATCATGCATGTGTAGAAATTGAGATATCTAGTTGGTAGGTCATGAACCCTAAATTAGGGATTGAGTTATAAACTGAAAATTGTGATGGTACACTAGTATAACTGAGATTCTAGCTATGAGAAATGTGGTTACCATGTGATTATGTACAAACATGAATAAGTTGATAATTAGGGTTTGAGTTCATCACCACATTTGGGGAAAATTGGTGATTAGGATCAATTTTAGTTATGTTTATGGACTAGAATGTTGATTGAAGTATGTGTGATTATATTAGGTAAACCATTGGGAGGTTGTGATAACTCCATTGATCAGTGACATCGGAATTGCTCGGTTTGACATTGAAGTTGCTTAATCCCAGGTGAGTTCACTATGTGTAACGTGTATACTTATAATTATATATATATATATATATATATATATATATATATATATATATGTAAATGTGGTTAGTTGGTATCCATTTCGATTGATAGCCCTATACGTTGCCATTTGACGTTGAGACCACCTTGTTGAACCTTAACATTGCCTTGACCCGTTTGAGTGAATTGCCTTGAGTGACATTTCATTTCGTGAGGACCCATGGCGGCTCGAGTATTACTTTGTGTAATATGTTGGGCGGTGGACGCGGGAGTACCTGGCGGATGAGTAGTATGGACCGTGGTGGTGAAGCTGGATCATGGACTCGGTTAGGGGTGCCATGATCACCTTCATCGGCCTCATTCCCTAATGGCCTAAGAGGGAATGACGCACTTTGTTAAATCTGGAATTCTACAGTGATCATTGTTGACCCGGTATTGTCATGTGATGCTTTGTGATGATGTTGTTATGCTTACCCGGTACTTTGACCCGATACTATTGGTTTGTTTATTTATGATCATTTATATAATTATTTAGTATAACATTATACATTGTGGAACTCACTAAGCTTTTATAGCTTACACGTTTTAGTTGTTATCATTTTCAGGGATAGACAAGGGTAAAGGCAAGTGTCATTAGGTGTTTGAAGTTGGATTAGCTTGAAGCTCGGGAAAGCTTCACTTTTGGTATAGTTTTGTGATATTTTGTTGTAAAATTTTTGGGGTTGATTAGTTGGTTTGTATCCAATTTAGTTAGTTGGTCTTTGTTATGGTTATTATGTTTTCTTTTGGTAATTATGTTTAATCTTGTATTTTGGTTTGGTTTGGTTAAGTTGGTTGTATAAGATGTTGAAAATGGTTGTTTTTGAGGAAGGTCCTTACACGAGACTCCTTCTCAATTAAATATCTACTTTAATAAAATAAAATTATATTTTACTATTACTTTTACTTTTAAACATCATTAATATTACTCTATTAAAAAAGAATGGGACTCATTCTCTACTTTAATCAATTTTAACTCACATTTTAATCTTTTACTTTTAAAAACCATGAAACATTAAATACTCCCTACATCCCATTAAAAAGTTATCATTTCTCCTTATAATTTTGTCCCACAAAAAAGTTCTCATTTCTCAAATTTGAGGGACCCACCTAATAAAATAATATTATTACCAATGAATCTACCACTAAAACACTTTCTCTCTCCAATCTAACCTTATATTTTAATCAAAAGTATTATCAAGGACTCCACCACTAACTATCTACTAAAAGCTTGTGGCCAAGAGAAATGAGAACTTTTTTGTGAGACGGAGGGAGTATATCACTTATTTTGACTGCTTGTTAGGGTTAAGGAGGGCGATGCAAACGTGGCTTGTAACATGGCTTAAGGAGCTTATGTGGTTAGGAGTATCAAGTAGGGGTGTTCACTATTCGGATATAACCGGATTGTCCAATTGGACAATTTGGATCGAACTATTTGGATTGGTTATTTGGTTTTTTGAATCAGTTTGGACTTGAACCAAATTAATAGTTTGGATTTCGGATTGGATTTGGTTTCCGTTGTGAAAACCGGATTGTCCAAAAAAACCGAATAGTAATAAATAGTAAATTGATTTATATACTAACACTTGTTGGTTTCCATTGTAAGCAATTATGGTACTCCTTTTCTTTACATTTCTTATAGTAAATTGATTTATATACTAACATTTGTTCCATTTTATATTGTATTAACTGGTGATGTACCAATATTTTTGGAGTTTTTGATAAAGTTGATGTCAAGATTTTTTGCATATATGATTGTAAAACCAAATGGACCAAACCAACCAAATTGTTATTTGGTTCGGATCGGTTTGGTTTTAGCATTAGTTTGGACGGTTCAGTTTGAACTTTTAAAAACCGGACTTTATTTGGTTTCACCTATTTGGTTCGGATAAAACCAAACCGTCCAAACGAACACCCCTAGCTATCAAGCATACGTGGCAAGGAGACATGACGTAAAAGATGATATGTTATTATGACGTGATATTATTTATGTGGCAAAGATCTCTATTAGGTAGAGAGATTTTTTATTTATTTATTTATTTTTATCTACTGTATTGGTAGGTTATTTACATATAACAAATTGACAAATCGAAGTAACTTTGTAAAAAAACTAAATTCACAAACACAGAACTGGCCGGAAAAGCAGCCCATGAAAAAGCAGCCCCAATTCAGTCCAATATGTGGCAGGTTGTTACATAGAGAATGCCACAGGTGTTGTAGTTATAAAGAAATCTTCTGTTCAGATTCATGTCAAGTTACAGGGATAGACCTTAACCATAGTGGTCTTGAGGGTATTTTAGTCAATGAACTTTCTTTCTTCAAAGACCTAACTTTACTTCACCTCAACACCAATAGCTTCACAGGCACAATCCTAAATAGCTCAAAAGACCTTTTTGCCCTACCTGAACTTGACCTCAGTAATAAATAATAATAACCAATTTTCAGGACATTCTCCCACTATCACCAATCACATCCCAATCCCAAATCCTGTATATCCCAGACCTCAGATTGGATCTTTTTTCAAGACCCATTCCAGACCTTGTATTCAACAAAAATCTTGATAAATAACAACCAATTTGAAGGCAAACATCATAATCCATCAAATACAAAACAGTAACAAAAAGATAAATGTAAATTACTAGAATCCAAACAAAACAAAGACCAAAAACTAAACTCTGGATGATATTTCAAAAAGATAGGATTTGATTGGATGAATAATCTAATCTTCATCATCAATGATCTTAGTTCCAAGCCCCTTGAGTCCCTCTGCTGGGATTTCAGCAACAGTAACAAGTGAGTAAAGTTCTTCCTTAGCATCTTCATCATCGTTCCTTTTTCTTGCAATTCTAACTCTCACTCTTCTTGGAACACTCCGGATTCCTCTGCTCCAAACGTGTTTGTTTAGCTTCACATCCACACGAACATCAGTTGTACCCATTGCTTTTTGGGCAAATTTCTTGATTTCCTTGATTGCTTTAGGTGCCTTCTTCTTGAATGTGCTGTCAAAATTAACATAAATGATGAAAATGTAAACTTTACCATACAATGGATTGGCTAAAAATCCTAGAAAATATCAATCAAATGTACAAATAAGCATCACCAAAACAAATTAAAAAACCAACGTTGCTGTAGCTACTGATATTGGCTTGTATGAAGTGCAATAACAATCATTTACTTATTTCTTCAACGTATTGAAAATTAATCACAAACAAATAACAGTTGTCCCCTAATTCAGTAGTGTAAAATAAAAAACCAGCAATAACACAATTGATCACATAATAATTACAGATAGAAATGAAAAAAGCATCATAAAAAAGTTATAATTGTACCATCCATGGAGGCGTTTGTGGAGATTGATGGTGTACTCCCTGGTGACAACCTCTTCCTTTCTTCCTTTAGTTTTCTCAACCATTTTTACACCTTACCTGCACCGAAACAACACATCCGAAATCAGTCTCCCACCAATAAACATGGTTAATCCTACACTCACGCAACGAATCATCAACCTACGTAATAATGTAAATTGTTTGTGCGTTAGAACATAATACAACGAACCTGAGATCTTGAGATTTGAGGGCTGTAGAGAAATGAAAACAGAGGGGATAAACGAGTGATTGTTGGCAATATAAAACCCTAACATGGAGTTAGGGTTATTACTTTGGGCTTAAACTATCGGGTCAACCATACCAGCCCAAATTATTAATTCTTGCGCCAGTTTATTTGGTCCAGGACTCCATCTAGGTTTTCTTGTTTACAATTTGTTTCTTAGCTAATTAATATACTAGGTCTCTCAAACTGTGTTACCGTTTCATGTTTTTGAGTAATATGCCGTGACATGAATTATTGTTTTTCAACCCGTACACGACACGACATAAAGTCATGTTTTGTTTTGCTTTGCTGACACGAACCAATTAAAAAATGATAAACACGAAATAAATAAATAAATAAATATCAAATTACTTACATAATACACATTTAAAAATCGTAAAGGAGGAATTATTATAAATCATGTCGTGTTTTACCACTTTATGTAAAATCACTTATTTATCTTTTACCCAAAAAATGAAAAGAAAAATGTAAAAAGGAAAATTAAGAAGCACAGTAAGCTCTTTTAAATAAGACAATATACACTTTAGTGTTTATAAGTAAAATTTCATAATTAGACTCGTTCAGATATTATTTTTGAGGAATGGTATTGGTGTCTACCGTTTGTGCATTCTCATGTGTCTACCCATTTGATGATGACAAGAGTCAAAATCGAGAACTAGTGGAAGTTTAGAGATGAGTAAACATATAAGTAGACACAAATGATAGAACACATATATCATTTCTCATTATTTTTATCGAGAGATCATATTCTCGCTTTAGACTGTAGATTTAGGACCACATCTTCTACTTCAGAACAAATTTAAAAACAAATATTACCTAAATCTTCTAAAAACCAACTTATTATAACTGATATATTTTGAAATAAGTATTTATGAAGATTGAAGGTTTATGGTAATGAAAATTTAGTCTCGACTACAAAAAATATTTCTTCGTCATAGTTGTGACTATTATTTTAGAATTAATGAAAAATTCCTTGAATTACCTTTTTTAAAGAACTTAGGGAGTTCTTAATAAACAAAATTAGGGGTGTATACAATATGGTTCAGTGTGGTTTTTGCCTCAAATCGAAACCACAACCATAAATTTGGTTTTCAAAAAATATGTCACAATTGATATGAAATTTGTGATTAGATGTGTGAATTATAGGTTTTAATTGAAATTTAAAAAGTTCAAAAGGAAAAACAACTTGAACAATCACGTTTCTCTCGTACTTAGCCCTCGTATATGTCATTTTACTCATTTAAGCCAAAAATACCACTTTTGCTAGTTTTTGGATTTAATTGGTAAAATTAGAATCCGAACCAATGCTCCAAAGTGTGGTTTTCTTGCAAGCATTCAAACATGGACTCTATGATTCTGATGAACTTCGTGTATATCTCCAAATGCAAAAAGCCAAAACTATCAGACCAGCAAATCCTACTTGAACCTGCAATGAAAGACATTTTTGTCAATGTTATAAATTTTTAAAAAATAACAAGACTTAAAATATGATGACAATAAGTTTATTATTACAACATTTTTTAAGAAACCAATATAACTGACCTTTGCATCGGTCACTATGGACTTTATCAATCCAAAACGAGAATCCTGAGGCATCAGAATGACTACTGTGTACTGTTTTTTGCAAGGGAAAGGTATAATCTTCTGTAGTGCTTGCTGAGCTGTCACCGGTGTTAAGATTTTCCTAACATCTGACCGACTCTCATCTTGGACCTGCATTAAAAGAATCACCAAGACCAAGTATTACTAATTTTATTAACATAATATGCTTTTTTTGTACAAAATGTTTTATTTATTTATTTATTATTTATGTTTTTTTGTGTGTGAAACTGACCGCAAAAGAAGCACCAACATCCCCAGAATAGATCTTAGATTGATAGCTGTGCAATATCCGATCAAGCCACCAGTAATTCTCCTGAACAACCATATATATTTGAGGCATATATGTATATATAGATACACACACGCATATATATGTGAGAAAATTAATTTTGTGGAATAGAAATAATATGAGTAGTAGATATTAGTTAATATTGGAATCACCTGTAATCCATTTTCATGGGCCCGCTGGTCAATCTCAAGTACAGCTGAAATATCTGCATCTGAAGGTCCTTCCTCCTGAAGACGTAATATCTCATCTAAAGCAAGATCAACCTACATAAAAGATTGGTAAAATTATAAAAAAAAAAAATTACAACCATTTTAACAAACATAAATAAATAAATAAAAAATGTACCAGTGCTGGTGCTACACTTGGATCACAAGAAAAGTTTACACTAATATCACCACGCGCATTACCAACTCGTGAAGGTTTGTTACCACCAAGAAATACAGATATACCAGCTGAATAGATCTGGTAGGTAGACATTATTAGAGTGATACACTTTAATAGTATCGAATCAAATGTAATGGAATTGATTTAGGAACCTAACAAATACAAGAACTGAAAATTGAGAGATTACAGAAACGTAAATGAGATATCTAGAGAGAGAATTATTCTAGGGCTAAACTAATTCTATCTTTACTAAAAAACCAACATGCCCCCTTATTTTCTCAAACTGTTTATTTATATAGCCCCTAACATACTTCTCATGCTAATTACCCATACTATCCTTCTCCCCTTCTTTCTTCTACCATATGTAAATCGTATATATGTAAATCATATCGGATGAGAAGCAAGTGTATCATAGAGCAGAAATTAACAAAAATGTTTTAAGTTATTATTTTTATTTTTTTTAACATAAAGACAAACCTGCCCATGTTTGAAGCGAAGAACTTGAATTATTTTTGCTTCTAGAAGCTTGCTTAAAAACCCAATGAAGTGAACGTCTTCCATCTGCCATGAAAAAAAAAAAAATCTCACAAACTTATTAACGGATACATTTAGTAATTTGTGGAAAAAATGTGAAAAAGTACCATTTTTTCATTTTTAAGCTCGACAGGAAAACACAGCTGAACAGAACATTGTGCTTCCACCATGGGGCTGCGGACAACTTCTCTACAAGCAACAATGTAGTAAATGGGCATTTTGTTATTACTTATTATGATTATGATAATTATATTTATTTAAATAGTAATCTATTATTTTATTTATAATGACGGAAAACAATTCCTAGACATGTACACACCTAATAATGGTAGTAGGGAAAGTAAATGGCAAGCCTTTGAGGTCATCACGGTTGTATTTCATAATTGGTTCAGACGGTCTCAGAATTCCACCCTGCATTTAAAAATCCATAAAAACATTAAACATAATTATATTTACAAGCATTGTTTTAAAAAACCTGTTTTGCATTGAACTGGTCAATGCCTCAAATACGGTCGAACCAGATGAGCCGGCCTGTTGAACCGGATGACAATACTGTTGAGTATTTGTAATGCAATAAAAATGGTGTACAAAAGCCCAAAAAACTAGAAAAACCGGTTTTTTATTTATCTAATTTTAGAAAAACCGGATTTTCCGATTCAACCGGGTTTTTATGTCCAACCGGCTCATATTCGACCAGCTAGTTTCCCGGTTCGACCGGCTGGTTCAAGTGGGTTTCTAAAACATTGTTTACAAGTTCAAAGTCAAAGTCAAAATAAGAATATTTCAACTTTCAACTCACCAAATATTGTAATATCAAGGGCATTGCGATAGTAGGATCAATATTCCCAACAATCACCACAGTAAAAGTCGATGGGTCTTTAAAACATTTATTATAATATTCACATGCTTTAAATGGATCAACTTTTCGAAGGTCGCTAATTCTTGTTGGCTGTCAAAAAAGAAATAATCAAATAACCATTATATATACTAAAACCAAAACCAAAACCAAAAACATAAACATAAACATAAACAATAATTAAATTTTAATTTTAACCTACCCTGAAAAAGTAGGAATTCCCGTAATTAAGCTCCCTAACACGGTTTGCAAAAACCGTATACGGGTCTCTTTCCTGAGCATTAATCGATTCTTCCGACATTTGCATCACAATCTTAATATCTTCTTCACCTGGTACTACACTTGTTGCAAACAGTTGGTAGACCAACTGACAAGGAACATAAAAAACGGTTAACAAAAAGGTTTAAATTCGAAAATATCAACTAAAAAATAATAGGTGATTTCTGGAACAAACCTGTAAAGCAGTTTCTAAGTCTGTAGGTGAACAATCACCATAAAAAGTTCTCATATATGCTCCAAGTTTTGTACCGATTTCAGCTCTTTTACCAGCAAGCATATCTGACAGCATTGATGGTCTGTAACCAAACACACCGATTTCTCCAGCAATTGTGGACCCCATTGAACATGAGATGTATTCATCTTCTGGTAGTTCAGATAAACCCCCATATGCATACCCTGTGAATAAAACCTGTTCAAACACAACTTTAATCAACCCCGTCCTACATTATTAAGAAAATTTTTTGTTTTATTTAATATTATATGTTGTCTGCATTATAAAAAACAAAAACAAATAAATAAGTAAACACCTGGTCTTCAAGGAAATCTGTGCACTTATAGCAAACATGCATGCCATTCGACAGAATAAGCTCAGTGGCTCCAATTTTGGAATATTCAGACTCCTGCACTACACTCCTGCAATATAAAAAGGCCAAAATACATTTTAGTGCCCTGAATTGGCTAGCTAGGTCTTCTACTACCCTAAACTAGTAACGGTGCAACATGGTACCCTGAACTTGACAAAATGGTCGATTTAGTACCCTTGACTTATTAATTTGATCGCTTTTTCTTACTTGGCTTACATTCGTTAGAGCTTTTGACGCGCTAAAAATATATTTTCACCTCAAGATATTGATATTAGAAGTATATCATGTGAGTAAACAAGATCAAATTAGTGAGATAGGGTACTAAATCGACTATTTTGTCAAGTTCAGGGTATCATGACGCACCTTTAATAGTTCAGGGTAGTAAAAGACCTAGTCAGCCAAGTTCAGGGGTACTAAAATGCATTTTGGCCGTATAAAAATATGAAAAACGTTAACAAGAATTATTATGCAAGAATATAAAGTTAGGTAACTGAGAAAATTTACCCAGGGTTTGGTTTTGATGTAACAATCTCTTCAGGAATGTGGTCTTCATCCCAAGGGGAAATATTTCCATCTTTTTCAAGTGAATTTATTTTTAACACGACAGTTTTGAGATCATCAACTGTCGCAACAGCTCGAGGCTCGATTGCTTTTATCACACAACTATGTGTTGTGTGAAAATTTTCTGAATACTTGGACACCTCAGATGCAGATATATCTACCAGTACCACCACATCAAAAAATAAAGCCGCCATTTGTATCAAGAAGATTCAAGACACAAAACTGGAATTAAGATTTAGGGGGTGTTTGGGAAAAATTACTTGAAAGTGCTTGTGGTTATTAGCTTATAAGCTTAAGAGCTTAATTAAATTAATAAGCTTTCGTTAAATAAAGTGTTTGGAAGAGCTTATATAAGATTATTGTAAAATGTCTATAAAGGACATTTGTAAAAGCTCTTACATAAGAAGGTTAGTGAAATAAGAGGTTAAAGATGCAAAAGCTTCTAAATAAGCTAATAATCCCTCTCAAAAGAGCTTATCTAAAAGCCCTTAAATAAGCTTATAAGCACAAGCTTATAAGCTCTCCCAAACACTTACAAAAGCTTATTAAGCTTAGCTTAAAAGCTCATAAGCACCATTAATAAGCTCTCCCAAACACCCCCTTAATGATATTAACAGCTTACGGGGTAAAATAGTTTTCTGAAGTTGTGCCTCATACTCTATTCCAACAACAGGCTCATTGCGAAGAAAATGCTACAAAGTAGAACAAAAAAGAATAAGAAATGAAAAAAAATAATTAAAAATTGAAGATAATGATGAAAAGGAACTGATGAAATACATGCAAATATTCCTCTCGCAAACTGGTTGACTGGACTTGATCGCGCTCAATATATGCAGATTCAATTTCTGACATCATCATTGCACGTGCAACAGATATTTCACGATCAGAAAAACCGTGTAACCGAACCCTCGCAATCTGAAAGAAAATATATATCAGTAAATGAAAAAGAAATATAAAATCACACTCATTAGATAAAGATGGACATTAATGATTAAACCTCTGTAAGCATGGATTGTAAGGCAAAAAGAGTTCCTTTTTCTTTACAGGATGAAGTCATTATGTAAGCCTTAATTGGTTGAACAACTACATCTGCAGCAACAGAGCATGAAAAATAAGGTGGATCTTTTTTGCGTGAAATTTTAAAAAATCGTTGGTTCATTGCATGGTAAAACATTGCTTCCACAAGTAAATCCCTGTAATCTTTTACAGTTTTCAGGTCAATGACTGGTGATTTGCAGCTGATCATGACTGCTGACTGTACCAGAAAAAGAAAAAGAAATTTTATTACAGTTAATACAAAAAAACTAACGTAATTTATTAGTTATATAACAGAATTATTACATTGGGAACTGAAGAACACTAACCCCTGCAGTTTCAGATTCCACAAAACACGAAATACGAGGTTCCTCGTGAGATGGGACTGGAAATCTAGGTATGTTCACGTGATCAATTGCTGAAACTTTACTACCAAAGTGAGTTTTTATTAATTCAACAACACTCTACAAGAGAGAAAACAAGAAAAGAATTACATGTTATTAACACACAGCCGATTATATGCATCTATGTTTCACATTTATGATAGGGTTAATTATGTTAACCCTAAAACTTTAAGGTGTAAACCGAAAAATATGTCACAGTTTAAGAAAAATTACACATCAACACAAAATGACCAGTTTGACCCGTAACGGGTCAATAAAAGGGTTAAAACATCAAGTCAATGAAAGTATAGGATAAAACCATTGCCAAATAAAGTTTAGTGGAAGTTTTGAGGATTGAAACTGATACGCTTCCTATACCTCACACTAATATTGACAAGCCACAAATAACAAAAGTCTATACTAGAAGGGCCAAAGGTGGAGTTAATGAAAGTGGCTAGAGTTTGTTAGAGGAGAGAGGTAGAATAAGTAAGGGAAGGACTGTCCGTTAGAATCATTCATAATTGTATTTGTTAGATTGCTTGGCTCATGCTTGTCCATTGAGAAGGGTTTAGCCTTGGCCATTGTTTATTGTAAACATTTGGATTTCTATTACACTTGCAGATCCTTTTCTACATTTCCTAATCGATTCATTTCATATTTTACAAATCATTCATTCCTAATCTTATCATTGGTCCGACCCTGCTACGACCTGCCATTGATTCCATGGATACTCGTTCTACACTCACACACTTAGCTCAACATGATGAACAAATCACACATTTACAATCAGATGTTACAGAGATGAAGGGAGAATTGAACGAAATCAAACATCTCTTATCGGGAATTTCCAAGAAGCTAGGTAAACAACCAAGCGGTCAAGCATTTGGCACTCCAGATTCCGGCGACCTCGATGGGGAATTGCGTGACGACCGTTCACCTGAGATGGAGGGCGAGCGTTTCACGGAGGGATTACCATGGGCTATTAAGAAGCTCAAGCTTCCAGAGTTCTCTGGATTCGATCCTCAAGGGTGGATTCAGAAAGCTAATCTCTACTTTGACATCAATGGAACACCACCTCCATTTCGCATCCGTCTTGCACAGCTGAGCATGACTGGTGTCGCCCAACATTGGTTCACCATCGTCACTCAAATCCATGGTTCTATTTCGTGGACTGATTTCCAATCTGAGCTCCTTCAACGTTTTGGGGGATTGGAATTACAAAACCCTTATGAACAATTAGCCACAATTCGTCAATCATCATCAATTTATGATTATATTGACGAATTTGAGTATATTTTGTCTCTGGTTCCACAGCTTCCTGAATCGCAAGCGTTAGGGTATTTTGTCGCAGGCTTACGGGAAGAAGTTAAACGATGGGTACGTTTACATCGGCCTAAATCTCGTTTGGACGCCATGTATCTGGCTAAAGACGTCGAGCAGCTGCTTAATCCGTCGCCGGCGGACGCTCTTCAAAATCGATTCAGGTATCATTCCTCTCTTGGGCCTTCTAATGGTTATGGTCAAGTTATTGGGCTTCCTACTTCGGGCCAATCTGATTTAAATAAGTCCATGTATTCTAAACCCAACGATCGGGCCCAAACAACCAAATACGAGGGACCTCGTTTTAACCCTGGTCCCCCTAAACAAAACGTGTTTTCCCAATCTCCGTCGGTCAACAAGGATAGGGGTTTTCGATCTCTTTCAAAAACTGAATGGGAGGAAAGACGAAAGAAGGGTTTATGTTTTCGATGTGGTCAATTGTACGGACCAACGCATAAGTGTCCGGAAGGCAAATTGCGTGTTTTATTGTTAGCAGATGATGAAGATGGGGACGATGAGCCTATCAATTTTTCGATGTCTCCATTACTTATACCAAGTAATCCCGTGAATACTAACCCACCTTCGGGATCTTGCTCAGTTCTCGAATATTTTGGAGCCACATCCAATGTCAAATCCGGAAGTAAGATGCTCAAATTAGAAGGGTTACTCGCTGATATACCAATAACCATTCTCGTTGATTGTGGCGCCTCACATAACTTTATTTCAAAAAAATTAGTTATGACTTTGGGATTTCCTGTTGCGGTTTTTGACGGTATCCACATTGAATTGGGAGATGGACATGTTGTTTTTATCGATGCGCAATGTTTTAATCTCACAGTTACTATTAATCAGGAGGAATTTGTTATTAATGCCCTAGTCTTAGAGGCGGGTCATTTAGATTTAGTAATGGGAAAGGAGTGGTTGGACACTCTTGGTGATGTGCTGCATAATTGGGCTAAATGTACTATGAAATTCTATTATAAAGGGCGTGCAGTCGAATTGAAAGGATTGGGATTAACTAATTCCACTCTTTCATCTCTACAACATTGGTTAACAATGTCTACTTCATCACCTCCTGCATTCCATACCCCATTATTGACAACTTCTGTTTTTCATACTTTATTACCTTCCTCAAACACTAAAGAATTACAAGAGGTCTTGCATGTTTTTGAGAATTTGTTTGCAGCACCTACTGGGTTACCCCCACCCCGTCCTAATGATCACTCTATTAACCTTATTAAACCGGATACTCCCATTTCGGTGCGCCCATATCGATACCCGCATCACCATAAAGCTGAAATTGAAAAGCAAGTTCAAGAGCTGTTGAGTTTGGGTATGATTAGACCGAGTAAGAGTGCATTCTCTAGCCCAGTGATACTTGTTCGCAAGAAAGATGAGACATGGCGAATGTGTGTCGATTATCGTGCCCTTAACCAAGGAACGATTCCGGATAAATTCCCTATTCCGGTTGTCGATGAATTAATTGATGAGTTATTTGGTTCTCGTTTCTTTACAAAATTAGACTTGAAAGCCGGGTATAATCAAATTAGAATGCACCCCGAGAGCATCGAAAAGACCGCTTTTCGGACCCACGATGGCCATTACGAGTATTTGGTCATGCCTTTCGGGCTCATGAACGCCCCGTCGACCTTTCAATCGGTGATGAACGATACCTTCCGCCCTTTTTTACGGAAAATTGTGGTCATTTTCTTTGATGACATTCTCATATATAGTCCTACATGGGAAAGCCACTTACGGGATATCACTACAATTCTGGAGTTACTTGCTACCAACTATTTTGTGATCAACCAAAAGAAATGTTATTTTGGCCAAGAATCAGTGAAGAGGCGTGATGTTCATTTTGACGAAGGTGATTGGGTTTATGTCAAGTTAAAACCGTACCGACAATCATCGGTAAGTCACCGGGTAAACCAGAAGTTGGCTGCTCGTTTCTTTGGGCCGTTCAAAATTTTGAACAAAGTGGGACCGGTTGCTTATCGCATCGATTTACCTCCCACCTCCAAAATCCATCCGGTATTTCACGTGTCCTTGCTTAAGAAATCTGTCACAGTTCCTACTTCATTGATCCTTCCTCCTGAGTTAGAAGTGCATGATGATGACATTCCCGTACCTATGGCGATTTTGGCTCGAAGTGGCCAAGACAATGAAGCAGACGCTCAGGTTTTGATTCAAAGGAAAGGCGGGTCTTTAGATGATGCTACATGGGAAAATGCTTCCTTCACTCAGCATCAATTTCCGGACATATGTCTTGAGGACAAGACATGTTTTGATGGAGGAAGTAGTGATACGCTTCCTATACCTCACACTAATATTGACAAGCCACAAATAACAAAAGTCTATACTAGAAGGGCCAAAGGTGGAGTTAATGAAAGTGGCTAGAGTTTGTTAGAGGAGAGAGGTAGAATAAGTAAGGGAAGGACTGTCCGTTAGAATCATTCATAATTGTATTTGTTAGATTGCTTGGCTCATGCTTGTCCATTGAGAAGGGTTTAGCCTTGGCCATTGTTTATTGTAAACATTTGGATTTCTATTACACTTGCAGATCCTTTTCTACATTTCCTAATCGATTCATTTCATATTTTACAAATCATTCATTCCTAATCTTATCAGAAACATAATTAACCCTTTATGATATGCAAGCACTTAATAACACTATCGTTCTAACCTTTGTATCAGAAAAATCTCCAACAGCAATAACAGCCATATTCTGTAAATTGTACCATTTTGTGTAAAACCGCTTCACAATCTCGGGAGAAACTGTTCGGATCACTTTCTCCAATCCAATTGGTAATCGCTCAGCATACTGCATTTATTATTAAATTTAAATATTTGAGAAAATAAATCAAATACAGCAGTTAAACCGATAATATGACAAACCTTTGAACCTTCCATCATCAAAAGCCAATGTGCATCTTGCATCCTACCATTTGCATTCCTGTTTGCTCGATACTCTTCCATAACAGCACCTCTTTCTTTTTCCAAATCTTGTGCTGATACTCGAATCTGCAAATTTATAAATTATTAAACAGACACGGGAACATAAAAAGAAAAATGGTTTACATAACTAATAACTGTTCCTAACCTCTGAAGTAAATTCTGCTAAAACTGAAATGGCTTGAGATAACAGCTGAGGTTTATCGATAGGAACAAATAACTCATAAACTGTTTCATCAGCTGATGTAACTGCATTCTGACAAGCACCAAATTCTGCTCCAATGCTTTCAAGAAATTTAACAATATCATGATTTGTGTATTTCTTAGTGGCACTGAATGCAAGATGCTCAACGATGTGAGCAACACCACGTTCTTCCTCCTCTTCCAAAACTGAGCTGTCATGTATTAAAATACTTTAATCAAATAATTTAACAAGAAAGCACGATGCGGAGGATTAAAAATTAATTGATAACTGATACAGACAATAGTTGTGCCAACTGCTAGTGTATATCCAAATTTCAACTGACTTCGACCTCAACTTGTACCTTTGATAGGTGAAATTTTAATTGAATTTAACGTTCTTCTACTGATTATAGCTTAATTCTACTTGCAATTTGAGATTGTATTTTGCAGTTATTAACTTATTATTACTTATTTCTGATTGATTTAAGCCGTTTGTTGTTTATTTCACTAGTGCGACGAAATTTACTGTAAAATTGCAAGGGTTTCAGCATGATGTTATCTTATAGCCAGTTTAATTGTTCTCCAGATATTAGTTGATACAAAAGGACACTAATACAAGAAGCAAATCAATAGGTGATAAGGCAAAATTAAGTTTAAACCCTTGCAATGCTACAGTTAAATTGCCTGGAATCAGAATAAACAACAAATTATATGATTCACTATCGTAATAATAATAATGAACAGAAAACACAAATTGCGAGTTAAATTACGCTATAATCGGTTAATTTAAGTCTGACGAAGGCAAATTTTGACGAGATTATTAATGAGAAATGTATTACCCAACTTTCACGGCGAGAGCGAGAGCAGCTCTCATTTTAGGCTTCGAATTTAATCGGACGTAGTAATTGAGTCCATTTTCGAGTTTGCCGTAGTCGGCTCCGTACGGAACATCTGATAAAACTTGTTCATAGTTCACGTCTACCATTTTCAGTGACCTAAATCTGTGCTTCTTCAAAATCTCAGATGATGTTTCCGCCGGTAACAAATCCATCTCTGGTTGTGATTTCTCTCTCTCGCACAGAGTTGCAGAATTTCTCTCTCTCGGTCACAAGTGAAAACATGGCGAGCAGGTTCGACGAATTTCGTTTCGTATGGAGTCAGTCGAGTATCGCCACGTGGATGTCTGTTTTCCTTCTTTCCAGTCAAGGTCAAGCAAGTAATTATATTCAAGGAAAATGATAACACTTTAAGAGTTATTAATAACTCTCCTATATTTTAGGAATCATCCCTCGTTAATAAAAGTATAAACGAATTATGCATGCAACTTTTTCTTTTGAACAGCTTTATGCATGCAACTATCCCTTAAAGACAACCCTAAGAGCTGTCATTAACAAAACCTGTAAATAATGATATTCGATGTTTATGATATCACTTATGGTTGTGGATTCAAGTCCTGACGTTGAAAAAAAAAATGTAGAATTAGAAGGTGTGTATTAGTTGTTAAAAAAAAGTAACATTATTTAACATAGGTTTATGAAAAGGAAAAATCATGAAAAGAACCAAATCATGATAGTGATGTCCACGATCGAATCGAATTGTTTGGAATCGTATCGAATTGAAAACTGATAAAATGGTTTCAATCAGGCGATAAGTTTTCTTTAATATTTTTCGGTTGTTCCTCGGTTTTGGACTGAATTGAACCGAACATATTTTTGCATGGATATTAGAACTGAGAATTGAACTGATATAGCTTGATTTAGTTCGGTCTGATTAGGTTTGGTTCGTGATTCCTAGTGGTTTTAATCTACTTTGCAACTATGAGATGCTTTTGCTAAATTTATGTTTGTTTGAGTTATTTTAGCAAAGTGATAAAAGTTAATTTGCCACAAGCACATTAAGACTCTACTTTATGTCGGAAATGTTCAATCGCTGTTCGAAAAAGTGAATCCTCAAATCATTAAGTCAAATCACCAAAAGTGAAGTGTTCATGAGAAAGGGTAGCGTTCGCTAAAAAGGGAATCCGAATTTCAGGGAGCAAATACACCTATATTTTTCTTACAATAAAGTAACGTTCACAAAATAAGGTGGTGCATCCATGATGTACTTGTCACAGTTTCAATTGTCACTTTGTTAAATTCATGTAAACAGCGATAGTCACATAGGGGTGTAAAGCTAATAACATCGACTCTAAAAATAATATAAATTGACTCGGTTTAAATTGAGCAAGCGTTAACTCATGTGTCAAAATCTTTGTTTTAAAAGCTTGTGATCCTTCCGGAGCTCGT
Source organism: Calendula officinalis (assembly GCA_963853835.1). Classification (NCBI taxonomy): domain Eukaryota; kingdom Viridiplantae; phylum Streptophyta; class Magnoliopsida; order Asterales; family Asteraceae; genus Calendula; species Calendula officinalis. The sequence goes on from OY970832.1 coordinate 20,694,132, forward strand.
GCTATTTTACAACTTTATGCTTTATACATACGTATTATCATACTATCTAATTAAGTTGAGCTAAGTCGAGCTCAAAGTTGAATCCAAACGAGCTGCACTATATCAAGTTTATTAATACTAAATTTTATAGTATATTAATATTAATATTGATAGTTAAGTCGTAGTGAACTCAAAAGTGTTATTAAGCTCAAGGAGCTCGATCTCAAATTTCGAGCTTTGAGTTCTGGAGTTTTTTATATTCAAGACAAGCTCGAGTTATAATTGTGTGATACGTGAATTGACCCCTAAGTGGCCCTATTTTATTGTAATTTTCATTTATTACTACAAATATATAATAAGCTTTTGAATTATAGAGGTTTGTTCAAGGCAGTCCAAGGATTTTCTAAAGTCCTAAGGGACAATTATTAGCCCTTGGATTAAGAAATAGTCAAAAGTCAAGATCAACATTTAAACCACCACCACCACTACTAACACATGTGATTCAATACATCAATACCCCCCATCGCCGCCCGCCGGATGCGGCTGGCGGCGGTGGTCGGTGGTGGTGATTGACGGTGGTGGTCGTGACTTGAAACACATATGATTCGAAGTAAGCTCGTCTGTATTTTAGAACCCTTGTTTTTAGTGAATCACATGTGTTTGAAACAATGTGATTTGTAGTTCGTATGCTCCCCTGTTTTTAAAAAGTCATGTTTTTAGTGAATCACATGTGTTTCGAAGTAATATGTTCCTCTGTATTTTGGAACCCCTGTTTTTAGTGAATCACGTGTGTTTGAAACACATGTGATTCGTAGTTCGTACGCTCCCCTGTATTTAGAAAGTCCTATTTTAAGTGAATCACACATGTGTTTCGTGACTTGAAACACATATGATTCGAAGTAATATGCTCGTCTGAATTTTGGAATCTCTGTTTTTAGTGAATCGCATGTCTTTCGTGACTTGAAACACATGTGATTCGTAATTCGTATGCTCCTCTGTTTTTAGAAACTCATGTTTTAATGAATCACATGTGTTTCGTGACTTAAAACACATGTGATTCGAAGTAATATGCTTGTTTGTATTTTTAAACCCATGTTTTTAATAAATCACACGTGTTTCAATACATCAATACCACTAACAGCCCCACCACCACTGTCAGTCAGCACCACCGACGGCTGCCACCGCCCACCGCCGGCATGTAATGAAGGATGCATAATATATTTTAAATTCTACAACGACTCAGTAACCACAAAAATAGAAGTTTACCACAAATCATCCATATAGCAACTTTGTACAAAAATAGGTTTGTCTTTCAATTAAAAAAATAAACAAACAAATCCAGTATATATATAATATAATCCAGTATACATATATATGTGTGTACCTACTGTTGATCAGTTCGCATAGACTGTAAACGAGCAGCTAGAGACTCATAATCAGGAAGCTTTGGATGAACATGACTCGGTTTCTTACCTTTATTTCCCCCTAACAGACTTTCAGATCCCAAATTTAATGTTTCAGCTTTCTTTGTTTTACCCGATTCAACCGTGATTCTTACGGGACTCGGTTCACGTATTGGCATCTTTAATTCCGGGACTGACTCAACAGTTTCTTGTTTGGTATTCACAGAATGGTTGACTCGAGGTTCAAATGCAGTTGACTTTTTTCTACCACTTTCACCCGTTTTTCTTGAAGAAGGCTGCTGTGATTCAGGAATTTCATCCAAGTATGAAAACCGAACGGGCTTACTGTCCTCACTAGAGGTGGGCCCTACTGGTTTGGGCTCAACTTGACTCTTTGTTGAAGGAGATCCTCTTGTCCTTCTAGAAAGCCCTGAACCCAAACGAGCCCTGCTCGGGACTGGTTTTGAAACCACCTCCTCAGACTCGGTTTCATCATCATTAAAGAACACATCGGGCACCGTAAATATTGATCTTGTGTTGTCTCTCTTGCTTGATTTCTCAGAATCTGAATCAGAAATTTCCATTTTACTCGATCTTGAATCTAAAGAACCTTCAAGAGATGTTTGGTTTCCTGTTACAGAACTTTCCGGATGAGTTGTTATGGTTTTGGTAAGCGGTGGGAACCTAAGACCACCTTTGTTCCGAAGACCACCTGTCAATGTTCCAAAATTCAACTCCTTTCCTGAAACCAAATCATTGTGATCATCTTCAAATGTATTATATATTTCTTGGTCAATATTTGGATGAGATTGAGGTTTTCTCTCTTCATTCTCGGATTTGAAGAAAGATGATGGTGGTTCCTCATCTTCAACCAAATCATTCAACTCAATTCGGGTTTTTCTTGAATTATAATTCGACTCCACAAATGGCGGTTCCTCATTTTCACTTTCAGAATCTGGTCCATCTGAATGATCAAAACTTGCGATAACACGATCATCTGCTTCTAAAGGTTCAATAGATTTCACAGAATGGTCACCAAATGAGAGATTTTCTGAAAAAAGATGTGATTGAGGATTCGGTTGGTCAACTGTTTCCCTTCTAGGGCTCCAAATGTGGGAATTTTCTAGTGAATTAGTAGTCTCAAATTCATCATAGTCAAATCCCGAATCAAACCTAGGGCCAACATCATCATCACCATCCGAGATGACATCATCATCATCATCATCATTATCCCTAGGTACATCAAAATTGGAGCTTGTGTTTGTGGATTCTTTAAAAGGGCTTTCTTGATTCACAACAGCAAAAGGATTCCCGACAACAAATTTTTTACCAACATCAAGTTCATCACTTGCAAAGAAATTAGTATTTTCATATTCATAATTTTCTTTCGGGAACTCATCTTCAGATTCTTTAAATCCTTCTTCTTGATATTCATGTAAGGATTCTTCAAAATAATCATCATCTGCCATGTGGACATTGTTTACCAATATCTCATCCTTAACTGAATCATTATCTGATCTAAATGGAGTTGGACCATTGGATCGATCGGTGTGCTTATTCACAATATTAGGGTTTCTATCATCTGAGTAGCTTTCGTATGAATCTATAAAACCACCTTCACCAACAGATCCTGAAGTTGTAGAAACACGAGGTGTCTTGTCTCTAATGTTAGACACATGTGGTTGCTGGTAGGCCATCTTTTCACGTTTTTGGGCAGCAGCTCGGGCAGCCATAGCTGCCCGTTCTGCTGACTCAGCTGTTGCTTGTTCACCTCCACTAATAGATCCTGAAGTTGCAGAAACATGAGGCACCTTGTCTCTAACGTTAGACACGTGTGGACGCTGGTTGGCCATTTTTTCATGGTTGGAGAACTGGGCAGCAGCTCGGGCAGCCATAGCAGCCCGTTCTGCTGACTCAGCTGCTGCTTCTGCTGCAGCAGTAGCATCCTTAAATTCCATGTTCCAATTCTGCTTCGTTTCAATTCTCTCAGAAGTTACCCCTAATTACAGCGAGAAATAAGACTAGTAATTAGCATATGAAAAATTAAATAACTGATATTAGTAATATCATCAATAATTATACCTGAAGATGTCTCACCGCCATTACCAGTAGAGTGTACATTTTGAACACCTAATGTGTATTTTTTGTTCTGTTCAGAAAAGTCAACCCGTGCTTTTGATTTTTCTTCTTGCTGATGCACAATATTTATATTTGAAGGTTGAATCTTTGGAGGATCCGCAATTGCCATGCTGGCATTCTCAATATTAGGTGGTCCATTCTGCAAAAAATTAATCAAATCAGACACAAATATACAAACAATCAGAACAATTAAAATTAAATAAATAAAACAACTCAGTAACTGAAAAATCCATCTCACCAACAAATCATTTGGAGGCTTTGACTCTTTTTCCTCAAATGAAGTTGGATCCCATTCAATGTTGTAATCTTTTGCCACGGTGCTTAATACTTTAATTTTTGTCTGCAAGTCGGGAGGAGCTGCAGATAATTTCTCAATCAACTGAAAATATGAAATTACATAAATATGGTTAATAGTTATATTTCAAAGATGAGCAACATAACCATAAGCAAACTTACCATACGGCTAACACCACAATCGGGTCTTAGCTCAATAGCTGCAGTAACGAAATCTTTCCCGTATTTTGCTGTAAACTGTTTTTTAATATCAGAAAGTTCAGATATGTCAGAACATCTTGGAGCTGCAAATATAACACTTGTGACTGCTTCCTTTAGATCGATGGGACACGTTCTACAAAATTACCACCAAAAAGCATTTAATTCCATGCAATTCAAGTTATTCTGGACAAACAAGTTGGCTTACTTTTGGGATTCGATAATGGGCAAACGTGCTACAATAAGTTCACAGTATATCTCGATCAACTCATATGCTGCCACCATTTTCTCTTCACGAATTACATGTTCAACCTAAAATAATTAATAATTGATTCAACAAACAAGCCTAAGAGTCATTTACAATTGCAAAATAGATACGCGAAAAGGTTAAAATCAATTGAATTAACTATAGAAAGCACGAAAAATCAAATAGCATACTCGAATCCGTGCTGTACGATCCTGGCTAGTTTCAAGCAACTGTGCTAACTCCCTCTTCATCTGATTAATCTGTACTCCTTTTTTATTTTTCATCAATTTAATCCGCGACGTTGCTAGTTTCAACGACGTCTTACTGTATCAATCAATCAACAACAAAACATTCAAATTGAATCACCAGACAAACATATAATGTAAGAAATTGAAGAAATTAGACACGGATCGTTGCCATTTAGCGGGTTTGAAACTCTTGTGAAGCATTGTTAGATGTATGTGGTTGAACTGTTGGAATCGATGATGGGTGTGGTCAATAAATTAGGGTTTGTCTTTTTGTAAACGGAAGGAAGCCAGCCAATAAACGAATAGATATTGTAAATATGAAACTAAAAATGGGGAGAATTCAATGGAATTAAGATTTCTTAGATTGGAAGAATCGGATTCTTCGACGAAATTGGATCGAAAGAGATATCGGGATGGAAGAAACTGACCAAGACTTCCACTTCCAAGAAACTTACGTGCCCCGTCCTCTCGCCGTGTCGGTTATAAGTCAAATTATCTGATTTTTATATGTGATTGCGTATGTATTACACATATTCGATTTTTTACTAGATAAATATTATAAGATGATCCTAAGAAGTTCAAAAGTAATTATAGAAATCGCGTATATCATATGTAGAACTTGACTAACCTATAAAACTCTGTTATACAAGAACATTATTTATAACTTTTAGTAAAAATTCCCTCATATTTAGCTCCTTACAATCCTTTTAAAGCAGCCCACATGAATTTGTATACAACTATAATAGTACCTAAGTAATGCGGCGATACATATTTTGTAACTAAATTTTACGCTGATCAATTGGTGGTGGATGGCCGTGGTCGCGGATGGTGGTTGTGGTGATAGGTGGTGGTGGTTGTGACCGCGAATGGTAGATAGTGGTGGTGATAGTGAATGTGGGTGGTTATTTTTTTAATGTTTGAGGAATTAATAAAGATAATTATAGTCGAGTAACGAATATATAGTCTAGTAGCTCAGTTAGTTATTGATTATGTTAATAATACAGATGTGCAGTTTTAATTTACTAATAATCTTGTATTTTAAATATAGTTGCTTGTATATTTTTAAGTCTTGATGAATGACTATGGATCTATTTAACGTACGTTTTACTATACTAGGATAAAACCCGCGCTATGCGGCGGGCTGCGAACTATATAAACCTGGCGATTAAAAGTTCATTGGTTACATATTTTTATAACGAATACAATACATAATCATAAACTGTGTATACAATAGAGGTAAAAAGCAAGAATTAGCATTGTCGTTGAAATGTTGTTTGGTTACATGTTTTGATATATAGTAGGGTACACGCGCAAATGAGGCGGCGGGTACACTGATACATCTATTCCGCGACGATGTTGATGGTGTTCGTGTACATGTTTTTGTATAACGATTATTATACAAATGACTGATAGTTGGGAATGAAATATGCATAAAACTACATTGAAAACTTATCGGCGTTTAAAATTTGTTAAATTACATGTTTTGAAAAAAAAAAAATCATACATGGGGAAGAATTATCACGTATATTATCCATCATGTAAGACATCTCGATACACCACATTTGTTGTGTAAACGCCGTCAACATTAAATTGTTTTGCTGGAGTTACCAATACTTTTGTCGTCTGCCGTGAAATTCCTCTTGAAAAGGCAACGTAAAGTTGCCCATGCGAGAACACTGATTCCGGAAGATAAACACCGACGTTTGGAATTATTTGTCCTTGGGCTTTGTTGATTGTCATAGCGAAGCTTAGCCGAACCGGAAACTGTTTTCTTTTCAACTTGAAAATAAGATGGGGGGATAATGGCTGCGAATTTGTGTCTCTGAAAATAAATGATTAGTAGTTAAAACCAAAAACAAAAAATAGTATCTTAATTAGTAGGAAGTTAGAAATCTGTCAAGCAGGAACAAATATAGTTTGTTATATTTGTGGTCAAGCCAAACATATTCAACGCGAACACATTTGCATTTGTACCACAAATGTGGATTCCAGAGGTCTTCAAAGTTTTCAACAGGTTCGTATCCATCAAAATCCTTTGAAAGAGGAAAAACAAAATTTTAGTTAACACAGAATTTATGATTGTACAGTAAGTAATTGTAAGTCTGAATTTAGTTAAATAGACGAGTTACCTCTAATTCTTGTGTAGGCCGTGGAAGTGGTTGAAGCACTGAAGCACCATATTGGGTGATTAAAGACATTTTTAGGTTCTATTCGTTTGTATGATGCACAACAACTCCATCGTTAGTTGATGGAGTATATATATAGGTTAAAAAAACGTAGAATTCAATATGTATTTAATATTTAAAAAAACGTAAATCAAAATATTTAGTATCTGCCTATTTTATATTCAATATGTATTTATTATTTAAAAAAACGTACATCCAAAAAAACGTTGAATTTAAAATGTAAATCAATGTATGTTTAGTTTGTAAACGGTTTTATAATTTTGGAAGGACAATAAATGCGAAATTTTAATGTAGGTAGTTGACTCTTATGGGTTATTTCTAAAAGCGGAGTTACTGGTATATTAATGGAAGTTATCAAAAGGATAACAAAAAACCACATGGCCCAGTGGTTATCACGTTGCTTGTTTTCCATAAGGTCTTGGGTTCGAATCTCGGGTAAGGCACTTTTATTTTGATTTTAAAGGGTGTTTGAACATTGCTAAAAATGGAAGTGTTGAAAATTCAGACTTCCTCTTTTAGAAATGTCAAGCATGCTTTTTAAAGTAATATAGATATAGATATGGTGTCGGTAAGTTACGCATTCGATCAAAAGTAAATGAATAGATGAATAATAATTAAATCTTTATCTTTTATATATAATAAAAGAAAGCGTTTTTGAATTCTTGCCACCTCGCTCTTTACACGTCATTAATACGTCATTATTCAAGCGCCACGTTGGCGTCTTCATCACAAAGTCGGGTTCTTCAATAGGGTTTCTTCAATTCTTCATCGTTGGTGTTCGCGAAAGTCTATTCCACAACAATAGCTTCTTACGCTTTCTTCAATTCTTCAGCGTCGGCGTTCGCGAAAGTCTATTCCACAACATTAGCTTCTTACGGTTTCTTCAATTCTTCATCGTCGGCATTCGCGTCTGAATCACAAAGTTTATTGCACATCAACAGCTTCTTATGGTTTCTTCATCGCCGCCGATTTATCTTTCAACAAACGCCATAATTAAACTCATCAACTATCTCCAAAACAAAGTGAGTGATTCACTGGTTTTTCACGTATGCTTAATTTTTGTTTTTGTTTGTTTAACATCACGATTCAGACGCGTATTCATCAAGTGCTTCCATTTTGTAAACCCTAAATTCAAACTTGCTGGTAGGTTTTATGAATTTGTTTTTTTTTTAATTTTTTAATTTTTATGGTGGTTTGATTTAAAGTGCATCAATTGTATTATGTAATTTTCCTTCTTGTTAATCAAATTCCCCAATTTATTGTAATTTCGTGTGGTATTGTGGTTTAATTATTGGGAAGACGTGGGTTGTAAAAATTAAGAATTGAGGTTTAATCTAACAAGCTTTAAAACGCTAACATTTTTCAATAAATTTAGTTTGATTGAAATTGAGATTACAGATGAAGCGTCTCTATCTTCTACTCACACTAAATGAATCTGCCATGGATGTGCCTAATTTCAAATGAAGCACGAAGGAGGTAACCGTCGTTAGAGATGGTGGCTGCACTTTAGGTATTGCAAAGTTATTTAGTGTCTGTTTTCAATTTCATTGAAAAAGCCCTATATTGCAAAGTTAGCAACCATGGATATTTATAGGGTTTAAGATCAAACCCTGCAATTACTGCCTTACTGGCGCATTCTGTAAGTCTTTTAATAATTACTATATATATATATATATATTAAATTTATATGTGCAATATATAAGGTAAAGATAATTACTACTGATAAAATGTATTAAGTTTTTTTTTTTGTTCTTTTTGTTTTCTTGTTAGCGGATCATGGAAGCAAAGGCGTGGAGGTTTTTGTTGGCGGTTTGGCCCGTTCTCACTGAAGACAAGGTAAACGAATTAATATATACTTAAACCAATATAGTCAAAGTTTATTTAGAAAAATAAACATTACAAGGGCATGATGGATCACACTGAGTAATTATCTACTATGTTTAAATAAGAGGATTATTAGTTTTGTGACACATAATTAGGGTATTACTTACTTCTATCATTCATTCATTTGCCTTTAGGGTTGATCATCGATTCCTAAATCTGTTGATACACTTAGGTCTATGTGACCTTTATCATGATACAATCAATATTAATTATGAAGATATAGAACTAATAATGTTCAGAAATAAAACATACATACATAAATTGAAAATTTAGCATCACAAGATCTGATTTTGAAGTAATAAATTATCAAATTTGTTTATTTGTTGCTCGAAATGATATTTTTGTTTTTTAAATTTTATCAGGTAGCAACTAAATTCGTTTTTTAGTAATACAATAAGGGAATATTTTTAGCCACGATAAAGGTTTTAAGAGGTAGTCTTCAAAATCATTTGTCCTCTGCAGTTCGTTCATGCTTAGTCTTGAAAAAGAAGCAAAACATGAAGATCTGATTGACCAAAAACACCTTTTATCTAATAATATTAACATTTTATGAATAATTGGTGTATCAAATTTGATTATAGAAATTATATTACCCATTTGACCTATAGCAATATGGGTACGGGCTGAAATGGCCATTTTTAGTACGGGCTGACACGGGTTGGGTTGATGCAAACATTTTTTATGAAATCTAATTTGTTGGCAGTTTTAAATTCCTTATAAACGAGTTAATTCGGGTTATGTTTCAACCAGTTTGATAGAGTAAATGGGGTGAAATCTTACATGAGGGATTTGTTGCAAAATGATTTTCTTACATCTTTTTTTGTTAACTTTTCTTAAGGGGTGTTTGGATTTGCATTTTGGAATTCATTATCTGGTAAGTGTTTGAATTTGCGATTTATTGTGCATTACAAGTAATAAATTATTGGATAAAAGCATATTTAATGAAATTCATTATTCATGTCAGTTTTGACTTGGAAAAGTCAAAAAACATGTTAGCATCACTGGTCAACTTGATTTGTAGGATCAGAAGCAATGTTTGTTGATATTGGTCTTTTTTCATTTCACATCGTGCAATTCATGTACATTTGGGTTGAGATCTTACATATGGGGTTTATAACAAAATGATTTTTTTACATCTTTTTATGTTAATTTTTCATAGGGAGTATTTGGATTTGCATTTTGAAATTCATTATAAGTGTTTGGATTTTCATTTTATTGCACGTTACAGGTAATAAATTGAAAACCAAGTATAGCACATATTTAATGAAATTCATGTCAATTTTGATTTGGAAAAGTCAAAATATATGTTGGCTCATCTTAGTCATTTTTCATATATGCAATTGATGTAAGGCATCAAATGTATCCGGACTAATGTTGCTTACTTTTATTCTGTATACACTGTAGTGAAGCTTTGATTTCTGATGCATTTGAAGGACATGTTTTTAAACAAGTAGAATGGTGATAATATTTGGGAAGTAGAAATTGCATCAGCAATGGAATTTCATTTTTTTATTTTGTTTTAATTAATGAAATGTTAGCACTTTTGTTCTTACAGATTAACCTGCCCGAATCCGATAGGGCTGAAGATTTAACCAAGGTCTATCAATTGTTTCTATTTTTCAATTTTGTCTTCAAATTGCTTAAACTATTTATGTGCATGAATTTATGTGTTATATATGGTGTTAATTGTTCAATTTGCTGCCAAGGTTACAGTTTCTGTAATATATGGTGTTAGCTCATTTATGTGCTACATGATTCAATTTGTGTAATATTTGGGGCTAATGGTTCATTTGTGTAATATCTGGTATTTAGCTATGGGTGGGAATGAATTTAACTCCTTATTTGCACATTTTGTGTACTTAGGTTGATATGTGAAAAATAAATGCCACTAATTTTAAAGGATTTTAATGTGTGCATGTTCAATTTGAGGTAGTATTTGGATTGTTAGATAGTGGAGTTGAAGGTGGATCAATGGCTTTATTTGGGAACATTCTGAAAACTGTGGAAGTTAATTCAGTCAACAAGAAGATTATAGTTTTGATTGAATGTATTACTTCTAGAGGTGGGTGCTAATGATTCCACAAAAGATGTATTAATTTTATTTATTTATTTATTTATTTTTTGCATTACTGCCATAGGTTAATAACACAGTTTCTAAGATACCATTTGATATTATTTAATTATTTGAACTTTTGTTTTGAAAATTTTTATAAGCCGCCCGTGATTCATCACGGGTTATAGGCTAGTTAGTAAATAAATAATAATAATTTATAATAAATTAAAAAATAGATAATTAAACAAATAAATAATAAGTAAGTAATTGATTTGAGTTAAATAAATAAGTAATTATTAAATAAATAACATTTAATAAATAAATAGATATTAAATAAATAAATATTATATAATTAAATAAATAAATATCCATTAAAATGATTATCAATTAATTAAATAAAATGGGTTGGGCTTGGACACAGAGAGGTAGGATTTGGGCTGGAACTTGGGCTGAAATGGACGACAAAGAAGTAAGCTGTTGGGCTGGCTCTCTACGGTCAGCTCGAATTTTTGTTGGGCTAACAAACAGGTGGGCCAATTCAATGTAAGTTGGCTTGAACATCTAAGACGCACAAAAGAAGTGGTTGGGCCGAGCTGATGGTCTGGTTGGGCCAGTTGAGGCCCATTTGGATATTTATTGGGCTGAGACGTGATAGAAGAAGGAAGGAAAGCATAAAGGAAAACGATTTTTATTGGGCCGAAGCCTGCTAGAGGAAGGAAGGAAAGCAGAGGAAAAAGGAGATTTGGCCGTACTTCAATCCCCAATTATGTACTCTGTTTTCGCTTAACAATCTGCTTTTGCGGTTGGGTTTCTTCCAAGTCACACTTGCCTGACGTGTTTCCTTCATTCTAATTAATCTTTTTTTTTTCCTCTTTTTCTCAGCAAGTCAATATTTTTTATAACATTAATAAACGACCAAGTGTTTGATAGCCCTATTGGTAAGAATGATTGAAATAACTTTCTTGAAGTTAAAGGTTTGAATTTTGTCCTAATAAACATTTACTAGCCAATGATGGCCAGCCTAGCTGGTCTGAGGCACTGGGTTTATACCCATGTGGGCTGCAGGTCGTGAGTTCGATTCCCTTTGGGAGCGTTGCATTAGCGTAATTTAACTCATACCTCACACAGGCACATATGGGGAATTTTCCTTGGAAATCCCTTTGGGGGCTGGGTTTGCCCGCTTATGCGGAGTTCGAACTCGGGGTGCTCGCTGAAAAATTGCGAGTAGGCTTCCGTTATTTCATTTGCCGTTTCCAAAAATAAACATTTACTAGACCATCATGTAAAGGTTTCAAAACTATTAAGCCAACAGTTAATTTGTGTATATGAAACAAAAAACTCACGCAATCCTAAGTATAAAAAAATTTATAAAAGTATACACAAGTTATGTTGATAATAATAATTCTTAACATTTAAACATTTTGCTCTTAAAAATGGGCTCTAATCCTTTTTCTAGAAAAAAGGGAGATGTGTTAGAAGATCCAAATTAGGTCATGAATGAGCAAATCGGGCTGCAAGATGGAGTTACAAAATGAAGATAGGGACATGGTATCAACTGAATGTTTTTCGATTTAACAAAAATAGACCAAGTCGAATGTAAGTTACAAGTAAAACAAACTCGTGTATTACAACACTACACAGGTTTATAACCTAGTAATTTTATAAATTAGAGCAACACGTCAATGAAAACCGACCAAGTCGATATCAAATAATTTAATAAATTAGAGCAATACGTCAACGAAGAATCGATCAATCATACCGTTGTAGCATCATTACAACTTGCGAAAATTATTTAACCACATGCCATTAGGCGTTACCAGAGCAACACGAGAATGGGTCTAGTAAATTGATTATTCGACTTTCTACCATTCTTTAAATTAAGGATCATATCAGGATGGACTTTTAATTATGTATTTTTAATATTTTATTTATATTAACTATATTATTATTTACATGTCGCAAAATCTGAAAGAGAATATAAGATAGAAAAATGTATAAGATATATGTCAAACATTCAATAAATTACGCACATCGTATAATATTACTTAAATTAAAATAACCGTATTATAACAAGAGTAGATGCTAGCTACGCCAAACGCTAATATTACATTAAATGTAATGTGAAATGTGACAATGTTTGTATATAATTATGATCAACTGACCAATTGTGACAATTAAGGATATCTACGGAATACGATAGCGGATACCTTGTAACTATATTTGTGGTGGTGATAGTGATGGTGGTGCACGGTGGCTATATATAGTGATGATGGGGGTTGGTGGTGCGTAGTGATGGTGGCAGCGGTAGTGATTATGGTGGTGGGTGATCACATTGTTGAATAGTGAATGTGATAATTATATTAAATATAATGATATAAGTTTAGATATTAACATAATACATAAATAATTACAGCCAACAACCTAAAATATATTCTTGTAACTCACTTGGTTAAATTCATTTATTAATAACATGAATATCGGATGATCAAGAAGATCTTAAATATATTATGAGAAATGATATTTAGTCATATCATTTGGTCATACTCATAGTTCTACCCACTTAAATGAATGACATGTGTACTCCATTAATTCTCTTTCTTAATATTATTCATTGATTCTGACACATATTTTCATATAATGAGTATGACTATTAATATGACCATATATATATATATATATATATATATATATATATATATATATATATATATATATATATATATATATATATATATATTATATACAATAAATATGAAAATGAAACATGGAATTATAGTATTTTATCACCCGGATAGCATCCTTATAAGAATATTCAGTCGGTAAGATGAAGACAAAATAGAATCAACGTACGAGTTTAAAAACCGTTTTTCTTATTTAATTGGCTATCTCACACCCGCTGATTTGTAAGAAATTAAGAATATCCACGAACTTAATTAGTCAACATCTGATAATGATAACGTAATCCAGATTGCTTAATGAAGAACACGTACGTACATATAAAAAATTAATTAGACGAAAGCATTATATAACTTTTAAAACACGATAAACCTACAAATAATATACGGGGTATTTGGTTTTAGTCTTCGGCGTTTGGTTTGGATATTTGTATGACTTTGTTGACAAACTCATAAGAGGTCCAAAAGTCAAACTTTATAACTTATTTGAAATATTGGGTCACGATCTTACAAATAAAGTTACAATACCACCGTAGATTCTTCTGCAATGTAATTAAGGGTCCTACCATGCTTTTATCATAAGAGTCTTATGTATACAACACTTTTATGTTTAGTGTCTCAATAATGCATATCTAATTATGAATAACAATTTCAAACTTATACATTGTTAACCTTTGTACACTACGAAATATAAAGAAGCTCGGTTAATCATATTTGATGATATTAGTATGGTCAATCATTATAGCCTTATAGGTAATAAATATTTACACAAGATCAAATTTGGATTAAGGTTAAACTCATACAGGGTTAGGAGGTGCAGAATGGCATCTCAAGGGGTCGCGTCATGAAACCTAAACATTATGTATGACATTTGATTAGCAACTGGATTACCTGCCAAACGCCATAACCGGTCGAAATATGCACGACCAATCAAATCGTATGGTTTGCAAACATGCACACCATTGAACGTATATAATAAAAGAGAAAACGAATAAAGTCTGAGAAAATATCTGCGTTTTTGGTATTGCTTTCTACCCAAAATTTGTATGAGTCTTTTAATTAGCTCACCAAAAATTTGGTTTAACCTAGACATTTACATGATTAAAATACTATATTATGAAAGTTTTACTTGCAAAATAAAAAACGCATAGCATAACCAATTTTACAAATACATTGAAAGTAAAACAAGCATTTTTTTCCGTCTCTTGACCTTAATAACACATATGTGAAATGTCAAGAGATCCTTGTTTGTATCCTTCTTTGTGCATTTTCTGTTGATAAATCATGTTCATCCATCCTTGATCACCAAATAAAACCTACGTAATTAATGTTAAAGAGAATGCATACTTGAAATATTTTGCTAATGGCAACCAATAGTGTTAAAATAAAACATGAGATTCTATTAAATAAATATAGGGTTCAGATCCGGTGATGACTCAAAAACCGGTGAGGACTGCGAGGACTAGTAAAAAAACTCAAAAAATGATCCAAAACAAACTTTTTCAAAAAATTTCTTTTTTAAACATTAAAATCGCAGCATATAAGATCTAAAAAAAAAATAAAAAATTTTAAAAAATGATCCAAAAAAAATTGGATCATAATTTTGATCCACAAAAAAAATATGGATCATTATTATGATCCACAAAAAAAAAAAGTGGATCATAATATTTTTTTCAAAATTTTTTTTGGTCAAATGTAGTAATCATCATGGGGAGTTATATATTTTTTTTTGGGATTTTTTGGAATTTTTTTGAGGTGTCCTTACCGTTTTTTGAGTCCTCATAGGATCCCACTTCATAAATATAACTCTTCTTTACATAATGCTAAAATAAAGAAATCATTATTAAAAGAACATACTTTTTTCTTTTCTTAATAAACACTTTTAAAGACAGAATTTAGCAAAACTTTTATTTAAATATATTTTCTTTAAAAATAGAAACCAAAAATTATGACACCACAATGTATATTGTCAGGATCAATTAACTATGAAGAAGTTAATAAACACCTTAGATCTAATTGATTATAGAAGTTGCAGCGGATCAACACTAAATCAATGTATTAAGAACAATGAACTGTAAACAATAAACGAAAATATTAAGAACACAGTTTCACAAAAAGCTTCAATGTATATTATCGAGTTAACAATACACACGTACGTTTACAATTCGTAAGGAACTATTTATAATAGTCCTTGAAGCTAAACTATTTACCCTAGTTATTCTAGGACTTGATTTACATTCGAATTCTATAGATATACATTGATTTACATGCTATAACTATCTCTACGAAGATCTCGGACTCGATATGTTCCATATACGCTCATCAGTAGTAAAACTCATCACCAGTAGTAAATATATAACATCAGTAGTAAGTCTGGTGATCAGTAGTAAGTCCAGATACATCGTCAGTAGTAACTACTATTGATCAGTAGTATCTTCAATAAGCCTTGATCATTAGTAACTAAGTTATAGCTTTCACCAGTATCAACTTCATCAGTAATAAGTTTCTGCCCCATCAGTACTAAGTATGATCAGTACTAACTGCAGCATCAGTAATAAGTTGAACTGTGATTTTGTCCCAACAATCTCCCCCTAACCTTATTGATTATCTTTCAATCAACTAAGTTTCTCTTGTTCTTATTGTTCCCTTCTTCTTTTCTCAAGGGTTCTTTGATTCCGTTGTCTTCTTTGCTCAATGATATATTTGCTGTTCCTCTTTGTAAAATAATTCAATTTGTTTTGGAACATAACAACATCATATGACTTCATCATTGTATTTGTGAATATCTGATACATAGTCTTCTCAGAATGAGGATATTCCTTTTCATACAAATATAGTTCACAGACTTTGCCAGATTTTTCAAAGAAGTACATTTGTGCAGTTGGAATCACATTCCAAGCATAAACATTTCCTGGATCTGTAAATTGTTCTGGATAGTTGTCTGGATAGAAAGCAGCATCAATCATCTTTGTTAAGTATCCAGCACCAGAATCTTTCCATGATTTCTTTGTCATTCTTGGTTTTCCAATGATCAGTAGTTTAATGACATCACTTCTTGAACAGGACATGATCAAAGGTAACCATCCAGTAAATCTCTGCACAATTTTATCTTCCCTTATGATCTCTATCACATTATTCTGCATAACCCTCCAATTGATGATTGGATTGTTCTGCAAGGGAGCAATGGGCATTTCAAGAACAAGTACAATTTGTGTTATTGATTTCTTTTTAGAGCTTTGTTCTTGATCAACAGGTTTTCTTTTCTTTGATTGGGGAGTTGAGGTATCACCAGTAGTTGATACACTACCAGCTTTGATTAATGTTGGACTGATTGGGATTAAGGCTTTGGCTTTAGATTTCTTTGCTTCTTTTTCTTCTTGTTCAGCCAAATCCTTCTTCTTGGCAGCACAGAATTTTTCAGTTATAGTCATCATCTTCATTCTGCCAAAGGATTTTGCACTATGCCCTTTTGTTTTCAAATAATTTATCATATTTGTCTTCTGTTCAAATACATCCTCAGTTAGTTCACTTTTAGTTCTTTTACATTCAGAAACCAATTCTTCAAGACATTGGATATGTTCTTCTTCAACTTTTCTGAACCTCTTGAATTCTGCTTCTTGAGCTTCTATCTGAATGTCTTTAATTTGTACAGGTACTTGAACAGGAATTGCACTTTGACCTTTCTTCTTAATTTCCTCTAGTGCTTGATACATTTCCACTTTCTCCAAAAATTTCCTATGTTTTATTCTCTATCTAGATTGCTTTTCTGCTCTGACATGATTAATCTTGTTTACCATGTGATGACCTAATGCTCTATTGGGATAATCATCATCATAGACTTCTTTTCCTTTTCCAATGCAAGCAGATGGTGGAGGTGGAATGTATTTCATATCAGGGATACCAGAAAGTAGTAGTTTTGGATAAAACAATTTAAGTTGATCTTCTGGTAGTATCTTGGGATGTGGAGGAAGTGTACATTCATCTACCTCAAACCAGTTCATATTATCATCAATGTCAGGTATGATAAGTGGTTGATAAGTGGTTGATCAGGTGTTGGTGGTTTGGAGATGATGACATGTTTTTCTCTTTCAATTAGCTCAGGAAGTTGCAGTTCTTCCTCTTCAGTAGTAACCAAAGTATTTACTACTGGTGGGACTTCAGGAGTTACTACTGATAGGGCATCAGTAGTATTTGTTGCTTTTACTTCCTCTTCTTTACTTACTACTGCTATTACATCAGTAGTAGGAGTTACTACTGGTATTTCTGTATGTTCATCAGTAGCAGGCACATCAGTAGTATCCATGTTTTCTGGACCTTCAACATTTTCTTGGCCTTCATCAACTTCAGTTTCTTTTAGAGTCAGGAGAGAGGATGCTGCTGCTGCAATTGATTCATCAATCATTGTTTGAATGTTATCCTTCTCCCCCTTAGTGAGCTCAACTAGAGGAGCCTCACTATCATCAACCTTCTTTTTCAATCTTCTGATAATTTTAGTTTGTTGATGAAGCCTGTGTTCATATAGCCTCATTCTTTTGTTGATGGTATTGACATGTCTCTTCATAACTGCAATGGTTTTTCCCTGATTTGTTAGATACTTAAGGCAATCTTGTACAGTAGATTCAAGAGAATCCACTTTATCCGTCAATTGTTTTGTTTTAATACTGCCCTCACTCCATCTAGCAAGATCATCGGGCTCACTAACAGGTACATTGGCTTTAAGGTTTTCCATCATATCCATCAATTCCACAGATCTGCCCTCATCACTTCTTGGTGATTCATTGGGTCTTTTAGACATTCTCTTCTTCCTAGAAGAAGCAGAGATGCCCCCCCTTGTGGTTTCTTGGCACCGGGGTCCTTTAAGTAATTCCTCAAAAGAGTCATCACTTAAAGTTGCCGAGGTCTGGGTCTTAGAGATGTTTTCACTGTCCTGTGCACCCACCTTTGGGGCATCAGTAGTGAAAGCCCTCGCCTCATGTCCTCTCTCCTCCTTGGAGGACAACTCTTTGAGTCTGGGGTGTGACTCGATTTGTCCCCTGGTGTCCTTTAAAGAAGATTTCTTTCTTTTATAGGTAGTGGAAATATTTTGGGTTTTGTTTGGTAGGTCTTCCACAGAGTGAAGAGTAGCACTCTGCAGATTTATTTCAAGTTCCTGGGACACATTCAGGACTTCTATATTTGTGGGTGATTGAGTGACTGTTTGGGGTGGTGTTTGGGCTGTATTTGGGGTTGATGGAGTGGGTTGAGGTTCAATTTGGGTTGTATCTATTATTGAACCCTCTCCAATAAGTGTTTGATCTTTGATCATATTAGGAAACAGAGGGGTTTCCTTGCCCGAAAATTTAAATTGTTTTCTCATATTAGAGAAAACTTTCTTGTTCAACTCTGGAATGATAAAAATGTTTTTGGGAGTTGACAAGTTTTGCAATTCAACGTTTATGATATGTTGGAGAAATCTGGGATACATTAAAAACTTTGTGGAACTAAGATTTCCCAGCATACCTTCAAAAATCATGTAAGAAAAATTAAATACTTGGTCTGTGCATAAACAGACAACAGCAGAGGCTATTGCCTTATTAAACTCATTCCAAGTACTTCGTTTTGGAGAAATACAGTGCTGAATAGTATGTACTAAAAATTTCCATTGTGGGGAGAGAAGACCCTTTTGAAAAGTTACTATATTAAGTCTTCCCTCATAACCCATTTTATTTAAAGTTTCAGCAATGAATTCTTTAGGAAGGGTAAACATACCTGTATCATCGTGTAGTTGTAGATGGTGTCGAATGGATTGCTCAGGGATTGTGATCATCTTTCCATCCACCGATGATTTTATCATTGGTACAGTTGCACCTTCCGTTCTTTCAGCATTGGTCCAGAAATCCACCAAGTGCTGTTGATAGGCTTTCGGTTTCACAGTTAACGCGAACTTAATGTATGAGTTCTTTAAGAATTGCACTATTGGTCGAAAGTCTTTAGTACCGTCTGGATTGCGTAAAAACGCACACATATTATGGAACTCTGAGTATTTAAGATCGGTTTGAACGTTGAGAGATTGTAGAGTTGCCATTGTTGTTGATTTTGAGAGAAAGATGTAAGAATTTTGTTACTGATGAAGGGTTTTTGATCGAAGGCTAGGGTTTATTGAGAGGATTTTGCAAATCGAAGTGAAGATAATGCTAAACTAATCGACTGCCGCCTTTTATATCTTTCGATTTAGCCTGCAAAAAGACTAAAATGCCCTTCGAATCATAACATAACGGTTATTTTCACGGGGGTTAGTTTGGTAATTGTGATTCTGAAAGACCAGTAGTAAATGAAATACCAGTAATGAAATGTCAGTAGTATCTACTAACATCAGTAGTGACTAAGGATTTTGACATCAGTAGTAACGAAAGACATCAGTAGTAACCACCAACACACAAGACCAGTAGTATATGTGAATACCAGTAGTACTGACTTACCAGTAGTATTTATGTAAACCTAATACACACCAGTAGTATTTACCTACCAGTAGTATTTTGTGCACATTCCTACACACCAGTAATACAGATCTACCAGTAGTAAAACACTTAAACAAATAAATAACATTTTACAACAAAACTTTACACATGACTTTAAGTGAGATTTTAATTTATCAAAATCATTCCAATACTGCTAACCAAGAAGTTGAATCTTCCTACATCAAATGCTTTTGTAAAAAGATCTGCTAATTGATCATCAGTATGGATTTTAACTACTTTGATTAATTTCTTTTCATTGCAATCTCTTATAAAATGAAATCGTATTTCAATGTGTTTAGTTTTAGAGTGTTTTACCGGATTGTTCACAATACTAATAGCACTTTGATTATCAATAAAAATAGGAGTTTTAAGGATAGAGATACCAAAGTCTAGAAGCTGGTTTTGAATCCATAGTACTTGAGCACAACAAGCAGATGCAGCTACATATTCTGCTTCAGCAGTTGATGTTGATACATTTGTTTGCTTCTTACATTGCCATGACACCAGTCTTGATCCAAAGAATTGACATCCACCAGTAGTGGACTTTCTATCTTGACATTCACCTCCATAGTCACTATCTGTGTAGGCTATGAGTTCAAAGGGTGAATCATGTGGATACCATAGACCTAGTGATGGTTTGCCTTTCAAGTATCTAAATATTCTTTTGACAGCTTGCAAGTGTAGTTCTTTAGGTCTTGCTTGATATCTTGCACACACACAAACACTATACATAATGTCAGGTCTTGATGCAGTTAAGTACATCAAAGAGCCTATCATTGACCTATATAAGTGTTCATCTACATCCTCCCCTCAACATCAGGATGTAGGTGTTTGTGTGTTTCCATTGGAGTACTTGCACTTTTGCAGTCTTTCAAATCAAACTTTTCCAAGATGTCTTTGACATATTTTGATTGATTTATCAAAATACCATCTGTTCTTTGACTGACTTGGAGTCCAAGGAAGAAGTTCATTGGACCCATAGAGCTCATCTTGAATTTAATCTGCACCAGTTCTTCAAATTCTTTGCATAATACATCATTTGTTGAACCAAAAATGATATCATCTACATAGATTTGTACTAGTAGTATATCATCTTTGACTTTCTTTGTAAACAACGTTTTGTCAATGGCTCCTCTTTTAAAATTATTCTTCAATAGATATGATGATAATGTATCATACCATGCTCTTGGTGCCTGATGTAGGCCATATAGAGCTTTATCCAGTTTGAACACATAATCACCATGTTTTGGATCTTCAAAGCCTGGAGGTTGGCATACATAGACCTCTTCTTCAATCTTCCCATATAGGAATGCACTCTTTACATCCATTTGATAGACTTTGAACTTCTTGAATGAAGCATATGCTAGAAATATTCTTATAGCTTCAATTCTAGCAACAGGAGCATATACTTCATCATAGTCTATTCCTTCTTCTTGAGTGTATCCTTGGGCTACAAGTCTGGCTTTGTTCTTGATCACTATACCTATTTCATCTTTCTTGTTTCTAAAGATCCATCTTGTTCCAATGGCTCTTTTTCCTTTGGGTAGAGGTACAAGTGTCCAAACAGCTTGTAACTTGAATTGAAGGAGTTCTTCTTGCATTGCCTCAATCCAGTTTGAGTCCTTCATTGCTTGTTGGATCTTCTTTGGTTCATCCTGAGACAAAAAGCATTCAAACATACATTCATTATCAATTAAACTTATGTTACACATGTTTGCAGTTAAGCTTTTATTTAATTTGCTTCTTGTTTGCAGTGGTGAGTTAACATCACTTAGAACAAGGTCTAATGGATGGTTCTTCTGAGTCCTTGTGGTTGTAGCTTTATCAACTACTAGTTGATTTTCAAGATTGGACTCATTTGTCTCAGGCAGTTGTTCCTCTAGTGATCCTTCATTGTCATTGATGTTTGGTTCATCATCATCTTGGTCAGAGTTACTACTGCTATTGTCTTCATTGAGATCAGTAGTATTGTTGTTGATACTGGTATCAGTAGTATCTTGAGAATCTAGGCTATTGTTAGGACCAGTAGTATTTTGAGTACTATTACTGGTATCAGTAGTATTTGAATTACTACTGTCCTCATTCTCAGAGTTACTACTGGTTCCAGAATTTGAGTTATTACTGTCCTCAGTGTTAATTATTGGAGCAGTGTTAACTACTATGTATCTCATCTCCTCTTGACCAGTATTAACAGATGATGTTCCTTCCTTTTGAGAGTGACAATTTGAATTAACTGCATTTAAATCCATGTTAGAATTAAAGGATTTGGTTAGATTGTCTATGTTAAATAGCCAATCTGGACCATTTCCTTGTTCATTAGAAACATTTTCATTAAAGGATACATTAATGCTTTCTTCAATTATCCTTAGTCTTTTGTTGAATACTCTGTATGATTTGCTTTGAGTAGAGTATCCCACAAAGATTCCATCATCAGCTTTGCAGTCAAACTTACCAATTTGTTCTCTTGTAATCAGAATAGTACAAGGACACCCAAATGATTTTAAAAAACTTATAGAAGGTTTTCTTTTATTAAAAAGTTCATATGGTGTTTTAAACTGTGGCTTTACTATTAATACTCTGTTCTGAACATAACAGGCAGTATTAACAGCTTCAGCCCAAAAAGTGATTGGTAACTTTGAATCTGCTAGCATTGATCTTGCTGCTTCAATGATGGTTCTATTTCTTCTTTCAGCTACACCATTTTGTTGTGGAGTTCTAGGTGAGCTGTATTGCCTGTCAATACCTTTAAGATCACAAAAGTT
This sequence comes from Calendula officinalis, assembly GCA_963853835.1. Classification (NCBI taxonomy): domain Eukaryota; kingdom Viridiplantae; phylum Streptophyta; class Magnoliopsida; order Asterales; family Asteraceae; genus Calendula; species Calendula officinalis. The sequence continues at coordinate 20,716,697 of OY970832.1, forward strand.
AATTAAGTTAGCATTTTTAAATTCTGTGCCATTATCACATCTTATGGCTTTAACTTTTTGATCAGATATGTTCTCCAGTTTAACAATCAAGTTCTTGATGAGTTCACTTGTTTCATCCTTTGTCCTGAGAAAGAAAACCCATGTATATCTGGAAAAGTCATCAGTAATAACAAGACAATATTGTTTCTTTCCAATACTCATTACATTTGTAGGTCCAAATAGGTCCATATGTAAGAGTTGTAAAGGAACAGAAATAGAGTTCACAGTTTTGGACTTATGAGAAGTCTTGTGTTGTTTACCTTTTAGGCATGCAACACAGTGATGATCACACATGAATTGTTTTTGAGGTAGTCCAATGACCAAATTTCTTTTTACTAAATTGTTCATGTTTTTGAAATTTGTGTGACACATCCTTCTATGCCATAGTTCTGATTCAGTGGTGTTTGCCTTGGATATAAAACATTTGACCTCATTTGAAGAAATGAGTTCTCCCCCTATATCCAGGCAATACACATTGTTTCTCCTCGGAGTTCTTAAAACAACATATTTTTCATCTAAAATAAAGTCAGGAGAAAGAATGATGCACTCAATGTCTGTGAAAAGAATTTTGTTCTTTTTATCACACACTTGAGACACACTGACAAGATTGTATTTTAGTTCAGCTACATAAAATACATCATCAAAGGTAATTTTGCCATTAGTAACAGTACCTTTACCTGTAATCTTACCTCCCTTTGGGTTCTCACCAAAGGCCACATATCCTCCATCAAATAGCTTGAAATCTTTAAGAATTTGCAGATTTCCAGTCATGTGACTTGAGCATCCACTGTCAATATGCCATGTTCTTCCTTCTTCTGGGATCTGAATGCTCTGCACAAGTGAGTAAAGGATCAGTTAAGTTTGGGAACCCAAGCTTTGTATGTCTTGGGTTCATCCTTTGAGAAAGAAGCCTTTTGGGATTTAACTTTAAACATTTTTGGTGCCCATACCTGTTTATTACTGGTGTTTAGTTTTACTACTGCCCTTTTAAAAGTGTTACTGGTGTTTGAATTTTCTACTGATCTTGGTTTATACCCATGATGTTTAGCTTTTGTATACTTTACTACTGATGGACCAGTAGTATTTGGGTACTTACCATGTTTAGAATGACCAGTAGTGTTTTTAGGGTTGACACCAGTAGTATTTTTGAAAGTTGGTTTAGGAGCAGTAGTATTCTTGTAAGTAGGGTTTTTACCAGTAGTGTTTTTGTACTGGTACCAGACAGCATTATAATTAGGGTTAACACCAGTAGTAAAATTGTTAAAGTTTTTACTGTGTTGGAAAATTTAAAATATTGTTTATTTTGATTTGATTTTCCATTGTTTTTGAAGTAATTGCTATTCTTTGGGCTTCCAACTCTTCTGTTTTGCACAAATCTTGATGCACTTCTTCCAAATCTTGGTGTTTCAGCAATTGGAGTTTTTATTTTATTTACTACTGAAGGACCAGTAGTATCTTTTAGTTTCTGTGTTTTTGCTTTTTCTTTAAAGATTTTAAATTCCCTTAACTCTTTGCAGTTTATTGGATTGAAGTGACAATCCTTTGCTAAATGATTTACTTTGTTGCAAATAACACATTTTAATTTATTATCTTGAGCCTTTATGAATTTTCTTTGTTCTAAGAGTTGATTCCTATTTCTTTGATTTCCCCTTTTTAGAATTTTTGGTACATTTTCTGCATCATATTTAGGAGATTCATTTGGACTTTGTGCTGTGTGAAAACTTGTATCAATTGATTTTGGAGATTCAGTTTGAGAGATTGTAAATTCAATTGATTGATCATCATCAGAAGAGTCATTTGATTCAGATGTTTCATTATGTGATTCAGTTTGATTTTCAGTTTTTAATTCATTAATGATTCTTTCTAAACTGTTTTTAAGTGGAGGAATGAATTTATATGGAGGTGGTACAGCATGATATCCCACCCCATGTACAACTTTTTCTGTAGTTTGATTGTTAGTTAGTTCATCAAGAATTTTAGTACTTCTTCCAAACTTTTTAATTGTTAATTTATTCTGTTCAATTTCAAGTTGACATTCTTCTAATTTACTTGTTAATTCTTTATTTTTTAATTCATAAAATTCTTTCTCATCTACAGCTTGAAGTAATTCTTCCTTTATCCGTTGATCTATCATCTGGTACACCTTTATCTAATGTTCTTGATCAGTAATCACACCATCAAATTCATGATTTCTTCTTACTGCTTTTGCTAAATCTTCAGTTAATTTAGTGTTTTCTTTTTCTAAATTTTTAACAATTTTAATACATTCAGAAGTACAAGGTTTAGGTTTTACCTCAGATTTGCTGTCAGTAAAGGCCATGAGAGCTTGATTTTGAGCATGCTCTTCTGCTTGGAAGCTCCAGTCATATCCTTGTCCTTGTTGTGAAACAAGAGCAGTTGATTTTGATCTTTTGTCTGGTTGAGGACATTCTTTTGCAAAGTGACCAAGGTTGTTACAGTTGTAACATTTGACTTTAGTTTCGTCAAATCCAGCTTTGTCACCTTTGTTGTAATTGAGACTTGTCCTACCAGTTCTCTTTAAGAATCTTTTGGTTCTTAGGCTCAGCATAGCCATTTGCCATTTAAGGTCCATCTCCTCAAGATCATCTGGATTTAATTGTTCCAAGTCATCACTAATCAGTGCAGAATGCACATGACTAGTAAAAAAAGATTCTCTTGCAGCATCCTCAGAATCTGCAGCCTTTCCTATGGAAGTTTCTTGACCTAGACCTGTACTAGAGACAAATGCAGCATTATTAGAAGAAATAGAAGGGTTCTTTTGATTTACCTCAGTTTCAAATACTCTGAGATCATTGTAGAGTTCATCCAACTCCTTTTCTTCTAGTGCATCTCTCTGTCTATATACCACTGTGTACATGGCCCATTCTTCACTAAGAGATCTTAGGAACTTCATGTTGACATCTTCTTGATCCATCTTAACCCCAACTTGGTTAAGTTCACCAATTAGCTTGTTGAATCTGTCAAACACTTGAGTGAGTGTTTCATTGGGCTTTCCTTTGAAGTTTTCAAAGTCTTGTTTGAGAACAGACTTCATGTTCCTCTTGGTGCTCTTGGTCCCAACGAATCTTTTCTCCAGTGCTTCCCATAGCACCTTTGCATCATCATACTCAACGAAAAGATGTTGATAGTCGTTAGGAATGGCCAGTAAGAGAGTGCTTAGAGTTTTGAGTTCGATTCCTTTGTCTTTCTTCTCCTTCTCACATTTAAGTTTGTCTGCCTCAGTTGCAGAGCTGCTTGCTTGACCAGGACCAGTTTTGTTTCCTTCAAGGACAACTTCCCACATGGAATAATTAGTGATAAGCATGTATTGCTTAATACGATTCTTCCACATCCCAAAGTTGTTGGGAGTGAGAATAGGGATTTTGTTGGCCTGAGTGCTTTCATTATTATCAGTCATGATTAATAATGTGTGTGTTTTAAAGATTAAAACTTTTTGCTGTTCTTAACAAATAGTAGATCTAGAACCAATAAGCTCTGATACCACTTGTCAGGATCGATTAACTATGAAGAAGTTAATAAACACCTTAGATCTAATTGATTATAGAAGTTGCAGCGGATCAACACTAAATCAGTGTATTAAGAACAATGAACTGTAAACAATAAACGAAAATATTAAGAACACAGTTTCACAAAAAGCTTCAATGTATATTATCGAGTTAACAATACACACGTACGTTTAGAATTCGTAAGGAACTATTTATAATAGTCCTTGAAGTTAAACTATTTACCCTAGTTATTCTAGGACTTGATTTACATTCGAATTCTATAGATATACATTGATTTACATGCTATAACTACCTCTACGAATATCTCGGACTCGATATGTTCCATATACGCTCATCAGTAGTAAAATTCATCACCAGTAGTAAATATATAACATCAGTAGTAAGTCTGGTGATCAGTAGTAAGTCCAGATACATCATCAGTAGTAACTACTATTGTTCAGTAGTATCTTCAATAAGCCTTGATCAGTAGTAACTAAGTTATAGCTTTCACCAGTATCAACTTCATCAGTAATAAGTTTCTGCCCCATCAGTACTAAGTATGATCAGTACTAACTGCAGCATCAGTAATAAGTTGAACTGTGATTTTGTCCCAACATATATAAAAGGAAAAAAGAATGATTAGGAAATACCAAAAAATACGTTATGGAGTGATTGATGGAGATGGCCTAAAAGAAATTCTGCTTCGTCAAACTCTGCGTGTCTCACGAGGCTAGGCGACTCGCATTATTTTTTATTCAAGAAATCTTACCTGATTTGTATATTTTCTTTGGGATTTTCTTGAGGCATACGATAACATGTATTTAATGAAACGATAATTTCATAATATGTATTGAATAACATTAATGAACTCTAACTCCTAACATTTTAAAAGATGCATTAAATACAATTTTATGTTTTTTTTTGAACAGTTAAAAGAAGGGAACGGGTGAAGCTTCGGCATTGTCATCACCCCCCCCGGAGACCTCCAAAAGTATATTAATAACGAAAGTCTAGCAAAAAACTAGACAAAAACATAGTTACAAAGGGTTAATTAACCAATTCACCCATGGAATCTTAATTTTCTGATTCCTATGGGTCAACCACGAAAATGAAAACAACTTAAGACTATCAACTATGTCTGACCTACGCATTTTACCACTATCAAACACAATCAAATTACGACACCTCCATATCATCCACCAAGCCGTGTAACCAATAACATGCATCTTCAATCTTCGATCATTAGCCATAGATAAACTCGAGCAATGCTGCCACCAAGACGCAAACAAGCCGCAATCCCAATTCTCCATATTGCACCAACGGAAAACAGCCCTCCAAACTTCCTTTGCCATATCGCAGACTCCATGTGCATGTTGCAAATGGGACATAATATTGACAACGAACGTTTAATAAATCAATTTTCCTTATTTAGAGTAAAATGATGTTGATGAGTCATTAATGTTTTTAAATTATACCGATTTTACCTTTACCATAATTAAAAATAAAGTTTTTTTGATGCATTAAACGCAGAAACATAAAAGAAATATATCATTTAGTATTATGTGCCCATGAATCACATATTAGAAAATCTCTTTCTATATAATGCATTTAAAACCATTTTTTTAATAGTAAAGCTTAAGCTACATGTAAAGGAGAGGTTGCTCCCTCTCATTCGCTGCCAGTCGCCCCATAGGAGACATGTCCCAACTCCCAACCCTTACATATGTCTATCCCGACGCGTCTCAAAGGCCTGTTCGGTTGCTGATTTCTAGAGGAAAGGAGTTGATTTCAAAGGAGTTTAATATGTGTTTGGTTGGAATAGAAAAAGATAATGTAGCAGCAGTAACTAAACTGAATCTAGTCACTCCTGATAGTCGTAAGTTCAGATAACTCACTTACTAATTTGAAAAAAAATATTTGCATTTAAAAAATTCACAGCTCAAAACTCCAAGTGACTTGAACCAATGGGCAGCATGCCTTCCCTCGAACCTTCCATCTTTTTGTTCACGGCGGGACTTGAACCAATGTGCAACACCTTAAATCCTCTTTGAATATCACTAGGCTACAAGCCTTGGGTGTAAAAAAAACCAACAAATATTGATACATGGAGTCTAGGGATAAGCTAATTACGTTTCCAATGTTTGGGAAAGTTTATTATGAGTTTTTGAGCTTATTAGTTTAATAAGTTTGAAATTTTAAATTTATTTAAGTTTATTAAGTTAATAAGTTCAAAAAGTTTTCCTAAACATACCTTAAATATAATAATTTTGCTTTATGGCTATTAGATTATACAAAATATCAATTTATATAACAAGCTTTTAATACTTCACGATAAAATAATCAACACTATATGGCTTCCTATGTTCCCAATTCATGATGGGTAATCGGGACTACCATTTGTTATATTTCTTGAACAATAGAATCATATATAAAGTTATTTTATATAAGATGCTTAGATTTAATTTGTAGATCGATACCATTGCTATGAAGAGTTCAAGAATTTTCAAATTACCCGGTCCAAATTATTTGTAACCCGCGACCGTTAGCATATGGCTAAAAACAACTTAGAAGGAGCTTAACCTTAATTTCACTTGCTACATTATAAACCATATTTTGGTTTGATCTTTCTTCCCCTTATATCTTGTTACAAACACAATAATAATTAACTAAGGTCTATCTGTTTGCTAAGCTTTCCATTTATATAAAAAGATGTAATGTCAACCTTGAAATAAAACAAATTACTTATTACTAGTGGCCAACAGGTTTGACATTGAACTTATTTTAAGTTATACTTCATAATCAAACAACATTCGTAACTTAGCGTAATATTTTATTTTCTTGGCATCATTTAAGTATTGTTTATTACTATTATCATTATTATTTATTTAGTATTTTATTTTATAGTTACCTTAATTAACAACATGAAAAGAAACTTAATTGTACCACAAACAATATTATAATATAAGTATATATCTTATAATTAATGGATGAATAGATAACCTTGTCTACAAGTCTTCCAAAGTATAAACACCTGATGTACTTGTTTTTTTAGCTAAATTGCGGCTCGTTTTACAAATCGACTAATTTAAAAGTTATTACTTATTTGACTAATTTAAAAGTTATTACTTATTTTGTAGGTACTCCAAAATTGGAGCGGGTAAATCTCATTATTTACTTTTATGTATATAAACTAGGATATTCTAATAATTTTATCTTTATAAAAATCAAATACATCCACTAAAGAAAGTTAGAAATTATACGTGATGCATGGTAAGTGTTAGAAATGGTTTTGACATTTTCATTGTATTTGTTTTTTGTTTTGTTTTTTCCTAAAATATATTAGTGTTTTAAGGAGGTAATTGATAGAGCCGGCACGTGGTTGACCGTAGAGGTTTGCCATGTCAAATATTTTAATATTAATTAACTAAACTAATTTGATAACAAGAGTTGAAATCAAGATGTGATATAAGGAAAAAGATTTAATAGATTACATATGTCAAATTGAGAAATGCGTAAAAAAATAAAATATGAATATAAAGAATATATATGAAGTATCATTTCTCTTTCATTATATACTAGGTTATGACCCGTGAAAAATCACGGACTGTCATTAATTGACTGAATATAACTTTTACATGACTAAAAAATTATCGTTAATTGCATGATTATTACATATAGGATATGGAAATGTATGATGCTTCTAAAACGCAAATTATGGAATAGGAGCTTACAAATTATATAGATATGAGAAAATGTAAGATTACGTAATAATAAAATGATAAACATAAAATAACAAATAAATTTCAAATAAAACATTACTAAGTAATTGTTCAACGATTATGAAATAATATCTTTAATAAAATAACGATTACGAAACAATATGTTTAACAAAATAGTTAAAGTAAGATCAATCTCTACACAATTCATTGAATACAACATATGATGTTTTATTTGTTAGACCACCCATTCATATCTTCTATTAATAATTTTTAAACATAGTCTGCTCTTTGCTCTAGACAAAGTTAAAGTTAAGATAAATTTCTACACAATTCATTGAATAGATGTTTTATTTGTTAGACCACCCATTCTTATCTTCTATTAATATTTTTAAACATAGTCTGCTCATTGCTCTAGACAATATATAATTGTCCATATAAAAATATTGGCTCTCTAAAATACAGATTCTAATTCTAATTGTATTATAGTCTTGATAGTTCCTGTAATATTTAATCTCAAAATTCAAATCATGTTGATTAATATGTCTTAGACACTGTGATTTGAAAGGATTCATGAATAATTTTTATTCAAATCTAGATGTTTCATCTTTTTAATCACATTTGACATAATAATAATAATTTTTTATTCATTCTAACACATTGACAAAAAATAACATTTAATTGAATTGTATGCATGTTGCTAATGGATTGATTTATTTTTAGCATTTTCTTGTTTCGTGGTGTTAGTGATGCAGATCCATCATATAGGTAAACCTTGTATTTTCATTAATATAATTGTATTTTTTTTAACTTTCTTGATTACACTCCTACTTAAAAGAGTGAAAGATCTAGATGTGTAGATGAAATATACTCCCTCCGTTCCACAAAAAATCAAAGCAATTTTCGAGCTTAATAAGCTAATAAGCTTAAAAGCCCCTTAAATAAGTTTTCCCAAACATGCCCTTAGTAAGTTTCAAAACTACAAAACTATAAAGAAAACTTCACTTTCAAATCTTCATAAAAAACTAAAATAGACTGTGCGATTTGTGTCTCCACCTAAAATTTGACAAATATCGAATGATCGCATAAAAAACGGTTATATGACTATGATCTCAGTAGCAGATTTTTTTTCAAAAATAGGCATGTTTTTGCCTGAATTTTCACAAATAGACTCGTTTTGTTTGTTTTTTCAAAAATAGGCTTTCACGAGTCATGGAGGCCGGCTTTGCATTTAAAAACCGACTCCCCGAGGCCGGCTTTAGGGTGCGACTGACATAGGCCTCTCGGTGGCCGGCTTCCCCTTAAAAATGCCTGCCCGAGGCCGGCTTTAGGCCACCGTATTCTCGGCTATATATATCACACTTCATACCCACCACTAAACCACACATCTTTTCCTCCCACACTTCACAAAAATACCTATCTCACAACTTATACTAAAATTTCAAAAAAATAAAAAAATAACAATGAGTTCGTCGAATAACGAGTCTCCTCCATATCATTACGTGTATGATTCGCCTCCTTTAGATGAGGCTGAGTTAGAGAGTTTGATGGCTAGAGATTACAATGACGTACATGCAGAAGAAATTGCGGACGAGGAGCAACTATGTTGGCTTGATGCAGAGCAAGCTCAATATGATCGATATATTGAAAACTTGGGTGAAATACGACCTGATGTTCTTCATCTCAGACAGTTAAAAGGGAGGTTTGCGAAATTTGAAACGAGAAAGCAAAAGATGGTACTTTTAAAATTTGGTTGTAAAATTACAAGATAATATTTGTTCAATTAACTAAAATCATATATTTTTGTTGTATTTTTAGATTTTACCCGCTTGGTTTGTGAGGCAGCATAACCACCTCCTTCAGAAAAGACATTGCGTGATACAAAGAGGTGATTCTGTTGAAGTCATGGACCTCCATGCTTTTCGTGAGCAAGTTAAAATGAGTGGTGATTTCAAGCATTTCATGCATGAGAACGGAATTCTAGCTAATGAAGTTTGTACTTTTACCATAAATGAAGACTATCAGACTAATGGTAGAAATGTGATTTTTACTGTTAAACGTGAGAATGAATATGTAATATAGTTTGATATATCATGTGAAATAAAACCGCTCTTATCATATTAAGAAGTGCATTAAAAAACTATTACATATTTAATAATACATTAATTTAAGTACCAAAAAAATAACTAAAAAGCACACAATGCTTCTACAATCAATCTCTACTAATATATCACAAATTCCACAAAGGTTTCTGTTTGCTTGCGTTGGATCTGCCTGGTCCATCTCAGTATGGAACTTATTCACCTGTCTCCTCCCTCTTCTTGTTGAAATTCTTCCACTTGCGGCTCTCAATCCCCAATTCGGGTCGGTCCAGTAAAAGACATGGGGTAGCGGTGTAAAGGCTCTTCTATATTGACGTTTGTAAAAGTGTGTTGTATACACCCGATTTACGAGTTCTTTCGGGTCATCACCTCTATGACGACAAACGGCAATAGCATGTGAACACGGAAAGCGTATCATTCGCCACTTCCCGCATGTACAAGAACCGTTTCCATTGTTCTAGGTGACCGTTTGATCGTTCCCACCACTTTGGCCCGGTTGAACCCTTGTCCTCACCCTCTACACGCCCTCCCCGTAGTCAAAGTTCAGAATATCGTGCTGCCGTGCATATATGTCGCGCCTAGTGAAAAGACCCCACATGCGCGGGGTTAGTGGCATGTTACATTTAGACGCTTTTTCAGCACGCTCTCTGAAGAGGTTGACAATTTTTGTGAATGTGAAGTCAACCATAGCCTTAATTGGAAGAAGCCGGGCTCCACGCAATACATTGTTGTAACTCTCGGCGATATTTGATGTCGTGTTCCCCCAACGTCTATGGTTTGTGTCTCCCAAAAGAGTCCACTTATCAAGCCTGATCTCCTCCAGATACGCCCACGCGGACGGGTTGATAGATATGAGTTCGTCTCTGGCTACCTCAAACTTACGCAATTCAGTCGTGGCACCCATCACCCAGCAGAGTTGCTTCATTCGGTGGTTTTTGAATCATTTGTTGAGGTTGCTTCTGACGTGCCTCAGACAATATCTATGATACGCATTTGGCTCCTCCCACTCTTCCAGATTGTTCATTGCATATAGAAGCCCTTGGTGCCTGTCAGAAATGACACATAACCTTCTATTACGTTGACTTGCAACGTACTGCCATAGGTGATTGAAGAACCATGCCCAATTTTCGTTTGACTCCTCGTCAACAATGGCATACGCGAGAGGTAAAATCTGATTATTCGCGTCTTTTGTGACGGCAGTCAACAGTTTCGCTCTGTACGACCCTTTTAAAAATGTCCCGTCTACACAAATAACAGGCATGCAATACGGAAAGGATTCGATAGCAGGTCCAAAAGCCCAAAAAATAGATTTGAAAATTTGTCGGGTGTCATCAGCACTCTCCCTCTCCCTAAGTGACCACTGAACGATTGTGGAAGGGTTTGACGCCAATAAAGCATCAATGTACTTGGGCAACTCTTCAAAGTTGCTTTCCCAAGTCCCGAATATATAGCAATCTGCCTAACACGCCAAGCCTTGATGTAAGATATGTCAACTTTAATATGTTCACTGACATCTGCTACAATGTGTTTTACCGGGTATGCGATATTGACACGGACGTGGTGGAAGATTTGGGTGGCTATGAACTCGGACGTCAAACATCTGTTGTTGTTTGCAGAAACCGTACCTTGATAACAATTGTGCATGCCTACCCATTTTCTTAGTTGCCACAACCCTTCCTTCCGCTTCTGAATTGCACGAACATACCATTCACATGGTCGTTCGTCATCATCATTTGGGTTTCTGGTGGATGGTTTAATAGTAGAGCACTTAGCAACCCACCTTTTAGTTGAACTATCAACAACCCAAATCTCTTTATTTTGGCCTATATTCCAAGACCTAACCACGTCAATCATCTCTTGCTTGTTAGAAAAAAACATATTAATTTGTAAGTGATCAGGCCTGCTTGAGTTCCAAAATAATATTTCATCTTGTTCATCAGAGATGGGGCACTGCTCATCAGCCTCAGTTTGTGCATTTGTTTCAAATTGGCTAAAGTCATACAAAGGCTGTTGAGGACGTTGGTCAACGTGCGGGCCGCCTTTATCCGCCTCACCATTGTCATAAAATTCGTCTGTCGTGTCATCAGATTGTGGTTCGTCTTCCAATCTTTCCAAGTCGTCATCTTCATTGTTATTAAGGCCAAGACTGGTTGCTGGTGGAGCGTGCGAATTATCAAACGAGCGGGCAGTTGTCGATGGACCAGCCATGTTTGCGGACTCATAATGAGTTGGAGGTTCCGGTGCAGTTGGAGCAGTAACTACTGACCAATTTTGCGTATTCCCAAACCCGATTTGGGGAGGTTGTGAGGGACCATATTGCATATCCACAAAAATATGACCCATGAATTCTTCACTTAAACCGGCAATGTGGTATAATGTTTCTAAGCTTTCATCACTTGTTATTCTTGAAGTGTAACTTAAACCGTATAACTCATAACATAAAAAGTAGTGTAAGTTGTATTGTTCTTTCGTGACTTGAAGATGGCTGTAAACCAAGTTTTCAAAACTTTCGTAACTATGTTTGGTTACAAAAATAATAGAACATTGCAGGTACGAATCACCTGCTACTATGTCGTTTGTAAATTCAAGGTTACCACCCCAATATAAAGTAACAATGAAAGGTTTCGTCAAAGCCATTTGAATGATATATATTTAGTGGAAGGTGTTTTGAAGAAAACTTTAATAAATTGAAAGTTATGGTTGTTGATAGTGGAATGATAGTGTATGAATGATATATGTATTTATAAAGATGAAACTTATGGTTGTAGAATACTCACTCTGTTGTAAAGTTAAATGCCACCCAACAACCAAAATTTAAAACGTAATCAGAGAATCTGTACTTTATTATTCGAAATTGACTACATACTTGCTCCCAACCAAAAAATTTAAAGCTTCTTATCTTCACGGACGAGAATCTGTAATTTAAAGCTGCTGATATATCAACTTCAGTCAACTTTATATCAACTTTAATTGACGTGTCTGTATAAGCATGAAGAAATCCTGAAGAAATTTAAACTTCCCAACCACAATCAAACTTCCTTTATGTCAACTTTATGTCACTTTTTGTCCTTTTCCATAGAAGCCGGCCTCTAGGAGGCGTGTGTCAGGCCGAAACCGGCCTCTAGAAGGCGTGTGCAGTTGTCCTTTTATGCCAATTTAATTCACGGACTGTATAAGAACACATTTAATTCACGGACTTCCCATTTAATTCACAGACTTCCCAACCATAATCAATTACTTCGGTCAAAAAGCTGGTACCACCATCCTTTAATTCGGCCAAAGCCGGCCTCGAGGAGGCATATGTCAGCCAAAGCCGGCCTCGGGGAGGCCCGTGTCAGTGGAAGCCGGCCTCTAGGAGGCATGTGTCAGCTTAATTTTTTTTTTAATTCACGAGAAAGTAGGTCACGAGAAGGCCTATTTGCTTATAAAAACCTTACCACACTCAAGATCAATCACACTCAAACTCGATTCCTCGAACTCTATTTCAACCAAATACTTCAGAAACGTTATCATCTTTTTCCTTAAAAAATGAATAACATGCAAGTTGTTCCCGGTCCTATTAACCCCGAATTATTATATTTAGCTAATGAGCACAGAGCTTATAGTGTATTTTCCAATCAGATCCCTGATGATGTTTTACATATTAGACGAGCTGATAAAACATTTTTTCGCATTCACAATAGTGTCCGTTCGGCACTTCCCGATGTCTTCTGGAACTTCATAGCTACAGCAGGTTTTGGAGGAGTGCTTGACTGTAAATACAGGGAAGTTGATCACGGTCTTGTCACAGCACTCGTTGAGAGGTGGCGTCCGGAAACAAATACGTTTCACCTGCCAATTGGAGAGGTCACAGTGACCCTCCAAGATGTTCAAGCAATATGGGGTTTGCGGACCGATGGACCCGCTGTTACAGGTGTTCAACTTTGAGCGGTTGCTTGGTTTTAGGCCGGCAATAGTTGATTTCGAAGGCAGTCAGGTGAGAGTAAAATGTGTCACTAAATTTCTGGAGGAGTTTACCCCGGTGACTGAAGTGGAGTGGCTACAAAGAGCAAGGTTATACGTACTCCTTCCACTGAACGGTACTATATTTACGAATAATACTGTCAGCCACCTCCATTTGTATTTTTTATACTTCCTTGAAGACCTAGAGGCTTACGGTCGATATAGTTGGGGTAGTGCTGTTCTGGCCAGTCTCTACCGAAACCGTTCCAAAGCAACTAATACTAAAAAATGGCACATTTGCGGGCCTATGAGTTTGCTTCAATTATGGGCATGGACTAGGTTGCCCAATTTATCTCCGATTTTTATTGATCGAAATATACAATTAACAGGAAAAACATTTGGTGCTAGGTACGTAATCCGTTATCATTATATTAAAATGATAATAGCATAACTAATTTTCAATATATAAAAGTTCAGGTGGAATCAAAAGTTAAGCTACGTGCAGATAACCAAGAACTGTGTGACAGCGTATCGGTCAGTGTTAGAAGCGGTGGAAAGTGGAGAGGTATTTTACTAGTTAAATCTAATCAACAAATGTTATACAAAATATTGAGCTATAACAAAATTTTACAGTTCTTATGGACTCCCTATGAACATTTTGCCGTTGTTCTATCACCAGTGTGTACATACAACCCCCAGAACTGGTTATGTGTAACATATGTTATTCATTGGGAAGTAGTTGAGCAGTACTTACCCAACAGGGTTTTGAGACAATTTTCGGTTTACCAACATATTCCAATGGCGCCCCTCTTTAGTATAGCGGATCATAGGTTGTTACGTAAACAGAACCGTAGAGGACGCGCAGGTAAAGATTGGCGGGCGGAGCTTGTCGTTTATGTGACACATTGGAACAACCGGCTTAATTTTTCCTTCAGCGGACAATGGATGAGTAATCCAACAACTGCTGATGATTATATGCCTTGGTACTTTCAGCGTACCATAGGCTTTATTAAAAATCCAAGGCCTGTTGGAAGCAACTTTTCACGTGGCCATAATCTGGGAGGAGCTTTAAATGTTGCGGTAATATGTCATAATAATGTTTATATGTACACTTAGTCATAATATGTATTAATAATTGATATAACATGTATGTAGGTTGATGGGTTAACACATCTTCAATCGATGATGCAACCAATGTTGGGACAACAACAATTTCAGCCTTTTGTAGATGACATGTATCAATGGTCCCAGACATACTTGCATCAAGCAGGTGCGGAAGAACGTCCAAGTTTTTCGACTGCTCGTGTGTCAGAACATCACCAACAACTGCCACCGCTGACACAGGAGGAATTAATGCCGGTTCCCAGATGGATGCGGGGGGCTCGTAGGTCCCAACAAACACAAACAGAAGATGAGGGCCCATCAAACCGGGGGGGATTCTAGTGCCCAACAAACGCAAACGGAATATGCTGGTGGTGCCAGTACATCACACCAGATGGGCTACGTTCCAAGTTCAAACTTTGAACAGGGGGGTTCTAGTACGCAATATCAAAACAAAAATCCAGTTAATATGGATGGGATATCTCAAAACGATTATAATTTATTCCCGGAATTGTTTGCCAATACCCCCCCCCCCCCCCCCCGCGTATGCTCACCAACAATATTCTCACGAATTCAGTTTCACAGATTCCCCTCATAATTATTTCGCGGGCCAATTTTCTGATCAACATCCTAATAGAAACGTGAGTCCGGTCCATCCGTTTGACATCAATATAGACCCATCTAATCCGGAAGAACAAGTTAGGCCGGTAAGAAACAGAAGACCGCCGAATTGTGGGACAGGAGGTAGAAGGGGCCACAATCATTAGCTTATATTTTTTTCCCAAAGTTGTATTATGCAAGTATTTATTTTTGTTTTAATTTTTTGAATTTTGCAAACCACTTAACTTTCTCACCCGTGTTTTTTTAACGAATTTTATATGAATGGAAACCTTGACCCGGGTACTACAAATCCCGTATATACACTTACGTCCAAAACCTTTAAAAATTGGAGTTATTCATGCATGAAATTAGCATTTTGAATATTTTTACATTACAAAAAAACCATTTTAAATGACAAATAAACACTAACATCATTTTATAAATTAATACCAAATACAATTAAAACTTTAATCCAAATCATCAAATAAAACCACAGATCTAAAAGGAAAAATTTCGGGTTGTGATTCTAAAATACGATAGCTATACAAATCACGAGCCATAAGTTGTCGATAACCCGTAGCGATCTGATTACTATCGACGACTCCATCTTGCTTGATTGATTTCCCTGTTACCAAATAGTGCATAAACTTACAAATAAACACAGCAGAGTCTTCGTCCCTTCCTTGAGGTATGCCTTTGGCGAAATAAAGATTCGCCTTAACTTGGGGGTTTCTTTCTTCATAGGAGAAACTCCTTTTAAAACCAGGCAAAACATCTCGCCAACGTTTTAGGTTTGCCGTAAGCACGTCATGCTTTATGGAACGACGACAACTGCAAATTAAACATGTATCGTTTCTAACAAGGTCCATCTGCACAAGCAACCAAACGTTATCATTTAAACGTAACGGGATGTATAAGACATCTACGTCCCCCCAAGAGGGGTAAGGTGTCAAACTGCCATCGGCATATTTTACAGCATCTGATCCGTGAGGTGGTAAAAGTAGAGACTCAAACTTGGTAGGCATTATTGTCCATCGCTTATATTCTCCAGTATTATAGCCAAGATACAATCAATAACGCATCCATCTTCTAACCCAACAATCTATATGCTGTAATAAATATACAGTTATTTACCTTTGAGATTCTATTAAAAATATGGATAATAACATAATTAAATTACGTACCCCACGGCACAAAACTGAGCTTGAATTATCATCTAACAGGGTACTCCAAAACTCTCTAGGTACCTGGGTACGACCTAAGAATACAATATAGCAAAAGGTTTCATTCCCGCGCCTATCCCCGTTCAAGTAAAATTCCTCTACACTCCTGGCCCAACCATACTCCTCAACCAAGTCAATTGTGTCTGATTGTTGATTACCTATTGAGGAGTTTTGAGTTTCCTGCTCCACAGCCTGTAATATCGATGGAGGCATTTCCCTCGTACGTCGCATCCTATGTGTGCTTGCTTCCTGAACCGCCTCCTCCTTCGCCCCTTCATAAGCCAGGTTATCCATTTCATGCATTGTATGTTGCATCTCCTCAATGATAAGTCGAAGTTCATGGGCTCGACCTTGTTGACCCATTTGGTCAACTGAATCTTCTAACATCTGAAGCTGTAGATGAAGTTCATAGATTAAAGTTTGTTGACTTCTCTACATGGTATTAGAAAATGCTATTTTCTTCTTTTTATTTTTGTATTTTTTTCAAGGGAATCTTGATTTTTATAGTTTTTTTTTTTGTGAAGTGTTGGGGAGAAGAAGATGTGGTTTAGTGGAGGTTGTTAAGTGTCCATTATATAGCCGAGTGGGTTGAAATTGGGTGTGGCCTAAAGCCGGCCTCGGGGAGGCATTTTTAAGGGGAAGCCGGCCTCCAAGAGGCCTGTGTCAGTCGCACCCTAAAGCCGGCCTCGGGGAGTCGGTTTTTAAATGCAAAGCCGGCCTCCAGGACTCGTGAAGGCCTATTTTTGAAAAAACAAAAAAAACAAGCCTATTTGTGAAAATTCAGGCAAAAACAGACCTATTTTTGAAAAAAATTCCTCAGTAGCATAGTCATATAAAAAAAATCAAGTCGCACGGTTTATTTTGATAAAATCAAATCGCACAAGTCTAATTTGGAAAATATATATTTTAATATATAACTCACTAAAAAATAAAATAGTAAAATGGATAAAGCAATCAATCAATACTCTGTAATAGTACTACTATTAAACTTCAATTTTAACAAGGGAACAAATGCTTGTTCCGCTAAGTAGTACATTTGATCACGGTGCCATTTAGGTGTGATGCGTTACTCCAATGTTACGAAATAGTTTATAGCAATGGTGTTAGGTGTGTTATAAGATAAGACACGATAAGATGACATAAAATGCATCTTATAACGAGTTTTTTTGTGGTGTGCTGTAAAATTTAGAATTTTTTGAAAAAAATGATAATATATATTATAAGTTTAGATACAGCTAGCACTTTTTGTAAATTTAATATATAAATTATCATATAAATTAATAGATCTATAATTTTTTTGTGAATTTGATATGGTATATATAAAATTTATCGACGATCTTACTAGATATTCTTAACCTTATTGAAAAAAAATTAATGCAATGAATCCTCTCAAGATGCGCCTTGAAGCCTCGATCTTAACGACGACTTCGAAATTTAGAAATGTCATGGCCTTCCAATCCAACAAGCCGAGAAAAGAATTGCTTGAGGATAATGTAAAATTGTTCTCATTTCTTTGAATTAATAGTAGGAAAAAGAATATTTCTTTGAATTGCGTAGAGTGGATTAATAATCCAAGGTCAATGTAATCTTTTGTACTTTCTTTCTTTTTGTTCTCTTCTATAACTTCTAACTAATTTTCTGATGCAATAGCCGTTCAAGAAAAAAAGAATTAGAAAAAATTACGTCCTAAATTACGACTTAAAAAACGACATTACTTGTAATAGAATCTTGCATTTGATACATAATAGACTTGTAATAGATGATGCATTCTTTTTTATATAATACAAATCGTTAGTATGTTACAGGTGTTGCTCACACTCCTATAGTCCTTTAACCGTCGTCAAAGCTAATTGCGTATGTTATCATAAGTGAAGTGTCAATACTCGACATTGTTGGAGAAGCTCAATCGGCATACATAAACGGTAGAAACATACTTGAAGGCCCCCTTGTGATTAATGAGTTATGCTCTTGGGCAAAAGGTGCAAAACAAAAAATGTTTATCTTTAAAGTTGACTTTGAGAAGGCTTTCGACTCCATTAATTGGGGATACTTAGATTCCGTTTTGGGTCAAATGAATTTTGGTCTCAAATGGCGTCGGTGGATTCGTGGGTGCTTGTCATCTTCTTTTGCTTCGGTTCTTGTCAACGGGTCTCCGACAAAAGAATTTCAAGTTACTAAAGGGGTTAGACAAGGCGATCCTCTATCCCCCTTTTTGTTTATAATTGCAATGGAAGAGTTAAATGTTTCTATGAAGTCGGCATGTGAAAAAAGTTTATTTAGGGCCCAATCAATCGGTACAAACGGTCCAAAGATTTCACACTTATTTTATGCGGATGATGCTATATTTGTTGGTGACGGCTCTAGCTCTTATGTAGCCAACCTTGCTAGAATTCTTAGATTCTTTAACGTTTCATCCGGTTTAAATGTCAATTTTCACAAATCAAAGATTTTTGGTATTGGTGTCTCATCATCACAACTAAATAGTTGGGCCAACATCTTACATTGTGTTCCGGGTACATTTCCATTCGATTACCTTGGTGTACCAGTTGGTAATAATATGAACTTGAAAAACATTGGGTTCCGGTTATCAATAGGTTCAACTCAAAATTATCCGGTTGGAAAGCCAAAAACTTGTCTTTTGGTGGTAGACTTACTCTTGTGAAATCGGTTTTGAGTAGCTTGCCTCTTTATTATTTTTCTTTATTCAAAGCTCCCGTATGTGTTATTGATAAACTTGAACAAATCCGGAGAAGGTTCTTATGGGGAGATAAAAAAATAAGTTGGGTTGCTTGGTCAACGGTCTTGGCTCCTAAATCAAACGGTGGTCTTGGCATTAGATCACTTAAAGCTCAAAATTGTGCACTTTTGACTAAATGGTGGTGGAAATTGCGTGATGGCAATCAATGTATTTGGAAAACAGTAATTTTGGCTATCCACAAATTGGGGAATAAACCAATTCAAAAGATGGCAGTGGGTAGTTCGGTGGGGGTTTGGCGAAACATCGCGAGAGTAGAGAACGATCTTAAAAAAATCGACATTGGTTTTTTTAACTTATTCTCTCTTCACGTCGGTTCGGGTTCATCTCTTCTGTTCTGGAAGGATTACTGGCTCGACGGCAGCTCACTTCAGTCGCGGTTTCCAAGCTTATACGATCTTGAAAGTTGTAAATCTTGTTCGGTTGCTGATCGTATTAATCCGTCTGGTTTTAGTTGGGCTTGGAAGCATGGTTTTAACAATTCCATCATTGTTAACGAGTTTATCTCATTGGTGAATCATATCAGTAGTGTTAGACTATGCAACTCCCCGGATAAACTTAAGTGCAAATTATCTAATGACGGTTCTTTTGCGGTTCATCATATTCGTCAACGGATTGATCAAAAAATCACTACCCCGGGTTATGTTAATATGACATGGTTGAATAGTGTTCCCTTAAAAATCAAATGTTTTGTTTGGCGGCTTGGATTGGGCCGGGTGCCGGTTGCAAAAAGCTTGGAATGTAGAGGAATTAACATTGATTCTACCATATGTAAAGTGTGCAACATCGTGGCTGAGGATATTACACACGCGTTCCTTCGATGTCCGCGTGTAATAGAGGTGATATCTTGGGTATTCAAATGGTGTGATATTCCGGTTCCTAACTTAGACATGATCACGGATCTCATCGAGTATGGTGTTAGATGGGGAAATTGTACTAAAAAAAGGAAAGTATTAATATCCATTATTCATTGTATGATTTGGTGCATTTGGAAGGCAAGAAATGAGGTAGTATTCCATAACGTTCACAAGTCATATTCGGTTATTGCAAATGAAATTGTTTCAACTTCGCACTTATGGTTGAAACATAGGAGTAAACTTGATTGTAATTTGGTTGATTGGAGTATTTGCCCTTTTATTTCTTGTTTGTAATTTGTACTTTGTTTCCGTCTTAGTTTCTTGCTAAGCTCGGATTTTTATATATTATTTGCCGTTTCCAAAAAAATTTCCTAAAAACAATCCAACCTTGCCACTTGGTCACGTGTACATACGACTCATTTATCAAAGGTGTTCAAAAATAGGTGTTATCCTCCAGTTTTTGGTGTTAAAGTCAAACTTTTGTTTAACTCCTCCAACAACCTCATTTAATTTGTTGCGATGTACAATATTTTACTTTATTTTTCAATTCCAATACCCACAACTAGATCGATCTATACTTTTTTAATTTGTTCATTAATTATTTTTGTAAATATAGAAACTAATCATTTTATTGGAAGATATAGATGAAGGGAAAAAACCATAGTACATGGACATTTAATAATCAATTTATGTATATTTTGATTATTACAAGTAGAATTATCCGCATGTTGCGACGTGGTTTACAACTATAATTTTTCAACGCATTTTGAAGTTTTCATTTATGTTGAGTTTTTTTTTATAAACTGTAAATTTAAGACAAAGTGAAAAAACGGTTAATCCAATAAGAACACGGCCACCTAATGAGGAAAATTAAGGATCTTGTTGAACCCAATTTTTGATTTAAGAAATCAGTTTGAGTTTGTATTAAATTATTTTTCTTAAGATCAAGAACCCGGCCAAATAAAAAGAATGAAGTGGTATGATTTTGTATTTATTGAATGATAAGAGCACAAGGTGTTGAATGGTAGTTATAAGCATGTTATAGCACTTTTGGCCTTATAACTTGGCTATAACTTGGAGAGGTTAAAGTGACTGCCTGGTGTTATAGGTAAAATGATGTTATAGAGGTCTCACTAAAAGAGTTAAATTCAAAAAAATAGCCGTTGCCCCTCCCCTTCTAAACTTTGGCTGTCCGCCAAACCCACAACGAAATCATTATAACGAACAAATAACGAAATCGTGGGTGTGGCTTTTTCACTTTAGCGGGGTTATTGGGGGTGTTTGGCGGGCATATAGCGCCCCACACCCGGAGCTCTAACATCTTAGTAATGTATCTACATATATAATAATGAAAAATGATATTTATTCATATCATTTGTTCCTACTTATCTTCATATTCATTTGATAAGATGACATTTGTAATTCATTAATTCTCTTTTAATATTATTCTTTAATGTTAACACATATTTTGATCTAATCAGTATGAAGATAAATAAGAATAAATAATAGTAAATAATATAGCTAAAACTTATAAAACTAAAATAAATACACACCGTTCCTTCTATAGTGTTTGTGTTTACCATGTTTGGTCAATGTTATTGATAATCATGTCTCCTTCTGTTGAATCTCAATTCTTCCGAGACGAGTGGTTCTTCCTTCCGTCGTTATGTCGAACCTGAGACAAGTAACAACTCTAGTCAGAGGCCTTCCGGGGTGCGATCCCAGAAGACTCTCCGATGCTTAAGTAAGAAACGGTATGATTTTAACGAACGAATTATCCCTTTTTAGGAGGGAACGTATAAAGTATTTAATGCGATGTAATAAATGAGGGTGAGTGTGAATACATGTCGTCGATCCTAAGTCGTCTATTTATATCGGATAGATGGGCGGGAAAAGAAAGCAAAGAGAATGAGCGGGATAAATGCTTACATGACTTTATCCGCGTCGTACGAAAGCCCCCTGGACAATGGCAGGCGGTCAAGCCTTCGGACTGGAGGATAAAAGCTACGACCTTTCGGCAGAACGCTCCTGCGCCGCTCGCATTTAATGCCCATGTGGCTTCGCGCCGCTTTCCCTTTAAACCTGGACACGCTACCGCCTTTCTTGGGAATTGGTTAGGGTCGTCCTCGTTTGTCGTCTTCTACGTTCCTTCGTCTCGCCTTTTCTTTCTTTTCGCTCATGCAGACTATGTGCATGCATGGTATACATTATCAAGTCCCCTAAGTTAATGTTAATTCGTCCTAGGCGAATTGATTTTAACTGTATCGTTCGAACTCTGTCGACTATTGGTTTTTAGGGAAAAGTTACCGTTGAGGACCAATGTTACCGTTATTTCTTGGTGACCTTTTTGACCGTTAAATGTCATTCGAATGCCCGAACTTCACGCCCTTTGGGCTTCCGCCTCATATATATTTGCGCATATTGTCTTCCTATTCTTTAATCTCTTCACCTTATTTCCTAAAATCTTGCTCTTCTTACCGCTCTTCAAGTTTCTTCCCCTAATTTCCCCTATCCTTTCTTACTGATAATCATTATGAGGAAGGATAAACCATCGAAAGAGAAATCAGAGAAAGCACCGAAGGAAGTAAAAAATGCCTTCAACATATATTCAACTTTCTCTGCAAGCGATCTCCATCGGATTACCACAGAGTATTACATTGACCGCCGTTATAAGCTCTTGCTGCCGAAGGAAACTGATACTATTCGTACTGCTCCTGCGGGTTACGAACCTGTTTATTTCCAATTTCTTCTGGGGGGATTGCGTTTCCCTATTGATCCTTTCATTCTTGCCGTTCTCTAGAACCTCGAATTGCATATCGCTCAACTCGCCCCAAATTCTTTTCGCAAAGTAATTGGCTTCATCATGCTTTGCCGATCGCTTGGTATTCCGCTCTCCGTCCCGCTGTTTCGCTTCTTTTATACCGTCACCGGTCGTGGTGACTGGTCCGTATTTGCCCATCATCCCGGGCAGCATGATTGTATTACTGGCCTCCGAGATTCGATTCATGGGTGGAAATATAGCTTCTTTTACATAGATCGTGCAGCTTTTAACAATGTGGAGCTTCCATGGGGCAAAGCTTCCGGAAGAGGATCTGACCCCGTTCCCGATCTAACCCCTGAGGAGCGTGCTTACGCCGACAAAATCTCTACTATCAACGTTGAATGGGAGGATCCCAATGAAGCTTTCCTAGGTATGGCTGATCTTAGTCCGTACTATCTTCATCGTGACGTTAGGGCTATCTGGAGAATTGATAATAGAACCGTTTCGCTCTTGGAACGGTTGCAAATGAAGAAAGGGGTTTCTCCGGAAGGCGTGGTGACTGTAGGGGAGGGTGAAATTGTGCCTTTCCTCCCCCCGGTAGAGGAAATTCAAAGCTCCGAAGAGACAATCGATTTGTCAACCACTGAAGCGGAAGGTGCCCGTCAAGCTGGAGATGTTTTGGTGTCCGATCCTGAATTTTGTACCGAAGGTACTATGATTCCCGATTCCTAGGTGGAGGTTCAAAGGACTCCAAAAACTCGTTTTATTCGTAACATTGGTTCTGTGGAACGTGGTGACAGTAGCCGAGTACGCAAAGTTCGCGAAGAAGTTGAAGCTTCTCCGCTTAGACGACGCCGAATTGATCCTGAAGGTATATGCTTTTACTTCTTTCCTTCTGCCTTTTTGCTTTGTATATCATTGTCTCTATTTGACACGTTCTCTTTTATATATATTCGTAGGTTTGTCCGACTGTGTGGTAGTCTCTGACGTTCCTGCCACAATTGCACCGGTTATTAGGCCTCAACCTGTTGTTTCATTCAAACCGCCTTCCTTTATTCCTCCGTCTATCGTAACTGCCAGCGTTACAGCACCCACAACTCGTTCTAGTGCGTCGTCATTGTGGAAGCTTCCCGCAGGTGCTTCCAGTAGCTCTGCCATTGCTATGTTTGAGAGCCAGTTGTTTAGCTCTGGGGCTGCTACATCGTCGATGATTAGGGAGTCTCGCTCCCCACAATCTGCTCGTAGCCAATCATCACTTCCCCCGTTCCCTACAACCGGTGTGTATCTTGCTTACAACCTTATTATGCATTAATTCCCTTCCTTATTTGGTATTTACCTTCTGTTATTCATGTAGGTGAAATCACTCGAAACATTGGGGCTTCTGCGACCGTTTCTGAACTTATTGCGCGAAGCGGCCCTTTCGGACGGCTAGACCCTCCTAGGGGTACCACATATGTTGCTCCTGATGTCTCCGCTCCTCCTGCAGCTCCCTTTGTCTCCGTAACTCCAGCCGAGACCAGTCTTCCGACAACTTTTGAGGGGGTGCCCGATATTGATATGTTTTCTAGGGTTAAATCTGGTATGTTAAGTTCTGTTGAGCTCATTTCTGAGCTCCAGACTCGTAGTGCTCGTCGTGAGCAAGCTTTCGTGAAACAAGGGGTGGAGTTTGAGCGTATTTCGCAGTTAATGAAACGATCCCAAGAATTGTATGACAGGGAAGTTGTGAAGCAGGAACAACTGTCCCAAGACCTTGCAAAGAACCGTGAAGAGAATGCTAAAACCATTGCAAATCTACAAACACAATTGTCCGAAGCAAATCGTTTACTTATTATTGAGCAGAAGCGTGCATCCGAGTTTGAAAGCCAGCAGAATGCGTCTTCTGCAAGGATTGCTGAATTGGAGGCTTCGTTGATTGAGAAGGATTTGAGTTTGAAAGGAGTGGAAAGTCAACGTTCAGAGGTGATTGCTGAAAATGAATCGTTGAAACTAGAGGTGGAGATGCATGAGGGAATGTTATCGTCAAAACGGGACGATATTGCTTGGCTACTTCGGAAGGGGGTCCCCGGAACTATCGAAGTGTTTCTGAATTCCGATGAGTTCGTCCAAAAGAACTCTGTCCTTCAACGAGAAAGTGTCCGATATGGGAAGCATCAGGGCTGTCTGGATATGCAAAAAATGTATCCTGACCTATTAAAAGATGCGAAATTGCCCCATGATTTTCCCGAAGGTCCGAATGCTATCGTTAGTTTGTTCAGCGACTTGGTTTCTCCACATTACTCCTTAATTGACTCATTTGAGAATGGAGTTGTTAGTTTAGACGAGCTAAGGAGACTTGTTACGAAAGCTCCTACTGGACCTGAAGGTGCTGGTGAAACTTCAGGTCATCGTGCTGATTCGTAACTGTTTTCATTTGTAATTATTTGAAAAAACTTCCTCTTTTGTAATCGTTTGCTCGTATGTAATGACTTTGTAACTTACTTGAATTGTGTTATTAACCTTTCGTATGTGTGTTAATGCATTATTTTGTTCTGTGCTTGTTTCGTTTCGTATTTGTGTACTTATTATTTCTTAGTGAGGCGTCCCCCATTTAACAAATAAAGTAGTGTCGTATTCGTTTGTCCGGCCTTCGTCCGGTCGTAAGATTGAGGCACCCTTCCGGAATACCCAATCCTACCCATAGCTATGAGTTTTCGTGTATTTAGGCAGTTAGACTATTTTAAATGATTCGAATTTTAAAAGTCAACCTTTCTCGAAAGGCTTTCGTTGCCAATTGATTCGTCGAGTACATTTTCGATACAATAGGAAAGTAAAAAACGTAAATCCTAGAAGTGAAACTTTCGCAGGTTTCTCATGTTCCATGTTCTTGGAATGATCGTTCCTGCCATAGTTTCCAGAACGTACGAACCATTACTTCTGGCTTCCTTTATGCGGTACGGACCTTCCCAGTTCGGGCATAACTTCCTAGGTTTGAGTTGTAAGCTGGCTTCATTCTTCCGTAGAACGAAGTCTCCTACCTTGCAAGCTGTTCCTCGAACCTTTTTGTTGTAGTATGCTTCCGTCAATGCTTTGTATGCAGCTTGTCTGGCTGCGGCATTTTCCCTTCTCTCTTCTACAAGATCTAGATTGTACCTTAATGCTTCATCATTGCATTCTAGGCGGAAGTTTTCTGTGCGAGGAGAGGGCATCATTACTTCCAAAGGGACAACGGCTTCCATTCCGTATACCAGGCTATACGGTGTTTCTTTGGTTGCACTTCGTGCAGTGGTTCGATATGCCCATAACACACTTTGCAGCTCTTCCGCCCACGCCCCTTGTACTCTATTCAAACGAGTTTTGATTCCTTTCACGATTGTGCGGTTCGTGACTTCCGTTTGCCCGTTGGCTTGTGGGTGTGCTACAGACGTAAAGTTTTGCCGTATGCTAAGTTTTGTGCACCACGCTTTGAACGGATTGCTGGCAAACTGCTTTCCGTTATCACTTACTATCGTATGAGGAATACCGAAACGGCAGACTATTTGTTTCCATACAAATTTAACGATATGTGCGCCCGAAATGCACGCAAGCGCTTCGGCTTCCACCCATTTAGTGAAATAATCCACCGCAACCACTAAAAACTGCACACCTCCTGGAGCCTTGGGGAAAGGGCCAACGATGTCAATTCCCCATTGGCAGAATGGCCAAGGGCTGTGTATGCTTGTGAGACATACCGGAGCCATCGCCGGAACGTTCGCGTACGCTTGGCAGTTACCACATTTCTCCACGTACTCCTTTGTATCCTTCGTCATGGTAGGCCAGAAGTATCCTAGACGAAAGATCTTTTGGGTCAAAATCCTTGCTCCGGAGTGTGCCCCACACAAACCCTCATGCACTTCTGCAATTGCCTCATTGGCTTCGTTTTTGTTCAAACACTTCAACCAAGGTGTTGAGTAGCCTTTCCGATATAATCTTCCGTTCTTGACAGTATACTGTCCCTCATTCATACGTACCTTCCTAGCCTCTACCTCTAACTTCGGAAGGATCCCATCGTTAAGGTAGTACAAGATGGGTGTCATCCAACAAAGCTCCCCGTGGCTTATTTCCACAACCTCCTCCGTTTTACCATCGATGTTTCGGTGCGCCAAAACTTCCACCAACACTTCTTTGGTGAGGTGACAATACAGCATGGACGCCAATTTGCTTAATGCATCTGCTTCTTTATTTTTTGTTCGTGGAATCTGAGATATTTTGAAGCTTTGAAAAGAAACTATTTTTTCCTTCACCCTTAGGTATTTCTGCATGTGGACTTCTTTAGCCTCGTACGAACCATTTACTTGGTTTACCACCAACATTGAATCCATGAGAACCTCTATCATTTGGATTTCCAACTTTGCCGCCAAACCTAGACCTGCTAAAAGGGCTTCATACTCTGCCTCGTTATTTGAACACTTAAAATCAAAACGCAGAGCTTATGTGACCTTTTCCCCTTCCGGTCCTGTTAACACAACTCCTGCCCCGCAACCTTCGCTTCCCGCGGCTCCGTCCGTATACATCTTCCAGAGATCCTTTTGAAGAGGTGCACCTGGCTCACCCGCCTTCTGTTCTTCTACTGACAACACCGTCTCTCCATCTGGTATTTCCACTAGAAAGTCGGCCAAGGCTTGGCCCTTGATACTAGAACGTGTTTTGAAAAGGATATCATGTTCCCCCAACTCAATAGCCCATTTCGTCACCCTTCCGGAGCGTTCGGGCTGAAGAAGGATGTTCCGGATTGGTTGATTAGTCAAGACGGTAACCTTATGAGCCTGAAAATACCTCTTTAAACGCCTAACCGAATATACCAAAGCCAAAATGACTTTTTCGATTAAAGAATAGTTGAGTTCGGCTCCCTGTAAGGCCCTACTAACGAAGTAGACTGGAACCTGCTTCCCTTCTCTTTCGGCAATCAATACGGAGCTTATAGCTTCCCTATTAGTGGATAGGTACATTATTAAAGGTTCCCCCGGCTTCGGGCTAGCCATCGTTGGAACTTCTTCAATGCTTCCTCTGTTTCGTCCGTCCATTCTATCCCCCCTTTTTTGGTGCAACCGTGCAAAGCTTTAAAGAAAGGTATCGACCTTTCCGCCGACTTGGCAAGGAAACGTCCCAACGAAGCTAATTTCCCATTTAAGCTTTGCACATCTTTAACTGTCCTGGGGGTATTTGTCTTCATTAGGCCTTCGATCTTATCTGGATTAGCCTGAATGCCTGCCGTAGTGACTACATGACCCAGAAATCTTCCCTTACTCATCCCAAAAGAACATTTTTTAGGATTTAGCTTCATGTTGATCTTCCTGAGTTGTAACAACGTCTCCTCTACATCATAGAGTAAATCTTTGTCTTCCCTGCTCTTTATGACCATGTCATCAACATACACCTCCAAATTTCGACCAATTTGTTTTTCGAAAGCCTTGTCTACCAAACGTTGATATGTGGCACCCGCGTTCCTGAGGCCGAAAGGCATCTTTACGTAACAAAACGTTCCTTTAGCAGTATGGAACGCGGTTTTTTCTTCATCTTCCTTCGCCATCTGAACCTGGTGGTATCCTTTGTACGCGTCTAAGAATGATTTCCATTTATACCCTCCTAAGGACTCCACCTTCTGTTCTATCTCGGGAAGAGGATAGCTATCTTTCGGACACGCCTTATTTAAATCTTTGAAATCCACGCACATACGCATAGATCCGCCTGCTTTTTTGACTAACACTGGATTCGCTATCCATTCTGGGTACTGTGTGCTCCGTAGGACCCCGGCATCCACCAAATCCTTGACCTCCTGGTTCACAATTTCGCTTCGTTCCGACGCCATTCCCCGCTTCGTTTGTTTTATCGGGCGGAAAGATGGGTTAATCATCAACCTGTGCTCCGTAATATCACGAGACACTCCGGTCATATCTTTCGGCCTCCACGCGAAAGCTTCTTTGTGCCGTTTCAACAGTTGAACCAAATCTTTTTTTAAAGAGATTGGTAGGTCTTCCACGATTCGAATGGTTAGATCAGGGTAAACCGGATTGATCACCACATGAGCCTCTTCCTGCTCCGTCCAACTATCCTGATGACTGACACTATTGCATTCCAACGGAGGTATGGGCATGCTTCAGACCGTAATCACTCCTTTTTCGGAAGGAAATTTGAGCAAACCGTGAATGGTAGACGGGATGGCTTGAAACTGCCACATACCGGTCCTCCCCAAGATAGCGTTGTAACGGGAGGGAGCTTCAATTACCACGAACTCGGCCAGGATGGTCTTGCTATGACCTTTCTCCCAATCTGCCAACATGAGAGGAAGATGTATCTTCCCTTTGGGCCACACGGACTGTCCGGCAAATCCAACAACCGTTCCGTTGGCTGGCTTGATCAAAGATTTGATGTCTGCGGAGAATTTATCGAAACAATGCCCGTACATAATGTTAGCGGAGCTTCCGGAGTCTACGTAGACACGACGAACCATTGTTTTAGCTATCACCCCGAAAATGACCAAAGGTTCCGTCCCGACATAACCTTCCGGAATGGGTTCTCCTCGGCCAAATTCCACGATCCCCCCTTTCCTTTTCCCCAAGTGGGAAGACGGAACCTCTTCTTCCAGCGCAAATATTTCCATGTTGTATGCCGCGGCTTCCTTCTTAGCTGGGGGTTCGACCACCGCTACTTCCGACCTTCATTTTATCTGTCCCTCCTTCTCCCTTTTGTAGCTCTCACAGGAAGCCGTCGCATGACCCATAATCTTGTGAAATTCGCAGTATGCATTTGGGTCTCGGGGGTATCGTTTCCTAGTTGTTCTTTCATCGTTGGATTTGTGGGCCTCAGTAGCCGAGTAAACCTCCTGTCTGGAATGACCGTACCGTTCGCGGGAAAATCCTCCTTCCTGAGGGCGGCCTCGGTACGAAGGCTTCGCTCCGTACCCCATCCTGAATCCCCCCTTACTTTTCTCATGGATCTTGGACGATCCGGAGACCCCTGTTCCCTTCTTCTCCTGAGCTTCGAAACGCAACTTCTCTGCGCTTTCCTCCTCTTGCTTAAGGACTTTATTCACTGCATTGATCATGTCGTCGGCCTTCACGAAGTCTCTCTTGGACAACTCCCTAAACAGTTCCCCCTCACGAAGACCGTACGTGAAGGCTGCTATTATCAAGGAGTCCTCCCGAACGGGCATTTTCCGACTTTGTTCGTTAAACCTTTTGAAGTACGATTTGTTCGACTCTCCTTCTCGCTGTCTGCACGCCATTATAGACTGAGACTTCTGTTGATACTTCTTTTGTTGTATGAAACTGTGACTGAACTGTGCAGCAAGCTCCTCGAAACTAGCAATGCTCTTCTGAGGTAGGCTAGACAACCAATACCGAGCTGACCCTTCCAAGGTTCCTGCGAAGTAAAGACACCACAGTTTTTGGTCCATCGGTATCATTTTTACAGCCCAACGGAAGCTAGCTGCGTGATCATCTAGATCGCCGGTTCCATCGTATGATTTGACCCTGGGCTCTTTGAGTCCTTGGGGAATCGGCATCTCATTAATTTCGTCGGTGAATGGGGACCGAAAACTTCTAGGTGTGGAAAGATGGAGCTGAACAGGATTTTCTTCTCTTTCCTTCGGAATCCGTTCCCTTCTCTCCGGAGTTCTCTCCCTTCTCTTTTCCGGGGCGCTCCTCCTCCTTCTTTCTCCTTCCCGCCCGGACTCATGACCTCGAGTACGAGCAGGAGGGGTTTTTTTCTTATAGACCTCTTCTGCAGATTCTTCCTCCGTGGATTCTTCGATAGAGTAGGTGAGGGTCCTTCCGACTCCACTCGCTCCCTCCACTGTTCTCTTCCGACTTTTCTCTAGCGCTCGCATCTTCCGGAACTTGCAGAAGAGATTGAATTCTCTAACTTCCTCCTCCGTTGGGTCATCCTTCCCAGACCCGGAGGGAGGAGGGCACGTTGCGATACTGACGACGGCTGAAGCGGGTAAAGGAGGGGTAAGATCTCCTCCCGGTGGTGTTAGAGGTTGACCCCCTCCTTTTAATGCCGACTCGTGGACCATTTTGTTCAGAGGGTCCCACGGATGGCGCCAAATGTTGAATCTCAATTCTTCCGAGACGAGTGGTTCTTCCTTCCGTCGTTATGTCGAACCTGAGACAAGTAACAACTCTAGTCAGAGGCCTTCCGGGGTGCGATCCCAGAAGACTCTCCGATGCTTAAGTAAGAAACGGTATGATTTTAACGAACGAATTATCCCTTTTTAGGAGGGAACGTATAGAGTATTTAATGCGATGTAATAAATGAGGGTGAGTGTGAATACCTGTCGTCTATCCTAAGTCGTCTATTTATATCGGATAGATGGGCGGGAAAAGAAAGCAAAGAGAATGAGCGGGATAAATGCTTACATGACTTTATCCACGTCGTACGAAAGCCCCCTGGACAATGGCAGGCGGTCAAGCCTTCGGACTGGAGGATAAAAGCTACGACCTTTCGGCAGAACGCTCCTGCGCCGCTCGTATTTAATGCCCATGTGGCTCCGCGCCGCTTTCCCTTTAAACCTGGACACGCTACCGCCTTTCTTGGGAATTGGTTAGGGTCGTCCTCGTTTGTCGTCTTCTACGTTCCTTCGTCTCGCCTTTTCTTTCTTTTCGCTCATGCAGACTATGTGCATGCATGGTATACATTTTCACCTTCCAATCATACACTTTCTTCCATTCAAATTAATTGATACATTATTAGTTTGATGGTTTATAGGTAAAAAAGTTTCAATCTACAACTATAAAAAGTAAGTGGTGAATATATGAGTCAGAAATTGAATCGATATGACAAGGTAGAAATTAAAGTTTGATTGGCCAATGCAAATTGGTCAACCAACCGGCTAGAACTTGTGTTCAAATTGTACGTGCCGCGTGCGGCAGAGTTTGGTGTTGGATGGAGCGAACATGTGTTTGGTAGATTTTTAATTTATTATATATTGTAGTCTAAAATTTTATAATTGTTATTTTTGGAAAAGATAAGAGCATATCATATGAACCCCACTATGCAATCAAACCAAATCATAACTCTAAAACGATAGGATAACAGTTGTATTCGTTTACACGCTAATAGATGAGATCTTTTATTAAAAAAATGTTATAATTTATGTATAAATCTATTATACAAATTAAATTAAATTTATGTGACTTTAAACTTAAACTTCATAGTAAATAGCGATTCAAAGATCAAACGTTAATTATGATCATGGGTATCGACTCTTAGACTAACAAGTGTAAAGTCTAGAATAATATCTTTAACAACAATAATGAAAGTAAATCTTGAGATCGTAATGAAAATGCCACAAGAAAAAAGTTTCAATCTACAAATTTAGTTGAATTCATACCAAGGGATTCTATAATAAACTCAAACTTCTTGGAATTCCAAAAATCCCAAAGAAAGTTAAAGCAAAAACAGATCTAGAATCCCTAGTATGATTTACAAATTATTGGTGTCAAAAACCCTAATCTTGATTAGGGTCTGCCACCTAAAAAATGATTCCCAAAAAAGAAAAGTTTTTCTTATGTCAAGATTCACAACATGCACAAAACTTGCTTATCTTGCTTCTGTCTTTTGATGAATCCATGAATTCTTGAGAGTGCAACTTCAAGTGTTTCTTCACTCATGTTCGCAAAACAAACTCGAAACCACCCTGGTTCGGAACAATGGCAAGATGACCCCGGTGATATGTTTAATCTTACTTCGTGCATAATCGTCTTCCAGATCGCTAACTCACCATCGATTGTGGGTTCCTCCAAATAAGGACTCAAATTCATCCAACAAAAAAGGCCGGCATTCCCTTTTAAGCATTCGATACCCGCTTTTTTCAACCCGTTGATGATCATTTCATATCGTTTCTTCAATCTCTCACGGTTGATCTTTATGTATTTCTGGGTGAATTCGGTATCGGATAACATAGATGCCAACAAAAACTGTGTTTGTGATGAAATTAAGGTAAAACTAGACATTCTTCTTGCGGTTGTCACGACTTGATCGTTGTAGGAATAAACTGTCCCTACTCGGAACCCTGGGAGACCAAGATCTTTTGAAAGACTATAAACAATGTGACATCTTTCTGAGTCTTTATAGTTTCTTGATTCAAGAACTTCGGCAATACTTACGAATTCATCGGCATAGAAGGCCGAACCCGAGTAGATTTCATCAGAAACTAGGTGAATGTTCTTTCGGGTTGCAAAGTCTAGGACTTCTTCTAGAACATTCCGTTGGATGGTTGCACCCAATGGGTTCGATGGGTTTGTGATGAGGACACCTCTCACTTTCATGTTCATTGATCTTGCATGATCATATGCTTCTTCTAGAGCTTCAGGAGTGATCTGAAAATTGTTTGAGCTTTCACAATGGATTGAAACAATTTGTACTCCAGTTCTCCATCTCAAATCTCTATCAAATCTGCATTATTCCAAGGTAAAATGGTAAGAAAAATATTACATAATTTAATGTGAGTAAAAATATTTGACTTTGAAATAAAGGTTACCTACCCTGGATAGTATGGGGTCGGGACCAACAATGCATCACCGGGATCAGCCAAAATGAAGGTTAAAAGTTCGTTAGCGGCAGTTGCACCGGCGGTTAAGACGACTCTATCGGGGTTAAATTTTGCTTTTCCTCCTCTCACTTGTTCCATAAAACTTGCCATTGCCTAAAACAATCAATATAACAAGTTAGACTTAAGTTCTTGATCATTCTTTACAACAATATATATAATAAACATTTGGTTTGTATGCATATATATTTTGTTAAAAAGTTGGTACCTTTCTAAAAGATTGAAGACCATGGTAATCTTGAAACAAAGCATTCTCTCTAAAGCCAGAAACTTTTTGGCCCCAATTTGATGCTTCAAGATTTGCTTCCAAATATTCTTCAAGCAAGTCAAAAGACACCTATAGAAAGGAACCAAAATCATTGTTAGCTCACTCCAATCATGGAAAATGATACAAAGAAATCTCAAGTCATGTTGTATCATTGCTTACTTGATTTTCGGCTAGTCCCATTTGAATGACTCCAGAAGGATTTTGTGTTTCATGATAAGGGTTTTCATCATAAGCCTTCCATCCTGCAAAATATGGTGAGTCTTCCCCATGGGTTTCTGAGGTTGCTATCTTTGATAATCCGACACTTGCAGCAGGTTGTACAATCTCTATTGGCATGATTACAAATTAATCTTTAAAAAAGGTAGTCTTGAATTCAAGTTTGATCTTTGAAGCAAGTTTTGTGCTCAAAAAAGAACTTTACAGAGAGAAAGAGAAGAGAGGGAGAGAGAATAGTGTGAAGAGAAAGTGTTTGATGAAAACTTTGACAAAACACCCATATATATAGGAAGTGGTTAAACTGAAAGTATGCACACACTTAAAAAAAATATATTGTGGGGCTCACTTGCAACATGTCAATGTGCATGATTTATCTTATAAATAAATAAATTGGCAAAAGATGCAATCATTAGACATTAATTGTTTAGAATAAGGTAGCAAGATCAAAACCAACCTTTTAATTAAAATGTGTAATTATTTCCATTAGAATATATTTTATAATAGATGTTCAATACTTCGATATCATTATCATGTTCTTTTACGTGTTGTAAAAGGGATTTGGGCTTTTCGATGCACATTATACGAGGTTATGAGGAAGTAAATATTAAAATCTGTATATGGAAGGGACCGAACTCAATTTATATGTTTAAGATAATTTGTGTTAACTAGTTGACTATTTACAACTTGCATTAGATATATATCGTCCGTATATTATATATATATCTAGGTGTGTAAAATCGAAAAATTTAACTAACCATACAAAATTTATAACAACCGGAAAAAGTACGGAGTTGACACATGTTTACCATGCACACCCCTTGGTACCGCCCCTGGTCATAAACCATCATTTTTTACCTTTTGGATTAATTGTTGAGATTAGTCAAGTAATTGGTGGATTAATATTCTATGTATGTACTCTAACAATAATACTACATTATTATTTTACTACTCGTCGATGTAAATGTCTAATTCGACAGACATATAATGTCTAACAATAATACTGAATTACGTCTTATTTTCTAAGTACACTAGAAAATCCATAAATAACAAAATAAAATATTTTTTAAAATTTGATGTATAATAATGGTTGTGACAACTGTTAGGCCATTGTCCTCTTTTAGGAGCCTTCTATGCATCACAAGATCTTCATATTAAATGACCCACCCGCCGCCAATTATGGTGGCTAATATTGTTGCAGGCTAACAGCGCATTGTGTATACACACCAAAATGATTGTGCGTTTTTTTGTTGAAATCTGTGCAATGACTGCAATCTGTTTTTTATTTTACAAATATTTAGTTAGGAGTGTTTGGGAAAACTATTTAAAAAGTTTAAGCGTATAAGTTTATTAGTTTTTAATTAAATTAATAAATTGTTGTTAAAAAAAATGTTTGGAAGGACTTATACTATAAATTTATTATGAAACGACTAAAAATGACATTATTATAAGTTAATAAGCTTTAGTGTTAAGCTTATTGTGAAATAAGAGGTTAAGATGTAAAAATCTCTAAATAAGTTTATAATCCCCGAGTTACGTTTAAGAAGGTTCATTATTTATACGAAGTTCCGAGGAATAAATCTCAACCATTCATCAATAAGATCTAATGGTCAAAATTAATCACATATTTTATATATTGAGGAGTATTTTGGTCATTTTTTTAATAATAATTTTTTATTTTAGATATTTTTTTTAATTTTTTTTATTATGAAGGGGTATTTTGGTTATTTGGCACTTAAAAAAAATTCGATTTTTTATTTTTTATTTTAAAATTTAAAATTTTGTTTATTTTTTTATTAATTTTTTTATTAAAAAACAATATTTATTTGATAATTACGTGTATGACTTAATCACATGTGATTTTAGTGTAATCACATGTGATTTAGTGTAAAATCACATGTGATTTTAATGTAAAATCACATGTGATTGTATATTTAATCATATTTGATGTTTTAGTTCAACCACATGTGACTCAGAATACAGTCACATGTAATTTTACTATGCAATCATATGTTATTCACTATGCAATCATATTATATGTTATTAATAAATAAAAAATTAAAAATAATAATAATAATAAAAAATTTAAAATTAAAATAGAAAATAAAAAATAAAAAAAATAATTTTTTTCAAAATGACCAAAATACCTCTCAATTAAAATTAAAAATATTAAAAATATAAAAAAAATAAAAAATAAAAGAAATCAAATTTTTTTAAGTGCCAAATGACCAAAATACCCCTTTATGTATAAAATATGTGATTAATCTTGACCATTAGATCTTATTGATCAATGGTTGAGATTTGTTCCTCGGGACTTGATAAAAATAGTGGACCTCCTTGAACGTTTCTCTATAATTCCCTCCAAAACAATTTATTCAAAACCCCCTAAATAAGCTTATAAACATAAGCTTATAAGCTCTCCCAAACACTAAAAAATACTTATTAAGTTTAAAAGCTAATAAGCACTATTAATAAGCTCTCCCAAACACCTCCTTAGACTACTTCAATCATAATTAATCATTGTTGATACTTCAGTTTTTAACAAATAAAGATCATCTTAATTGACATTTTAATTGACATACTCAAACCATAGTCACTAGTATTGCGCATTTAACATTTTTGCATATTCTGAGTCGTGTTGCATAAGTGGATTTTTAGCCCGAAATCTATAAAGAAAAATATACGATATCACATTATTTTGAAGAACAGAGTGAAATGAATACAATAATCTAAAACATTTATTGCTTTACATATTTTTAATTTCATTACATATGCATATAAATTATCTATATAATATCTATATACTAATAAAACTACCACGTTCATGCTCTAATTTGTTGCCTATAGATAGTATAGTTCTTTTTATTTCCTAATCATAATAGTGAGAAATTATAGAATTTTATATAATACATATACATTATCGTAGTTACGTTTATTGTCAATTATTAATTAAATACACATAATATTGTTTAATAAGATAACTTTTCTCATGCCTCACGAGCCGATTATTTATATTACTTCATGATAACCAAAACTCATTACGTGACACTAATAAGAATTGGTGCTTCGAGCATGACATTTTCATATTTTTAATTTGTTTCCTCAAATTTTATTACTTCGTATTTAATTTCAAATTGTATAATTGTTTGTCATAGTAAAAAAAAAGCTTTGATACCGAAACTCGGGATGAGCAGTTTGAGCACGATAGCATACCGGTACTGTATTACGGTACTAAATTTTTCCGTGTTCCAAAACCGGGTATCCGGTGTCGTATTGAGTCCTTCGGTTTGGTACGATGCATGATTGGTCCGATCTCGGTATATATCTGGTTTTGCTCATCATGGTATATGTCCATTGTTGAACTTGTGACGAATTGGTGATACCAAGTTTTCTAAGGTCCCAAATCAGGTAACGTGTGGGTTCCGATAGCTCGTCAATACTGATAATTCTTATGTTTGTCTTTAAGAATGAATTTAGTGTTTAAATGGTTGTACATTTATCATCAGCCACGTAACATAACCATAAATTTCGATCTTGTAAAACATTTAATTTATTTCAAAAGACAGCCTTAAGAACTGCCATTATCAAATTTATTAAAAACATACATTAGAATTTTAATTTTTAATAATATGTTCGTGGAACTTTCTCTTTGAAGATTATTTAAAATACCATAAGTTATATTAATTAATTTGCTAAACCCATTTAAAGTATGATTACGTGAAGGACATTAACACATTATTGTCTGAAAAAATATTATTGAACTCAACTTGATTTAAAATACCAAGAAACCCCTAATGTACTTAAATATACATCTTTAGTGTTAGTCAATTTTTGTTCCATAAAGTCATGTCATGATTGTTCAGTTTAACCAGTATTTAATCTCTGTAAACTTAATGAAATAATTCTTACACCACATTCCTCAAAATTTCTTTAGAGAATATCTCTTTCACGATAAAATTACCGCCAAGGTAATTTAGTGATAAGCTCCGGCCTTGACTTTATCACAATAAATTACGGATTCAAATCTCATTAGTGACAAAAAATGGTCGCAGTGATATTCGATTGGACGCATACATCTAGTCAAAACTCGCGTTCCCCAAATAACATGAATAGAGAAAACCTCGTCCTTATAGCCATTTACATTATAGAGCATAAAATTTATATGTTTGCATGACATTGCTGATCTGCTCACAGGCCCGGTCCTAAGCATGAGCCACACCAGCGATGGCCGTTGTGTCGACCGCGTGCACCACGGATCACTCGTGGTGCCAGTGATGGGCTACCGCACCATGCTCTAATCCTTATTGGTTTTTCCATCTAATTTCCATGTATCGAGGAAGATGAATTACATGACCTAAAAATATATCAATTATCATCCAACGAAAATGATAATTTTCTGAACGGCAAGTTAGTAAGTTAGTGGTTCAACATATGAAATGACATCCAAGCGAGCATTATGCATTCCTCAAACATATAACCTTTTCTGGGGGAATAAACTCCACCTACTTTTGAATCTCCTGAGGAATGCCCTCAGCAAGTCTTGAACCCAAGACCTTTTGAAGACAAACCCTTAAGATAACTTTTTAGTGGCCAATTGATCTAAACCAATTGGTTGAAAATGATAAATCTAAAGTGAGTTTTTATCACTTTACACATCTCATTTAATGTGTGATTTGTTAATTGTGGATTGATTCAAATTGTGTTAGTTGTTAATTCATAAATGCATTTTCAAGGGGACAAAGAACGCTTGATTTCAAAGTAGACAACATATTTAGTATCAAAACTTTTAACCGAAAGTATATTTGTGTTTTAAAATAACAAACATTAGGAAGACAAATTCAATAGTAAACAGCTAATTGTTTTGTCCTAAATTTGCAGTCAAAGGACAATGTTGGATTCCTTCAATAATGTTCCATGTACCTTTTCTTAAGATCTCCAACAAAAAAACACTTCAAATCCTCCCCTAATTTAAATTAACTAGGCTTAGGGTTGTTGGTAAGGATGCTTTTTAAGTTTTTGTGCTTCACATGTAGGCAAATGTGGATACAAGGGAGCTCGTCCAGACGGCACCATCAGTTTCTTCGTTGGTCTCGTCACCTAACCGACGACGTTGGCATAACCTCGTCGGTAAAAATCATTGGTTAACTGAAGAACGAATCGACGAAGATATCGAGTGTTTGGGTACAAGGAAAGCACTTGTTTTCTTGCAAGATTCAATGTTTTTGTTGGATTTTTAACAATATACGATGGTTTAAAAAAGGATTGTATTTAGTTAAATAATAAAAAAGAATCTTGTGGCAAAGATAGTGTTTACTTGAATAGAGCATATTTTTGGGTAGTTAAAATATTGGTTATGTCATATAAGATTTCATAGTTTAACTACTCAATTTCCTCTTATCTTCTTATGTCCATATCTCTCACCAAATCCTCAAGAACATCCAGCCTGTTTCTACACTTTAATTCAATTACAAAAAACATAAAATGTTAAACCAAGTTAAACTAACCGCGTACAATATATATTTCAAAATGTATGTATACATGTTAATTTTTAATCGATTTTCTATTTTATAATTTGCGATCTACGTTTCTCCACATAATTATTTTCTTAGTTTTATATAAGTATACGACATGGCCTTCGACTTTTGTATTAGAGATGATGGCACTAGCAAACTTCAAGTAAATTTACATAGCAAATGCATACATTTTAATACAAGTGAATTGCATACAAACCAACTTCTTCACCTAAAACGAGTTTAGGACATACAAGCAAGGTCTTAAAAAACGCAATGCACGGCGTGACGGCACCATCAAGACTCAAGACATAACGAGTCATGGTCAGTCATGATGTTTTCCAAAAATTTAAGGCGGCAATTTTTTATATAATTTATATGTCTAGCTCAGCTGGATTGATTCATGAGTTTTACCCTCATATGAGGCGTGAGGTCTGGAGTTCGAATCCTGTAAACACCTCTTGTGGTGCCAAATATGGGGGATTTTTCCCTGAAAATCCCTATGGGGGCTGTGTTTGCCCTGAAAGGAGCTCGAACCTGTAACACCTCAAATTTTAATACCAAATATTGGCCAAAATAAAACATTTTTATAAATAGAAGAACATCCCCAAATTTGGATTTACAAAAACCTTGGTATGAAATCAGAGTATAAAAGTAGGTGTTACAAAATAGATCATAACCAAGCTAAGACTAAATCCAATCTAGTGCTCTTCTATTCTAGGTCCCGCATCTCTATCCATGCGTACCTAAGCCTTCGATCCCGAACCTGAGTACATAGCAAAACAAGACAAGGAGTACGTGAGACAAAGACGTCTCGTGAGATACGTGGGTTTAGACCCATTAATAATAATAATAATCGTTTATCCAAGTAATCAACAAACAAGTAATATCATCCATCTATTTAGTCACCCTATGGTGGCTTCAAACCTTGCTTTCCTAGCAACACATATCTAGTTATCGGGTTGCCCCCGAGCTAACTAGCAACTCTAACGTGCCCAACTATCGGGTTGCCCCCGAACTAGCTAAAAGCACCCTTAATCCAACTATCGGGTTGCCCCCGAACTAGCTGGAAACACTATCCTATCTAACTATCGGGTTGCCCCCGAACTAGCTAGAAACATCACCATGTCTAGTTATCGGGTTGCCCCCGAACTAACTAGCATCACGTCATCTCGTTCTCACCATAACTCAAAGGTTATGTCAAACTAGTTCTCGGCTATCACATTCATCATCAAACCAGTTAGTTATATATTAACAATAATTCATAACTAACTAAACAATTATAAGTCTATTCAATTAAGCAAATAGACCGTATCACAAGTATAAAAATGTATTTCATAGGCTATGTACTCAATAAAGTCCACACGTACTCACCTTAGCAATATGATGCTCAAATCGTGTTCTTGACACCAATACTCTTGCTTCCACAATTTCACCGACTTTCCAAAATGTCACCAAAAGCCTAATACAATAATCACAACAAGATTATCATCACAAACTACTACCAATGTGTTCATCTACCTCTAGATAACACCCATCAATCCATTTCCCCCAAATATGGTGATTACCAAACCCTAGGTTTAGCCAACCCTTAAGATTCTTACAAATCGAAATCATACACTTGTTTTACTTGTTAATATACCATCTATTAAGTGTATACATAATTTATTTCACCATAAATCACCAACCCAAGAACTAGGGTTTCAAACCCTAGCTTCAAGATCCTTTAATATTTTCATTACTGTGGACGGTTGACCGCTGTATCTTTTCATTACTGATGTGGACATCATTTAATATTTTAAAACACTTTACTTTATCTTAACTATTTCCGCAATAAATACGTTTTAAATGTTAAATATTAATATCTGAGATTTAT
The DNA here is from genome assembly GCA_963853835.1 of Calendula officinalis. Taxonomy (NCBI): domain Eukaryota; kingdom Viridiplantae; phylum Streptophyta; class Magnoliopsida; order Asterales; family Asteraceae; genus Calendula; species Calendula officinalis. Next base: position 20,757,733 of record OY970832.1, read on the forward strand.
TTATGGGACCTTTGATTTTAATTTTGTTTTCAAAAATTTTAAAAATCTTGTAAATTTTAGGGTGTTACATAGAGAGAGAAAGTGGGCGATTTTGGTGTTCTTGAGCTCAAATCTTCATCAATCTTGTGGATCTTAACATCAATGGTAAGGATTCTTGATCCTTGATAGTTGGTAGTTAGTTTGTGAGCTTTGTATGGGTAAAAATGGTGGTTTGGGGAACCAACCATGTCATCTTTGGGGAAGATGACTAATCATGGGTGTAGAACACTCATTGTAAGCTTGTAATCGATGTGTACAAGTTTGATTTGGGTTTATTGATGGAAATCTTGAACTAGGGTTTGAGATTCCACCAAGTTGGATGAACTTGGTGGTTAAGAATGTAGATATGGATTGTTTGGTGATTAGTTATGGATAATAACTAGTTATTGTGATGATATTGATGGTAGGTCAAGAAGACCTAAAGATTGGTGACATTTCACAAGTTGGAAAGCAAGGATTTGTGTTGATAGACACGATTTGGATTTAGCTTGGCTAAGGTGAGTACATGAGACTTTTACTGAGTACATAGCAAATGATTTTGAAAACTATGACGTTTAATGAGTCTTTATTAATAAATATTTTTAATAAAGATATGACTGAAAAGATAAGAAAATGCAAATATTAGACTACCTAAGTATGTCTAAATGCCTAATGATTTTTGAAAGAGATTATGATAATGAAAAGTAATTAATAATTTTTATTAATATGATGTTTGACTAAGAGTAATGATTAAGAAAGTATGATATTTGGCTTATTAATAATATGTATTAATAAAGCTAATAACAATGATTTTCAAGTATCAAGAATTGATTAGTATATTATACTATTAAAGGTAGTGATTGATTTGTTAAGAGAATAGATAGAAAGTGACTAGTAATAAATATGCATTCTAGTCAAAGAGAAGTTAAAGTGATATAATTTTTATAAATGATAAATATGTTTTATTAAATAAAGGACTTGGTAAAGTCAATATTGAAATTGAATAAGAAACGAGAATAATATGATAATTAGAATAGATGTATTCTAATTTATGTTTGAGTATGTATTATTGGGGCATAGGCCCGTATTTGATAATTTCAATATGTGTTGAGAAAAGGATCCGGATCACAGATAACCCACACAGTTGGGGGAGTTAGTGACACCTACTTGGGGAGGTACCACCCTGCGCAAGAGTAGACTGTCGAGAAATAGTTAACCCGGAAATCGGGGGAGAAATAGTTAACCCGGAAACGGGGGAGTTTCAGTTAACCCGGAAACGGGGGAGTTTACCTAGTTAACCCACATCGGGGGAGTTTGCTACGGAGAGGTCCGTAGCGTATGTGATAAAGATTTAGTAAGCTATGGATAGCTTACAAGTATGTGACTATGTGATGGGTAAGCTTACGGTTAGCTTACTAGTAAATACGAATAAGCGGTAAGAATGTAAGATAATAATTAATAAGTGATTAAAGAAAAGAAATGAATAGTAATGACTTTTATTATTTTGAGAATGGGTCGAAAACCCATGTATCTCACGAGACTATTTTGTCTCACGTACTACTTTATTTTTGGCTATGTATTCAGGTTCGAGATCGTTGGATTAGAGTGTCGCGATAGAAGTGGCCTAGTGTCGATTAGCTCGGGAGCTCGTAGGTAGATCCCGTTTATCCTATGGTTATGATATTATTTATGTAACACCGGATTTTAATACTCTGATAATCTTTTCAAAGGTTTTTGTTAAACCATATTTTGGGAATATTGGACTTGTAATATTTTATTCAAAAATATGATTTAAAAAGTGTTCTAAAAATTGAGGTGTTACACACGGCGCGAACATAGTTCGCGTCGCTAACTTTGCATACTCGGCCATACTTAGCGATCGTTACCCAGACGCGAACTTCTTAGCGACTCATGGCCAAAATCCCTGGCATCCGTTCGCGATCGCTATCTCGAGTTCGCGTCGCGAACTCCTTAGGCAGCCAGGGCTGCACTTTTCCAACTTTGTCTCGACCCGGTTTCGCCCATAACTTTCTCGTACGGTGTCCAAACGACACGAAACCAATTCCCACGTGTTTTATATGATTTATCCATAATTATCATATTTTTACATAATTTATTTATTTACAATTTCGGGTCGTTACAACTATCTACCCCTTAAGAAGATCCCGTCCTCGGAATCTCATCATAGTTCACGAAATCCGGGTACCTCTTCCGAATCTCGTCTTTGACTTCCCAAGTCAAATTCGGCCCAAGTGAATGCTTCCACTTGACCAACACCAACTCGATCTCCTTATTCCGAAGCTTCTTTGTTTTCGTTTCTAATATAGCCTCGGGCTCCTCAATCAACCGGTTCGGGCCGTCAACCCGCAGCTCTTGCAATGGAATAATATTTTCAACTTCCCCGATAAACTTCTTCAAATAACTCACGTGAAAGGTGTCATGCACACCTTGAAGCTCGGGTGGAAGTTCCAACTTAAAAGCTTGGAGCCCGACCCGTTTCAATATTTTAAACGGTCCAACATACCTTGGACTTAACTTCCCTTTCTTACCAAACCGCATTACACCTTTCCAAGGTGACACTTTCAACATGACCATATCACCGACATCCAAGTCATATGGCCTTTTCTTCAAACCCGAATAACTTCGTTGTCTATCTTGGGCGACTTTCATGTTGGTTTGAATAATACCGATCTTTTCGTTTGTCACTCTCACGATCTCGGGACCCGTGAGTTTCGTCTCTCCCGCTACCAACCAACAAGATGGAGTTCTAAATTTTCTCCCATACAACGCCTCATAAGGCGGCATCTTGATAGTCGAGTGATAACTATTATTATATGAGAACTCGACTAACGGTAAATGTTCATCCCATTTACCACCGAAATCTAATACACACGATCTCAACATATCTTCAACCGTTTGAATCGTTCTTTCACTTTGACCGTCGGTTTGCGGATGATAGGCCGTGCTCAACCGTAACTTTGTACCCAACTCTTCTTGTAAAGACCGCCAAAATCTCGAGGTAAACCTCGCGTCCCTATCGGACACAATCGATAACGGGACCCCGTGGAGTCGAACCACTTCATCAACATACAACTTAGCCAACTTCTCAAGTGGCAATGTTTCCCGAATTCCTAAAAATAATGCACTCTTGGTCAACCGGTCAACTATGACCCAAATGGCATCGTGACCTCTACTCGTCTTCGGTAAACCTACTATGAAATCCATAGTTATATCTTCCCACTTCCCGGCCGGTACAACCAACGATTGAGCTACCCCATACGGTACTTGATGCTCGGCTTTTACTTGTGCACACGTGGCACACTTAGAGATATACTTGGCCACTCTTGCCTTCATTCCGGGCCACCAATAAACCCGTTTCATATCTTGATACGTCTTTGTACTTCCCGGGTGAATCGAATACTTCGACTTGTGCACATCATACAACAACTCTTTTCGGATGCCACCGAACTTAGGAACCCAAATACGACCGCCTACGGTCTTCAACCCTTGTGCATTTTCGAGAAAATGTTGGTTTTTACCTAACCGTTCTTGTCTTAACTCGTCTTTTCCCATAACTTCTCGTTGGGCATTCTTGATTCTTTCAATGATGCTCGAGACGACTTCTATACGTGTTAAAATTCCCCGGTTCGGGTTCTCATAAACTTTTCGGCTCAAGGCGTCGGCCACTACATTAGCCTTTCCCGCGTGATACACAATCTCACAATCATAATCGGCAATCAACTCGATCCACCTTCTTTGTCGCATATTAAGATCTTTTTGAGTAAACACGTATTGTAAACTTTTATGATCCGTGTACAACGTACACCGAGTACCATACAAATAATGCCTCCACAATTTCAAGGCAAAAATAATCGCCGCCAATTCCAAGTCGTGTGTCGTGTACCTTAATTCCGCATTCTTCAATTGTCGCGAGGCATACGCGATCACTTTACCTCTTTGCATCAACACACAACCGAGCCCTTGATTCGAAGCATCACTATAAACCACAAAATCTTCCATACCATCCGGTAACGTAAGGATCGGCGCGTTACATAACTTTTCTTTTAACAACTTAAACGCCTCTTCTTGCTTCTTCTCCCACACAAACTTCTCACTTTTTCTCGTTAACTTCGTGAGTGGAATCGCGATTCTCGAGAAATCTTGTATAAATCTCCGGTAATAACCGGCTAACCCAAGAAAACTTCTAACCTCGGTAGGAGTCCTCGGAGGCTCCCAATTTGACACCGCTTCAATCTTGGACGGATCAACTTTAATATCATCACACGTCACCACGTGACCTAAGAATTGCACTTCCAACAACCAAAACTCACACTTCGAGAATTTTGCATACAACTTCTCCCGTTTTAACACATCCAACACAAGCCTCAAATGACTTTCGTGTTCTTCTTCGGTTTTCGAATAAATCAAAATGTCGTCAATAAACACGATCAAAAACTTATCAAGGAACGGTTTACAAACCCGATTCATCAAATCCATAAAAATAGCCGGCGCGTTTGTAAGACCAAACGGCATCACTAGAAATTCATAATGACCATAACGTGTACGAAAAGCCGTCTTCTCGGTGTCGCCTTCTTTCACCCGAACTTGGTGATAACCCGACCTCAAATCGATCTTCGAGAAGTAACTAGCACCTTGCAATTGGTCGAATAAGTCGTCAATTCTCGGCAACGGGTAACGGTTCTTAATAGTTACCTTATTCAACTCTCGGTAGTCAATACACATTCTCATCGAACCGTCTTTCTTTTTAACAAATAACACCGGTGCACCCCACGGTGACGAACTCGGACGAATAAAACCTTTATCTAACAATTCTTGCAATTGGGTCATCAATTCCCGCATTTCGGTGGGAGCTAAACGATAGGGAGCACGAGCAATCGGCGTCGCCCCCGGAACTAAATCAATCTAAAACTCGACTTGTCTCTCCGGCGGCAACCCGGGCAAGTCATCGGGAAATACCTCGGGGAAATCCCGAATAATTTTGACATCATCCATTGACTTCTTTTCCTTTCGGCCATCTAGTACATATGCAATAAACGATGCACAACATTTCGATATACTTTTCCTCGCCTTGATGGCGGTAATCACATTGGGCATGTGATGTCGTTTCTCCCCATACACATACACCTTCTCATTCTCGGGTGTCCTAATCGACACTATTTTCTTTCCACACAAAATATTGGCTTGGTACATACCCAACCAATCCATACCGATAACCACATCAAACGCCCTAATTCCCATGGGCAACAAGTCTACCTTAAATTTTCTACCGTCAATTTCTAATTCACAATTTCTATAGACATATTCAACCATTGAGGTTTTCCCATCGGCTACCTCTATTTCATAAACCTCATCTAATAATTCCGATACCACATTCAACTTTCTACCAAACTCATGAGACACAAATGAATAATTGGAACCCGAATCAAACAAGATATAAGTTGGCAAGGAGTTAAGAAATAAAGTACCTGACACCACATCATGTGCCTCCTTCGCCTCCTCTCGAGTGAGTTGGAAGGATCGCCCCTTCACCTTAGCCGGTTCCACTTTCTTTTGGGCCGTGGACACCATCGACTCGATTCCCTTCTTTGGGCACACATTGCTATAGTGCCCCTTCTCGTGACACGAGAAACACTCCACATCGGCCAACGACTTGACCTTACAATCCCGGGCTACATGCCCCGGTCTACCACAACTAAAACAAGACCTCGACCCACTTCGGCACTCGCCGGTATGATTTTTCCCGCATTTCTTGCAAGAACCTACACTTCCTTGTTTAGAGAAGCTCGATGTGAACTTCCCCTTCTTATAAGTACCCGAGCCACTCTCGGCTTTTCTCTTTTTGCCCACATGGGCCCTCTCGGCAATCCTTGCCACATTCACCTCCTCTACACCCCGGGCGGCACTAATAACCTCATCGAGTGAGACCGCCCTCTTAACCTCCAACTGATAATCCCACGGTAGCCCACTTGCATACCGAACCACTCTCAACCTCTCATCCGAGTAGGTTTTAGCAACAAACGGGAGCAATCCCGTGAACTCCCTCGAGTATTCTTCGATTGACATATCAACCTTCTTGAGGGTCACGAACTTCTCGTGCATCTTTTCCAAATCCCTTTCTGGACAAAATTTCTTTTTCAATCTCGTGGTGAACTCCTCCCACGCCATCTATTCAACCACCTCCTTCCCGAGGGTCTCATACACGATATCCCACCAAACCATGGCATCTTCTTTTAGCAATTGTGACGCATACGTCACCATATCGGTATCCTTACACTTGCTACTACCGATAACCCTCTCGGTTTCCCGGATCCACCTCATTGTTATCTTCGGGTCCGAACTACCCGTGTACACATTTGGCTTACAAGCCATGAAAGATTTAAACGAACAACCTTCTTTCACAACGGGCCTAGCCCTAGCATCACTTTGGCCACCCGTGGAGGACTTCCCTTCCCCGGTGCCACTACCCCCGGTTCTTTCTTCCGATTTAGCCTCGGATTCACGGTCTCCACCCGACCTTTCACGGTCTCCAATAATACGGTGCACTTCTTCGGCCACCGTTCCCTTGATTTGATCGATAATAGTTTGGAGATCCGCCATGGTTACCGGAGTTCTATTAGCTCCGACCTCCGACTCACCCACCCGATGCAACGACAGTTGACTTTCTTGTTCAACCTCAACCTCTACTTGAGGTATCTCCTCCTCCCGGTTTTCCGGGGCTTTACCACTTCTTCTCGTGGTCACCATTTCTTTCAATCAAGACTATACGAAAGACATTAAACATTTAGTACCTTGTGTACAACCCATTAGTCACATAAGACTCAATATCCATAATCATATCAATTCTCATCGGTCCCCCTAGGTTCAACCCTAAACTTAACATAAAGTCTCAAGGTCAACCTATGATCTTAAGGAATCTTACATTCCTAATGCTACAGTCTAAGACTAGGATGGTCATCCAACCTAATTCACTTAAACTATAGCTCTGATACCAAGTTGTAACACCTCAAATTTTAATACCAAATATTGGCCAAAATAAAACATTTTTATAAATAGAAGAACATCCCCAAATTTGGATTTAAAAAAACCTTGGTATGAAATCAGAGTATAAAAGCAGGTGTTACAAAATAGATCATAACCAAGCTAAGACTAAATCCAATCTAGTGCTCTTCTATTCTAGGTCACGCATCTCTATCCATGCGTACCTAAGCCTTCGATCCCGAACCTGAGTACATAGCAAAACAAGACAAGAAGTACGTGAGACAAAGACGTCTCGTGAGATACGTGGGTTTAGACCCATTAATAATAATAATCGTTTATCCAAGTAATCAACAAACAAGTAATATCATCCATCTATTTAGTCACCCTATGGTGGCTTCAAACCTTGCTTTCCTAGCAACACATATCTAGTTATCGGGTTGCCCCCGAGCTAACTAGCAACTCTAACGTGCCCAACTATCGGGTTGCCCTCGAACTAGCTAAAAGCACCCTTAAATCCAACTATCGGGTTGCCCCCGAACTAGCTGGAAACACTATCCTATCTAACTATCGGGTTGCCCCCGAACTAGCTAGAAACATCACCATGTCTAGTTATCGGGTTGCCCCCGAACTAACTAGCATCACGTCATCTCGTTCTCACCATAACTCAAAGGTTATGTCAAACTAGTTCTCGGCTATCACATTCATCATCAAACCAGTTAGTTATATATTAACAATAATTCATAACTAACTAAACAACTATAAGTCTATTCAATTAAGCAAATAGACTGTATCACAAGTATAAAAATGTATTTCATAGGCTATGTACTCAATAAAGTCCACACGTACTCACCTTAGCAATATGATGCTCAAATCGTGTTCTTGACACCAATACTCTTGCTTCCACAATTTCACCGACTTTCCAAAATGTCACCAAAAGCCTAATACAATAATCACAACAAGATTATCATCACAAACTACTACCAATGTGTTCATCTACCTCTAGATAACACCCATCAATCCATTTTCCCCAAATATGGTGATTACCAAACCCTAGGTTTAGCCAACCCTTAAGATTCTTACAAATCGAAATCATACACTTGGTTTACTTGTTAATATACCATCTATTAAGTGTATACATCATTTATTTCACCATAAATCACCAACCCAAGAACTAGGGTTTCAAACCCTAGCTTCAAGATCCATAGATCTTGAGCTACAAAGATGAAAGAGTGAAGATTTACCTTTAATCTTCCACTAGGAGTGAAATCTACCAAAGATTTGTGAAGAAATCAACTCACTCCAGATGCTATGCTCAAAAATCGCCAAGAGAGAAAACTAGGGTTTTGATATGCAATAAATGAGCTCAAACCCGACTTTAATGCTGGTCGTCCAGAGTTCACGGCGCGAACATAGTTCGCGTCGCTAACTTTGCATACTCGGCCATACTTAGCGATCGTTACCCAGACGCGAACTTCTTAGCGACTCATGGCCAAACTCCCTGGCATCCGTTCGCGATCGCTATCTCGAGTTCGCGTCGCGAACTCCTTATGCAGCCAGGGCTGCACTTTTCCAACTTTGTCTCGACCCGGTTTCGCCCATAACTTTCTCGTACGGTGTCCAAACGACACGAAACCAATTCCCACGTGTTTTATATGATTTATCCATAATTATCATATTTTTACATAATTTATTTATTTACAATTTCGGGTCGTTACGAACCCGGGGTTCTCGCTGGAAAAAATTGCGAGTAGCTTCCGTTGTTATCATTTGCCGTTTCAAAAAAAATATATGTATAATAAAAATTATTTTAATTAATACTCGATAAATTAATAAACTCTCTAAAATAATTAATTTGTCCGGTCTCGACTTGGGCCAATGTAGAAAATTGGAAAACTCGATAAAATAATAAGATAATAATTTTTTAGGATATCCCTTTATAATTTTCAGTCCCAATAAAATCATAAATTAATAATTCATAAAAACTAAATATACTTCCTCCGTCGCATAAAAAAGTTTACATTTCATTTAGACACAATCTTTTAGGAGATAGTTAGTGGGGGTCCTTTGTAATACTTTTGATTAATAAGGTTAGATTGGAAAGAGAAAGTGTTTTATTTGTGGAATGATTGGTAATAATATTATTTTATTAGGTGGGCCCCCAAATTTGAGAAATGTAACTTTTTTTGTGGGACAAAATTTTAAGGAGAAATGTAAATTTTTTTGTGGGACGGAGGGAGTATATTATTGTACTCCAAAAGTCATTATTGATTTTTAATGCATATGAACAAAGTGGTTATTATTTTACGTTGAGTTTCAAGGTCTGTTGCAACACAATTTAAAAGGCACAGACTAATTTGCCTTTATGTTTGATATGTACAGTATAATCACTTAAAAACTCTTTAAATTAATAATTATTAATTTATCGTTAAATTAATAAATCTTTAAATTAATAAATTTCTCTGGTCATGACATTACTAATTTAAAGAGTTTTTACTAATTAATATATCAAGTTCCTAAAAAGTATTACATCCAATAAATTTATAATTATATATATCTATCATTTTTTTCAAAAAAAAAATTATTTTCATAACTAGCTATAAAAAAACTTGGCATAAGATGAGTTTTACACAACTTTATTTTATGTCACGGCTTAACCGCCGTCATGGATTATTTTGCTTAAAAAACTCTATATAAGACACAGGCGCCTTATACGTTGTTTTATGCGGGTATCCAACTATATTTGTTAAAGCACAAAAAAAAAAAAAAAATTAGGATGTTATATATTGTGTAGGTCGCATGCGAAGTGTATATAAAAAAAAGTTGAAATTTCATTATTATCCTCCATCTACTTGTGTGCATACCCCTGTGTTATAATTGCTTTATGCGCGTATTAATTTATTATACGTATTTTTTTTTCTTCTCCAACAAATCAACAATTCCCACTTGTACTTTAGTAAAATCCAATTGCATTACGCGCCAAAAATCGCCTTTTTGCATGTTCTTCCTCAACAGACAGACGTAATCGTATTACCTTTTCCGCTGATTGCCCACTTGTACTATACCAATTTGCTTCACAAATACTGGATCGGTCATGTGTTTTCAGTTCTTTCTTGTACCAAAATAAGTGCCTTGCTTGTTGAGTGTGCTAGAAGTGATACCGGTTCAGAATTAGCGAATCTGTTTTATTTCGATTATAGAAATTTGCTTCACAAATAATGTATCATAATTATCTTGTGATAAACTTGTGGTAACTGGTAAGGGCTCTCGAATAACTTACTAAATATTTCTAAATTTTCAAAGGAAGATTCGGAAATGGCTATGGCAATGGTTATATCACATACAATTATGAGTAAATATTAGAGATTGTGGAAATACATGTTAGGGTTATAACTTATACGTTGTATTTATGTCAATACTAGGTTAAAGCCCGTGAAAAATCACGGGTTGTAACTTTTTATGCTGAATGCAATTAAAAGATTTAAAAAAATTGAAATTTATATTAAAAAAATGTTAGGGTTTTGATTTTGAGCTCATGCAGATTACTAATACCAAATACTCCATAATATTTTAGAGAACCAGTTGATTAAGGCTTCTGCAGAATCAAGGAAGACAAATTTTATTTTATGATTATAACCGGTACAATAAACTGTTTAAGTAGGCTATGATTCATTAAAAGAGGATAATTCCGATAATTTAGTAGATAATTAAGATATATTTGTATTCAATACTAAATTAAATAAGATAATTATGGTAAATTTAAAATCTAAAATAAACTAAATCTGTTAATTTAAGAAACCATATTAACACCCGTGAAAATTTAAATCATGTTCCCTAATTGTTTGATTATGACAATAAATGCAGTAGATAAATTGAATTAAAAATCGGATTTAAGTAATGAACGGAAAAACGAATTTCTGGATGAATATGAGAGTGACACGTGACACCCTAAAAAGCTTCTTTTATTATATATAATAGATATAAAGTTACAGATATACCGCATTTGCACAAAAGATCATACACTATGTAATGTGAACATAAGAGATAAAATACATAAAACTAACTATTTAATAATAAAGATCGGCCACCTGGAGAGCTTATATAATGGAAATACTTTTATAAAAAATATATTGGACCATGTGTTTTGAATTCTTTTTTTGGACCAAATCAATTTCTTGCTCCTAGGGTGTGCGCGAAATGCTACCGATTTATACGATCGTGCGGTAAGGTTTACGTCTATCTAGCTTCTTGACATCAGTTTTGTAATTAGACCTTATTAACACACGACTTAAAAATATTAGAATCGGCTTTAAACCAAATGACAAATACTTTTCAAGATTAGAATGCTTTAGTTTACGTGATACAAACAATTATTTATTAAACAGTCTTTTTATAAAAGACAAATTAACTATTTTTCTTTTTTTAAAGGTATTTTTTTCTTAAGATGTACGCGACATAATCATTGACGTGATGTTTCCAAACCTTCCTTAGCTAGTTAGTTGGTAAATGTTTTCTCATAAAATTAGGAATCAAACTCGTGATATTTTATGATATATTTTCATGCGTCTATATAATATGATCACCAGACACGATCATATATAATACCGGTCAACTAAAAATGGTTGACACTATATATTATATTATAAAACGGTGATAGTCAAAAGCATATATGTTAAAATATAAGAAGCAAAAACTCAAAAATTCAATGGAAACATTGGATAAATAATTTCCTAGTTGCGTTTGTTGGTTTTTTTATATTATAAACCATGAACATCCAGTCGTGAGCCAGCTATGGAACCATATGGAGTCTATCACTACCATATGACATTGGGACTTTAACTTACATATATTTAAATCCAAAAATTCATGATTTTGACCAAGTATATTGGGAATGTAACATTGGGACTTAAGGAGGGTGTACGGTGCCCGATATTTGTTTGTAGTTGAGAATAATTAAGTCTACATGCACGTCTTTTGTCCGCTTTTTGTGCTTTGTATATAAGTTTTTTATACTTAAGATGATATCATTGTAAAGTTATTTTCAAGCACATGCATGTATGGTATTCCTGTCAGGATCGATTAACTATACAGAAGTTAATAAACACCTTTAGATCTAATTGAATATAGAAGTTGCAGCGGATCAACACTATATCAATATATTAAGAACAATGAACTGTAAATAATATGCAAGAATATTAAGAACACAGTTTCACAAAAAGCTTCAATGTATATTATCAAGTTAACAATACACACGTACGTTTACAATTCGTAAGGAACTATTTATAATAGTCCTTGAAGCCTAACTATTTACCCTAGTTATTCTAGGACTTGATTTACATCGAATAATAATAATATACATTGATTTACATTCTATAACTATCTATACGAAGATCTCGGACTTGATATTCTTCAAAAACGCGTTGTCAGTAGTAAAACTAATCACCAGTAGTAAATATGAAGATCAGTAGTAAACTTGGTGATCAGTAGTAAGTCCAGATACATCGTCAGTAGTAACTACACTGATCAGTAGTATCTTCAATCTTTGCATGATCAGTAGTAACTAAGTTATAGTATCATCAGTATCAACTTCTCAGTATTAATCAATTCTGCCCCATCAGTACTAAGTATGTCAGTACTAACTGCAGCATCAGTATTAAGTTGATCTGTGTTTTGCTCCAACAATCTCCCCCTAAACTTATTGATCATCTTTTAATCAATCAAGTTTCTTTTGTTCCTCTTGTTCTTTTCTTCTTTTCTCAAGAGTTCTTTGATTCTGTTGAAGCCTTTGTTCAATAATATATCTGCTGTTCCTTTTTGTAAAATAATTCAGTTTGTTTTGGAACATAACAGCATCATAGGGTTTCATCAAAGTATTTATGAATATCTGATACATAGTCTTCTCAGAATGTGGATATTCTTTCTCATATAAGTACAATTCACACACTTTGCCTGATTTCTCAAAGAAGTACATATTGGCAGTAGGAATGACATTCCAAGCATACACATTACCTGGATTTGTAAATTGTTCTGGATAATTATCTGGATAAAATGCAGCATCAATCATCTTTGTTAAATATCCAGCACCAGATTCTTTCCATGATTTCTTTGTCATTCTTGGTTTCCCAATAATCAGAAGCTTGATAACATCACTTCTAGAACATGATCTGATTAAAGGTAACCATCCAGTGAATCTCTGTACAACTTTGTCTTCCCTTATGACCTCTATGACATTGTTCTGCATCACTCTCCAGTTAAGAATTGGATTGTTCTGTAGAGGAGCAACTGGCATTTCAAGAACAGGTATAATTTGTTTTGACTTCTTTTTAGAGCTTTGTTCTTGATCAACAGATTTTCTTTTCTTAGATTGGGGAGTTGAAGTATCACCAACAGTTGAAACACTACCAGCCTTGAGTAAATTTAAGCTGATTGGGATTAAAGTTTTGGCTTTCTTTGATTCTTCAGCTTCTTGTTCAGCCAGGTCTTTCTTCTTTGCAGTGCAGTATTTTTCAATGATGGTCATCATCTTCATTCTTCCTAATGACTTTGCATTAATCCCTTTTGTTTTTAAATATTCAATCATGTTGGCCTTCTGTTCAAACACATCATCAGTCAAATCACTTTTAGTCTTTTTACATTCAGAAACCAAATATTCAAGGCATTGAATATGTTCTTCTTCAATCTTTCTGAGCCTTTTGAATTCTTCCTTTTGAGCCTTTATCTGAATGTCATCTGTTTGAACAGATGCTTGAACAGGAATTATACTTTGTTGTTTCTTTTGTTCAAGAGCTTGATACTTAGCTACCTTCTCCCAATATCTCTTATGCTTCACCTTCCAATTGGACTGTTTATCAGCTCTAACAAGATTTATTTTGTTTACCATGTAATGACCAAGAGCTCTGTTAGGGTAATCTTCATCATATATTTCTTTACCCTTTCCAATATGTGCTGAAGGTGGAGGTGGAATATATTTCATGTCTGGCACTCCACTTATTATTACAGAAGGAGAAAATGATCTAAGTTCATCTTGTTGAAGTATTTTTGGATGTGGAGGAAGTGAGCACTCATCAACCTCAAACCAATTCACATTATCATCAATGTCAGGTATGATAAGTGGTTGATCAGGTGTTGGTGGTTTGGTAATGATGACATGTCTCTCTCTTTCAATTAGCTCTGGAAAATGTAGTTCTTCCTCTTCAGTAGTAACCAGAGTAGTTACTACTGGTGTAACTTCAGGAGTTACTACTGATAGGGCATCAGTAGTATTTGCTGCTTTCAATTCCTCTTCTTCATTTACTACTGCTATAATGTCAGTAGTGGGAGTTACTACTGGTGTTTCTTTTTCTGTTTGTTCTTTAGTAGGAGCAGTAGTAATTGGTTCTTCTTCTGTAACCATCATCTCTGGGCCTTCATCAACTTCTGTTTCTTTTAAATTTAAGAGGGAGGATGCTGCTGCTGCAATAGATTCATCAATCATTGTCTGTATGTTATCCTTCTCCCCCTTAGTGAGCTCAACTGGTGGAGCCTCACTATCATCAATCTTTTTCTTCAATATTCTGATGAGTTTGGTTTGTTGATGAAGCCTACGCTCATAGAATCTCATTCTTCTGTTGATGGTGTTAACATGCCATTTCATGGCAGCCATTGTTTTCCCTTGGTTAGTTAAGTATTCAAGACAATTTTGTACTGTGGATTCAAGAGAATCCACTTTTTCCGTCAATTGAGTGATTTTAATACTGCCCTCACTCCATCTAGCAAGATCATCGGGCTTACTAACAGGTACATTGGTTTTAAGGTTTTCCTTCCTTTCCATCAATTCCACAGATCTGCCCTCATCACTGCTTGGTGAGTCATTGGGTCTTTTAGACATTCTCTTCCTCCTAGAAGAAGCAGAGATGTCCCCCCTTTTGGTTTCTTGGCACCGGGGTCCTTTAAGTAATTCCTCAAAAGAGTCATCACTTAAAGTTGCCGAGGTTTGGGTCTTAGTGATGTTTTCACTATCCTGTGCACCCACCTTTGGGGCATCAGTAGTGAAAGCCCTCCCCTCATGTCCTCTCTCCTCCTTGGAGGACAACTCTTTGAGCCTGGGGTGTGACTCGATTTGTCCCCTGGTGTCCTTTAAAGATTTCTTTCTTTTATAGAGTGTGGAAATATTTTTGGTTTTATCTGGTAGGTCTTCCACAGAGTGAAGAGTAGCACTCTGCAGATTTATATCAAGTTCCTGGGACACATTCAGGACTTCTAAGTGAGTGGGTGATTGAGTGGCTATATGGGGTGGTGTTTGGGCTGTATGTGGGGGTGATGGAGTGGGTTGAGGTTCAATTTGGGATATATCTTTGTTTGAACCCTCTCCAATAGGTGTGTGATCTTTGATCATATTAGGAAACAGAGGGGTTTCCTTGCCCGAAAATTTAAATTGTTTTCTCATATTTGAGAAAACTTTCTTGTTCAACTCTGGAATTATGAAAATATTTTTGGGAGTTGACAAGTTTTGTAATTCAATGTTAATGATATGTTGGATAAATCTGGGATACATTAAAAATTTTGAAGAGTTAAGATTTCCCAACATACCTTCAAAAATCATATTAGAAAAATTGAATACTTGGTCTGTGCATAGACAGACAACAGCAGATGCTATTGACCTGTTAAACTCATTCCAAGTACTCCTTTTTGGAGAAATACAATGCTGAATAGTATGGACAACAAATTTCCATTGTGGGGAGAGAAGACCTTTTTGAAAAGTTACTATGTTTAGTCTTCCCTCATATCCCATTTTGTTTAAAATTTCAGCAATGAATTCCTTAGGAAGAGTAGTCATACCTGAATCATCGTGTAGTTGAAGATGTTGTCGAATAGATTGTTCTGTGATGGTGATCGTTTTTCCATCCACAGATGATTTGATCATTGGTACAGTTGCACCCTCCGCTCTTTCAGCATTGGTCCAGAAATCCACCAAGTGCTGTTGGTATGCCTTCGGTTTCACCGTTAGAGCGAATCGTATGTAGGAATTTTTCAAGAAGTGTACGATTGGTCTGAAATCCTTTGTTCCGTCTGGATTGCGTAGAAAGGCATACATGTTGTGGAACTCTGAGTATTTGAGATCGGTTTGAACATTGAGGGATTGTAGAGTTGCCATTTTGCAGTGATTTGAGAGAAAAATTTTAAGAATTTTAAGACTGAAGATGAGTTTTTGATCGAAAGCTAGGGTTTATCGAGAGGTTTTAGCAAATCGAAGTGAAGATAATGCTAAACTAATCGTCTGCCGCCTTTTATATCTTTCGATTTAACCTGCAAAACTACTAAAATAGCCTTCGAATCATAACATAACGGTTATTTTCATGGGGGTTAGTTTGGTAATTGTGTTTCTGAAAGACCAGTAGTAATTAAGATATCAGTAGTAAAACGTCAGTAGTATCTACTAACATCAGTAATGACTAAGGATTTTGACATCAGTAGTAACTATAGACATCAGTAGTAACCATTAACACACAAGACCAGTAGTATATGTGAATACCAGTAGTACTGACTTACCAGTAGTATTTGTGTAAACCTAATATACACCAGTAGTAATGAACTACCAGTAGTATTTTGTGTATACACTTTCATACCAGTAATGCAGATATACCAGTAGTAAAACACTTAAAACACTTAAGTAAATAAATAATATTTTACAACACTAACTTTACACATGATTTTAAGTGAGATTTTAAGTTATTAAAATCATTCCAATACTGCTAACCAAGAAGTTGAATCTTCCTACATCAAATGCTTTTGTAAAAAGATCTGCTAATTGATCATCAGTATGGATTTTAACTACTTTGATTAATTTCTTTTCATTACAATCTCTTATAAAGTGAAATCTTATTTCAATGTGTTTAGTTTTTGAATGTTTTACTGGATTATTCACAATACTAATAGCACTTTGATTATCAATAAAAATAGGAGTTTTAAGGATAGAGATACCAAAGTCTAGAAGCTGATTTTGAATCCATAGTACTTGAGCACAGCAAGCAGATGCAGCTACATATTCTGCTTCAGCAGTAGATGTTGATACATTTGTTTGCTTCTTACATTGCCATGACACCAGTCTTGATCCAAAGAATTGACATCCACCAGTAGTGGACTTTCTGTCTTGACATTCACCTCCATAGTCACTATCTGTATAGGCTATGAGTTCAAATGGTGAATCATGTGGATACCATAGACCTAGTGATGGTTTGCCTTTCAAGTATCTGAATATTCTTTTAACAGCCTGCAAGTGTAGTTCTTTGGGTCTTGCTTGATATCTTGCACACACACAAACACTATACATAATGTCAGGTCTTGATGCAGTTAAGTACATCAAAGAGCCTATCATTGATCTATATAAGTGTTCATCTACATCCTCCCCCTCAACATCAGGATGTAGGTGTTTGTGTGTTTCCATTGGTGTACTAGCACTTTTACTGTCTTTCAAGTCAAACTTTTCCAAGATGTCTTTGACATATTTTGATTGATTTATCAAAATACCATCAGTTCTTTGATTGACTTGGAGTCCAAGGAAGAAGTTCATTGGACCCATGGAGCTCATCTTGAATTTAATTTGCATCAGTTCTTCAAATTCTTTGCATAATAAATCATTGGTTGAGCCAAAGATGATATCATCTACATAAATTTGTACCAGTAGTATATCATTTTTGACTTTCTTTGTGAACAAAGTTTTGTCAATGGCTCCACTTTTAAAGTTGTTCTTCAATAGGTATGATGATAATGTGTCATACCATGCTCTTGGTGCCTGATGTAGGCCATATAGAGCTTTATCTAATTTGAACACATAATCACCATGTTTTGGATCTTCAAAACCTGGAGGTTGGCAAACATAGACCTCTTCTTCAATTTTCCCATATAGGAAAGCACTCTTAACATCCATTTGATAGACTTTGAATTTCTTGAATGAGGCATATGCTAGAAATATTCTTATGGCTTCAATTCTAGCAACAGGAGCATATACTTCATCATAGTCTATTCCTTCTTCTTGAGTGTATCCTTGGGCTACAAGTCTGGCTTTATTCTTGATCACTATACCTCTTTAATCTTTCTTGTTTCTGAATATCCATCTTGTTCCAATGGCTCTTTTTCCTTTGGGTAGAGGTACAAGTGTCCAAACAGCTTGTAATTTAAATTGAAGGAGTTCTTCTTGCATTGCCTCAATCCAGTTTGAGTCCTTCATTGCTTGTTGGATCTTCTTTGGTTCATCCTGAGACAGAAAGCATTCATACATACATTCATTAGCAATTAAACTTATATTACACATATTTGCAGTTAAGCTTTTGTTTAATTTGCTTCTTGTTTGTAATGGTGAGTTGACATCACTTAGAACAAGGTCTAATGGATGGTTCTTTTGAGTCCTTGTAGTTGTAGCTTTATCAACTACTAGTTGATTTTCAAGATTGGAATCATTTGTCTCAGGTAGTTGTTCTTTTAGAGATCCTTCATTGTCATTGATATTTGGTTCATCATCTTCTTGGTCAGAGTCACTACTGCCATTGTCTTTATTGAGATCAGTAGAGTTGTTGTTGTTAATGGTATCAGTAGTATCTTGAGAATCTAGGTTAATGTTGGGACCAGTAGTATTGTGAGTACTATTACTGGTATCAGTAGTATTTGAATTACTAGTGTCCTCATTCTCAGAGTTACTACTGGTTCCAGAACTTGAGTTATTACTGACATCAGTATTAACTACTGGAGCAGTATTAACTACAATGTATCTCATTTCCTCTTTACCAGTATTAACTGATGATGTTCCTTCCTTTTGATTGTGACAATTTGAATTACCTACATTGAAATTCATATTAGAATTAAAAGATTTGGTTAGATTGTCTATGTCAAATAGCCAATCTGGACCATTTCCTTGTTCATTAGATACATTTTCATTAAAGGATACATTGATGCTTTCTTCAATTATCCTTAGTCTTTTGTTGAACACTCTATATGATTTGCTTTGAGTAGAATATCCCACAAAGATTCCATCATCAGCTTTGCAGTCAAGTTTACCAATTTGTTCTCTTGTAATTAAAATAGTACAAGGACAACCAAATGATTTTAAGAAACTTATAGAAGGTTTTCTTTTATTGAAAAGTTCATATGGTGTTTTAAAATGTGGCTTCACTATTAATACTCTGTTCTGAACATAACAAGCAGTATTAACTGCTTCTGCCCAAAAAGTAATTGGTAATTTTGAGTCTGCAAGCATTGATCTTGCTGCTTCAATGATGGTTCTATTTCTTCTTTCAGCTACACCATTTTGTTGTGGAGTTCTAGGTGAGCTGTATTGCCTGTCAATACCTTTAAGATCACAAAAGTTAATTAAGTTAGCATTTTTAAATTCTGTGCCATTATCACATCTTATGGCTTTCACTTTTTGATCAGATGTGTTTTCCAGTTTGACAATTAAGTTCTTTATGAGTTCACTTGTTTCATCCTTTGTCCTGAGAAATAAAACCCATGTATATCTGGAAAAGTCATCAGTAATAACAAGACAATATTGTTTCTTTTCAATACTCATTACATTTGTAGGTCCAAAAAGGTCCATATGTAAGAGCTGTAAAGGAACAGAAATAGAGTTCACAGTTTTGGACTTATGGGAAGTCTTGTGTTGTTTACCTTTTAGGCATGCAACACAATGATGATCACACATGAATTGTTTTTGAGGAAGTCCAATGACCAGATTTCTTTTTACTAAATTATTCATATTTTTAAAATTTGTGTGACACATCCTTCTATGCCATAGTTCTGATTCAGTGGTGTTTGCCTTGGATATAAAACAGTTGACCTCATTTGTAGAAATGAGTTCTCCCCCTATATCTAGGCAATACACATTGTTTCTCCTTGGAGTTCTTAAAACAACATATTTTTCATCTAAAATAAAATCAGGAGAAAGAATGATGCACTCAATGTCTGTGAAAATAATTTTATTCTTTTTATCACATACTTTTTTTGATCGAAGGTAATTTTTCCATTAGTAACAGTACCTTTACCTGTGATCTTACCTCCCTGGGGATTCTCACCAAATGCCACATATCCTCCATCAAATGACTTGAAATCTTTAAGAATTTGCAGATTTCCAGTCATGTGCCTTGAGCATCCACTATCAATATGCCATGTTCTTCCTTCTTCTGGGATCTGAATGCTCTGCACAAGTGAGTAAAGGATTAGTTAAGTTTGGGAACCCAAGCTTTATATGTCTTGGGTTCATCCTTTGAGAAATGAGCTTTTGGGGATTTAACTTTAAAGACTTTTGGTGCCCATACTTGTTTATTACTGGTGTTTTGTTTTTCTACTGCCCTTTTGGAGTTATTACTGGTGTGAAAATTTCCTACTGATCTTGGTTTATACCCATGATTTTTAGCTTTTGAATACTTTACTACTGATGGACCAGTAGTATTTGGGTACTTACCATGTTTAGAATGACCTGTATTGTTTTTAGGGTTAACACCAGTAGTATTTTTGAAAGTTGTTTTGGGAGCAGTAGTATTTTTGAAATTAGGGTTTTTACCAGTAGTATTCTTGTACTGGTACCATACAGCATTATAATTAGGGTTAACACCAGTAGTAAATTTGTTAGAGTTTCTACTGGTGTTGGAAAATTTAAAATATTGTTTATTTTGATTGGATTTTCCATTGTTCTTGAAGTAATTGCTGTTCTTTGGGCTGCCAACTCTTCTATTTTGCACAAATCTTGGTGCACTTCTTCCAAATCTTGGAGTTTCAGCAATTTGAGTTTTGATTGTATTTACTACTGAAGGACCAGTAGTATTTTGTAACTTTTGAGTTTTTGATCCTTGTTTAAAAATTTTAAATTCTTTTAACTCTTTGCAGTTTATTGGATTGAAGTGACAATCCTTTGCTAAATGGTTCATTTTATTGCATATAACACATCTTAATTTCTTATTTTTAGCACCTTCAGGTATTCTTTGGTCTAAGAGTTGTTTTTTATTTCTTTCATTCCCCCTTGTTAAAATTTTTGGTACATTATCTGCATTATATTTGGGAGATTCATTTGGACTTTGAGCTGTGTGAAAACTTGTATCAATTGATTTTGGTGATTCACTTTGAGATATTGTAAATTCAATTGATTGCTCATCATCAGAAGAATCATTTGATTCAGATGTTTCAGTATTAGATTCAGTTTGATTTTCAGTTTTTAATTCATTAATGATTCTTTCTGAACTGTTTTTAAGTGGAGGAATGAATTTATGTGGAGGTGGTACAGCATGATATCCCACCCCATGAACAACCTTTTCTGTAGTTTGATTATTAGTTAATTCATCTAGAATTTTAGTGCTTCTTTCAAACTTTTTAATTGTTAATTTATTTTGTTCAATTTCAAGCTGACATTCTTCTAATTTACTTGTTAGTTCTTTATTTTTTGTTTCATAGAACTCTTTCTCATCCACAGCTTGAAGCAATTCTTCCTTGATCCGTTGATCAATCATCTTGTACACCTTTATTTGATGTTCTTGATCAGCAATCACACTATCAAACTCATGATTTCTTCTGACTGCTTTTGCTAAATCTTCATTTAATTTAGTGTTTTCTTTTTCTAAGTTTTTAACAATTTTAGCACATTCAGAAGTACAAGGTTTAGGTTTTACCTCAGTTTTATTGTCAGTAAAGGCCATGAGAGCTTGATTTTGAGTATGCTCTTCTGCTTGGAAGCTCCAGTCATAGCCTTGTCCTTGTTGTGATACAAGGGCAGTTGATTTTGATCTTTTGTCTGGCTGAGGACACTCTTTTGCAAAGTGACCAAGGTTGTTACAGTTGTAACATTTGACTTTAGTTTTGTCAAATCCAGCTTTGTCACCTTTGTTGAAGTTGAGGCTTGTCCTACCAGTTCTCTTTAAGAATCTTTTTGTCCTTAGGCTCAGCATTGCCATCTGCCATTTAAGATCCATCTCCTCAAGATCATCTGGGTTTAATTGTTCCAAGTCATCACTAATCAATGCAGTATGCACATGACTAGTGAAGAAAGATTCTCTTGCAGCATCTTCAGAATCTGCAGCCTTTCCTATAGAGGTTTCCTGACCTTGACCTGTACTAGAGACAAATGCAGCATTATTAGAAGAAATAGAAGGGTTCTTTTGGTTTACCTCAGTTTCAAATACTCTGAGATCATTATAGAGTTCATCCAACTCCTTTTCTTCTAGAGCATCTCTTTGTCTATATACCACTGTATACATGGCCCATTCTTCACTAAGAGATCTTAGGAACTTCATGTTGACATCTTCTTGATCCATCTTAACCCAACCTGGTTAAGTTCACCAATTAGTTTGTTGAATCTGTCAAACACTTGAGTGAGTGTTTCATTGGGTTTTCCTTTGAAGTTTTCAAAGTCTTGTTTGAGAACAGACTTCATATTCCTCTTGGTGCTCTTTGTCCCAACGAATCTCTTCTCCAGTGCTTCCCATAGTATTTTTGCATCATCATATTCAACAAAGAGATGTTGATAATCGTTAGGAATGGGCAGTAATAGAGTGCTTAGAGTTTTGAGTTCGATGCCCTTGTCCTTCTTTTCCTTCTCACATTTAAGTTTGTCTGCCTCAGTTGCAGAGCTGCTTGCTTGACCAGGACCAGTTTTGTTTCCTTCAAGGACAACTTCCCACATAGAATAATCTGTAATAAGCATGTATTGCTTAATACGATTTTTCCACATCCCAAAGTTGTTGGGTGTGAGTATAGGAATTTTGTTGGCCTGAGTGCTTTCATTATTATCAGTCATGATTAATAATGTGTGTTTTAAAGATTAAAACTTTTTGTTGTTCTTAACAAATAGTAGATCTAGAACCAATAAGCTCTGATACCACTTGTCAGGATCGATTAACTATAGAGAAGTTAATAAACACCTTTAGATCTAATTGAATATAGAAGTTGCAGCGGATCAACACTATATCAATATATTAAGAACAATGAACTGTAAATAATATGCAAGAATATTAAGAACACAGTTTCACAAAAAGCTTCAATGTATATTATCAAGTTAACAATACACACGTACGTTTACAATTCGTAAGGAACTATTTATAATAGTCCTTGAAGCCTAACTATTTACCCTAGTTATTCTAGGACTTGATTTACATCGAATAATAATAATATACATTGATTTACATTCTATAACTATCTATACGAAGATCTCGGACTTGATATTCTTCAAAAACGCGTTGTCAGTAGTAAAACTAATCACCAGTAGTAAATATGAAGATCAGTAGTAAACTTGGTGATCAGTAGTAAGTCCAGATACATCGTCAGTAGTAACTACACTGATCAGTAGTATCTTCAATCTTTGCATGATCAGTAGTAACTAAGTTATAGTATCATCAGTATCAACTTCTCAGTATTAATCAATTCTGCCCCATCAGTACTAAGTATGTCAGTACTAACTGCAGCATCAGTATTAAGTTGATCTGTGTTTTGCTCCAACAATTCCCTTTCCCACTTACTACCCACTTGTACAAACGGAAAGTGAATTTTTCAGTGATAATATACAAGTGGATTGAGAAACAAACAATCAGGGCTAGAGTGAAAAAAAAAACGGATCAGGATTCAAATCAGCCGGATTGGAATATAGCCGTTGGGGTGATAAATGTACAAAAAAATATCAAATACGGTTTTGCACATGGTTTTGATCTGATCAGATCAAGTTTCGATCCGATCTCGTTTTGACCACGGTGTTGACTCCGGTTCTTTTTTTTTTTAATCCGGTTTAAGCACATGCAGTATGGGTTTTAAAAAGTCACGTACAACCTTTTCCACTAGTTATTTGATTAATTGATTGTATACCAGTGGATCGAGAAACAAACAGTTTGTTACATCTGTTTTAAAAGTCAAATTTGCTTTTGGGTCCAAATGTGAGCACATCTCAACTTGTACTGGGCTTTAAGCTCAAGGTAGACCATTAGATTTGTAATTTGAAGATCCAATTAATTTTCAAATATCTTCGAATATTGGGTACGGATTGTAATATCAAATCTTTAAAAAGTTTTAGAATCGGATATCAAAAGACATACTTATGACTCAGCTTAGTAAATACTCCCTCCGTCCCATACAAAACTTCACATTTCACCCTAAATTTTTATCCCACAAAAAACTTCTAATTTCTTACATTTGATGGGCTACACATAATAAAATACTATTATTACTAAAAACCTCACCTCTAACTAACTTTCTCTCTCCAAACCAATCTAATATTTTAATTAAAATTATTACCAATGACCTCACCACTATCTATCACTTTAAAACTTGTGACAAAGTAGAATGAGAAGTTTTTTATAGGACAGAGGGAGTAATAATTAACATATCCGTAAATAATGGTTTTAGACCATGTTGTATAAGTTATATGATACATTTTGTATAGTATCACACGTCTACAGAACTAAAATTTAATAATTCACAAGTTATTTATATTATACAGTAATATTTTAGGTTTTTAACTTTTTAATAGTATCACTTATGTGAACACGACCTATCATCTAAGTGGATCGAATACGTTTGAGGTCTTATGTGCCATTCTGATCTTTTTAAGGGGGCAATATTGACAAATTCGATCACTTTTCCTGTATTTAAGGAACTTTCTAAACCCTAGCACCTTTTCCATTCTCCTTCCCTCACAGACTAGGGTTTTGCATTACTTCTGTACAAATTCGATCACATCATGGCTCTAATTGAACCCCAAAACCCCATCGATCCGCACAAATTGAAGTTTTACAAAGACGATGAATACGAATTGGCAATCAATCAATCGATTCAGAGCCTTTTAGACTCACTCCAAAACCCTAACACTAATTTATCAATTTTAACCTCTAAATTTCTGGAACTAATGCAAGTTAAACCAAGCCCGCCTTTTGAAACTGTTTGGGCCTTCTCGCGTTTAGCCTTTCAAACAGACAGTTCTGGAAAAGATGATATTCTGGATCGATTATCAGCTGTAAAAGACCTTTTCCAATCTATAACAGCTTGTTCATCTTCCTGTAGCCCTTCAATTTGCATCGCCTTAATTGCACCCGTCATTTTTAAACTGTACAGAATAATTATCGATTCGAAGAATAAAGAGGTGGATTTGAAGCGAGGAAAGAAATTAAGGAGGGAAATTAGGTCATTTGTTGATGTAATTTTGGGGTATTCTAATGTGTGCTGTGACGGATCAAATGATGTCGAGGAATCTGGGTTGATTACACCGTTTACCGACCTAGTTTCGATTTGGGTTCATGGTGAAGGAGCTGAAACTGGATTGAAACAGTTTTTCCCACTTTTAAATGATGAGATTACAGATTGGGTTAGTGAAGAAAGTGGTGGTGTTCTTGGGTTGCTTTCTGGTGCTGTGATTGTGCAAGCATTTTTATTGAAATTGTGTTTGAAATTTAATGAAGGGAGTTCAAAACAGGAGCTGCAGAATGAATTGAGAACTTGGGCTGTTTGTTCCATAACCGGGTTTCACAATTTCTATTTATTCGGTATATACCTGTTAGTCTCCCTGTTTTTTTTGGAAATTATATATCATTTAACTTAGTATATGTTAATTTTTCATGATTTTATGCCAATTCATTTGTCATAATATTGAGTCTATGTGGTTTCAGATATGCTCGTTAAGATGCTGCTGGAAACGAATTTGCCAGTGATGTCCCTACTGGTTAGTTAATTTTTTCATAGCCATATTTTTTTTTTGGTTTTGTATCTATATTTTGTGGTTTGATTTACAGTGTTCTGAAGATGAATCATTTCTGAAGGAAGTATTATATGATGTTGTTATATTACCCGACTATTCGTTCCTTCATATGGAAAAAATTGGTCAACTCCCAATAAACCACATAAAGACCAATGTCTTAGCTAGACTTATGGTGACCCATGAAGCCATTGAGTTATTTAGGTATATAAATATTTGTTACTTTTCTAATATACAACCAAATTTTGTTAACAAATCTCTTATGAGTGTATATTTGGCTGTAGGGAAAATAAAAAGCATACAAAGGCTATTTCTTACACAAATGCATTCTCGGGTTCTCATTTACCTGCACTTGTAACTAAATTGGTTACAAGTGAGATTGGTATTCAAGGAAATGAAAGTCAACTTAAGTCAACATCATCACCTACGGCTTTTCTAAGTAAGTGATGCTAAACTTATTTGTTTCGTTTCTAAATCTTGTTGCGATGTTGACTTTCTTTCACTGATGCTCTGTTTTCAATTAATCTGACTTCAGAGTGGATTCTTGACCTTGAGAATCAAGGTTTGACTTTGACCAATGGTTTCATGTCAAAACACCGTGCAAGATTAGTCAATATGACTTCAAGGTCAAACCTTGACCAACTGTCATCCTTAACAGGGAAAAAAGATAATGATCTGCTATTCTTCATTGATAATAAAGGCAATGATGAAGATGAAAATATTGATGATTCGATGAACGATGTTTTTGTTGCTGCTGCCCGTACTATGCAATCTGACACAAATGAAAGTGGGAAAAAACGAAAAGAAAAAAGTGTTGAAAAGAAAAAAGATGGAGTTAAATTTCAAAGGTACAATCTTGATGACCAATCGGGTCGAAGGTCTGGCTCGTTTGTGGGAGATGATGCAGGTAGTGCAAGTGAAGTTGAAGATCCAGATTCTGATGAAGATCTATGATAAAGGAATTTTTTTATTGAATTTGTGTTGTTGCCCCTTTTTTGTCAATGTATTACCATATCAGAATTTTAGTAAATTGTAATTTTATAGGCTGAATTGAACTGGTTTTGATTCAGGATTAGTTTGTGTTTTGCTGAATGTTCGATTTTATGGAATCAAATTTTGAATTTTAGGTTAATAAGCGTATTATTTGATACATTAGAATTTCGCGTCCAACACTTTTTAAGAATTCACAAATAGGATCCAAAAAGTCAAATGTTAACTCTCTTAAAATCGTTAGTTTTATTATTATTATTATTTTTAATCGATGCTCGAGTCTTGTGCACAAGTCGATTGTTATGCTATCTTGTACATTGTGCATTATATGTTCCACATTGGAAAATGTGGGATTTACCCTTTACATGTTTTGGATGAATATTGAATACAACAAAACAATTCAAATTGTTATAAAATACATAACGGTTAATTAACTCATATGCATCATAAAGTTCCCAACATTGCATTGACTGGTCAACTAGAAATATCCTTTATTCATGCTGTTCCCAGCTTTCTCGAATGGACAATATACATCGGATCAGATCGACCAGGATTTGGAGATATATCTACAGCCTGCACAACACAAAGTCAACACTGAGTTTGTTTGACCTTGAAAGTCAAAATTGCATAATATTGGTGTCACCTGAGGTGGTTCAAATCCTCCAGCATAGTGAAAATATGCTCCAACTATCATAATATGATCTGCATCACCCGTCGATGTCCATATTGATATCGCCTTTGTAAAGAAACATCGATTCGAGAAGCTGTTTAAGTTCAAAAATTAGTCTTCATGCATAAATTTTGGTCAACATTTTGACTTTCATGTCATAATTAAAGGTCAAACACAATTATTACCTCATTATAGCCTTGCCACCTGGCTTAAGGATCCGATGCATCTCCTTAAACACTTCAATCGGTTTGGTCAAATAGTCAACACTAACCTACAAAGCAATACAATTTAGTCAAACCATGTATCAACATTTTGTGAATTAATTAATCACAATACCCACCACATTTGTGATAACATCAAATGAATTATCTTCAAATGGAAGTTTAGGGTTTGTGTTTAGGTCTTGCACAACATACTCGGTGAGTACCTGCAACATATTTCACCAAATTAATGCAAAACAATTATGAGAAAAAATAATTTAGAAAATGTATTTTTTTTTATGCTTACTTTGTTTGCCTTGAGTTCTTGTTCGTTAAGACCCATGCCAGCTATACGTTCTTGTTTATATCCTGCAGGAAAATGACTAATCCAACTGCTACACATGTCGAGAAGAGCGACACCTGGCGTGTTACTTGGCGGGAAAGTTTCTTTGTAATATTTTGTAAGAGCATTAATGGCGGGATCATCTATGTGAGTTACAAAACGTGGGGATTCATAGAAAACTAAATCCGATGATCTGAAAAGATACGGAATAAAGATTCTTAATTATTTGTTAAATTTAAGGAGAAAAGGGGGATAAAAGAAAATTTAAAAAGTGCCTATTTCAACCGTTAAACAACCTGCCAATTTTGTCACCTCTTTACAATAAGTACCGAATCACTATTATATCATAAATTCAAATGGCTACTGCTGGAAATTATAATTTACTTTCCCTAAATAGATATATAAATAAGACATGATTATATTCTATGGAATTTCAAAAGAATTGAATCAAGTTTCAGAGTAAGTGAGTAACACTGTAACAGAATGCAATTAAATGATTAATTAATTACTCGTCAAATCGTTGGAAGTCTTCATCTTTGAAAGGAAATTGTTCAGGCCATTGTACATTCTCCAATATCTGTAAATTATAAACATGGAAGAAAATCAAATTGATTATATGAGCATGCTAGTAGTTTAGCTGATTGTGAAGTATGTAATAATCACATGATTAGTTGTATATTAACACGAACGGATAATGTTAGTGTTAAATTTTGACACACAATTCCTATCAGTTTCAAATTTGGTATGTGTTATGTTCATGATTTAGATCAAATTAGTTCAGTTTTCATCAATCACAACAAACCTTATGTTAATTCAAAGTGCATTCACTGCATACATATTCAAATTTCTAAGAATCCAAATTAAAATCCCAAACCCTAAACCCCAAACTGAACCTACATAAATTCACGAAATTACAACCATAAATTTTCACAAAAAACAAACCTGTTCAACAGCGCCCTTTGTCCTAGCTGATGCGATGATAGAATTGGTGTTCGAATTGCTAGCCATGCTCATGAATTGAGCCCAAAAAGAAACGCCAATTCCGAACACCAAACGTCGCGGGAGTCGATAGCTTTTTAGATTCTTACTTCTGTTTAGTGCTCTTGTCAATTGAGTACAAGAATTATTGGTAAAACAAGAAACTGAAGCTTTGGGATGAACACCCGCCAAAATTGGGAGCCTGTGGTGTAGGATTGTTGGAAAACGATTAGCCATTTTTTAATTGTTTATGTTATAAATTTAAGTATGACTAAACTTGGAGATAATTCAAACATGAAAATAGAATTGACTTATGTATGATAGTACCAAAATTTTGAAAATTATGTGGGAAGATTGCTACAATGAGTTATTGAGTTACATAGTGGATTGTATGTGTTTTACGTGGCCAGCGCATCTTCACTTGAAACTGTATGAAGGTGGATAATAAATTGTGTTACAATTTTTGTAACCATTTTATAGAAATAAAAAAAAAATCTCTTTAAATAATGCAACATCTATATCTATATCTATCTATCTATATATAAAATGGCTAGTTGACATCATATGACATGATTGTAGTTGTAGAAAGTATTATTGTCTTAATAATCCGGCTTTGACCCGTTTGAATGTAAGACATGCAAAATGGCTAGTTGACTTGTTGTGTAAGTGTAAATGGTCATAACATGTTCATATGATGTTGCAAGTGTTTACTTATCTAGTTAGTGCAAGTGTTAGTGTTAAATGTATATTTAACATTGTTTATAATTTTGGTGGAATTATATACTAATTCGGTATTCCTTTGATGTACAGGAACCAGGATCGAGACTCAGAAACATTAAACCTCTGAGTTCGACAAGTGGATTTAACCTCCAACTTGTGTTTTGGTTACAATTGGTTGGGTATTTGCATGCTTGTTAAAATGCAGGAAACCGTTGGCAGCTACGGGAGTTCGCGACGCGAACTATGGTTCGCGGTCGCGAACTATCGACAGAGAGTTTGGGTATAATTCGTGAACTACTTCGCGGAAGAGTTCTCGGCGCGAACTGGAATTTGCGGCGCAAACTCCTAGTTCGCGATGGGAACTTTTCTGCAACGTTTTTTCCGATGTGTTTTTTCGTAAATAGCTTGCTTGTTTGGTACCTATTTGCTTGTGTTAAGTTAAATAGGTTATGTGCACATATGTGAAGAGACTTTGCTTGATTTGTAACATCCTAAAACTGGCCTAGATGTTTTAGGTATATTTTGATATTTGAAAATATCTATTTGACCATATGTGGAATAAATTGATTAAGTGTTAAATGAATTGTTTGACCTTTTGTCCTTTTGTGATATTTTAATCAAGGGATTAAAATATCTGTTTTCTGAAATGTTTAAATGAAAATGTGATTTTTATATTTTTGGATTCTCCTTTTAATATCGTCTCCAGAAATGCTTTCGTTTTTAAAATAGGAGCCCGTTTGGTATTTTAAATAAATTAACTACGAAAGGGACTTTTTGTATTGTATTTGTTTAAAAGTTGAAAAAGGTCAAGTGGGTCCCACCCCACCCCATGACCAGCCATTTGAGGGGGAAAAGGCACCAATCCTTTTTCATTTTGCCTCCATCTCTCTCTCTCTACCGTCTCTTTCTCTCTCTCTCTAAACCTACACCATCTTTTTCAAGTTCTTGGTGTTTTTGTAGATCCAAAGCTCGTTTCTTGTCCAATCTTTAATCCGAGCACGTTTTTGGAAAGCTCTTGAGGTGAGCTTCAACCTATATGTGTTTAATTTCGATTCCATGATAGTTGATAAATTAGGGTTTATGTGTTCTTGAGTTTTGGTTGGTGATTATTGTGTTAGATGGTGTGTTAAGTGTTTATACTAAGTTTGACATGTATTGTTGTATATGTACAAGTAATTTAGCACAAGGTACAACTATTTTAGCAAAGTGTACAAGTTGGTGTGTTTATGTGAAAGTAGGTTTTATGGGTTTTGACAAACCTTGGTTTTCTTGTTGTTTAAATGCTTGGAATTGTTCATTATGTTAAGAAAGCATGTTTGGTAAGTTATGTATGTTTAAAACCAAGTATTGGTGGATTTTGATAAGTAAACTAGCTAGTGTTTGGCTAATTGGGTGAAAAGATGAACTAGGAATTTTAGAAGTAAAATACTTGGGTTGTTGGTTGTCATGACTTGATGAATTGTTTAATTGATTATGACTTGTTAGTTATGATGAATGTGTGCTAAATGATGGAGCTTGGGTGATGTTTGGATGGTTATTGGGAGATTTCATGAATTAGTGCAATTGGTGGTTGATAATGATCTAGGATGGAGTTTTGATCTTGTTAAAATAACTAGTTAGTTATTAATTGTTAAATGGTATGATTATAACAATTATAGTTGTGCTTGAAAGTGTTGAAGTAAAAATGTTGTTTTGACCCGTTTGAATGCAAGACTTGCAAAATGACTAGTTGACTTGTTGTGTAAGTGTAAATGATCATGGCATGTTCATATGATGGTTTAAGTGTTTGGTTATTTAGTTAGTGCAAGTGTTAGTGTTAAATGTATATTTAACTTTGTTTATAATTTGGTGGAATTATATACTAATTCGGTATTCCTTTGGTGTACAGGAATCGGGATCGAGACTCAGAAACATTAGACCTCTGAGTTCGACTAGTGGAAGGTTTCGGTGAGTGGATTTAACCTCCAACTTGTGTTTGGTTACAATTAGTTTGGTATGTGCATGCTTGTGGAAAATGCAGGAAATGTACCAGCTTCAGGGAGTTCGCGACGCGAACTAGAGTTCGCGAAACGCGAACTCGAGACAGAGAATTTGGGTGATGGCCGTGACCACTTCGCGATTGGGAACTCTACCTTGACGTTTTTCGCAGTGTTTTTCGTGGCTAGTCTACTTGTTATGTATGCCTAGTGTTAGGGAATACCATACATGACCTTGTGCACATAGGTGAAGAGACTTGGCTTGACGGGTAGCTACAACTCGGTTTGATTGGTAACCGAGGTTTGAGAAGTCAGTGCGCTGGGCAACGGGTGTCGACTAAAGGGTATCCGACCTTACCTGTATTTGTTGCATGGTCAAGGGGAGGGAGTTGCCCGGTTGTTGGTCACGAACCGCTATCGGTTACCGTGGTTTGGCCGACCATGGTTTAAGGCTCCGGCAGGACCCCGATCTTCTTGAACGAACCGGAAGCGTGTATTGAAACTTCCGTGTTCCAGCGATAACCCAACCGGAGATGTTTATTTAAACTTCCGGGTTTAAGTGATGACCGAACCGGAGACGTTTTATAACTTTCGTGTTCTAGTGAACAGTGATACGTGGTTAGGTGGCTTTTAGATAGTAGAGATGTCTATACTAGCTTGTTGGGCTTTACGGAATTTGTAGATTATATTCATTCACTTAGCTTTGTGTTAATCCCTCCCTCGTTGAATCTTTTCAGGTGGTCGGTGCTTTGGACGGGATGATTGACCAAGCTCAGTTGTTATGTTTTAAAAAGGAGCCATGTCGTTTAAGTGACACCATTTAAATAATTAATGTTTTGAAGTTTATTTTGGGACATTGGTTTGTAAACCTAAACCTAAACTATATATTATCTATATGCTTCCGCTAAACTAACCTAGAGGATAACCTAATCGCCTTCGGGCATTTTAAAAAAAAAAAAAACGCTTCCTAAATTTTGCGGTGTTACAACTTGGTATCAGAGCTTCGGTTTGGCGATGGATACACGGGGTTGGTGTTCCATTCCCAGATCGTGGCTCAAGTTTGGTCAAGCATTCCGGACGAGTGGGATTAGAGCAAATGTGAATGAAGTTAGTTTATAGTTAGTATGTAGTTACTAACGATTTAAACTAAGCTTTCGTGAGATGTTGTGTTTTGCTACAGATATGGCAGATAAAGAGAACCCGACCCCCTTGACCCCAGAAAAAGTTGCTACCTCAAGTAACACTGTGGAGACTGACCGGGAAGCACATTTAAAGGCGTTGGAAAACGAAGTGCAAGAGTTGAGAAATCAGGTACAACAACAACAACGGCTAATCAAAGGAATGACACCCTCGATCCTTGCCACATTGCTTCTTATTCCCCCATCAACACAACCACTAGCAAATTATCCATTTCTGCCACAAATAAACCAACCCTCTCCACCTCAGATAAATCATCCACTACCCCCTCAGGGACTTTACCCATACCCCCACTTGGAAATCCCGTCACATCTAGAGTTAGGGTACCAAGGTGCCTATAAACCACCGGGAAACATGAGTTGTAAACAGACTGTTCGTGGATCAGAACAGAAGAACCCATGGTGTCGTAAATGTAAGTTCGCCCATTTTGGGACTTGCACTGTTCAGACCATGAAATGCATGAGTTGTGGTCAACTAGGACACGAGGGTAAGGATTGCAAGCTTCCACGGGATGTATGTTGGAACTGTCAAAGTAAGGGACATGAAAGGAGTAAATGTCCTTTTGGAAAGCAAATGGATTATGGGTCAAGTGCGGTGGTGGTCGGGGAATCTTCATCAAGGGTAGAAAGGAAAAGAAAGAGTGCTGACGTCACTGACCGTGACAGCTCGGGTATGTTTCATAAACTCAATACTTGTGTTTATGTAAAATTAGTAATTGAGTAGATCGCTAAAATTGGACTTGTTAAGTGTTGTGATGAACTGAACTGCTTACCCTCAGTGTGTTATGTCACTTGAATTGGGATAATTGATTGCTTGTTGATTTGAGATACATCTTATGTGTCAGAAGTTTTGTAGATATAAGTGATGTATGCTTACATGTCCCTTTTGTCGAAACTTGGACAAAGTTTAGAGTGATATGATGTATGGATTAGTCTAGTTAATAAAAGTTATACAAGATTGTTTCTTTTCTTGTTTGTCGGGACACACATAGTGTCCCGGTGGTTAAAGTTGCTTGTTTTCATATTGTGCAAATTGATGACATGTTGATTGTAACTGTTTGTTTGTTCCTTCACTCTAGGAGAAGCGAAGAGAATCGGTTGTATGTCGGTTTCGGTCACAACATATGTGACCATGGATCAAATTGAGTATAGTAGTAACTATTGTAAACTGTGGGAATGTGAAGCTTGTAATTAAAATGGATGGAATTGTATGCGTGAATTGAATAGTCCAAGTAGGACTAGTGTTTGTTATGTGAATAGTGGAATTTTGTTGTGACCCGACGGGTCACCTATAGTGACTTGTATAGTAGGAATCAGAAATGTTATGAAATGTGAACAATTTGATGTTTGTTTTTGTTATAGACAGTAATTGTGGCAGATAGTCAGTGATAAATATTGGAATGGCCTGAAATGTTATGATGCAAACCTGATTGATTTTCTATGTTGAATTTGGATTCTGAAAAGTGACTAATGAACTGTATGTGTAGATCTTTTGAGATGACTTGTGATAGTAATAATTGGAGATGAAAGAGACTGTTAAATGATTTGCATTGATTATGAAATTATTTGAGAAGAGTTTGAAAATGTGATTTATACTTAAATCTAGTGTTTAGATTTAAATGATTGTATAGAAATGATTTATGTTAATAAAAATTGATCATAGCTTAAATTGATGATTTTTAAAGTGCTTAAGGCGATGTTGATGTTTTATTGATTGTAATAAAAGCTGTTGAATTGAGATTTTGAGGTTTTATGTCTTAAGAGTTATGTTTCTAGATCAAATATCATGATATAAATGATAGAAGTTGTTTATGCTTAATTGCGAATTGAACTGATGAAATTATCTTGCTAGTTGGATGTTAAATAAATAAGAGTTAAAGAACGAGTTGTATGATAATTGGTCGACTTGAGGCTAAGTAAAGGTTGGCATTTAATTGAAAATAATTGTTAGTCATCACATGAGTTTGACATGTTTGATGAACCGTGAATGGTATGTGTGGAATTGTTATAATAAATTTATCAATATTGACCCGTTCAAGGTAATTAGTGTCGAGACTTGATTGGTTGCATTTTAAAATTGCTAGATTTTGATTGTGATGGAAATCGTTTGATAATTACATGGGTCGGTTTGGTGAGTAGCTTGACATGTTATGGAAGTAATAAGAACAATTTTTGGATAATAAAACTTGTTTTGATCCGTTAGGTCGTGAGTATGGCTAATTTGGTATAAAAGATATTGCCATGATTGTAATGAGTTATGTGGGGTAGACTTGAATTGTGTAAACTGTGATTAGTTTGTCAAAGCGTGCAACTTGACTTTGTAAAATTTTGCCATACTGTAATGTGGTTGATTATGCATAATAGTTGATGATTGTTAGAAGTATTGTTAACTAAGGACCTTGATAGTGTCACGATGAATTGCTTGATTTTGACCAGTTCGTGCCTAGTATGCAAAAAAGGATTGAAGTGACTTTGTGTTTTAAAAGTGTATTCTTTTGAAAATTAGTTGATTAAGACCGGTAATTTTGAATTGGAAATTCTTAAAATTGTGGGTCGTTTAACGAGTTAAATTGTGCAAAAATTGTAAATTTTGATAGAATAAAGAAGAAAATGAGTAGATAATTGAGACTTGAAATAATTGTGTGATCTTGTGTATGGAAATGATGTTGTAACTTATGCTAGTTGATTAACTGTTATGGCATGAAGAATGCTAACTTGTTATGAATAGTAAATGCTATATGAGTAATGAGATTATTTGGAGTAAGTGTAGACTACAGAAATGAATAGATTGTTAATTGAAATGACGATGTGTTGCGGGAACATTATATGGAAAAGTTGGAATTGCTAAGTATACTATAAAATGCATGACATATTGGATGTGATTTTGTTTGAGCATGTATACGTGAAAGTGATTGGAATAGAGTTGTAGACGTATTGTGATAAATGTTGCTAATTGGATTTTTTTTGTTGTTGGATTCCGGGGACGGAATCCTCTTTAAGGAGGGTAGAGTTGTAACATCCTAAAACTGGCCTAGATGTTTTAGGTATATTTTGATATTTGAAAATATCTATTTGACCATATGTGGAATAAATTGATTAAGTGTTAAATGAATTGTTTGACCTTTTGTCCTTTTGTGATATTTTAATCAAGGGATTAAAATATCTATTTTCTGAAATGTTTAAATGAAAATGTGATTTTTATATTTTTGGATTCTCCTTTTAATATCGTCTCCAGAAATGCTTTCGTTTTTAAAATTGGAGCCCGTTTGGTATTTTAAATAAATTAACTACGAAAAGGACTTTTTGTATTGTATTTGTTTAAAAGTTGAAAAAGGTCAAGTG
Source organism: Calendula officinalis (assembly GCA_963853835.1). Taxonomy (NCBI): domain Eukaryota; kingdom Viridiplantae; phylum Streptophyta; class Magnoliopsida; order Asterales; family Asteraceae; genus Calendula; species Calendula officinalis. The sequence continues at coordinate 20,793,853 of OY970832.1, forward strand.
GGTCCCACCCCACCCCATGACCAGCCATTTGAGGGGGGAAAGGCCCCAATCCTTTTTCATTTTGCCTCCATCTCTCTCTCTCTCTACCGTCTCTTTCTCTCTCTCTCTAAACCTACACCATCTTTTTCAAGTTCTTGGTGTTTTTGAAGATCCAAAGCTCGTTTCTTGTCCAATCTTTAATCCGAGCACGTTTTTGGAAAGCTCTTGAGGTGAGCTTCAACCTATATGTGTTTAATTTCGATTCCATGATAGTTGATAAATTAGGGTTTATGTGTTCTTGAGTTTTGGTTGGTGATTATTGTGTTAGATGGTGTGTTAAGTGTTTATACTAAGTTTGACATGTATTGTTGTATATGTACAAGTAATTTAGCACAAGGTACAACTATTTTAGCAAAGTGTACAAGTTGGTGTGTTTATGTGAAAGTAGGTTTTATGGGTTTTGACAAACCTTGGTTTTCTTGTTGTTTAAATGCTTGGAATTGTTCATTATGTTAAGAAAGCATGTTTGGTAAGTTATGTATGTTTAAAACCAAGTATTGGTGGATTTTGATAAGTAAACTAGCTAGTGTTTGGCTAATTGGGTGAAAAGATGAACTAGGAATTTTAGAAGTAAAATACTTGGGTTGTTGGTTGTCATGACCTGATGAATTGTTTAATTGATTATGACTTGTTAGTTATGATGAATGTGTGCTAAATGATGGAGCTTGGGTGATGTTTGGATGGTTATTGGGAGATTTCATGAATTAGTGCAATTGGTGGTTGATAATGATCTAGGATGGAGTTTTGATCTTGTTAAAATAACTAGTTAGTTATTAATTGTTAAATGGTATGATTATAACAATTATAGTTGTGCTTGAAAGTGTTGAAGTAAAAATGTTGTTTTGACCCGTTTGAATGCAAGACTTGCAAAATGACTAGTTGACTTGTTGTGTAAGTGTAAATGATCATGGCATGTTCATATGACGGTTTAAGTGTTTGGTTATTTAGTTAGTGCAAGTGTTAGTGTTAAATGTATATTTAACTTTGTTTATAATTTGGTGGAATTATATACTAATTCGGTATTCCTTTGGTGTACAGGAATCGGGATCGAGACTCAGAAACATTAGACCTCTGAGTTCGACTAGTGGAAGGTTTCGGTGAGTGGACTTAACCTCCAACTTGTGTTTGGTTACAATTAGTTTGGTATGTGCATGCTTGTGGAAAATGCAGGAAATGTACCAGCTTCAGGGAGTTCGCGACGCGAACTAGAGTTCGCGAAACGCGAACTCGAGACAGAGAATTTGGGTGATGGTCGTGACCACTTCGCGATTGGGAACTCTACCGTGACGTTTTTCGCGGTGTTTTTCGTGGCTAGTCTACTTGTTATGTATGCCTAGTGTTAGGGAATACCATACATGACCTTGTGCACATAGGTGAAGAGACTTGGCTTGACGGGTAGCTACAACTCGGTTTGATTGGTAACCGAGGTTTGAGAAGTCAGTGCGCTGGGCAACGGGTGTCGAATAAAGGGTATCCGACCTTACCTGTATTTGTTGCATGGTCAAGGGGAGGGAGTTGCCCGGGTGTTGGTCACGAACCGCTATCGGTTACCGTGGTTTGGCCGACCATGGTTTAAGGCTCCGGCAGGACCCCGATCTTCTTGAACGAACCGGAAGCGTGTATTGAAACTTCCGTGTTCCAGCGATAACCCAACCGGAGATGTTTATTTAAACTTCCGGGTTTAAGTGATGACCGAACCGGAGACGTTTTATAACTTCCGTGTTCTAGTGAACAATGATACGTGGTTAGGTGGCTTTTAGATAGTAGAGATGTCTATACTAGCTTGTTGGGCTTTACGGAATTTGTAGATTATATTCATTTACCTAGCTTTGTGCTAATCCCTCCCTCGTTGAATCTTTTCAGGTGGTCGGTGCTTTGGACGGGATGATTGACCAAGCTCAGTTGTTATGTTTTAAAAAGGAGCCATGTCGTTTAAGTGACACCGTTTAAATAATTAATGTTTTGAAGTTTATTTTGGGACATTGGTTTGTAAACCTAAACCTAAACTATATATTATCTATATGCTTCCGCTAAACTAACCTAGAGGATAACCTAATCGCCTTCGGGCATTTAAAAAAAAAAACGCTTGCTAAATTTTGCGGTGTTACATGATTGGTAGCAACAACTCGGTTAGTGGGCTACCGAGGTTTGAGAAGTCAGTGTCTGGGCATAGTGTATCGACTAATGGGTGGAATGGACCTTACCTGTATACGTTACACGTAAGGGGGTTTACCCGGGGAGTTGGGTACAGGCTTTCGGGTACCGTCGTTGGGCCGATGATGGTTTTAGTGATTACGTGGTTATGTGGCTTTTCGATCATGGAGATGTTTGCACTTGCTTGTTGTGCTTTACAGAAATTGTAGATTATGTTCATTCACTTAGCTTTGTGCTAATCCCTCCCTCGTTGACTCTTTTCAGGTTGATCGGTGCTTTGGACGGAATGAGTGACCAAGCGCAATTGAATATGTTTTGTAAAATGAGTCATGTCGTTTATTATCACCGTTTAAATATTATTAATTGGAGTTTATTTTGGGATGTTTGGTTTGTAAACCTAAACCTAAAACTTATCTATTAACTTTATGCTTCCGCACCTTTAAAAAAAACGCTTTCTAAAATTTGCGGTGTTACATGTTGTAACTCATTTGTCTATTTATCTATATAATTGCACATATTTATGCATATTTGTTAATTGACTCTTTACCTATATAAGAGGGGTGTGTATACATTTCTTAGTGAGTTGATTTCATTGTTGTAACACACATATATATGAATGAGAAAGTTTGGATTGATTTTATAAGTTTGAGCTAATTAATTTCCTTTTGCTCTCGATCCATGTTCGTCACTTGGAAAGTAACAAAACCAAAAAGTTTTATATCATTCTTACCACACATTACAATGTAAGTTTTCCATGAATTATTATATATATTTTTAGTTTATGTCTTTGAAAGAAAAACAAAAGGAAACATAAATAACATATTTAATTGGTTGTTTAAATCAAATAGCATAAAGGAAGAGTGGAAAAAATAAATTTGTTAAATTTTATCATGTTGTTGTAACTCATTTGTCTATATGATTGCCCATATTTATGTGTATTTATTAATTGACTCTTCACTTACAATCATTGTCTTACATAAGGGTGTTGTAATATACATTTTATAGTGAGTTGATAATATTGTTGTAACACACATATATATGAATGAAAAGATTTGGATTCATTATATAATTATGAGTTAATTGGTTGCAACACATTATCAGCACGTTGCTCATATTTGATCCATGTTCATCACTTGGAGAAGAAACAAAACTAAAAAGTTTAAGTTTATTCTTACAAAAAAAAAAAAAAAAAAAAAAAAAAAAAAAAACATAACAACGTATTTAAATGGTTTGTTTGAATAAAATAGCATAAATGAATTGTGAAAAAAATAATTTTGTTAGATTTTATTTGATTCAAATAAATAATCAAAATGTAATTTAAATATTGAATTGGAAATACTGTGAGTTTTTAATTCATTAAGCATTGTAAAATATTAAAAAGAAGATATATGTTGTGCTTAAAATAGACAAAGAATAGAGATATTCGTAGCAGCACTTTTTTTTTGGAAACAGCTTTCATATTAACAAAGAACTAGCACAAGGCTAGAAAAACAATGTCAAGAACAAACAAAAATCAAATACATGGTAAAATAAGCCATTCGGCCCAACTAACTTTAAATTTTGGCCTACGGCTACAGATTCAAAGATACGCCACTTCCTTGATCGCGTCAACAAGCAGACTTCTCCGGGCTTCTCCATTGTTAAACGTTAATGCATTTCTATACCGCCAAATAATCCACAAACCCGTCATGACCACTGCTTCAGTGATCAACTTGCTTTTCGAGCAAAGAACACTAGAATCCACGTTAAATAAGAACTCATCTAGGTTTTCCGCACTAGTGTCTATATCTTGCAACCAGTTCCCGATGGCTCGCCAAACCTCTTTTGAAACATGACAAGACCAAAAAAACATGGTCTGTATCCTCGGTCCCATCCCCACACATGACGCATTTAAAATCTTCGAACGGAATACCCCTAAATGAAAGATTCACCTTGGTCGGAATGCGGTTTAAGTTAATCTTCCAAAATAGAATATTAACCTTTCGAGGCACCAACGAACTCCGCCTCGTATGAATTAAGGACGAAGGGAGCAACAAATTATCGAGAAATCTCCTGGTATAGTTCACCTCAAACACCCCTTCGGTCCCGATATCCCAACGCCAATCGTCCGGCTCAGAATTAACCGTGGTCCCTTCCACCGCTTGGCAAAGAGCAAGGAATTGGGCCTGTTCTCGACCACCTCTAATGGGCCGCCGCCAATCCCAATCCACCGAATTGAGTTGGATCCGATCCGCAACCCAGCACTCCGGATTTGATTCCACCAAAAATAACCTGGGAAACTGCAAACTAAGTGGAGACGATCCAACCCACTTATCCAACCAAAACCGAGTGGAAGATCCATTACCAACCTGCTTCTTCAAATGGGACAAAAAATCGATTCCGGTTGCTTTATACTTAGCGATCATTTTCAGAATTTGAGACCAAGGAGTGGCCCCTAAACGACCAACGTTATCCAAGGTCAACCCTCCGTTTTCCCCGTATATCGATTTAATGACCTTAGACCACATCATATGCTCGTTCTTCACAAATCTCCATATCCATTTCAACACAAGAGATATATTAAATGAAGTAAGACTACCAATATTTAAGCCCCCATTTTCTAGGGAGGCCAAAACGGAGTCCCATTTAATCCAATGAATTTTTCGTTTGTCCTCGGTACCTCCCCAAAAGAAAGTAGCCCGGAGCTTCTCCAAAGTATTACCCACCGATTTAGGCATAACATACAAGGACATATAGTAAATCCCCATGCCTCCCAACACTGATTTAAGCAATAATGACATGCCTCCAACGAATAATGTGTTAACTTTCCAATCGGTCAACTTATGCTTAAATCTATCGATCAACGGATCCCAATTTTTTATTCTAGACATGCATGCGCCCACCGGAAGCCCGAGATACATAAATGGTATTTTACCATTACGAACCCCCAACAGCCCCGCCATCTCAATAACCTCCCCGTCCGGCACCCCAACACCATAAAGATTAGATTTATGCAAATTAATTTTCAATCCTGAAGCCATGAAGAAGTAATGCAAAATAATCAGAAGCTTTTGCATGTTGCTAAAAGACCACTCGCCCATGAAAATAGCATCATCGGCATATAACAAATGAGAAATCGACAAAGAGCCGTCGTCGATCTTAATGCTGTGAAAAATATGACGTGAAATTGCCTCTTCCATGTCCACGTGTAGACCTTCCATAGCAATAATAAAAAGAAAAGGCGATAAAGGATCCCCTTGACGAAGGCCTCTTTCAAGTTTGAATTCTTTAGAAGCGTTCCCATTTATAATAACCGAAGCTTTGGAGGAATGAAGCATGGCACGAATCCAATTCCGCCACTTACTCGGGAAGTCCATAAAATCCATCATACGATCTAGAAAATCCCAACTAATAGAATCATACGCCTTCTCGAAATCAATTTTGAGAATCATAGCATTCCTCTTTTTTTTTCTTATACCAAGCGATAATTTCGTTCACTATCATAGGGCCGTCAAGAATTTGTCTACCTTTGACAAAGGCCGACTGCTCCTGACTAACCACCGAATCTACCACCAATGCCAACCTGAGAGCCAACAGTTTTGCAATGATCTTGTATTGAACACCGATAAGGCTAATAGGCCGGAAGTCGTTGACCGCAAGAGGGTTTATCACCTTGGGAATAAGAGTGATAAACGAAGCGTTACATCCGGACGGAATGAACCCTGTCTCAAAAAACTCAACAACAAAATTAAATATATCGAGTTTAACAAGATACCAAAACTTTTTAATAAAAGCGAACGAAAAACCGTCAGGCCCCGGGGCCTTATCGCTTCCACAGCTCCACACCGCCACCTTTATCTCGTCCATGGTCACCGGAGCTTCAAGCAACGACACATTAGCATTAGACAACCGCTTAAACTTTTCGCTTCGCCGCACCACCTTAATTCCCGGAACCTGTTTAAACTTGTTAGCAAAATAATTATAGAAAATTTGTTTCACCACCGGGGGCGAAGTGACCCAGTCACCATTATGTTTAACACCACGAATTAAAGAATGACGTCTCTTGCTATTAATGATCCCGTGGAAGTACTTCGAATTTTCATCACCTTCAATGCCCCATTTGATCTTAGCTTTTTGAGCTAGATTCTTCCATTCTTTAGCCTCCAACTTGTACAAAGATAGTTTAGCTGCTTGCCTTTCAGCAATATCTTCATCATCCGCAAGTAACTGTTCGATCTTTTGATCGACACTTTGTACCTTTTGCAAAAGACTTTTATTTTGGTCCGCTAACTCCGCATTTTTATTTCGCCACCATCGCTTACAATTCTCTTTAAGAGCCTTCAACTTATCTTTGAAAATAATAAAGTGACTATTATTATGTAACGCCCCGAAATTTAAGATAATTAATAATTACCTTTTTAGCTTATTAAAATACATTCTTTATCCTTAAGAATTATGTGTAATAATTAGTTAAGTATGGGAATTAAATTGCGTGACGTTTTGATAACACATTAATGAGTTTCATGAGCTATAATTATATATGTCGTTAGTCATGTAACAAATCCATAATTTTGACGTTTTAAATCCCGAGTCTCTATTAATTTAGAGTTACCTACTTTCCGTGTCGGGGTGAGGCCGGCCGTAGGCCAAGGCCGAGCTCGAGTCATTAAGTTTCCACAAATCACCTCCGTCTAGGGAGATCAGCTAAGAGTTTGACCGAACACTTGATTTTTCATCCGGCCCAAAGAGTCTTAAAACCGAGCCTTGTCTTTTATTTTTATATTATTTTGTGTTTCGGTCCAGCATAAGAAGAGGAAGCCCGAATTATGTTGATCCATTCAAGTTTTGAGCCCATCCCAAATTAGTCTTAATCCATGTTCGATACTAGGCTTAAGCCATTTCCCAATATATCGACTTCCACCTCAAACTCGTTACCCTAAATCGTTTCTTTTCCCCTGGCGAACTTTCGGCCGTTTGAAGATGATATCTTGTGAATTCGACGGACACCAAATTATGTGGTTGGAGTTCCATTTGTGAATCAAGAAAAGAAGATGGGCGAGTTTTTCTATTGGATGGCAGGAGGTAGCAAACATTTAATTAGCAAGGAGTGACCGACAAAGCAATACATATGAATTGTCATCATTTTATTTTGAATCATGGTTGTATCTCGATGCAATTCACAATTTTTTTTATTCTTTTATTGATGGGGCAAAGATTTCAAGAAATCAGCCACCTCTTCTTTTTGTTGTTGTGATGTGCGGCAACAACCAACATCAAAATTGAAGCCAAAGTTTCGGTGGGTGTCGGCTCGTGTGAAATCAAGTGTTCATGTTTTGGTTCGTAAGGTATATCTTTCATCTCTTTTCTTACTAATCTTGTATTCTTATATTTCCTTCCGACCCATGACTCTAGGGAACCAAAATCATTCTCTTGGATATCACGTTTGATGTTCGGGGCAAAGATGTCGGGCTATGGTGTCGATTGTTGTTGAATTGTTTGTTCGAGTGCTGGCAGTTTCTGTCCAGACTTTTGCGACCTGTTGTTGACACCCTTAGAGTCGGTTTTAGGAGAGGACCGTCTCTCAGAGATTTGGATTCCTCTGACTTAGCTAACCGTTTCCGCTGACCTCTGGTTAATCGAGATTTCGGTTTGTGAGAAACGGCCATTTTCGTAACAGGCTGCAGTGCTGAAATACTGCACTGATAAGCCCGGTTGCGGGACTGTTTTGAGGCCTTTTCGGCCTGATCCGGGCCGAACTTGCTAAAGACAGATTGTAGTGATATGTGTCTAGTATATACTATAAAATTGTTGATTCAATATAGTAAACGGTTTGGGAGTTATGGCTGTTCCGATGAGACCGACAGGTGCTGTCAAATTTTATAAAAAACAAGCTTTTGGGTCAAGTTTTAATTCGGGTTTTTCTTTACATGTTTTAGGACCATTTTAAGAGATAGATTGATATGCTTTTGATTATTAAAGATCTTCGGAGCTTACGCATTCCAGGTGAGTATTCTCACCGTGTATTCACTTTTAACGTTATACATGCATGACTTACCTGTTACATTACTTGCACCATATTTGCTATCTGAGTTATCTGTTATCTGAGTTATCTGTTATCTAGAGTTATCTGTGATCTAGCATCTTGTGTTCTGAGTTTCTGAGTTCTGAGTTTCTGAGTTTTGAGTTAAACATTAAACATAATATATCTGACTTGACACCGAAGAGCACTGGTGTCAGACGTTTTGACTTGGCACCGAAGAGTACTGGTGCCAGGCCTTTTTGACTCAACACCGAAGAGTACAGGTGTGGAGGTGGTGTGAGGCGGGTCGAGGTTGATCTCTCGGCCCAAGTCACACTAGCGCGCTATATAAATAAAACCTGAGTAATAAAATCCGAGAAATAAATCTGAGTAATTAATCAAGTAGATTCTGAGTAGGAGTACACTGATGTGCCCTCATGTGTTGTATGTTATAATTGTTTACATTTTGAGATTATTCACTCAGCTTCCCCAGCTGACCCAAACTTTCCCCCACATTGTTTCAGGTTCCAGCAAAGGAAAGGAGAAGGTGGACGGTTGACCGCTGTATCATTTCATTACTGATGTGGACATCATTTAATATTTTAAAACACTTTACTTTATCTTAACTATTTCCGCAATAAATACGTTTTAAATGTTAAATATTAATATCTGAGATTTATTTATGGGACCTTTTGATTATAATTTTGTTTTCAAAAATTTTAAAAATCTTGTAAATTTTAGGGTGTTACAAGTTGGTATCAGAGCTCTGACTTGAGGGATTTGGGTTCGCAAGGGGCGAATTCAAACTCATGTTTGAGTATCGAGTTTTTCAAACGAGAAAAGAGTCAAATATTTTTCTAAGAAAAGTTTCCACATCGAACATACAGCATGTCACGTCGACCTCTCGCTTCCTACTGCCGGTAATATTTAAGAGTATTATTTAATTGAGATTTTGCTATATTCTGAGTATAGACGAATAGCACATTCTGAGAATTTTCGGTTTATATCCTGAGAGAATTACTTGTGATTGTATGGCTAAACATATATGTATATAGATATACTATTATGAGATTCCATAATTTTGTGAATAATTTAGAGCTTAATTTGAGCATAATTTCGATTTTAATTCTTAGAGTTCTATATTTATATATATGAAAAATATATACTGGAGAAAAGTGAAATTATAAATACTAATGAGAAAATAATAAAAGTTTCAATTTAGAGGAACACCTAATAGGGTTGGGGTGAAATTTTATAAATTCTGAGAAATTCGAACCAAAAGTGTAATAATGGGATATTAATTTATTATATAAGACCCATAAGCTGTGTAATGAGAAACATGATTTGAGTAAATGAGAAATGAGGAAATTATTAACATTAAAGAGGAGTACTTAATATTCGTATTGGAAGAATATTAAAATCTTTCATATGGGAGAAAACATTTAATAGACTGAGTCAATTAAAACGAGTAAATCAGAGATTGGTAAATCAAATTGATTAAGAATATTTTTAAGAGGATTTACCAAGTTGAGTAAAAGAAAGAATTATTAAGTCAATAAAAGGGGAAATAATTACATTTAGCTAAACGATAATTATTAGCAGGATCTAAAAAAGAATTATTGATCAGGGTTAAAAGAGGAGTTATCTAGATGAGCAATTAAAATTTTCGTGAATACAACGAATCACGAGATATAATAGTTAAGCAGATTCCATATTAAGGTCAACAAGTTAGTATTTATTTAAGAATCATTAAATTGAGATAAAATGAGAAAAACATTTCGAGTAAGTAGGTTAAATTGCTGAGTACAAAACTAAATGTGGATAACAAGTTAAGTGACAGATTAATGAGTTCACACTGATAGCTTAAAATAAACTATGTAAGTTTAATAGACTAATTAAATGAGAAATTGCTGAGTCAAATTAATCAGATATTATTGAAGCTCATCTTAAATCTTAAAGAGTAATTATATAAGAGGATTAAGAGGAAGCTAACGTCATCAATTTGATGATGATTTATTTAAAAACGAGTTAAAAGAGCGGTAAATTGAATCAAATTAAACGAGGAACGCAATAACTGAGAACTCTGATCAAAAAGATATTAATCGACATGCTCACAAATTACAATAAATTTAATATAACTGTGAAGAGGATATAAGTTATATTTATGAGGAATGATAAATGGCGTATCCAAATGAAAAGTTTAAAAGGAGATTTGTATTGTGAAAATAACTAAGTGGAAATATTTCTATGAACCTGAGTTATCCGAGTATCGCGTACGAGACTAAATGTATGCATGATTTTCTGAGTAATGGTTATGAGATTTTGAGTATGCACTGTTGAGTGCATATCTGTATTTATCAGATATTGAAAATAAACTTCCTTTCTCCTGAGTGTGATTAAAATTCCTTTCTTCTGAGTGTGATTTGTTGGTGGGTTTATATGTGGGAAGTTGTAAACTTTGGGATTTACTCGTGACCAAACAAAAGTAGGTGTCGAAAGTAATAGAGGGCCCCTATTATCGTACACACCGAACTTTTGGATGGTTATGGGGAGATTTTGAAGGGAACGATGGACCAATGCTTGTTATTGTAAATTTAGTATGTGTATCCTAATTGTTTGTGTGACTACATACTTGCTTGTTTATTTTGGTAGACAATACTAGTTCCAAACTCGAGGACGAGTTTTTCTCCAAGTGGAGTTGAGTAGGGGTATAAAAGGGAAATTGTCAAGAAATAATTATCATTAATTATTATTTATAAATATTATGAGCATGATGCTTATGCAGAGATATTTTATTGGTATGAATTTAAAGTGCGAAATCTAGATACATATAAATGATCAAATAAATTATAAGAGTAACTATCAAATCAAGCAGTCGAGAATAATTAAATTTATTCTATGGGTAATTATAGAGTTTATAACAAACTGATAGATTGGGATTACTGGAGAAATTAACAAATCAAGTTAATTGGGTTGAATGAATATCGTGCAAAAGGGAAGTAGTAATACTACAATTATATACAAAATAAGATAGTATACTTATTCTTGTGTGATTATAATGAGATAATGATGAATTATTAAATTAAATTGATGAAAATTTATTAATGAGTCTGATATGAGAAAATAATTACAATGAAATTTTGAAGAAATGAGTTAAAGGATACAAGTTTTGAATTAACGGGAAGTTTTATTCAAAATTTTAGAGGTATTATAAGGTATTTATGAGGAAATTGTAATTGTGAACAATATATTTTATTTAGAGTTATTGAATAATATATTTGATTATTAATTATTGAATACTTAATTATCTTTTTGTGGTGTTATAAAATTTTTATGAGAAAACTTTATTTGTGACTAATATGTTTTAATTAGAGTTACCAAATAATATATCTTATTATTAAATTATTAAATAATTAGAATTTCTAGGGTGTTATAAAATCTTTATGGAAAATTTTATTTGTAAGTATATAGTTTATCAAATAATATATTTATTATTAAATTATCGAGTAAATGAGAGTTAATGAATTAATTCACAAAGTTGAGCAATGAGAAATCATTAAAATAAGTGTATGATGTTTAATTGATTCTTATATATATATAAAAATGGGTAACCAGGGTTAACGAGTAATATGTGGTCGAAGTAATCCAAAGAAAATTTAAAAATTTATCAATGGGAAGTTATTAATCGAGGTTTCAAATAAGTTGTCAGTATAGACTGCGATAAGTTAAAGGCTGAATTATGAAAAATTTTAATCGAGTGTATTTGGAATATATGAAAATGAGAAATTTGGGGAGATATATTTAATATTAAAAAAATTTGTACTATTTATTGGTTCATATATCTTAATTATTAACCGAAGATGACCTAATATATATAAGCAAGTATATGGGAGATGAATCGGATGCGCGTAATTATGCATGTTCATGATTATATATGAGATTTACGTGTGGTACGTAACGCTGTTACTAATAAATGTTGCTACATTCTGAGTTCAAATTTCTGGGTTTATTTCTGAGTTAAAATTTCTGAATTACATTTTTCTGAGTTAAAATTGTTGAGATTAGATTTATGGGTTATACTTCTGAGATATATTCCGAGTTAGACTTCTGAGTTACATTCATGAGTGACATTTCTGAGTAAATTGCATGAGTACTACTGAGTGATATTAATTTCTGTGTGCATCATCTGAGAATTTTGTGTGATATGTATATTCCTTGTGAATTATTTGCCAGTTTTATACTAGTTGAGTGCGGTGTAAACAACTCAATTAATTCGTGTCTTAAACAAAGTAATGTCCCATTGAGTAGATGATCTTCTGAGCCGTCTTGATAGTGAATTGTCAATAATGAGATTTCACATGTTCTAAAATATTAAATGATCATTTGGTTGAACCGTGCGGGGAGAAATTCCCCATAAACTTCATTTCTAACGCCATGAGAGAACCGTGTGTGGTAGTAAGTACGGGTTGAATGACCAAGTTCCACGCCGAGATCATCTAACATCATCAACAAATTCGTAGCAAATCTCCAAGTGGAGTTGAATCGGAGATTCAACGCAAAGTTAACCGCTGGCTGCAGCAACTGTGTCCGACTATGAGAGCAAGAAGACACCTTCAGCAGAGTATCGTGGTTATTTTGTGCATATTATCGGCATCCTTTTCAACGATAAACCGAGATCCTTTGAGAGCATTCCGATTTTTAGCCCTTATCGTCTTACGCCGCCAGAGATGGAAGATTTGTATGAGCAGTTGCGAGAGTCAGAGTTCATCCTCGTCGAGTAGGTCACCCCTATAGAGCTTCATCTTATTCATATATTTTTTATATGTATTTCCCCATTTGAGATTGCGTGTCGTTGGCGAGCCTGAGTCTGAGAGGCGAGATCGCTACCCTAAACTTTTTCCAAGCAATGACTTCGAGGACGAAGTCTGATTCAAGTGAAGTTGAGTTGTAACGCCCCGAAATTTAAGATAATTAATAATTACCTTTTTAGCTTATTAAAATACATTCTTTATCCTTAAGAATTATGTGTAATAATTAGTTAAGTATGTGAATTAAATTGCGTGACGTTTTGATAACACATTAATGAGTTTCATGAGCTATAATTATATATGTCGTTAGTCATGTAACAAATCCATAATTTTGACGTTTTAAATCCCGAGTCTCTATTAATTTAGAGTTACCTACTTTCCGTGTCGGGGTGAGGCCGGCCGTAGGCCAAGGCCGAGCTCGAGTCATTAAGTTTCCACAAATCACCTCCGTCTAGGGAGATCAGCTAAGAGTTTGACCGAACACTTGATTTTTCATCCGGCCCAAAGAGTCTTAAAACCGAGCCTTGTCTTTTATTTTTATATTATTTTGTGTTTCGGTCCAGCATAAGAAGAGGAAGCCCGAATTATGTTGATCCATTCAAGTTTTGAGCCCATCCCAAATTAGTCTTAATCCATGTTCGATACTAGGCTTAAGCCATTTCCCAATATATCGACTTCCACCTCAAACTCGTTACCCTAAATCGTTTCTTTTCCCCTGGCGAACTTTCGGCCGTTTGAAGATGATATCTTGTGAATTCGACGGACACCAAATTATGTGGTTGGAGTTCCATTTGTGAAATCAAGAAAAGAAGATGGGCGAGTTTTTCTATTGGATGGCAGGAGGTAGCAAACATTTAATTAGCAAGGAGTGACCGACAAAGCAATACATATGAATTGTCATCATTTTATTTTGAATCATGGTTGTATCTCGATGCAATTCACAATTTTTTTTATTCTTTTATTGATGGGGCAAAGATTTCAAGAAATCAGCCACCTCTTCTTTTTGTTGTTGTGATGTGCGGCAACAACCAACATCAAAATTGAAGCCAAAGTTTCGGTGGGTGTCGGCTCGTGTGAAATCAAGTGTTCATGTTTTGGTTCGTAAGGTATATCTTTCATCTCTTTTCTTACTAATCTTGTATTCTTATATTTCCTTCCGACCCATGACTCTAGGGAACCAAAATCATTCTCTTGGATATCACGTTTGATGTTCGGGGCAAAGATGTCGGGCTATGGTGTCGATTGTTGTTGAATTGTTTGTTCGAGTGCTGGCAGTTTCTGTCCAGACTTTTGCGACCTGTTGTTGACACCCTTAGAGTCGGTTTTAGGAGAGGACCGTCTCTCAGAGATTTGGAGTCCTCTGACTTAGCTAACCGTTTCCGCTGACCTCTGGTTAATCGAGATTTCGGTTTGTGAGAAACGGCCATTTTCGTAACAGGCTGCAGTGCTGAAATACTGCACTGATAAGCCCGGTTGCGGGACTGTTTTGAGGCCTTTTCGGCCTGATCCGGGCCGAACTTGCTAAAGACAGATTGTAGTGATATGTGTCTAGTATATACTATAAAATTGTTGATTCAATATAGTAAACGGTTTGGGAGTTATGGCTGTTCCGATGAGACCGACAGGTGCTGTCAAATTTTATAAAAAACAAGCTTTTGGGTCAAGTTTTAATTCGAGTTTTTCTTTACATGTTTTAGGACCATTTTAAGAGATAGATTGATATGCTTTTGATTATTAAAGATCTTCGGAGCTTACGCATTCCAGGTGAGTATTCTCACCGTGTATTCACTTTTAACGTTATACATGCATGACTTACCTGTTACATTACTTGCACCATATTTGCTATCTGAGTTATCTGTTATTTGAGTTATCTGTTATCTAGAGTTATCTGTGATCTAGCATCTTGTGTTCTGAGTTTCTGAGTTCTGAGTTAAACATTAAACATAATATATCTGACTTGACACCGAAGAGCACTGGTGTCAGACGTTTTGACTTGGCACCGAAGAGTACTGGTGCCAGGCCTTTTTGACTCAACACCGAAGAGTACAGGTGTGGAGGTGGTGTGAGGCGGGTCGAGGTTGATCTCTCGGCCCAAGTCACACTAGCGCGCTATATAAATAAAACCTGAGTAATAAAATCCGAGAAATAAATCTGAGTAATTAATCAAGTAGATTCTGAGTAGGAGTACACCGATGTGCCCTCATGTGTTGTATGTTATAATTGTTTACATTTTGAGATTATTCACTCAGCTTCCCCAGCTGACCCAAACTTTCCCCCACATTGTTTCAGGTTCCAGCAAAGGAAAGGAGAAGGTGGACGGTTGACCGCTGTATCTTTTCATTACTGATGTGGACATCATTTAATATTTCAAAACACTTTACTTTATCTTAACTATTTCCGCAATAAATACGTTTTAAATGTTAAATATTAATATCTGAGATTTATTTATGGGACCTTTTGATTATAATTTTGTTTTCAAAAATTTTAAAAATCTTGTAAATTTTAGGGTGTTACATATTACGAATCTCCTCATCCCACGACAACTTAACCATCGCTTCGAAGGAATCATCGTCCATCCACGAGTTAAAAAAACGGAAGACCCGTGGCCCATAATCCATCGTAGCAGCATTTATGTTTCATGAATAACATATTTTGTGTTATGTTTATATAAGCACTCATGTTTTGTTAATTTACGTTTTCCTCCAACACACTTTGCTTTGTTCATGTTTTACACGTGATACCAATATTTATTTATCATGAATAAAGTCCGTGCATCGCACGGGTCATGCTGGTTCGTTTGATCTAAAAAGACAGTTTAAGAGAAAGAAATATGAGGTCTCTCTACTTTCTATTAAAGGTAATACTGTCTACATCTCATTCACATCATATCTTATTTTTGACGAGATTAAATATTATTGTCATTATTGTTGTTTTAAGGAAATGAATATAAACATGGTCGTAAGAGCATAAGGCGTAAGTAATATCCAACCAACTCAACTATAGCTCAAAAATGCATAATATACGGTAATATGTTAAACTCGTCTCAAAGGTAAAAATATGTCTCTTTAACATGATTTTAACATATATCCCAAATTTATCCTTCCTCGTATAATATTCACTTAACACTCATTTAAGACCCACAAAAAATACCTCAAAATATACAAGGTGCAATGTGTTAGCATCGTTGATCACACATGCAAAGTGGTAAATATTAAAATCAAAAGACACAATGTTTACTGGTTCAGCAATTTATCAATATACATGATTTATTTCTGCAACTTTAATAAAATTACAAATTCACAAAAGAACATAAGCTAATAAGGATATTGTTTCTAATGTTTAAAACAAAAAGTCTTAATGGCCGAGTTGGTCTAAGGCGCCAGATTAAGGTTCTGGTCCTAAAGGGCGTGGGTTCAAATCCCACTCTCGACAATTAGTTTTTTTTCTATCGATTTCGTTTCTTATTTATTTTTCTATTGTTTCCTTAATAGTTTCCCATTGTTTTCTTAGTACGTTTTAATTTTTTTTTTTCCTAATGTTTTCTTGGTGTTTAAATAGAGTTTACGTAACTGTTCATAAAATTTGATCATGATATTTTATATTGATTTTAAATGTATATAATGAACTGACGTATCCATTTTTTTCATCCCCATTACAGATAAATGTGTATTCTAATTGGCAAAATGAAGATGCAAGATGGATTAGTTTATTTGTGAAACTTACAACCTTTTTATGTTCGATTCTAAGTTTGAGTTTGAACTTGGTTAGTTGTATTTACCTTTAGGTTTACATATTAAAAAATGAAAATTAGAATTTTATGCACAAATTTTCTGGTATTATTGGATATGCCCGTACCTGATCTAACCCGAATTATCCATACCCAAATGTAATTTGGTTTGGTTATTTTTTATATTTGGAAAAACCTGAACTACCTAACCGGAACTACCCGAAGTCCGAAAAATATATGCGATCAACAACCCTGCCTAATGGTAAGGGCATCGAAAATGATCTCCTACATGTCAACGATTCGATCTTACTTAGGTAAATATTTACCAGATGGTCAAGTGAATGTTCAGAAACGATAATGACAAGAATTAGGTCGTGTACATTACGAGCAATTAATTAATATTTAATTATGAGATTTACATTGTATTTAGGATGATTTGAAGTCAAACAATGAAAATTTGTATTCACTGAATACCACTAAACCTATTAGAAAATCCAAAAGTAACTTATGAGTTATGATGCTACAAATCAAAGTTTAATTTGGATAAACTTTAAAAGACAACAACCTTAATGTTCAACGTTGTATACTTGTAACAAGTACCCGGAAAATAAAATTAAAAGATACATAATATCTATCCCCCGTGCAAAGTTGAAATGAAGACAACAATATCCTTATCTTCCAATGTTGTATCAAGTTGACCACTCAATTCCCAGTCACAATCATTCACAAGAACAAGAACACCAGGTCGCCTGAAAATCAATTTACCCAATCTACATTGTAAAGATGTCCAATTTTTTTTGAAGATAGTAACTTTTACCATTTACTTAATGTATTTTATCTTTAACAGGTCAAATGGGTAAATTAACAAATTAAAAAAAAAAAAAAAGGAAAAAGGAAACGTGTCAAATGGGTGGGGTCAACCGGAACCCAGAAAAAAAGAGATTTATTCAGTATAATAATTAAGAAACATGTGGGAACTTACACAGTGTCTCCCTTCATGAACATTTCTGGTCTCTCCTTGATTAAATTGAGTTTAACCCACGCAAGCAAGTGCTTCATGGTTAACTACCAAAACAAAATTAAGAACGATTTTACATCTAACTTTATCATAAATGTAAAGATCTAAATGTGAGCTACAATTTGAGTGTTTGTGTTTTGATAATTTAATGATTTGCACCTTCTTTTCTTCAGCTGGTAGGTCAACATTGACGTTATGGATCTTTACTGACTCACAAAGAAGTTCTAGTCCTCCACTAGATTTAAGAAGTAAGAACAAAAATAAAAATCAATAGATCATAAATGATACAAGATATTAGAACAAAGAAATCATCATTAACTAATTTGAGGATACAATAGATACATACTGTCACAAACTAGTTATGTTTTGTGTGAATGTAGGTATGCAGTTTCATGTCTATACTATAAGCGAGCCTATAGTGTCAAAATTTCAATAATTGGGCTTATTCATTCTGTTGCTTATCAAGCTGAAATAGCCTAAGCTCAAAACCAGAAAATCAAACTGGAAAAACTTAAAAAGACCAGCTTCAACAGCTCAAAAATGAGCAGTTTGGTTTCGATTTAGACAAAAACCACAACGACCCGATCCGTGCACACCTACATCAGTAGCAAATCCCCTACCACCGACCAGATATTTACACTTATATCAGTCCCTACCTACAAGCATGTGTTTTTTATTTTATTTTTTTAAAAAAAGGGAAAAACGAGGGCTTTTTGGGATCAGAAGTTCTATTTTAAGGTAAGTCTGAATTTTGCAGCACTTATTACATATATGTTCATCAAGCTTACATCAATCACTGGCATTTATAAGCATTGTTTGTGCAAATTCAACGATGCAGGCAACTAATTCAAATGTCAAAGAATCAATAGTAAAGTGAAAAGGTTACTTCAAGTTTCAAATCAAGTAGCATGGATTCGTATTCTAGAAATAGATCGCAAACATTTATCCAAAAGATACAGAGAAGAAAGCCTAAAACTGTTCATGGACTAAGGAATTACCCGAATTCGAGAGTTAATTGCATCTTCTGTAAAAACCTGCAAAACCGAAAAACCCTAAAAGACTCGATATCCTCAAATAAAAACTAAAATTTCTGAATATAATGAAAAGAAACCAACTTTGGTGAAATTGAAATAAGTAGAGACTACAGAGGAAGTGAGCGTAGGAGTGAGGCTGTTTTGATTCCACAGCCTACTGCTCTCCGTTTATAAGCTTTTGGAAGTATTTTCATTAGGATTTTTCGATCAATGGCGTTAAATATACCATTAAAGTGATAATTACTTTTATATTCTTGTAAAATTCATAAATTATTTATATATCGTTTATAAATTCGTAAATTATTTATATGTCATTCTAAGCTTTATAATTGCCTTCATATCCTTTTAAATCTTTAAAACTCTCTTTTACGTCCAAAAACCTATTTTAATATTTATTAAATCATTATAATATCAATAATATCAATATACCTATTGATTATGTATTAAAGACCATGTTTATTTGTTGTATTATTGATATTATCACGATTTAATAAATAATAAAATAGGGTTTTGGACATAAAAAGGAATTTTAAAAGTTTGGAAGGATATGAAGGTAATTATAAAGTTTAGAAGGACATAGAGATAATTTATGAATTTGAGAAAGATATATAAATATTTATGAGTTTTACAAAGATATAAAAGTAATTCTCCCTTTTTTTTATTGTAAATGTTAATGTTAATTTTAATTTTAATTTTTCTATTATTGTGGTAATCACATTGACATAATCACCCCCTATCTAAGCATCCTGTTCAAAAAAAATAAATAATCTAAGCATCCTCTATATAGTTTCATATGTTTTCTTCATATTAAAGTTAACAATTCTATCACAGAATCAAAATGTAATTCTTGTAGAAGAGCTTCATAAAGTGTCTTCTATTAGCAAATTTTTTTCAATTTCCGAAACATGCGTATAAGCACAACGTATGGTATTAAGAGCAGTGCCAACAGGCTAGTCGGTTTCAAACTGAGAGTCACTTAAATTACACTCAGTCTCTTCTTTTTTGCTCTTCTTTTGGTCTTTGTCTCTTGAGTGAATAAAGGGAAATGAAGAGAGAAAGTAAGATGATGAGAGATAGGTTGCAGGCAGGGGAGGACCTAACCCCTAAATTTTTTCCGAGGGTTTTGTTAATGACAGCCCTTAGGGATGTCATTAAGAGGTGGTTACGTGCATAAATCGTTTATACTTTCAGTAGTGGGGGTTGATTCTTAAAATGCAGGGGGCGTTTATTTATTATTGTACAAGTTTTTGATGTCTGTCTTGACGTCATAGTGAAAGCCCTTAGGGCTGTCATTATCATTTTCCTAATATTAAAATAGTGTTAAAAGTTATTAAAAAAAATTGTTAGTCTAGGTGACACCCCTGAGAATAAAATGTGTAATTTCTAGGTCAGCTACGTTTTGCATAGTGAAAACTGAATAGGTGATGTTGGCCGATGTTGCAAAACTCGTGAGCGAAGGGAAAGTTAATTGTTGGGAGAAGTCTAAATAATAAAAGCTCTACTAAATTGCTTTATTCAAACTAACGAAACTTAACAACATCCGGGTTTATTGTTTGTGGTTGTAGTGCAAGTCTAACTTATGACAAAAGAGTGTAGATTAGGAATAGGATGTGTAAGTGTGCCGTTAACAATCGCATTATTCCAAAAACCATATAATTATCTATACTATACTATGAAGCATTTGATAAAAAGTCATAATTCTTTAAAGTGATGTTAAATTACTTTGATACCTCTTAATAACTACATTTTCCATTAAAAAAATCTCTAATGGAAAGTAACTATCAGTTAAATTCCAACCCATAAATATTAAATAATAAATAAATAAAAACCAAAAACAACATTTAAAACATCTAATGGTATAAAAAAACATATCTTAATATTAAGACCTGGGAAAATACGTAAATATCAAATACAATAATTATCCACTACTTGGCAAATAAACATATCACATATTATCTTCGATTCCAAACATGGTTTTTAAGCAGTAGCAGCATTTGCAGCTGGAAGATTACTTTCAATATTTGAAGGCATTAAAATATTAAAACCATCAGCAGCTGTAGATATCAGCATTCCTGGAATCTGTGTATGCCAATGAACTTCTTTCAAGTCTTTCTGACCCTGTTTCATCAAAAAGTCAACACGGGTCAAAACAAAATTAAATCCGGGTACCCATAAAGATACAAAACATACACCAACCTGATGAACAAAAAGAAGCTGAGGTGGCAAATCTGTTGGTGCGTGTACTTCCTCTTGTGTTTTGGCTTTAAATTCAGCTTCCTCTTCTTCATCTCGTTCCAAAGAGAGATCCCATATTCTGAAATTTCAACAAATATAATGTTATTTCAAATCAGGGGTAATTTTGAAATTTTCATTAAAATCTAATCTTACGTGAGTTGATTATCTGCTGATGAAACTGCCAAGGTGGATGCTTCATGTGGGCTCCATTCAATGGATGTTATAGGATGCTTGTGGTACTCAAAATGAGCTACTACAGAATCACCTTCCTGCACAAATAAAAAAAAAATCAAAATAAAATATGATTTTTAATTTTACATTTCTTTTTCAATAATAAAAGATCAAACATACTACAAACCTTAAGCAATCTAAGATCACGAATAGAAAATGTCCCATCATCACTACCCGATGCCAGCATACAACTCGCCAGCCTAATTAAAAATTAAAATACATTATTACTTGTTTATAAAATAATAACTAAAAATTAAAATATTATACAAACCTGTTCCATGAAATAACATTAACATCTGTATCATGTGCTTTAATAGAAGCTGCTGGTGATTTCCCTAAACGTGTATCCCATATTGCTATCGTTTTATCAACAGAACAAGAAGCAAACACAAACGGTTCTGTCGGGCTCCACTGCATTGGAAAAAAAAAGTCAGCAGTTTGACCAAAAAAGTCAACCAGAGTATTTAATTATGTATTTACATACCTGCAAATCTTCAACACTACCAGTATGTCCAGCAAACGGTTTACTATCAACGTTCCATGTTGTGTCAGACGACGGCTCCCATAAATGGATGTTGTTCTTGCAGTCACCTTTTGACAAAAAAAAAAAAAAAAAGAAATCAAATTGTTAAGATTGACCGTTTTGTAAAATAATTATATAATGTATATGTAAATGTATTTATTATTTAATAATTAATACCAGAAACAAGCCTGCCAGGAACAAGAGAACTCCAGTCAATGGCATAGCCTTCATCTTTATGACCAGTAAATTTAACTAATGGTGTTTGGTTAGAAACAGTTGTAGCATCTTTGCTAATATTACTCTCGGATTCTGCTAAACCGTTTAAATGAGAGCTAAAATCCCAAATCTGCATAACATCAGTGGTAAGTTTTTACAAAAATATAACGATAACGATATATATATTTTATGTTTATACATCAAAGATTATAGTGAGATTAATTACATTCACAAGTCAAATTATACCTGCACATGACCAGTATCTCCCCAAGTTGCACAAATATGAGGTTTTTGTGTCATAGCACGAATCCTATTCACACAACCTTCATGAAACACTTTCCGAACCTGTAAATTGAAATGTAAAAAATTTGGAATAAAATAAAATAATAATGATAATTTAAAAATATTAATGGCAGGTATTTGTTACCTGGAAAACTGGAGCTTTTGGTCCATCATTTTCCACTTCATCATCTTCATCACTATCACTACTGTCACTGTCCATATCGGTGTCAGCATTTGATGTTTTTGGTACTAATTCTCGTCGCTTTCCAGAAATGTTTGATATTTTAAATATTCCAATTGAATTTGGAGCATTGTTTGCCTACAAGAATAAAGATAGAATATTATTGCTGGCCAGTGTAGTCAGATAATTTTCACAGACAAGAAAAATAAATAAAAAAATTTAAAAATCATTTTACCTGCGTTCCAGTGACACAATAAATAGTGTGTGGAAATTCTGTTCGAACTAACCCCAGTGAATCACGCACGATGTCAAAGCTACAACACATAATTAAAAAAAAGTTTTCTTATGAGTAACTGTTACAGCATTCTCAAGTATCACAATGAAAACTGAAAACTGAAAACTGAAAACAGCACAAAATGAGCCTTAAATTTCCATTAATGAAAAGGTTGTGTGGGTTAATAAATTCTTAATCGAATTAAAACCATGACTTTAAACAATAACAAGACGGACCAATAACCCCCAAATCAACATATTATGATGGTGAAATTTATTAGCAGCCAAAGACTTTGTAAAGGTCAATTACAACAAATGTACATGCTTGATCACTTTTGTAAACATTCAGGTATAATAAAGTCCAGATTTTTATACAAAAAAAAAAAATAGATGAGTAATATTAATTTTGTAATAAACCTTAAGCAGGGCCAGCCAATGTGGAAAGCATGAAGTGAATTATAAGCTGAAGGATCGCACTGAAGTTCTTCACCTTCCTCTAAAGCATCCACACCTGGTTGCCACACCTTCGCTGGCATTGAAGGTATTGCATTTGAAGAAGATGATGAACCATCTCCTTTCTTCGAACCCTAATTTAATAAATCATAACATCGAACTCCCAAATTAATTGACAATACTCAGGATTAAATCCGTTTTAAAAAAAAAGATCAAATGCCTAAATTAATTTGACAATTCAACACGTATAAATTAACAATGGAAGAAATTTAATGATTGAGAATTAACCTTGTTCTTCCGTTTAGCTTTCTTTGGGTTTTTCAAGCTTCTAACCATTTTATGATTTGGAGAAAAATTGACCTGAAGAAAGTGGAGTACTGTGATATGAAGAAAGTGGAAAACAGAGTAACGCGAACAAGGGCTTTAGGAATTTAGGGTTTTATACAACTCGTAGACGGCTCAGCGCTCGGTTTCAGGGTTGAGATTGTGAATCGGAAACGGGTCGAGAAAAGGCCCAGCCCATGGCCTTACCTCAAACGGCCTTGCAATTTGCTTAAAACTTCACCAAAAATAAAATATACGAAGTATTTAAAAAAGGGAAATGTAACAAGTGTCCTAACGTAATGATTAAGAAAATGTTTTTAGTATAAAGTAATTGTTGTTGTAACTCATATTTGAGAATGGTTGATTACCATTTAACACCATCATAAGTACTCATTATGTACAATAAAGTATACAATCATAGGTTATGATCTTCTAGCTTATAAATAGTGGTGTTATGTACTTGTATCAAATACACCTCTAGCATCTCTTGTATCTTGTATCACTTATATCATGTCTAATGAGAATGTTTGTGATGATCTTGTTTGGTTGAGCTAATTTGTCTTACAATACGTTATCAGCACTTTGCTCCAAGTTGTTCCAGGCTCATCGTTTGAGAAGTAAGAAACTGAGAAGTTCAAGATCAGTTTTCCCATACAATCTAACGTAAGTCTTTCTTGAATCATTATGCTAAAAAAATTTTAGTTTATACAACCATCAACAGTGAATTACAAATCAAAAGAAATTTTTTGACCAAACGAAGAAAATGAAATTATAAACCTTTCTGTTTATATATCTCTAGTACATGATCCATATAAAATAAAATTAGAATTTAGTATTTTCTATCCTTAAACAATTTTGTGCTCTTGTTTTATCTTCGTTGATCGAAAACATAATCGTTTTTGTTGTTATTTTAATGAAATGAATGACTACAAATGAATGTTACATAAAAATATATATATATATATATATATATATGGATTTAAATTTTTTTTATTAGTTTATGCTTAAACTCTTATTCGTTAATAAATTTGTTAGATGCACAATTATATTTGTATGATGTACAAGTATTGATGAGTTTTCTAATAGACAATAATAATATTAATTGCATTCAATTAATAATTTTCTCAATTTTCTTTTAGTGTCATTAATTGACAATAATAATAATTCATGACCAGTAAAATAAAAACTCAAATGGTTTTTTTAGTTTGATATGAAAATTTTTTTTGGAAACCGATCTTGAGAAATGATGAAATTTGTAAATGAATTTTTCGTTATGTTTCATCTCATTAAATTGCACAATTTAAAGAACTTTAATGTTTTTAATGTTTTTTTTTTACAACATGATAACATTTATTACTTATGGAACTATATCAATTTTTGGTCTTATGATCATGACAAATTTTTAAAGAAAATTGATTATTTGATGGTTTCTAAAAAAATGAGAAGAAAAAAAGTGGCATCATGTATTATATGTTGGTATATTGAGTTGATGCACTCACGTGATACACGATGTGTATAATTCCAATTTAGCATTTGAGATAGCTAAAAATGAGCATTGTATTAAAATTAATACTACTTCAAATGAAAAAATTATGGATCTTCCCTAAATAGGCTCACCTATTCTTATTACAATGTCTAGTAAAGATTGGCGGTTTTTCTGACTCCTAATAAGGGTGGTTCCGATACGCACAAGCGCTGTCTACCCTTACCATCTTTCCTGGTTGTATTTGAATAGAGCTACCGAAAAGGGTTGATTAAATAATTTTTTTTCCTGAATGTGGTTCTATACATATGATGAATCGTATCTATCAATCGACCTGTCGCTCGATAAATAAGAACCCATTCGCACTTGTGTTTTTCGAACCTGCTGATTCGACACACAATTTATGCTCATTCAAACCATAGACATATAAACTTATCATTTTATATGATAACTAAATCCAATATTTCTCCTCCCGATGTAGGAAAATATCGAAACAAACATAAATTCTTTAAGACCACCGATTTTGTGGCTCAAATGAAATAATGGAGCTATTGTTCAGCTCATGAGTTATGTTTCATTTGGATTATGCTTTCCAATTTGGATAATGGTTATCTTTTGGATTATGGTTTGTTCACATTGATTATGTTTCTCGAGATAATTTAAAGTTATTTTCTTCCTTATGAAATTAAACAATACGTGTGACCAACTTTAAATTATTTTTACTTTGAGGCATGTATATTGGGTATGTTGATAGTCTGGTTGATTGTGGTATTCAGATACACTTTCATAAAACATAAGGACTACTTTATCAACATTACGCCTAAAAGTAACTTTATTGACAATCATTTCGGGCCCGTCGACCCTTGGCTTTTGTATAGCCCAATATATGTTGTCAAATGGTATAATTATAACCATAAATGAAGCCTTATATTATCCAAGTTCCAGTCGTAACTTGTTGAGTTTTAAGGATATTCGAGAAAACATGTTTTCATCTCGAAACTGCTCGAGAAAATGGTATTCAATACCTTTACATTACCTCCGATAAATACGACCAAAAGCGTATATTGGAGAAGTTGAGATGTTTGTCAAACGGTTTGTACTTCACTACGATCTAAACCATTAAAAGCAATCTAATCATTCGTCGAGCCCCTGTTGATGACAGAACTTATTTGTTATGGCATGACCGGCTGGGACACCCGGGTCAAAATACGATGCTTCGAACTATGAATGCATCCCATGGGCATCATCTTGAAGGAATTAATTTCATGATTAATTCGAAAAGCCTATGCCAAACATGCTCGATTGTAAAGACACATCTCAAACCACTTTATGTATATTCTACAAAAGTGATATCTCGTTTTTCTTGAGAGAATTCATGGGGATATTTGTGGACCTATCCAACCAACATGCGGACCATTTAAAAATTTCATGATATTGGTTGATGAATCAACAAGATAGTCACACGTAACTTTGTTGTCCACAAAGAATGCAACATTTCCTAAACTCCTAGCCCATATCATTAAGTTGAGGGCTAATCATCCGAATTATCCAATAAAGTTAATTAGACTTGATAATGTCGGTGAGTTTACATAAAAAAAATGTTCGATGATTATTGCATAACAATGGGCCTTGATCTTGAACACCCTGTTGTGTATGTTCACTCTCAAAATTAGTCTTGCGGAAGCGTTTATTAAACGGATACAAATAATTGCAAGAACTTTGGTTATGCGCACAAAAATGCCCCATTTTTATATATGGTTATGCGATATTGCACACTGATGCATTGGTTCGTCTGAGGCCCATGGGCACCCAATAACTTCATGCGTACCAGCTGGTAACTGGATATGAGCCCGACGTCTCATATTTACGCGTATTTGGGTGTTTGGTCAATGTTCCAATTGAACTTCTAAAGCGTTCGAAATTTGGACCTCAGAAATGACGGGGAATATATGTTGATTATTAATCCCCATCCATTATACTCTATTTGGAGCCCTTGACAGGCGATCTCTTTAACGCTATACATGCGAATTGTGATATTGATGAGACAATCTTCCCGTCGTTAGGGGGAGATATGCACGTTAACGTTGATAAGGAACGACGTGAAAGAACGTGGCATGTACCGAACTTGTCTCATATGGATCCCCCGATTGCACATAGTGATAAGGATGTGCAAAGAATTCTAAGTCTACAAAATGTTGCTAATTAGCTACCAGACACATTTAATGACTTAACAAATGTCACGAGATCAAATATACCTGCTGCAAATGTTCCTGCAAGGAAAGACGTCCCTGTGAGACGCCATGTTCCGTTTGAACATGTTGCATCGGTCGAACCCACAGTGCAAAGAACGCTACCATTGGTTGTCCAGTCCGCCGCTCTTCCCAATAAGAGGAAGACCGGTTCGGTTCCAAGGATGTTCTGCCTCAAAGGAGGAGAAATTCGGTTGTATACGTTTTGCCACACCAGATCATTAAGGATCACGGGAGTGTATTAGAGAAGCGTGTTCCTGATAAAACATCAATTTCTCATCATCCCGATAATCTCAAAATATAGGTCGAGTATGCTAGCTTAGACGATATTTTGATGCAAAACGAGACTGTCATCGATGATTTGCTCATATACGCAGTGGCCACTGACATTATGAACAATGATGACACGGAACCAAGTACTATTGTTGAGTACAATGGACTGGTCTGTATGGAAATACACAATCCAGGAAACTTTGGATTCCTTACCGAGAAGAAGAGTGTTTGGACATGTTGCTCCAACACCACCTAATGTTAAACCAATTGGTTATAAACGGTATTCGTAAGGAAGTGTAATGAGAATAATGAGATTGTAAGATACAAAGCTCGCCTCGTGGCGCTAGGCTTCTCACAAACGCCCTGGTATTGATTATGAGGAGATGTATTCTCCCGTAATGGACGTTATAACGTTCCACTACTTAATCAGTTTAGTAGTTTCCGAAAAACTGAATATGCAGCTTATGGATGTGGTCACAACCTATCTCTATGGGGATCTTGACAAAGAGATATATATGAAAGTCCCTGATGGACTCAAGTTGCCTGAATCAAGTAGTTCCAAACCACGGAACATGTTCTCGATACGACTGAGACGATCACTTTTTGGATTAAAATCCAGACGGATGTGGTATAACCGTCTAAGTGAGTACTTGATCAGACTGGGATATTTGAATATTGAGATATGCCCATGCGTGTTTATAAAGATATCGACTTTAGGATATGTTATTATCGCAGTCTATGTAGATCATTTGAATCTCATAGGATCGTCAAACGAGTTGTTTGAAACTGCTGAAATCCTGAAGAAGGACTTCGATATGAAAGATCTTGGGAAAACACGGCATTGCCTCGGCCTGCAGATCGAGGACCGTAAAGATGAAGTTTTTTCCTTTATCAAGAGAATCACCCTAAAGGTGTTAAGACGCTTTAGTTGACATGACACAAAACCTCCATCTATTCCCATGGTCATTCATTCTCTAGACATTAAAAGGGACCGATTCCATCCAAATGAGGATGATGAAAAGATATTGAGCCATGAGTGTTCATATCTCAGAGCCATAAGCGCAATATGGTACTTCACCCAATGTACTAGATTGGACATCTTATTTATTGTGACATGCATGACTAGGCACAGCAATGCGCCAACACACCACCACTGAAATGGTATTAAAGACATCTTCTGTTATTTTAAAGGTAGTAAGGATGTGGGCTTATTCTATCCCTACGCGTAATCGAGTGGATCAAATGTGATTGATACTCGAGATAACGCGACCCTTATCGGATATGCCGATGCAGTTTACTTATCAGACCTGCATAAGGGACGTTCCCAATCTGGTTATGTCTTTACCATAGGGAATGCGGCGATATCCTAGAGGTCTTGTAAATTGTAAATAGACTCTAGTTGATACTTCGACAAACCACTCCGAACTACTCGCGCTCGTGAGGCGACTAGAGAGTGTGTATGGCTTTGAGATGTAATTGGCCATATTCGAAGTAAATGTGGTTTGACTTATGATCCCAACTAACCAGTTGTCATATATGAAGATAGCAGTGTTGTTATAGATCAAGAGAAGCAAGGTTACATCAAAGGGGATAACACTACCACATCTCGCCGAAATTGTTCTTTACACATGAACAACAAGCATTTCAAAGGATTGAAGTGAAACATATTGGATTAGATAAGAATCATGCAGACTTGTTCACCAAGTCACTGCCAACGTATTCTTTCCAAAACATGTCAAAGCTATTTGACTTAGAAAAGTCTCTGAGCTACCTAAATGACATATATCATGCACCCAGTTGTGTGCGAATAATGATTGCATCCTGATGTATGCCTTGCACCCTGTTGAGTGCATATAATGATTGCATCCTGACGTATGCCTTGCACCCTGTTGAGTGCATATAATGCTTGCATCCTGACGTATGCCTTGCACCCTGTTGTGTGCATATAATGATTGCATCCTGCCGTATGCTTTGCATCCTGTTGAGTGAGAATAATAATTGCATCCTGACGTATGCTTTGCACCCTATTGATTGCATATGAGGGGGAGCATCCTGGCGAATGCTTGTGTACTCTTTTTCCTTTAGTTCAAGGGTTTTGTCCCATTGGGTTTACCTTGACAAAGTTTTTTAATGAGACACTAACGATACCCCATTCTCACTAAGAATTGTTGAATTCAGGGGGAGTATCCAGTTGAATACTTACTAATCATTGTGTACTCTTTTGTCCTTCGTTAGAGTTTTTGTCCCATTGGGTTTTCTCTAAACAAGGTTTTAATGAGGCACACCATATATGGTTCCTTATATGACTCAAGACATCTAGATCGTACTCTTTTATCCTTCGGCTGGAGTTCTTGTCCCAAAGGGTTTTCTCCGACAAGGTTTTTAACGAGGTGAATGCTTTATGGATTGTCTAAAGATACAATACTTATTAACCATTCTGCACTCTTTTGTCCTTCGTTAGAGTTTTTGTCCCACTGGGTTTTCTCTAAACAAGGTTTTAATGAGGCACACTGTATATGGTTCATTACCTCTCTCAAGATATCTAGATTGTACTCTTTTGTCATTCGACTGGAGTTTTTGTCCTAAAGGGTTTTCTCCGAGAAGGTTTTTAATGAGATGAATGTCTGAAGATACAAGACGAAGAAGTATAACGATGATTTGGTGTAAATCTAAACAACCAAGGGGGAGTGTTGTAACTCATATTTGAGAATGGTTGATTACCATTTAACACCATCATAAGTACTCATTATGTACAATAAAGTGTACAACCATAGGTTATGATCTTCTAGCTTATAAATAGTGGTGTTATGTACTTGTATCAAATACACCTCTAGCGTCTCTTGTATCTTGTGTCACTTATATCATGTCTAATGAGAATGTTTGTGATGATCTTGTTTGGTTGAGCT
Source organism: Calendula officinalis (assembly GCA_963853835.1). NCBI lineage: Eukaryota > Viridiplantae > Streptophyta > Magnoliopsida > Asterales > Asteraceae > Calendula > Calendula officinalis. Next base: position 20,824,260 of record OY970832.1, read on the forward strand.
AATTTGTCTTACAACAATTGTAAATTAACCAATAAAAACCAACCCATGAATTTTAATAACCACTTTTGATTAGTTATGCTCCATAATTTGTACATTAATGTAACGACCGGAAATTTCGAATGATTAATTAAACGGGAATAATATTGATATATGTGTTATTTCGGGGAATAAATGATTCATGTGTCTATTTATGTGACGAGCATCGATTTGTGTAGCAGTTAGATATGGGTATTGAAGGAATTTAAAGGTTGTGTCAATCGTTGAAATCGAATGCGGGTCAAACCGAGCATGTGAACAAGAAGGAAAAACCAAGTGCAGCTGAAGCAGGAAGATCGCGACGCGAACCGTGCTCGGATGAAAAAGCGACCCGAAAGCGACATGCTGGAACGCGATTTTGAGATAGCGACTGAGTTAGCGACGCAATCTGTCGACGCAAAAAGTCGCGGGATGGAAGTTCGCGGCGCGAACTTGGAGTTCGCGGCGCGAACTTGGATTTCGCGGCGCGAACTGTGTCTGGGCAGTTTAAAAGTCGGATTTTTAGGGTTTTGCTCATTTCTCTCCACCACAAAGTGTGCAGCCGATTTCTAGAGAGAGAATGGGCGATTTTGGTGTCTTGGAGCTTAGATCTTCACTATCTTGAAGGATCTAAAGATCAAAGGTAAGGATTCTTGATCATCTTGGTTATCTAGCTAGTAGGTTAGCATTATTTGGGGAAAAATGGTGTTTTGGATTTTATACCATGAATCTTTGGGGAAGATGACCATGGTGAGTGTAAAACACTCATAGTTAGCTTAAGAACAATGTGTTCTTGCTAGATCTGTGGTTTCTTGGTGTAAATCTTGAACTAGAGTTGGAGATTTTCCACCAAGATGGGATGAACTTGGTGGTTGGGGATGTTAATATGGGTTATTGATGTTTGGCTATGGATAATAACTGGATAATATGTATAAATGGTGATTAGGTCTTAAAGACCTAGAGATTGGAGATATGTCACAAGTGGAAAGGCAAGGATTCGTGTTGGTAAACACGATTTGGAGTTAGCTTGGCTAAGGTGAGTACATGAGACTTTTACTGAGTACATGGCAAATGATTTTGAAAACCATGGTGATTTATGAGCCTTTATTAATGAATACTTTTAATAAAGATATGATTGAAAGGATAAGAAATTGTGAATAATAGACTATTTGGATACGTCTAAAATAGTTGATAACCTTAAATAGATTATGATAATGAAAATTGATTAGTGAGTCCTTATTAGTAAGATATATTGGTAAGGATAATGTTTAAGAAAATGTGATAATTAGTTGATTAATAATATGTATTAATAGAGCTAATATCAATGATTTTTAAGTATCAAGTATTGATTAGTATAATATACTAATAAGAGTAGTGACTGGATTGCTAGGGGAAGTATATAAATAAAGTGACTAGAAATAGATTTGTGTTCTAGTCAAAGAGAATTGAAAGTAATATGTTTTTGATAAATGATAAATATGTTTTATTTAATAAAGGACTTGGTTAAGTTAATATTGAAATTGAATAAGAAATGAGTATAATATGATAATTAGAATAGATGAATTCTAATTTATGTTTGAGTATGTATTATTGGGGCATAGGCCCGTATTTGATGATTTGAATATGTGTTGAGAAAAGGATCCGGATTATAGTTAACCCACACGAGTTGGGGGAGTTAGTGATACCTACTTGGGGAGGTACCACCCTGCGCAAGAGTAGCCTGTCGAGAAATAGTTAACCTAGAAACGGGGGAGTTTCAGTCAACCCGGAAACGGGGGAGTTTTAGTTATCCCGGAAACGGGGGAGTTTACCTAGATAACCCACATCCGGGGAGTTTGCTTCGGAGAGGTCCGTAGCGTATGTGATAAAGATTGTGTAAGCTCAGGTTAGCTTGCAAGTATGTGATTTTGAGGTAAGTAAGTTTATGGCTAGCTTGCTAGTATATATATATATATATATATATATATATATATATATATATATATATATATATATATATATATATATATATATATATATATGAAAATGATAAGATAATGAGTTACAAATTAACCGAAAGAGTAAAGATGAACATTTATGTTATTATGAATATTGCTTTTAAATATTATTGAGAATGGGTCGAAAAACCCATGTATCTCACGAGACTATTTTGTCTCATGTACTACTTTATTTTATTGCTATGTACTCAGGTTCAGGATCGAATGATTGGAAGGTACCGTTAGAAGTGGCCTAGTGTTGACCAGCTCGGGAGCTCGTAGGTAGTTTCCGTTATCCTATGGTTATGATATTGTTTTGTAACACCGGTTTTAAACTCTGATAAACTTTTAAATGGTTTTTGTTAAACCGTGTTTTTGGGATATTGGTCTTTGTAATATTTTTATTTAAAACATGATTTAAAAGGTGTTTTAAAAATTGAGGTGTTACAACTTGGTATCAGAGCTATAGTTTAAGTGAATTAGGTAGGTTTGACCTTCCTAGTCTTAAGCTATGCTAAGTAGGACCACATGTTTCCATAGGATGTCCATGATTAGTAGGTTGAGACCGTAAGTGCGAGTATCATAGGGTCGATCGCTAAGAGAAATGTCATGATCTGATATAAATGTGTTTTATTTGACTGTTGAGTCATCGTTTGAATTGTGATTGTAAGACTATTGGTATAACAAAAGGGTTTGAACTCGAGGAGAGGACAAGCTCCTCTAAGACAAGAAAAGAAATCATAATTGAGTTCGTCATGTTGGGTGATGATGGGAGTGATTCCAAATCGGAAGAAAGGGGACGATGTTCGTTCAAGACATTGATGGCGTGTAACCTGGATGTGTATTTGGGAAATACCGAACCGGAGGTCGTGATTCGGTGGATTCGTGAAACTGAGCAACTGCTAAAGAGTAGCAAGTGTTAGTAGGGAGATGTGGTGACTTCTACGGCTCGTCTTCTGATGGGTGATGCGTTGTCACGGTGGAATGCGATGTTCGAAGCATTGAAAAAGAGAGTATGATACAAGATGTCGGGGAAGGAGTTCACGAGTAGACCAACAGGGAAGTTTTGTTTCGAAGGAGTACTTGAAAGAGTTGCTAATAGAGCCTCTTGTTAGGAATGTGGAGGAAATGAATTATCAAAGGATCCAAGAATCATCAGCAAGTGGAGAAAAAGAGGAAGCTCGATGGTGGTTGGAGTCAACAAAGAAAGAAAGTTCATTTACCGTTCGTCGATTCATGTTGAGGTGGAAAGTGCAAAAGAGTGGTAAGTGTTCCTCAATTATATAGTTTAGTGTTATGTGGTTTGGGGTTTATTCGTTCAGTGGTCATTCGATTTGGTGCTTAAGTGAAATGGCCTATAGAAATTTAGAAGAATCGTTGATATGGATCTGTATTTGGGGGATAATCTCCCCGGTTCGTTATGTAAATATATAGGAATGTTATATTTGAATGAGTCGTTGTGCAGCGACACGAGTAGTAAGGATAGAAAGTATTATGCTATCATGGAATATCAAAAGGTGAATTACGGGAGTAGTGAAGGATTTCAAGAAAAGAATGATGAAAAATATAGTGAAGTTTCAAAACCGTAAATAGAAAATATGTGGAAAAGAATAAGTATTGGGAATGACAAACTTAGATATTGGATATGGTTGAGTAAAAGTTGGAAATCAGTCATAGCAAAAGTTTGTGTCATGGATGATGGATTCGATGCTAAGTGTAAAAGGCTAATTAATTATTGGAAAAAGGACATAGAAAAAGTGTGATAGCTTATGCTTGGATTATGGATCAGAGTCAATTGGTTGACTTGAGTTGACCGGGTGATTCGGTAAAAATGTGGATAATTGAATGTGATGGTGGTTACCTAAGTGGTGAAAGAAAGATTGGAAATTTTGATAATGGGAAAATGGATCGACTAAAGACGATTGATAAATGAGTAGATTGGTGGGAAGCATTAGCAATGATTATGTGAATACCGGGTGGTATAAAGTGATAAGTGGGAGTAATGGTTTATAAAAAGAATATGATTTGAGGAAGGTAATAATATGTGATATTTGGGGAACTGTAAAATTGAATAGAGAATGTGATTAGTTATGAAAGAAAATGATGGCGTGATGCTATGTGTATGATGCATACATGAATTGTATGCAAGATAGAATGGTATTGTATGCATCTTGTTTGATCGGAGGCTTTCTGGTTAACGAGATTTGATGAGTCACTATTGATTGGAGACTATCCGATCATTGTAACAGTTTGGAATCGTGATGGATTGGAGGCTTTCTGATCATCTCGATGAGATAGTTAGAGTATGATTTGTTATATCAGGGATATGATGTTTGTACCTGACGTATGTAGAACCGTATGTCTAGTTACTATTATGATTTTTATGGAAAGTGAGAACTTGGGTTGAAAATGTAACGACCCGAATTTTGTGTTAAATAAATTATTTTAAAAAATATTATAAACAAGGATAAATCATCTAAAGAACGTGGTAATTGGTTTCGTGTCATTTGGACATCGTATGGGAAAGTTACGGACAAAACGGGGTCGATAAAGGCATCAAAAAGTGCAGCCTATGATACCAGGTATAGATAGCGGCGCAATCTGGAAATAGCGGCGCTATCTGGTGCGGATTAGTAACAGCGAACCGAAATAGCGTGGGGGGAAACGCGAAAATGAGATCGCGTTAACGCGGGTTGTAGATAGCGACGCGAATTTGGGAATAGCGGCGCGATTTATGTCTGTGCAGCATAAAGACGGGATTTCTAGGGTTTTCTCTCATTTTTCACTTCTCCTCTTGATGCAGCCGACTTGGAGAAGGATGGGAGGCGATTTGGATGTTCTTGTGCATAGAACATCATCATTCTAAGAGATCTTTACCCTACATCAAAGATCTAAGGTATTTTCTTGTCTCTTAGTTAGTCATGAGTCAAGATTTGGGGAAAATAGTAAAGTTGAAAGTGTTATGTTGAAATCGTGTTAAAGATGGGTAATGGGGGTGTAGAACACCCATATGAAGTATGTAGACCATGGATCTATGGTTGGTTTGTAACTTGAAAATGGTTAATAAAACTAGGGTTTATGGATCTCCACCAAATTGATCAATTTGATGGTTGGGGTTAATTGTGATGATACTAGATGATGTCTAGTTATGGATGATAATTAGAAATATGATGATTGTGTTGATAGGTTTCAAAGACCTATATGTTGGAGTTATTCAATAGGTGGGAAGCAAGGATTCGTGTTGATAAACACGATATGGATTTAGCTATCGCTAAGGTGAGTACATGAGACTTTTAAACTGAGTACATAGCAAAGAGTTTGAAAATACTTATGATATTTTATGGGTCTTTATTAATAAATATTTTGATAAAGATAATGAATGAAAATATAAGAAAGTAGGTATAATGTGATACTACAATATGTCTAGTAAGGTTGATGAATTTGGAAGTGAATATGATGAAATAAGTAATTATGAAACCTTTATTAACGAACCATAATAATAAGGTTACCGAATAAAAGACTGTATATTGAGTCTTTATTAATAAATAGGTATTAGTAAAGCAATTGGAAAGGATTCCTATAGTAATGAGTACCTATTGGTAAGATTTACTAATAAAAGTAAAGAACGAATATACATGGAAACGGATACGATGTGACTAGTAATAATTATGTATTATAATCGACAGAGATATAAAAGTATTATGTTATCGATAAATGAGAAATGTAACATATGAAATAAGTAAGTATGGACCTTCTACAGTCCTAGATGTAGTAGTAGATGTGAATTGCTAATGATCGGGTCCATGTGACCATACAGGTACGTTCATACTATGTTGAACTAGTTATATATGGTTATTATTGGATAACTAACTTGTTTGATGATTTATGTGATAGCCGAAGGCTTTGATTGAAATAACTGTTGAGTTATGGTAAGAATGAGGTGATGTGATGATGCGGGGGACCCCCGGTCATGAGGTGTGGAATGAGGGGCAGTTGGGTGGATTCCCATCGACTCATCCACGTTAGTAGTCTTGCTAACTGGACGTATTCCGGCGAGTAAGGCAAGTATCGGTAGATTGGGCGAATCCCTCTTGCCGGTATCTTGAAGCTTATTAATGGCGATGGATTTCGGTTAATAAGCTAATGTGAAACTTATTAATGGCGATGGATTTCGGTTAATAAGTCAATGTGAAAATTACTAATGGCGATGGATTTCGGTTAGTAAGTTAATGTGATTCTAGTACATATATGTTTATGTATTAGGTATGTTTCTGCTTCTAGCTAGTTCGGGGGCAACCCGATAGTTAGATATGATTGCTAGGAGAGCAAGAATTGATATGGTCACTATAAGGTGACTAGACGGTATTGATGTTGTATATATATGCGCTTATATATTTATGAAATGATTATTATTATTGGGGTCTAAAACCCATGTATCTCACGAGACTATTTTGTCTCACGTACTACGTTTGTTTTGTGGCTGTGTACTCAGGTACAGGTTTGAAGTGATAGAAGGTTGCACTAGAAGTGGCCTAGAGATGTTTAGCTCAAGAGCTCGTAGGTAGATCCATTGCCTATGGTTTTGATATACTTGGTGACACCGTATTTTTGTATACTCTGATAAAAGTTTTAAAGTTTTTGTTAAACCATAATTCGGGCAACATGGAAGATACTGAAAAATCGTATTTTAAATGTTTTAAACGATGTTATAAAAATACGAGTGTTACAACTTGGTATCAGAGCTATAGTTTAAGTGAATTAGGTTGGATGCCCATCCTAGTCTTAGACTGTAGCAATAGGAATGTAAGATTCCTTGAGATCGATAGGTTGACCTTGAGACTTTATGTTAAGTTTAGGGTTGGACCTAGGGGACCTATAAAAGTTGTTATGAATTGTGCAATGTGAAGTCTTTTGTGACCGTAGGACATTTGTATGATAGGGCCGAACCCTATGAGAGATGTCATGTTTTGATCTAATAGTATTGTTTTCGACTGTTGAGTCTGCCGTGTGAATCTTGTTTGATGGATATGTTGGTATGGCGAAAGAAAGAATGTGAAAAGTGGACGAGCTCCACTAAATTTGGAAGAGTTATGAATGAGGATATGAACCAGATTTTGGATAATCGAATGAATGAGGGTAGGTGGAATGATTCCAATACCCGTATGAAGGAAGAGTCATCTAATGGCGAAGTCAATGGTGAGAAGTATCTACATAAAAAGGTGACAAGACTTAGTCGGAAGAAATGGAAGGATGTTGTATAGGGCCTTCATAGCGTGTAAAATTGTTGGGTAATTCGGAGGTTCTGAGCTGGAGGTCACGATTGGGTGGATTCAGTGGATTGAGCAAGTGCTAGAGAGTAGCAGGCGAAGGACGAAAGATATGGTGATTTTAGCATCACAATTATTGAAGGATGAGGCGATGACATGGTGGAATGTGTTGTATGAAACTTTGGGAAAGAGGGCACGGTACAAGATGTTGTGAAAGGAACTCACGAGTGAGTTGAAAGGGGAAGTTTGCCCGGAAGGAAATCTAGAGGGGGGATTCATGATGCAACCTCGGAGAATTTTTGGTAAATTGACTTAAGTGATTATGGCTTAATTGTTTGGTTGTTGCACGAATTGGTGCATATAGAAATTGGAGATGAGTCGTACGATGCGGAGATTTATTTTGGGAATAGTCTTCCCGGTTAGTTATGTGTATGGAAATATGCAATGGAAATGATTATAGACAAGTGTGTTGCATGTAGTAGGGATATAAGGGTTGATGCTATTATGTAGTATCAAAGGACGAACCACGAGGATGGTGAATGTGTTTCAACAAAAGGATAGTAGCACAAAGAAGTGTTAAGTTTTGGTAAGAAATGTTAGCGTGGATTAGAATTTTAGAAATAGAAACTTTGGAAATGGAATTTGGATGTCCGGCGGGAATCCAGATAAATAATGTAATATGATTATGCGTGAATGGTAAAGAAAAGAATTACTAAGGTTTAGTGATGTCTTGGAACTCATAAATGGAAAACACGTGGAAAAGAATAAGTTTCAGGAATGACAAATTTTGATTGTTGAAAATGGTTGAATAAAAGTTGGCATATAGCCATAACAAGTTTTGGGACGGGGTTCATGGATTCGATATTAAGGGTAAGAAGGTAATAACTGATAAAATGTCATAGTAATGGTATGACGGTATATGACGTAGAGTAGTGTGAGACTACGGTTGGGAAAGGAATAATTCTAAGTCTCAAGATGTATAAAAGTGGAACATCGAGTGTTGAGCTATTGGGTGCTAAGTCATGGGTCACGAGTGTAAACCGGAGTCGATTGGTTGACTCAAAGATAACCGGGTTGGCCGGTGAAATATGGTTAATGGAATAGATTGGTGATTACCTGGTGGTGACAAAAAGTTTTGGAAATTTGATAATTAGGAAATGAATCGGTTAAGGGTGGTCAATGTGTAATTGAAACGGTAAATAATAATCGGAGATTTCATTAGTTTACCCGCGGGGTACAATGCATGTGCATTATGAGATGACCTTTGAAGGCATATGAAAATGGAAAGGTAATGATATATGAAATGTGTTAAGTAGTATGTACAATGGGAAATATGTTAAATATGAAAGAAAATGATAATATGATATTATGGTAAAGGTGCTAAATTGCATGATGAATAAATAGACGGTTGAATGTGTAACCTAGTAGTGAAATTATGTGATGAGAAAAGAGGTATACTAGTATGGTATCCAAAATCGATAGAATGAGGAAAAGATGATGTAGTAGTTCGGGGGATCCCCAGCTCCTATGATGTTTGGGGGTGGAATCGGTTGGGCGAATCCCAATGGTTCCATCTTGTGATTGGAGATGTTCCAATCACTGTGATAGTTTGGGTCTTGATGGATTGGAGGCTTTCCAATCATCTTGATATGATAGTCAAAGTATGAATTGTTGTGTCTGTATAATAATGTGTATATATATGTGTATATGTTTATGTATATATATGATGAATGTAGAACCATGTGGTTAATGAGTGTTACTATTATGTTATGGTAAATGAGAATTTGGTTTGAAATGCGGATTGCATTTAGGTTGTGTATGTGTAGGAGATGCCTACGATTTATAGAATAGGAGGAAAGAGAAACTCTTAGTGAGCAAATTATTATTTGGTAATCAAGATGTGGTAAACATGTATGAAATTAAGAATGTGTTGCGGTACAGGATCTAATACCGGTAATGGAGAATAAAAGTTACGAAATTGATCGAGGTGATTCAAAGATGGTTGAAAGAATACTAAGCGATGGTATGAGTGATCAAATGATGGTCAAGAATCAGTAAAGGTCGGTGTGGCCTTACGTAGAGGTAAAACTCTCGGGTTATTTGGGGACAAATTGAAAGTTTAGAAAACGGGTACGATTGTTAATGAAACAATAATGAGTAGAACCGGAAGCAATAAGTCGAGAATGGTATCCCGTGATTAAAGGATTTGTTAGTTTGAGAGAATATTGTGGACTTTATGCAAAAGTCAAGATTGGTCAATTTGTGATTGGTTGACTTGGTCAAAGATGGGCTTTGACTCTCGTTTTGAATGACAAGTGAATGTTGAGATCATAATGTGTCGATTGTATGTGCGTGAAAAGGTTAATGGAATAATTAAAAGAGTTATAGTCGGATTGTGCGACTTTGACCCGTTGGGTGTTTAGAGTTCAATTTGGGAATCGAGTATATAATTATTGACGGGTCATAAATTATAGGTCGATGGTAAAGGAAAGGATAATTAATGAAACCTTTAACAAGTGAAGCATGTGTTAAAGAATAGTTGACCTTGTGCCTAAGTCAAAGATTAGACAATGTTAGATTATATCGACTTGGTCGAAGCAAGATTTTGATATCCGTGTGGATCGATTAGATGATTGTAATGATTGGGTCATATAGTTTCTATGTGTATAGCGGGTTGATTTAAAGGATTTAGAGTGTTATGGTCAAATTGTGCAATTTTGACCCGTTTATGTATTATGAGCTTAAGATTCGGTTTTGACCGTTCGGGCCTAACGGGATTAAGTGAATGTTTAAATGCATGTTGTTGGTCTAATTGTATTGGGAAAGTTTGATGGTAATGACCATAATAGAATGGTAGCAGAAAGCTCGGTCGAATGTGGATTGGAAATTTTCGAATTGATTCCGAGTACGGAATCCTTTTAAGGAGTGGATAGTTGTAACGACCCGAATTTTGTATTAAATAAATTATTTAAAAATATTATAAACAAGGATAAATCATCTAAAGAATGTGGGAATTGGTTTCGTGTCATTTGGACATCGTATGGGAAAGTTACGGACAAAACGGGGTCGATAAAGGCATCAAAAAGTGCAGCCTATGATACCAGGTATAGATAGCGGCGCTATCTGGTGCGGTTTAGTAACAGCGAACCGAAATAGCGTGGGGGGAAACGCGAAAATGAGATCGCGTTGAGGTTCGCGGCGCGAAGTGCCGACGCGAAATAACGCGGGGTTGTAGATAGCGACGCGAATTTGGGAATAGCGGCGCGATTTATGTTTGTGCAGCATAAAGACGGGATTTCTAGGGTTTTCTCTCATTTTTCACTTCTCCTCTTGATGCAGCCGACTTGGAGAAGGATGGGAGGCGATTTGGATGTTCTTGTGCATAGAACATCATCATTATAAGAGATCTTTACCTTACATCAAAGATCTAAGGTATTTTCTTGTCTCTTAGTTAGTCATGAGTTAAGATTTGGGGAAAATAGTAAAGTTGAAAGTGTTATGTTGAAATCGTGTTAAAGATGGGTAATGGGGGTGTAGAACACCCATATGAAGTATGTAAACCATGGATTTATGGTTGGTTTGTAACTTGAAAATGGTTAATAAAACTAGGGTTTATGGATCTCCACCAAATTGATCAATTTGATGGTTGGGGTTGATTATGATGATATTAGATGATGTCTAGTTATGGATGATAACTAGAAATATAATGATTGTGTTGATAGGTTTCAAAGACCTATATGTTGGAGTTATTCAAAAGGCGGGAAGCAAGGATTCATGTTGATAAACACGATATGGATTTAGCTATCGCTAAGGTGAGTACATGAGACTTTTAAACTGAGTACATAGCAAAGAGTTTGAAAATACTTATGATATTTTATGGGTCTTTATTAATAAATATTTTGTATATATATGCGCTTATATATTTATGAAATGATTATTATTATTGGGGTCTAAAACCCATGTATCTCACGAGACTATTTTGTCTCACGTACTACGTTTGTTTTGTGGCTGTGTACTCAGGTACATGTTTGAAGTGATAGAAGGTTGCACTAGAAGTGGCCTAGAGATGTTTAGCTCGGGAGCTCGTAGGTAGATCCCTTGCCTATGGTTTTGATATACTTGGTGACACCGTATTTTTGTATACTCTGATAAAAGTTTTAAAGTTTTTGTTAAACCATAATTCGGGCAACATGGAAGATACTGAAAAATCATATTTTAAATGTTTTAAACGATGTTATAAAAATACGGGTGTTACAGAAAACGCGAGTAGTGTTTAAGTATAAGTATGTGTAGGAGATGCCTACAAGTCCATGGCTTATGAAAAAGGAATGCTTTTAGGAAGCAAAGCTTGTTAGTAACCAATGAGTGGTGAAGGGGTATAATGGGTGATTAGGCCACAATTGGATATGATTGAGGCTCTAAAGCCGGTAATCGGGAATTACAAGTATGGTATAAGGATGTTTGGAGGAAATTATAAATAGTATAAGCATTCGAATGAAAGTTAAAAAGTAATATAGATCGGTAATGCTCTAGATGGAAATTGTGTATCGATTGAGAAATAAGAAATCGAGGAAAAGAGAAACAATTGAGAAAGGGGGTATAGAAATTGGAATCGGGAATAAAAAGTTTTGGAGGTGATGTCTCACTAGTAAGGAGTTCGTTATTGTAACAAGTTATGGTTGACCTTATGCATAAGTCAAGATTGGTCAAGATTTGTGGATTGTTGACTTTGGTCAAAATTGGGTTTTGACTTTCGCTTAGTATGGTCAGGCAATGATAAGATCATAATGTAACATCTATATGTGTATGATAATGGTTAATTAATTAATGGAAATAATTATAGTCGGAGGGTACGACTTTGACCGTTGGGTGTTTCGAGTTGAGTTTGGGAATCGAGTATGATTGTTGATGAGCCATGAATGAAGGGTCGATTGTAAAGGAAAGGACGATTAATGGAACCTTTAGTAAGTGAGGAAGTTGTCAAGGTATGGTTGACTTTGTGCTGGAGTCAAAGATTTGACAATGTTGACAAATTGGTCAAAGCTAGACGTCGACTAAAGTTTTGATTAATGGGCTAATAGTAATGACTGGGCCATATCGATCCTAAGTGGATAAAAGGGATTGGTTAAATGGTTGAAGGTGTTAGGGTCAAATTGTGAGATTTTGACCCGTTCGGGTATTAGAAACTAAAGTTTGGTTTTTGACCCGTTTGGGTATAACAAAGTCAAGTGGGCATTTAAATGCATAAGAATTATTGGATCATAATTTGGAAGCGGAATAAGGATTGGAAATCTTTGAGTTGATTCCGAGGACGAAATCCTTTTAAGGGGTCGATAGTTGTAACGACCGGAAATTTCGAATGATTAATTAAACGGGAATAATATTGATATATGTGTTATTTCGGGGAATAAATGATTCATGTGTCTATTTATGTGACGAGCATCTATTTGTGTAGCAGTTAGATATGGGTATTGAAGGAATTTAAAGGTTGTGTCAATCGTTGGAATCGAATGCGGGTCAAACCGAGCATGTGATCTAAGGGTTCGCGACGCGAACCGTGCTCGGATGAACAGCGACCCGAAAGCGACATGCTGGAACGCGATTTTGAGATAGCGACTGAGTTAGCGACGCGATCTGTCGACGCAAAAAGTCGCGGGATGGAAGTTCGCGGCGCGAACTGTGTCTGGGCAGTTTAAAAGTCGGATTTTTAGGGTTTTGCTCATTTCTCTCCACCACAAAGTGTGCAGTCGATTTCTAGAGAGAGAATGGGCGATTTTGGAGTCTTGGAGCTTAAATCTTCACCATCTTTAAGGATCTAAAGATCAAAGGTAAGGATTCTTGATCATCTTGGTTATCTAGCTAGTAGGTCAGCATTATTTGGGGAAAAATGGTGTTTTGGATTTTATACCATGAATCTTTGGGGAAGATGACCATGGTGAGTGTAAAACACTCATAGTTAGCTTAAGAACAATGTGTTCTTGCTAGATCTGTGGTTTCTTGGTGTAAATCTTGAACTATGGTTGGAGATTTTCCACCAAGATGGGATGAACTTGGTGGTTGGGGATGTTAATATGGGTTGTTGATGTTTGGCTATGGATAATAACTGGATGATATGTATAAATGGTGATTAGGTCTTAAAGACCTAGAGATTGGAGATATGTCACAAGTGGAAAGGCAAGGATTCGTGTTGGTAAAAACGATTTGGAGTTAGCTTGGCTAAGGTGTGTACGTGAGACTTTTACTGAGTACATGGCAAATGATTTTGAAAACCATGGTGATTTATGAGCCTTTATTAATGAATATTTTTAATAAAGATATGATTGAAAGGATAAGAAAGTGTGAATAATAGACTATTTGGATACGTCTAAAATAATTGATAACCTTAAATAGATTATGATAATGAAAATTGATTAGTGAGTCCTTATTAGTAAGATATATGGGTAAGGATAATGTTTAAGAAAATGTGATAATTAGTTGATTAATAATATGTATTAATAGAGCTAATATCAATGATTTTTAAGTATCAAGTATTGATTAGTATAATATACTAATAAGAGTAGTGACTGGATTGCTAGGGGAAGTAAATAAATAAAGTGACTAGAAATAGATTTGTGTTCTAGTCAAAGAGAATTGAAAGTAATATGTTTTTGATAAATGATAAATATGTTTTATTCAATAAAGGAATTAGTTAAGTCAATACTGAAATTGAATAAGAAATGAGTATAATATGATAATTAGAATAGATGAATTCTAATCTATGTTTGAGTATGTATTATTGGGGCATAGGCCCGTATTTGATGATTTGAATATGTGTTGAGAAAAGGATCCGGGTCATAGTTAACCCACACGAGTTGGGGGAGTTAGTGATGTTGGAATATGCTTCACGCGTATAACATATAGTTATATGGCTAGTAGTTTGTGAGCCTAAAGGGTCACACACTTAAACACTTAGCACCATAAGATATATAGTGTAATTAGGGTAATTACATTATATATTAATATAAGCTACATGCTTATATATAAGTTTAATATTAAATGTTAATATTGAAACCTTAATGTGAGCAAACTAGAAGGAACAAAAGATAAGGACTTGTGTGTAAATATTGGTCAATGGTTTATGTAAATCATTAATGGGAATTAAGGCACCATTATGGAGTGTAAATGACTCCATAAACTCCCTCCCTTGCCTTGTAAATTCACGGAAAACACACACAAAATACATCCCATCTTTTGCTTCCATTTGCTCTTAAGAATCAAGGACTAGCATCCTACTTTGGTGTTCTTGTTGTGTTGTGTGGATTTCTTTTAGAGTTATTCTTGTTGAATACTTGGTTTCAATCCATCACCAACTCCATCCGATTTCATAATAATCAAAGGCAACTAGGGTATGAATTCTTATACCATTCTCTTTGATTTTCTTTTAGTTTAATTGTATGATTGATATCAAGATCCGTTCATGGTGATTAAATCTTTCCGCTGCGTTTTGGTTCTTGTTTTAACCCAAAATCACCATTAGTGGTATCACGAGTCATTATATTAATCATATAATTAGCTAGATTTTGTGAAAAGTGGCAAAAACCAATCTTTTTTGTGTTTTTAAAATTCCGATCGGACAAACACAAAAACCCTACGGGTTTTTTAATTTAATTTTCGGATTTTTATAAAAATATGGGTTAAAATATGGTATTTTTGGAACCCTATTGTCACTTGTTACAAAATCATATCAAAAAATTAATCTTGTTATTGTTTTTTTGATTATTTGGCTTGGAATTTAATTTTTAATTCCATTTTGTTGATATGACAAAACATGTATTTTTGCCATATCCCAAGCCAAAGCCTTGTCAATTGTTGCTTGTTTGTGCAAACCGATGAAAGCCTAGACCGTTTGTGAATGAATGTGGTTGATGTTTGGTTGTTTGGTTGTTTTGGGAAAAGCCTTGTTTTTTGGCTTAATTGTTGTAATTTGTTTCATTTTTTTTTTCTTTTATTTTTGGTGCCATTTTTGGGGCAATTTGTAATGTAAAAGTAATAGAATAGATTGTACTTATTTTATCTTTTTATTGTAAATTGTTGACAAAAAATATTGAAGACTAATGAAGAAAACAACAAATTTCCGTCACAAAAGCGAGGGCTGTACGAAAACAGGTTTTCCAGAGGCATACGGACTCCGTTTTGGGCGATTCAAAAGCCTAAAATGCTTGCAAAGTCGTGGGCTACAACTTTCCAGAAGGCCGGGAAGACCAACGACGACTCCTTCAGTGACTTTTCGGGGTTCAAAGTCTGCTGGAATTTTCTGGCAGATTACACTTTTTCACAATTTTGGGTTCTACTTGCTCAAGAATGTCTTAGAGCAAGTGGGAGCCCATTGGGTTTATGTAGGCCCGTTTGGGTTCATGTTGGCCCGTCCCCTAGTTTGACCCTTCGGTCCGTCGTGATGACTCACGTGACCGAACCTAGGATTTCATCGGTCGAGGTTTGCACAAAATTTGTTGCATGTTTTATTTATGTTTGTGGTTGTTTTCTTTTCCTATTAGATACAAGTAAATAAAACAATTAAAAACGGTTTTTTGACACAAACATTAAAACATCCAAACATTTAATCATCGATAATTACTAGTTAATCATTGATGATTAAACCTTTAATCTAAAATTGTTTTGAGATTAAACTAAGTTTAAATATGATTTGAAACTTAAAATAATAGTTAATCATTGATGATTAAACCTTTAATCTAAAATTGTTTTGAGATTAAACTAAGTTTAAATACGATTTGAAACTTAAACCTTAATAATCGTTAAATGTTTTTACCGTTTATTAAACGACTTATGAAGTGATATGAATGAAGTACATGATTCATTCATATCTTAATAAAATTTTATTAATTAAAATTTAACATACCTAAAATTTAAGTCACGCCGTCCAATCGGTTGTAAATCACTTGCTTCTATTTTTGAATTCACGTGAGACGTGGTTTGAATCTAGATCCGAGGTCATTATTCTCTACGCGTGAGACCTAGAGCTATTTTGACATGATTTCACATTGGATGACTTAATCGAGTTAACGGTGAGACCTTGACTCGAGGCGACGATGCGACAAACATGCCACTTGACCCTAGATGCTTGTTCACTAGGTGCCATGAAGTCCCATACCTCTAAGAGTTGCACTTGTAATGCAATTGTTGATCGTCACCTACCTATTGGATCTATCACCTCTAGCAGATCAACTGATGCGGTGATAGAAGCTCAATGGGATCTTAGCTTTTAATTAAAATTAATTGGGTAGTTAATTGATTAAAAGAAATTATTATTGAAAATACTATTTTTTGAACTTTGGTTGTTATACAGATAACAACAACATCAAAACCTAAGTATCTCCACTCAAAAATCAGTTCTTGAAAACTGAAACTGACTAATATCAACTTTATCTTCTGATATCGAATTCTAAGGATTGTCCTTAGAGATGAGAAAGTTGATACACCTATAAGAGGCCTTACCTGAGGCACCTCCTGTCAGTGATTCTGCTGCTGTTCCTCAAGCCTTTACCGAAACGTTTAACGAACACCAAGAAGTTGCTACTCATATGCTTGTGAGCATGAACCCCGAGATTCGAAAGTACTTCGAGGAACTCACAGCATATGACATGATAAGCGAGTTGAAAATAATATTTCAACAAAAGGAAGAACTTGAACTGTTCAAAACAGTTAAAGCATTCCATGCTTGCAATCAGGAGGACGACCAATCAGTTAGCACTTACATCTTGAATATGCAATGCTATCTTGATCCAATGGAACGTCTTGGTTACCCCTTACCACAAGTTCTTGGAATGAGCTTGATTCTTACCTCACTATCCAAGGACTATGACCAGTTTGAAAAGTGTTTTAAAAGTACATAGCATGGGGAAGACAATCGTTGAACATGCTATGGTAAAACTGGTTGAGCAAGGGTTACCCAATACTTTTCTTGCAATTAGGGAAGGTAAACCGCAAGCACAAGACAAGAGTCTAGGTAAGGGTAAGCTAGTTTACTTTTCCAAACCTACGATTCCCCCACCTGCTAAAAAGGAGCACCCTGCAAAGGATATTTCTTGCCATCATTGCGATGAAACTGGCCATTGAAGGAGGAATTGTCCTGCCTACGTGGCAGAGTTGATGAAGGACAAATGTGTTCTAGTTAGCACATTAGGTATCTTCATTATAGAACTCCATACTTTTCGTGATAAATCTTGAGTGTATGACACTAGTTGTGGAACTCACATTTACACAAATGTGCAAGATTGAATGTGAAGTAGAAAGCTAAATGAATGGAAGCTGTGATATTATCCTTCCTAATGCGTTAATTATTGTTTTGAACAATTGTCAATTATGCATTGTTTAGCTTTATCGTTTGTTGAATAATGGATTATGATATTTTGTTTTATGGAAAATAACATTTTTTTATAACTATTCATTGTAATAGTATGTTTGAAATTAATATGCATGATCCTAATTCAAACGATAGTTCTATATACAAATGTAGCACTCAAGTATCCAAATTGGTTTGGATTCTACTTACCTAGATCATCGTCATCTTTTCCACATAAACAAGAAACGCATTTTGATACTAAAACTCGACGGGCTTCTTTACAAATGATTATTAATCATTTAAAATGCCTCTCTTGTATATTATGGAAAGATAACAAGAAAGCTTTTCTCCCAAGTTGGCGAAAGAGCTACAAATCTACTTGGACTCATACATACTGATGTATGTGGCCCTTTTAGAACTAAGAATAGGGAAGGTGCCACCTACTTTCACTGATGATATCATTCGATGTGGTTATGTTTACTTGATTAAACATCAACATGGAAGCTTTAATGATATCAGTCGCTATGGTTATGTTTACTTGATTAGACATAAACATGAAATCTTTGAAACGTTCAAAGCTTTCTAAAGTAAAAGTATAAAATCAACTTAGCAAGACAACAAAGGCTTTCAGTCCTGATTACGGATGAAAGTACATGAGTCAAGAGTTTCTGGATCATCCCTCACATCGTGAGATTGTCTCACAATTCACTCTTTCATACACTCCACAAGATAATGGTGCGTCTGGAAAGAGATATCGGACCCTGTATGACATGGTGCGATCTATGATGAGTCCTACTACTCTTACACTATCCTTTTGAGGGGCATGCACTGAAGTCTGCTGCTCGAATACTTGATATGGTTCCGACCAAAAGGTTAAAAAGATACCATATGAGATATGGCGTGGGAAAGTCCCAATTTGTCTTACTTGAGGATCTGGGGTTGTGAGGATCTCGTGGAACGAGACATGCCGAACAAACTCGAGCCCATATCTATCAAGTATATCTTTGATTACTATTTTACTTCCTAACTGAGAACAAATTGTTGTTACTCGGTATGCTGAGTTTCTTGAGAACAGTCTCATTTCACAAAGCAAGTGGGAGCACTATAGACTTTGACAAGATTCAAAGTGAAGATACACAACCTTCTGGTAACACTAGCAAATATCATTCTGAGGCTGGACATATAGATGTTGGACCACAGGATGATGTTGTTCCCATTCATAGATCCGCAAGGACACTTCATGCACCTGAACGATATAGATTTATGTCGATGCTGAGGAGCAAGTTTTGAGGATCATTATGAACCCCCTAACTATCAAGTTGCATTATCGAATTTTGAATTCGAAAAATGACTTGAAGCTATGAATGCGAAAATAAAATCCATGAGAGACAATCAAGTTTTGAACTTAGTTGATCTTTCTCAAAACAGTAAGACTGTTGACATGGATGAAAATATACACACCTATAAATCTCTCATAGTAGCAAAAGGTTACACTCAATCCTACTGGATTGACAATGATGAAACCTTCTCGCCTGTTACTAAAGACATTAGGATTCTTATAGCCAAAGTAGTGTACTATGACTATGAAATTTGGTTGATGATGAAATCAAAACGTTTGTTTCACCTGAAGCCCAAACTGAGTATGTGTATATATGAAAGCTAGTGGGAGCGTTGTCGTTTCTCAAGTCATACATGTTGATGACATGTCACTCATGTGAAACAATATGCCATGCTACAAGATGAAAATCCTGGCTTGGAAAATGTTTCGACATGATGGATTGTAGGGACACGACATACATACTTGAAGTAAAGATCTATAATGATAGATCAAAGCGGTTAATTGGTTTAAGTCAAAGTGCTTACATTGACAAATTTCTAAATGGTTTAGAGTGGTACTCCCAAACGAGGAAGTCCTCGTATGCCATGAGTGAGACTCAAGGACCTTCCACACCTGATGTGGTGAAGCGGATGAATGTAATCCCCTATGAATCGGCTATTGCATTCATCATGTACGCTGTAAGGAGCACTAGGCCAAATGTAACGTCCTTAGGGGGCCTTACTAGAAAATACCAACAGAATTCATGAGAGGTCACTGGATTGCTGTTAAGAACACATTGAAGTATTTTAAAGTACTGGAGATATGTTTCTTGGTCATGGTGGAGATACTGAACTGAAACTAAGTATACTTGCTATACTTATGTTGGTTTTGAAATAGGTCGTGATGACGCTAGATCCTATTTACGAAGGTTCACTACATTCGAATGATTTATCGAGATATGTGAAATTCGTACACTTAAAGTTCAAACAGATAACTAACTAGCTGACGCTTTATCGAACTCAATGTCTTGTACCAAACATCTTGAATATGAATGGAACATTGGACTTCGACAATCTAGTAGTTTCATGTAAATCTGTTTTAGTATTTGGATAATGGAACTGTGAGCAGTTTATATTGGAATAAATTGATATATCTGATATGATCATTTTTATATGAATATCTACTGTGTTCTATATTTGCATGTTTATATCCTTGAATATTTACTGTGTTTTATATTCTAAATTGTCCATTGTCATATTAATAATATGGGAATATTATTAAGACAAATCTGAGGGCATTGATTACATTATCTTAGTATGACTAAGGATGATGAAATCAAACTCACATGTCGTTCATAACGATGCACGATTGGACTGACCCAACCTATGAGAAATCACTTCCTGGATTTATGTCACAAGTGAATCTCACAAAGGCTTTGTCACTTATCCTCTGACTTGAGATGCAAGTTGGTTTGTGTATGTAGAGGGGCAAACTTTGATGTGGTTAAACGCTGACCTGAATAAGGCTGCTATAACAACCATTATCGGGTTTGTCATTAAGCATATGACAGACACGTGCAGTCAACAAAGAATTTGTTCCTCCACGCATGTGGATTAGATACTACTGGGCCCCTCGATGATTTGAATAGATGTATGTGTGGCCACACCCAAAAGGTAATCAAGATGAATCTGGATTGGTTTTGGTAATCTACTTCAATGTATAGATCGAGAAACAGAATCGTTGAAATTTTAGATTGACATTTATCCTTGTCTAAAATTCAACATAGTATCAGTAACAAAAGGATAACTGCTCGAAAACTTTGAACGAAGATTTTATGAAACTCCTCATGTACTTCTAGGGGCATTGGCGGGTTGCTAGACTCTAACCTTTGCTTGTATAACTACTTGATGTTATCACGTGCGCAAGTGGGAGCTGTTGGAATATGCTTCACGCGTATAACATATAGTTATATGGCTAGTAGTTTGTGAGCCTAAAGGGTCACACACTTAAACACTTAGCACCATAAGATATATAGTGTAATTAGGGTAATTACATTATATATTAATATAAGCTACATGCTTATATATAAGTTTAATATTAAATGTTAATATTGAAACCTTAATGTGAGCAAACTAGAAGGAACAAAAGATAAGGACTTGTGTGTAAATATTGGTCAATGGTTTATGGAAATCATTAATGGGAATTAAGGCACCATTATGGAGTGTAAATGACTCCATAAACTCCCTCCCTTGCCTTGTAAATTCACGGAAAACACACACAAAATACATCCCATCTTTTGCTTCCATTTGCTCTTAAGAATCAAGGACTAGCATCCTACTTTGGTGTTCTTGTTGTGTTGTGTGGATTTCTTTTAGAGGTATTCTTGTTGAATACTTGGTTTCAATCCATCACCAACTCCATCCGATTTCATAATAATCAAAGGCAACTAGGGTATGAATTCTTATACCATTCTCTTTGATTTTCTTTTAGTTTAATTGTATGATTGATATCAAGATCCGTTCATGGTGATTAAATCTTTCCGCTGCGTTTTGGTTCTTGTTTTAACCCAAAATCACCATTAAGTGACACCTACTTGAGGAGGTACCACCCTGCGCAAGAGTAGCCTGTCGAGAAATAGTTAACCCGGAAACGGGGGAGTTTCAGTTAACCCGGAAACGGGGGAGTTTTAGTTAACCCGGAAACGGGGGAGTTTACCTAGATAACCCACATCGGGGAAGTTTGCTTCGGAGAGGTCCGTAGCGTATGTGATAAAGATTATGTAAGCTCAGGTTAGCTTGCAAGTATGTGATTTTGAGGTAAGTAAGTTTATGGTTAGCTTGCTAGTATATATATATATGAAAATGATAAGATAATGAGTTACAAATTAACCGAAAGAGTAAAGATGAACATTTATGTTATTATGAATATTGCTTTTAAATATTATTGGGAATGGGTCGAAAAACCCATGTATCTCACGAGACTATTTTGTCTCACGTACTACTT
Organism: Calendula officinalis; assembly: GCA_963853835.1. Lineage (NCBI taxonomy): Eukaryota > Viridiplantae > Streptophyta > Magnoliopsida > Asterales > Asteraceae > Calendula > Calendula officinalis. Next base: position 20,846,178 of record OY970832.1, read on the forward strand.
TATTTATGTGGCTATGTACTCAGGTTCAGGATCGAAGGATTAGAAGGTCCCGTTAGAAGTGACCTAGTGTTGATCAGCTCGGGAGCTCGTAGGTAGTTCCCGTTATCCTATGGTTATGAATATTGTTTTGTAACACCGGTTTTAAACTCTGATAAACTTTTAAATGGTTTTTGTTAAACCGTATTTTTGGGATATTGGTCTTTGTAATATTTTTATTTAAAACATGATTTAAAATGTGTTTTAAAAATTGAGGTGTTACAACTAACTAATTTAACCTCCCTTAATTATTACCCTAAGGACAATGATTAGTAAAACCCTTTAAAAAAATACTACAAGTACATTATTAGTCCATATTTCTGAAATTTATAACACCATCAATTTTTTTAGCCTAAGGAATGATTAATATTTTCGTAAAAAAGTTAAGTGAGATAATACAATTATATAAAATAAAAAAGTCAACATTGGTACGTCATATAAAATCTTTTGGTTGACTTATTTGACCTATGTATCTAGCACCATTTTTTATTATATTTGTATAACACACAAAATAATAAATTAAAGGATAACATCATTGAATTTCACATTCCTTTTCTATTCCGAAGTTACATAGATCCTCCGTATCACAATAAGTGATACATTTTCTACAAATGTGTGTTTCATAATAAGTGATACACTTTAAAAATTACCTTATTTAGTAAAAATGTGGGACCCAACCTTCACTAACTATTCACTTTAATAAAGTGAAATTACTCTTATACCCTTATTTTTACTTTTAAAACTCATTAATATCACTTTATTCAAGAAAAGTGAGACTCATCATCCACTAACTATCTACTTTATTATATTTTAACCCATACTTTAATTTTTTGCCTCAAAATTTGTAAAAGCTCAAATGTATCACTTGTTGTGATAGGAAGTATAAACAATGTTATTTTTAATAAGTAGGATTGCTAGCAGTCATTACTCTACTCCATTTGTGTGAAATAGTTGCTAATACCAAACAAAACAAAGAATATATTGTTGTAATAACATAAATTTGTAATTTGTTTTGTGCCTTTGTTCGATCGTGAAATCCACAAAAATAAGAATACAATGTTGTGTTTGTCTATTTTGTGTTGCATATGATTATTTCAATAAAAGCTACAAACATAGCATATAAATGATTAAATGAAAATAACAAACATAACAAGTTCATACAAAACTAAAGATTATGAACTAAGGACGATGAAGTGGTAACGACGGAAGGTGTGACTACTGCTAATTATGGTTAAGAGTATTGGTAAAATAAGTATACCAAGCACAATAACATAACAATAAACGTTTCTAATACAAGTTTAGCCTAAGCTAATATGTCTTTGTCTTCTATTAAGATAGAAATATCCATTGCCAATAGGCAAAATAAAATTATAAACCAATATTTTTGTTTATAATAGGTTTTGTAACACCTCAATTTTTAAAACACCTTTTAAATCATGTTTTCAAATAAAAATATCAGAAAGTCCAATATCCCAAAACTACGGTTTAACAAAAACCATTTAAATGTTTATCAGAGTTTAAAACCGGTGTTACAAAACAATATCATAACCATAGGATAAACGGGATCTACCTACGAGCTCCCGAGCTGATCAACACTAGGCCACTTCTAACGGGACCTTCTAATCCATCGATCATGAACCTGAGTACATAGCCACAAAAACAAAGTAGTACATGAGACAAAATAGTCTCGTGAGATACATGGGTTTTTCGACCCATTCTCAAATATAATAAAAGTCATAATATTCATTTCTTTTCTTTAATCACTTATTAATTATCAATTTATATTCTTACCGCTTATTCGTATTTACTAGTAAGCTAACCGTAAGCTTACCCATCACGTAGTCACATACATGTAAGCTATCCATAAGCTTACCAAATCTTTATCACATACGCTACGGACCTCTCCGAAGCAAACTCCCCCGATGTGGGTTAACTAGGTAAACTCCCCCGTTTCCGGGTTAACTAAAACTCCCCCGTTTCCGGGTTAACTATTTCTCGACAGGCTACTCTTGCGCAGGGTGGTACCTCCCCAAGTAGGTATCACTAACTCCCCCAACTTGTGTGGGTTAACTATGATCCGGATCCTTTTCTCAACACATATTGAAATCATCAAATACAGACCTATGCCCCAATAATACATACTCAAACATAAATTAGAATACATCTATTCTAATTATCATATTATACTCGTTTCTTATTCAATTTCAATATTGACTTAACCAAGTCCTTTCTTAAATAAAGCATATTTATCATTTGTCAAAAACATATTACTTTAACTTCTCTTTGACTAGAATACAAATCTATTTCTAGTCACTTTATATTTACTTCCTCTAGCAATTCAATCACTACTCTTATTAGTATATTATACTAATCAATACTTGATACTTGAAAATCATTATTATTAGCTCTATTAATACATATTATTAATCAACTAATTATCACATTTTCGTAAACATTATCCTTACCCATACATCTTACTAATAAGGACTCACTAATCAATTTTCATTATCATAATCTCTTTAAGGTTATCAATCATTTTAGATTTAGACATACCTAAATAGTCTATTATTCACACTTTCTTATCATTTCAATCATATCCTTGTTAAAAGTATTCATTAATAAAGGCTCATAAATCATCATGGTTTTCAAAATCATTTGCTATGTACTCAGTAAAAGTCTCATGTACTCACCTTAGCCAAGCTTAATCCTCTTGAGCATCTTGAACCAAATCTTCACCCTCCAAGACTTGTGAACTTCAAGTTTTTCAACAAATGCCCTAATCATTAAACCACACAAGGTTTAACATCAAACATCACTATTGACTATAAAATCTACCACTAGTTTACAACTAGCATCACTTTTCCCCAATTTGACAACCCATCAAACCCTAGGTTTTCATAGATCTTAAGATCTCCAAAAATCCATGTTATGAACATGATTCCCTTGCTAAAATACCACAGATCTGAGTTATATACTTCCATTTCATCACCCATGGCAAACCCTCCAACTAGGGTTTGCATACAACACCAATTTTCCCCCAAAAACATCATCTATAACAAATAAGAGTAGAGATTTACCTTATACTTCAATAATAGAGCAAGAATCTTCAAGAATGAGTGTGAAAATCGGTTCCAATGGCTTCCTTACACTCAAAATCGTACACACACACTTGGGAGAAGATTCTAGGGTTTTGAAATGAGAGAAATGGCTGAAATCCCGATTTTAAAGTCTGTACAGTGACAAATCGTGTCGCTATCATGAAAATCGCGTCGCTAAATGGAACCCCGCGTTTTTTTCGCGTCAAGGGTTCGCTCCGCGAACTCCTACGCGATCCCAAGATCGCGTCGATCATCGAAGATAGCGTTCGCTATTTCCATCTTCTGTTCGGTCCGGAACACTTCGCGCCGCTACCACCAAGTTCGCGTCGCGAACTTCGCCTGGCAGCAAAACCTCGACTTACTCCTTGTTTAGATGCTTGGTTTGACTCGATCCCGATTTCGATGATCAAAACCACTCTCAAACATTACCTTAAATACCATTAACCATCAAACCGTCTTACACCCGACCAAATGTGAATATACGCATAATAAAATTGCTAGAATACTTAATATAAAAATACTCAAAATTTCGGGTCGTTACAGGTTTCATTAAAATTATCAAGCTTTACTAGTAATATACACAATTAAATTGTTGTAGTCGTTTTCCAGTTATCATCCCGAGGTTATGAATAACCAAGTAAATATCATGTTCATTTAAATAATATTAAATGGTTATGAATAATAACTAAGTAATTATCTATACTATATACAGTATAAAGCATTTAGGACTACTAAACATAACAACTCCTTAAACTTAAACTTAAGGACATTTCCACTTTTAGTAACTTCTTCAACACCACAAAAATAGAAAAGTGTTGCTTCCAGGATTCGAACACGAGACCTCTTGTTAAATAGAAAACATATTGTATAGAACTTTCCATGATCAAGGTATTTGTTTTTGTGCTCACATATTCTTTAATTATAATCCTTAAGTTTGTTGGTTAACTTGAATGTATTATTATGTTCTAGATGATAATGATTACTAATTACAATTTTTAAAGGCAAAAAAAATCATTAATTTGCGCAATTATTGTTGGAAAAACCGTGTAAACGAACAACACTTGTTCGCCACGAAATATAGTTTCTGGGTACCCGCCGCCGTATTGCGCGGGTACCCTGCTAGTAGTGTTAATTTAAATAATATTAATTAATGTACCATGCTTGAAAAAATATTAGTAAATGGAAATACTTGAAAAAATATTATTAAATGGAAATACTCCGTATTAATTACAGTAATATTTTTGAGGGTAGTCTTCAGGTTCATTCCTTATTTTCATCCATATTTCTTCCCTTGATCCTCGGTTAGGTATTTCTTACAAACACCTTTTCTTTTTTTAAATCGACCTAAATTCGCTCGTCAGTCATCCGATCAGTGATTTCAGTTACAGGTATGTCGATCAAATTGATAATCTGTCACTTGATTTAGTATAATAATTCCAGATCTTATCGAATTTACGTCTGATCTTGTTAAACGTAATTGATTGTAATTCCTGTTTTGTCTCAAATTATGCGTTTTGTTCATTATTGATGATCGATATGCAGAAAAACTGAATCTTTGTCCCCTGCAGTGTGGTATATACAAATCGGAGGTTTGATATTTGGGGATCCTGTTAATGGCAACTCCCGGTGGACCTAGACCAGGCAATCCACCGCCTAATTATAACCCTGATTCGATTGCTGACAATATGCAAAACCTTCAAATCAATCGCCCTAATCAGCCTCCAAATTCCGGTGGTGGACCTAGAGGTCCAATTCCTCCGTTTGGTCAACAATCATTCCCTTCATCAGCTCCCTTTTCATCTCCATTTTCAGGACCTAACCGTCCACCGCCAGGTGTCGTTCCTAGAGGTGCAGTTCCACCTCCTACTGGACCTCCACAAGGTACATTGCCTCCTTTCATGGCAGCTCCTAACAGAGGCCCTGGTGGTCCTCCTGGCGGCAATCCGCCGCCACCATTTGCTTCAAGGCCCATGGCTCCCGGTGCTCGTCCTGGTCCTTTTGGAGGACCGCCAGGTGTACCACCAAATGTAGGCGGTGGTGGTGGTGGTCCAGTGAGTAATGGCCCACCATCGTTTGCACCAGGTGGCATGCAAGGTGGTCCTCAGTATCCTTCTGGTGGTGTAAGACCACAACCATCAACCGGACCACCACCTCCTCCACAAACCATGTCATCACCACCTATGGGCCCGTTTCCTGGTGGTGGAAGTCCATTTGATAATCAACCAAGAGGACCACCACCACCACTAGCACCGCCCTTTTCAGCACCGCCAAGAGGACCACCAACATTTTCAGCTCAAGGTCCAGGTGTTCCTCAACCACAAACTTCTCCTTTTGGGGCTCAACCATGGCAAATGCAGTCTCGACAAGTAAGTCTTTTACTTTAAATTTGAAAATTATATAATATTCATGACATGTGAAAAGATCAATTTTTTTCGTTATATCATTGTGATACACCATTAATATAAGTGACTAATTTAATTAGAACGTACCACCACCACCAATACCTGGTCAACCACCAATCCCTGGTCAACAACCACCAAGAATGTATGGGATGCAACCACCACTACCTAACCAGCAATCAATGGCTACAATTTCACCTGCTATGGGTGCTGCAGTAACCGGACCATCGAAAATCGACCCGAACCAGATTCCAAGACCCATTCCCAATTCCTCTATTCTTCTGCATGATACTCGTCAAGGAAACCAAGCAAATCCTCCACCGGTATTTCAATTTTTAATTTTATTTATTTGCATTTTTTCATGATTTTTTATACCTTTTGAACTTACTATATTTTGAAGCCTGCTACAAGTGAATTCATTGTAAGGGATACCGGTAACTGCAGTCCACGGTACATGAGGTGTACCATCAATCAGGTGACGTATATTTCCTCTGTTTCTACTTTTTGTGTTTTAAAATGTTGGTTACTTAGGTTTTTCTTTTTTTTTTTTTGGTTTACAGATTGCTTGCACTACGGATCTTTTGACCACATCTGGCATGCAATTGGCTTTATTGGTCCAACCTTTGGCCCTCCCTCATCCTTCTGAAGAGCCCATCCAAGTAATGCAAAAAAAAATAAAAAAAATTATATATGATAGTTTTATGATGCATCTTTTATAAATATATATATGTACATATTTGCAGGTAGTGGATTTTGGGGAAAGTGGTCCTGTTCGTTGTTCTCGCTGCAAAGGCTACATCAATCCATTCATGAAGTTTGTTGATCAAGGAAGACGTTTTATCTGTAATTTTTGTGGTAAGCATTATTATATGTTAACCACATATATATAATTGATTAATTTCATGTTATTGTTATGTGATGATTTTAAATATTCAGATTTTTCACTCTGTATATTATGCTTTTTTATAGGTTTTACAGATGAAACGCCGCGAGAGTATCAGTGCAATTTAGGGCCAGATGGCAGACGTAGAGATGCTGATGAGAGACCTGAGTTATGTAGAGGAACAGTTGAATTTATTGCTACAAGAGAATTTATGGTTTGTACCTTTTTTTATATTATTATTTCTTATTGGTCCAGAATATTCTTTTATTATTGGTAAAATTATTTCCTAGGTACGTGATCCCATGCCAGCTGTGTTTTTCTTCCTGATTGATGTATCAATGAATGCCATACAAACTGGCGCGACAGCTGGCGCTTGCAGTGCTATCAGTCGAGTTATTGCAGATCTTCCAGTAAGTTTCTGTTGATTTTAATAAACCTTATTAAAGTTGTATAAATTTGTATGAAAATTGATTTATGGTAATCTGTGCAGGAGGGACCTCAAACATTTGTTGGAATTGCTACATTTGATTCAACCATCCATTTTTACAACCTGAAACGTGCATTGCAGCAGGTTTAATGTTTTAAATGACAAATAACAACAAAAAATTAAAAATTAAAAATAGAGTCTTTGGCCAAGTTTAGTAATTTTATTGATTATTGTGTTGCAGCCATTGATGCTCATAGTTCCTGATGTACAAGATGTTTACACTCCTCTTCAAACGGATGTTATTGTTCAGCTTTCTGAGGTTACTCATGCAAATCTTGATTTAGAGACTATAATCTGTTAAACTTAATGAATTTTCTCTTTTTAAGATGTTGTAATCAATATTAAATTATAATTAATGTATGGTTTGCAGTGTCGTCAGCATCTAGATCTACTGCTGGAAAGCATCCCAACTATGTTTCAGAATAATAAAACTGCTGACTCAGCTTTTGGTGCTGGCATAAAGGTAACTACTGTCTGTTTCTTTTGTTGATATTGTAGTCATGTGACACTCACATGGCCTTCATTTAGGCTGCTTTTATGGCAATGAAGAGCACTGGAGGCAAACTTTTGGTGTTTCAATCAGGCAAGCTCAACAATTTCTGATTATATGATTATATTTTAACATTAATAATATCATATTGATCATAATAACAAGTCATTCAACATTAAATTACATATGCTACAACAATTTTGATTTTTAACCTATTTTTTTTATAAATAATTTCAGTGTTGCCCTCTATTGGTATCGGGGCTCTTTCTGCTCGAGAAGCTGAAGGAAGAGCTAATATATCTGCAGGGGAGAAGGTATAAATTATGTCAAAATACAAACTTCTGCCTTTTCTTTTCTTTTTTTTTAATTTAAATTTTTGCTTTTGTATTTAAAATGTTCTATATATATTCTTAAATTTCAGGAACCTCTTAAACTACTTCAACCAGTAGACAAAACTCTAAAAACAATGGCTATTGAATTTGCAGAGTACCAGGTTAAGCTTCCCTATTTTTATCTTTATTAATATAAAAACATGTTGTTTACTTATATGTTTTTTAAAATATATTCAGGTCTCTGTTGATGTATTTATTACTACCCAAAGTTATGTGGACATCACTTCAATCTCCATCATCCCAAGAACTACAGGAGGACAGGTAACTCATCAATGAATTATTAAACGGCATCATTTTAATTTAAATTAATATAATTTAATCAACCAATATCTTATAATTTTCATTTTAATAATTCTCAGGTGTATTATTATCACCCATTTTCTGCCCTTTCGGACCCTGCAAAACTCTACAATGATCTTAGATGGAATGTAACTAGACCACAAGGATTTGAAGCAGTGATGCGTGTTAGATGCAGCCAGGTCAGCATTCATTTCCTCCACACTTAACATTAATTTTCTTTATATTAGTCAATAAAAGTGGTTAATTATTAATTTTCTTTTAATTCTGCAGGGTCTTCAAGTACAAGAATATTCCGGAAACTTCTGTAAGCGCATTCCAACAGATGTTGACCTACCTGCGGTTCGTCCCCTACCCGTTACTTATTAGAGTTTCATTTGTGACATTTTTTTTTAATTTCTAATTAATTTTTTTTCTTCAGATTGATTGTGATAAATCCATCATGGTAACTCTGAAACATGATGACAAATTGCAAGACGGCACAGAATGTTCTTTTCAGGTATGTATTTGTGCATCAGGGATAATTATGTTTTGGTCCTCAAACTTTCACTGATTTGTCGTTTTTAACCCTTATGTTCAACTGTATTGATCAGTGTGCACTTCTTTATACAACCGTATACGGGCAAAGAAGAATACGTGTTTCTACATTGTCTTTGCCCTGCACAACTATGCTCAGTAATCTCTTCCGTTCAGCTGATTTGGATACTCAATTTTCTTGTTTTCTAAAACAAGGTAATAATCGATTATAATTTTATTTTTTAATTTTTAATTTTTATGAGGTGAATATTGATTAATTATTTTTTTGTTTGTTACAGCTGCAAATGAAATTCTTACACAACCCTTATTACCAGTAAGGGAACAAGTGACAAATCTCTGCATCAACATTCTTCATGCTTATAGAAAATTTTGTGCTACTGTTTCATCATCAGGACAACTTATCCTTCCGGAAGCACTTAAATTATTGCCTTTGTACACACTTGGTGAGTTTTATTTCTGGTCAAACTGGTCAAAATTGGTTTCATGATATAAGGCAAATGGTTAACAATTTAATCTCATTTTAGCTTTGATTAAAAGTATTGGATTACGAAACGATGCACGAATAGACGACAGATCATTCTGGATCAACTATGTTTTTCCTCTTTCTGCACAATTGGCAATTCCACTTGTATACCCAAGGATGATAAGTATTCATGACCTTAATTTAAAGGTAAAAATAATTTTTTATTTTATTATTAAATATTCGGGCTAAACTGTTTTTTTGGTTACAGGAATCAGATGGATCTGTTATTCCTGCTGTTATTCCTCTGTTAAGTGAACAAGCGAACGAGAATGGAATTTATCTTCTTGAAAATGGTGAAGATTGCTTAATTTATATTGGAAGCAATGCTGACTCAGATACACTACTCCAACTGTTTGGCATTTCGTCTGTTGATGAAATTCCTACTCAGGTACACTTATAATATTTTTAATTAATTAGTTATTGTAATCATCATCACTATATTGTTTTCTTAATACCTTTTACTTTTGTATACAGTTTGTATTGCAGCAATATGAAAATCCTATGTCTAAGAAGCTATATGAGGTCATAAATGAGATTAGAAGCCAAAGATGCAACTATCTTCGGTAATGTTTCCATCATTTTCTTAATAGTCGGGATTAAGTAATCTCTCTGTTTGTGTTTTTGTTGTTGACAATATTTTACTTGTTGCAGTTTGAAATTATGCAAGAAAGGAGATTCATCAGGTAAACATAAATTAATCATCAAAAAGCTATCTGACCCGCCCATTTTCCATCTTTGGGTTGTTTTTTTGATATGGTTTTTTTGGTTATTGGTTCAGGAGCGTTGTTCTTTTCATACATGGTGGAAGACAAGTCTCAAAGTGGGCTCTCATATGTGGAATTCCTAGTGTATGTTCATCGACAAATTCAAAACAAAATGACTTAATTTACAACTTATGATATAATTTTTAAGCGTGCACAAATTCTGATCTCGAGATAAAAAGAAATTAAAGCTTCAAAAGTGTTAAAAATGCGGCTTCCACCCACCCATCTTTTTTGTTGAAAACTAGTTGAGCAAAGTTTCATAATTATACACCTTTTGGTTACATTTTGTAGCTTAAATTTGACCATTTGTTAACTTATAGTGTCGAATTGGTTTTGATAATTCATACTATTTTTTCTTATCTTTTTAGAAGTGTTATTCCTTCCTTTCGTTGTGCATAAATTACATTATTCAAATCGTCTAGAAACATAATATATGGACCTTTATAGATATTGTGGTTGATGCGAATTATTAAGTAAATCGTCAATAGATTGATCTTAGCTGAATAACCGAATTCTGAAGATTTATATGCTTTTAACAGAGGGCATTGTGTTGGTAAATCATATATCTTTGCTGATGAGTTTGAAAATACAAGGATTTATATGTTTGAAAATACAAGAAAATGCTGGTAAATCATCAAATGATCAACTTTGTTGATAACCAACCCACAGGAATGACATCATTTTTTGGGATCATGGTTGCAAAATTGCTACTCTGTACCGTTTTTTCGACTATTTATAGCGAGTAATCGGTTATTCGATGAATAATCAAATTGAAATTTTTATATATAATAGTATACATATAATTTATGTAATCCTTAAAAATAGAATATATTTTAAAACATATAAGAAAAATGTAATTACATGGATAGTTATGTGGTTTGCCAAAAGTTCTATATTTAATCCCTAAATCTCAAAAATTACACAGATGATCCCTAAATACGAAACTTTGTCACATTATAATCCCTAACTGTCGTTAAATTCTCCCATTAATGGCCGTTTTTATGAGGGTAAACATTTGGAGAATATGGCAGAGTTTTGACCATATTTTTTGACCAGTTCGGGACAAATCAACTCGGCACACAACCAACTACATGGTACTCGGCCGAGTTGACCGTGTTTCACAACATTGCTGATGATATATACGATTATATGCTTAAAAGCACAACAAAATTAATAGATATTAGAGTCAAATATAACCAGCAATACAAAGGAACACAAAACCTCAAGAAATGTATTCATCATTCACCTATATTGTAATCTCATTTCCATCCTTCTCCTTATGATAAATTGGCAAAGCTAAAGAATCAAAAAACTTCAAATGAAATGATTTTACTCCTACCCATTTTTTGGGGACCACCTTCACCACTTCACCGGCGGCAGCCACCACATTATCAGCAATCTCATCCACCTTCATTCCTTCAAATTTACCAACTTTAACCACACTACAAGTGCCTTTACTCAACCACAATAAAGAACAACAAAACCCCATTTCAATTTCCTCTTTCCAATTCCCATCTCGCCCTAATTCCACTGGTACCGGAATCTTTTTCTTGTTCTTGTAAAACACCTTGCCCAAGATATCCGGCAACATGTCAATTATTCGACGGTCAGCCAAGAATACATCAAATGAGTTAAAAAGTTCGACTTTTGACTCAAATGATCTGTAATCTGATTTCAGCTTGGAAAGTTTGAAGATTTTCGAGATGGGTATGCCTAAAGATTTGATTTTTTTGTCGGCGAATTCGAATGTTAGTTTTAGGGAGTTGGGTTTTGGCCTGTCGTCGATTATGAGACAGCTCCGGGAGGATTCCGGCGAGGTGTTATAAGAGTGGGGAAGGGGGATTCTCTTAGCGCTTTTGGTGAATTCTTTATCTGGGATTTTTTTTAGGGTTAAGAGAAGGTAGATGAAATCATCAACGTCTCCGGAAATTGGAGTTTTTTGATCGGAGATTTGCTTCTTTTTCCATTTAAGAAGAGATATCACTGCTTTCCTCACGGTATCTTGATCGACTCTTTTCTTTAAATGATTGTCGTCGTAGTTAATCGGAGGCATAACTCTTCTCACCGGCGGCGCAGTGGTAGGGTTTTGGTATCTGCAGGGGAGGTTTTACATGAAGAGGTGGGATTTTGGAGCTTTTTAACTTTTTGGGGGATTTGCATAACACTCCCTACACTCTTACAATTTCATCCCCACACCCTTCCATTTGAAATCAAAATAAAAGTAAATTGCAATTTCCATATTAAACTCGCCTTAAATCCAAAAATGTATTTTTAATATGATTATAATACATACTTTAAGTATAACTTTTTTTATATAATATTTACTAGCTTATAACCCGTGATAAATCACGGATGACTTATAAAAATTTTCATAATATTTTACTTTTATAACAATACTTTATTCCTTAATAATTTTGTATATTTGAAAAATAACATATGTGCAAACATGCTCGATGTATTTGGATTTTTCTTCCAACTCCAAGAACAAAAAAAAATAATAATAATAAATAAAAAAAAATCAGAAAAACGTTTAAATTAGGTTTTTTTTTGAAATTCTGACTTAAATATGTTATCTTTATAAGTTCCAAATAATGTGCCTAACATAATCATACAACAAAATAATTAATTGATAAACGGCCAAAAACCAAATAAATTTTCATAAATTGTTCCCCATCAGCCCATCCTGTTTCGGCCCATACCAAAAAAAACTATTATTTTAACCCGTTACCTGACCGATCAAGATAAGTCCAAACCATCTATTTATAATTTGGATCTAAACGGGCACCCTTTCATAGAATGCAGGCAAAACAAAGCTCTTGATGACTTTGCTGAGGATGTTGACGAGCTAAACAACTGAGTCAAAGGGAGCTAAACAACTGAGTCAAAGGTGCAAACAATCGTGCACGTAATTTAGTCCAGAAATTATATGTGTTTCATCCAATTTCATTCTCATTTCTCTTGATGTATCTATACTTATAATATTTTGTCTGTATATTTAATAAATTGCATTATATATGCAAAAAACATCATATATACTCAGATACTTAGGACAATGGCTCATGCTGGGGCCTGCCAAAGGTTGCATCTTGCAAAATGATGTTAGCCTTTATACTTTACTGCACCTAATGAGATCTTTGTATATTTATAACATTTATCCATTTTTAGATTTTGTCAATCGATCTTTATCTTTGTACTTTTAATTTTCATCAACGAAATTGTATATAAAATTTAAATCAATGAAATGATAATAAAATCTGAATCGTGCATAGTGCTTGCGCTAATACCCGATTAGAAACATAAAGTTGACTTTTATACGTCGGTTTTCAAGTGTTAACATATGATTAATATTAGGGGTGACACTCAGGTTAGGTTTAGATTAATGGGTTTGCGTTAGAAGGTTGGTGGGTTGGAATCAATACTCAACCCAAACCAGACTTCTGTAAAAAATTTCAGGTCAAGAAAAGCAATCCTAAACCGAACATGTTTAAACCATGGTAACCCAGACATGACTAATCACACGTAAGAGCAATATAATTTAACAAGTTGGTAGGTCAAATGGGTTAGTAGGTCAAAACCAGGTTGACGGTTCGTAAATAAATATTTGGGCCCAAATACAATGCCAATCACGAGGAACTGAAATGTCAAACAAAGATTAAGAGATGTATTAGGCGGTGTTTAGTTGATGATTAAGACAAACAAATAAAAGTTAGAGAACAATATGATTGGTTAGTTTCAGAATGTAGATATTTAAGACACTTATGTCGCCAATGTTCAGAGTCACGATTAATAATCTCACTACACTATCTTTGAAAACACAAAGTTTAAGTAACATATTCCTTATGCGTAATTAGCGTGTAATAAAAGTTCAGATAGTGGTAGTAAGTTTAGTATGCGCTTGACTAATGTCATACTAAATCTTACAAACAATCACAAGACCAAGTACCAATTCTAATAAAGGACACTAAAGCTTTCAAGACATTGAAGCTGAAGTAGTAAATATATATCGGGATGAAGTTTGAAGAGTCACTAAGAAGGGATGACCCACTAAAAAATAAAAGCATGTAACAAAATTCTGTTAGTAGTGCGCATACCATGAAACATCTTTAATACCAACAAATTCTTATATATGGAACATTCGTACAACATCTTAGTTGTTGTCATTATAACGCTTATATTTAGTCGATCAATTGTGATTGTGATTGTAATTTGTCAATTACAGCAAGTGATTAAATGTTTTTAATTTATTCTGCAGTCACTTGTACACTTTGTTATTAATATAAAAATAGAGAATGGGTTGAAAAGTGTATCTTTGTGTTTGTTATTTCAAAGTTATTCAACTTATAGCATGATTAGTTAAAATCGAAAGAAGCGTATTTAACTCACATTCTTCACATTCTATACACTCTCTACGGACCAATATATAATATAATTTAATTTACAAGGAATTGATTGATAATAAAGGAATTGAATTGAACAAATATGATACTATAAAAGTTAACAAGAATATATATGAAATTAGAGTTTTAATTATGATTAAAGAAATTATTTGAATATTTAAATCATCATTATTGCCCTTCTTGATTTTGCTTCCTCCAAACCAAAAATGCTATCTCCCTCAACAATGGACTGCCAATTAAAAAAAAACAAAAAGATAATAAAAAAAAGAATCTGGAATAGTAAAAGTTGTTATGGGTGGCGGGAAACACAAACTAATTGTAGTGTCATTGATCATGGGGTTAAAGAAAATATAAAGAATTAAAAGAAGTTTAGAACTAACCTTGAAATCAGTTATGAAGTGGGTTGGGTCCAGAAGGGACTAAACGTTTGTAAACACCATATATCGGATCAACTTCATCGTCAACCGGCGGAGATGGACGGCGGTGCTGTGGCGGTGGGAGTACTACTTGCGGTGGTTGATGGGAATTATCACATAAACGAGATGGTTATTTACAACCGAAGATGACGGTGCATGGATTGGGATCATTGACTTGGTGGTGGCGAGCCTGGTCGTTGACGACGGAGGTTTCTCCGGTGGTGGTGGTGGATGCAGTAATGGTGATGATGAAAAACGAGATTATTAAGAGGTACAAAAGGGATTGAGATGAAGAGAGAGAGTTCTTCATTGTTTTGTTTTGGGTTTTTAGAGAGAGCTAGAAAGAGGTTTGTGGTGGCGGTGGTGGTTGTTGTGTCTCCGGCAGCAAACACGGTGGAGGATATGAGAATTGAAAGTTGATGAAGGGTTAATTTATAGTAGTCATGCACGTATATGAGTTGTATCCGTATTAAGCTTCTCATGATCAGGGGCGGAATTAGTATAGAGCACACGGTGGCACGTGCTACTACTCGAAAAAAATTCGGTACGATAAATTTTCAGGGCTTTTTTATTATTATAGTATTTTAAATATATTAATATATATCCAAAAAGGCGAAATAAGACATATATCTCTACTAGCGCAGCTGGCTATCACTCCTTGCATGTATATAAGAGGTCTGATTTTGAATCTTGTTGTTGCAATTTTTTTAAATCAATTTTTTTTCTTTTCTAAGCCTCTATATTACAAGGGTTTTTCTTTTCTCAGCCTATATATTTCAAGGTTTTTCTTTTTTTACCTTATATATTTTCAAAAAAAAGTCTTTAGTCTAAAGTCTAAACATTTCAAATCATTTTTCTTTATTTTCCTTATTCAATACTTTAATTATAAAATACTCCGTATAATGCAATTTTATAAACCAACATTTCTATAGATTAAAAACCTATTTAATATCCCAAATCAATCTTAAAAAAACCTTTAACTATTAGTTAATAGTTCACATCCAAAGACAACCCTAACATTTGAACCAAATAAAAAAACATAAACTGTGTATTTTAGATTTTGTAATATGTTTATAAAATTAATAATTCTTTTGTAGTTTAACGAAATATATTCTTGAAGATTTGTTGGTGTATGTAACTAAAAAAGGGTGATATGTAATATAACTTTTTTTGTGTTAAATTTGTTTTTGTTTCGGGACGTTGCCACTAAGATCCCACTAGAGGTCGCAGTCCCCTTAATCCCGTTTTTTTATCGCCACAAGGGTGCTACCGTTAGTGGAAGTTTCTAATTCCTCCCCTGCTCATGATTATCCAAAGTAACCGTATTAAGCTTCTCATGTTTATCCAACGTAACTACGTACCTAATATATCATATCATCGTTATAATAACGACTCAAATAATTTATTTAGGATTTCCCTAAGGGTATAAGATAAGATGTATTTAGTAATCTTAAAATTTTCAAAACTTGTGCAAATAATGAACTTAATTTTTTATCAATTTATAAGATACATTAAATGTCTATTCAATTTTTTTTAGAAACGACAAATAAAATATATAAAAGAACTCAATCTTAGCAAGAAACTAAGAGAAGGCAAGAGGAAGAGTACATATTACATAATAAAAGAAAAGGGATTGCAACCCAATCAACCAAACATTACTCCTATATTTGATCTACAAGAAGGAAGTGGATATGATTTCACCCGCGATAGAGCCAAATGACTTGTACATATTGTTGAAAACCAAATCATTTCTAGCCTTCCAAGAACACCAAAGCATACCATAGAAGATGATCATTAAAACCTTCATTTTTTTGGACAATTGCCCCAATTAGCACCAAAGTCAAGAAGCTCCACCACCGAATTGAAGCGAGGCAAAGAAATCTCACACCAATTGAAGATCCATCTTCTAGTATCGACCATCCGAGGACACCGAATAAGAGCATGATCTGCACATTCCACCTCAAGATTACACGCTTTGCATAGAATTGAACCCATATTCACGCCTCCATCTGAAAGACATTTGGCAACAGGTATCCTGCCTAAACCGCTCTCCACACGAAACAATTAACTTTCAATGGAGTTGCTTTAACCCACGACATTGACGAAGCCCGTTGAAGATATTTTGTCATCAATTTCATGCCTTACGTGACTTATTAAATATGATCCATCCAACGAGGCTTTGCATTTTAATCTATCCGGAGTGATTTCGAGTTTTACAAAAGCTACCAGGTCACAAAATTCAGAAAAGAACAACGACCCACTCGGATTTTGCGACCACCCCCAGTTGAACCCGCGATCACGTATACGGTCGCTAATCATGCAATTTTTAAAAGATTCAATCGAATAGAGGTTGGGAAATTTAACCTTCACCAATCCACAAAACATTCCAAAAGGAAACAACACTGCCACTGCCAACTTGGATTGAGAACATATCACAATAGTTAATGTCAAACTTATCGAGATCACATTGAATACTAGAGATATTTTTCCATACTCCCGGAGACCTGCAGTCCGCCACCGCATGAAATGGTTTTAAGGAGAGATTATGAATGGAAGTAATCACATCCTTCCAAATGCTAATGCTACCGTTTCTCAGTTTCCACCACCATTTTAGAAGAAGAGCACAGTTTTGAGCTTTTAACGAACCGACTCCAAGCCCACCTTTCTCTTTAGATGCAAGAACGGTTGACCACGCCACCCAACAAATCTTATTCTTATCGTCACAACTGCCCCATAAAAATTTTCTTCTAATTTGTTCCAACCGATTGATAACACCTACAGGAGCTTTAAAAATAGAAAAAATATATAATGGTAGGCTGCTCATAACAGATTTGATTAGCACTAATCTGCCGCCAAAAGATAAATTTCTCGCCTTCCACAGAGAAAGTTTTTTGTTGAAACGATCAATTATCGGAGCCCAATGCTTTATGAGATTCATATTTGCTCCAACCGGAACACCGAGATAATTGAATGGACATGCCCCTGGAACGCAACCAAGAACCGCAGCCCAGTTATTAACCTGTGCAGAATTAACGCCAATGCCAAAAACCTGATATTTATGAAAGTTCACATGCAACCCGGACGAAGCATGAAAACATTTCAGAATTCTCGCAAGGTTTTTCGTGTTCTTTTTAACCGCTTCACCTACAAAAATCACGTCGTCCGCATAAAAAAGATGAGAAATACACGGACCACTACTACCGATTCTCTTTCCATTAAATAAACCTTTGTCACAAGCCGATTTCATGGCCACATTGAGCCCTTCCATAGCAATGATAAAAAGAAAAGGAGATAGGGGATCGCCTTGCCTAACCCCTTTAGATATGTGGAATTCCTTGGTCGGAGAACCATTAATTAGCACGGATGCAAATGAGGAAGACAAACAACCAAGAATCCAATTTCTTCATTTTATGCCAATCTTCATTTGAGCCATAACCGAGTCTAAATAAATCCAATTGATGGAATCAAAAGCCTTTTCAAAATCTACCTTAAACATGAACATCTTCTCCTTTGATTTTTTGGCCCATGAACATAACTCGTTGATAATAAGTGGGCCCTCAAGAATGTTTCTACCGGAAATATAAGCCGATTGCACATTACCGATCACCGAATCAATCACCTTTTTTAAACGGGAGGATAAGGCTTTGGAAACTTCTAGCTTATTAAATGACTATTCAATTGTTTAGGAAACTTCTAGCTTATTAAATGTGTTTTATCTCATGTCTTTAGGGCATGAGTTAGACAACCCTTATTTAATTATAGTTGAACTCCAA
Organism: Calendula officinalis; assembly: GCA_963853835.1. Lineage (NCBI taxonomy): Eukaryota > Viridiplantae > Streptophyta > Magnoliopsida > Asterales > Asteraceae > Calendula > Calendula officinalis. The sequence goes on from OY970832.1 coordinate 20,864,670, forward strand.
GTAGCTTATAACCCATAATAAATTATGAGTTACTTATTAAAGATAGAGATTGACACTTTTATAGAACCCATAAAAATACTTCGAACCAATCACTGTTTAGAAAAAGAAAAAAAAAATCTCTAACATTCCGTTAAAGTTTTGACGGAGAAGTTTTGCCATAAATTTTAGGAAAATGATAATAACAGTCCTAAGGGCTGTCAATAAGAAGCTAAAAATAATGTAAAAATCACATCCTGAAATTTAAGAACACTACTACATCAATGAATGTACAAACATTTTATGCAAATACTACATCTTTAATGTATATTAGATGTATCTTTTATATTAATAAGTATAAAAAAATACAAAAAATTATTTTCAATATCTATATCAAACACTACACTAACAATCATAACTCAAACAGATAAGGTGTTGCCCATGGCCAAGGTCATGGGTTCAAGTCCCGTCGTGGACGTGGGGTTTATTCCCCATAGGTGGAAGGTTCGAGGGAAGACATACTGCCCCTTGTGGATGTCACTCTCTAGGCTCGAACCACTAACTTACTAACGCGTCGTTCAAAAAAAAAAAACACAATCATAACTCAAATGACAGATTACACAAAATTTGATGTATACTAAATACTATTCATCATATAATAATTAAAATTTATTAATACAATGTATTTTTATATAAATTTACCTTCAATATTTTTAATATTACTAAATATAACTTTTATTATTATATTTAGGAAAATGATAATAATAATCCAGGGTTAAAAATACAAGTAAATTATACATGTAATAATTTCTTAAACATTAACAAAAACCCCTATATTTATAAGAAAATTTAGGTAAATTTCATAAATTTATTTTTTATAATCAAGTTTTGGGTGAAATAATGTTTTGTTAGCTTTATGATTACACGTCTATTATATTGTTTAAAAAGCTTTACCTTTCTTTAAAAATGGAATTTTGGTCAAAACATATCTTTTTTCCTAAGAATAATTTAGACGGAAAAATGCTGTTTTTTTACTACATACAAGAACTCATACAAACCAAAATACGTCCTTATTCAGTTATTCCCTCATTGATCAAATGTCTATAACACAAAAATGAATCTTGCAACCGTATAACAACAAGACTCGATGCAAAAACTAACTCGTTTTCCTGCTAACAAACGGTTGCAAAGCAATCGGCAATTCACTCGTTTCCACAATTCTCTTTTGCTTCTTTTTGGACACCCCAACATCCATATCTTTCTCAACAAACGGTCTTTTCGCTTGTTCAATTCCTTCTTGTTTCTTTCTCGCCACTTTACTCGGTTTACTCCTTCCTTTTGTCTTTTTCTTCTGGGACCCACTTTTGGCAGCCGCAACAGCAGCCGTCTTTTCGGCTTCTATTTCGTCTTTAGTCGGCTTCTCTTTCTTCCTAGTATTCCTCAAATTTCCAATCTTTGTGGGGTCCAACATTATCGATTCTGGCGGGAGTTTATCAAGAAGAACCCGTACTTCCTTCTCTCTCCTCTGTTTCAATGTCTCATACGGGTTTGCAACCCATGAATCAAAATTGGGCTCCCCTGACCCGGGAATCAAAACCGAAGACAAACCCATTGAATGCGCGATTCCCAAAACATCTTCATATGGTCTAAACAAAACCGTTTTAATTTGATACCCTTTTGCCATTTTATGTATCATATACCGATTATAATCCTGTGAATCAGAAGCTGCTAAAACCTGAATAAACGAGCCTGATGACGTGGCGAGAAGACCTTTTTGACTAAAGTCCATTGACTTTGCATGACCGGGTATTGTTTGGATAGCCTCATACTTCCTTAAATCCCAAATTTTTAGTTTTTTGTCCATGCCAGCTGTCGCCATGAGATGACCATTTGAGTGGAATGCAATGGCGGTCACGGGACCACGGTGGCATAGCATTTTGACAAGTGGCGCTGCGCTAGTGGGCTTCCACATGCTGACTGTACCGCCAGAGTGACCTGAAGCAAGGACACTGTTGTAAGGGTTGACTTGTAAAACGTCTGAACGACCAAGGGCACTACGGTAATTTCCTATCATTTGGCCCGTTGTAATGTCTTGATAATGTAGATGCCCTAATTTGTTTATTGATGATAAGAGAAAGTGGTTCTTGAGAAATTGAAGCTTTAATACAGATCCATGTTCCTGAGGGACATATAAACACAAGCATAACACAATTATTAAAATTTAAAATAAAATAAAAAATAAAATAAAGAAGGTACTAACCTTAAGACAATGAAGTTCTGTGCCTTCCCGGTTATAAATATATGTGTACCTATGAATTGCCATTTTTAATATTAGCCAGGTGTATTCAGTGTATGATCATATGTATTTCTGATTATATATAAATGCAGAAAATATTCGATAATTAACTTGGTAATTGAATTTGCTTACTTCTTCTGTGCAGCAGCAAAGAACATTTCATTGTGCAAAAACGCCACATCACGAACAGTTTCTCTAACCTGCAAAAAGTAGTCAATTTCATATTTTTCAAAACCCTAAAAATCATTGGTAACTGAAGAAATTAGACGGTTGGGAAATTGAGATTTATGATACCTGCATGTCTTTAATAGGTTTCATAGAATGCAAGTCTATAATTGCCAGGTGTCCTTTTCGTCCTGCAGCCACCATATATCGACCACTTGATGTATAATCTATAGTGTACGGCCCAAGATCTGTGCTTGCAGTTACAGAAATAATATGATTCGGTCACATATAAATCTGGAAGATTAAGAAAAAATAATATTTGGTAACGGTTAATGTAGAAGTCGAAACCTGGTAAAACAATATCAAACTGGTTTTTTCTACTAGCAACATCCACTTCATTAGCAATTGATTGTTGATCAAACCTCCATGTTTTCTCAATTCCTTCAGCTTCAAGTCGCCCACCCTCTGTTTGCATAAGCCACTACACAAAATACAAAATGTTTGACTATATATATATACACATTATATTATATTATAGAATTAAACACAATATCATATACCAAAAAAACATGCTAAATGTTCACCTTCTCAGCCTTAGCAGCAGCATTTGCAGACTTCTTGTATAACTCTTCTTTATTTGCAAGTTGACCCTTCAATTTTTTGTCTTTCAAAGCCTGCAAGCAAAAACCAGATTACATTTTTAACGGCAACATAAACAAAACCTAAAGGATTAAGGATCGCAAATTTAGTAAGTCATACCTCCAAATCAGCACCTTCACCTCTCTGGTACTTCTTTACTTTCACATCAATCTCATCAGAAATATCCTGAAAACATAGAAGTGAACTCAAATCATAAATCAAACTAGCCATAAAAAGTTCATGAATTGTGATATTGTAGTAAGTTTTGACGATAAACCGATTTATAATTTAGATGAGGGTAAATGGTTGTGTTGAAAGTTAGGATACTGGTGAGACATAGATACCTGTATCTCCATTGCGAAATAAATGTTTGGTCGGACGGGAGGAGAGAACCAACGGTTGAGGCGGGGACGCTGCCGGAGACGGAAGTATTGTTTGGAGTGGCGGGCCGGGGAAATCAATCTTTTGCCCAAAAACCCCCCGAACAAACCCTAAAATTTATTTTATTCCCAATTACTGTATTTTTATAATCTGTATACTTATTTTAATTTATTTCATTTTCTTTTTCCTTTTTTTTTAAAGGATTTTGATAAAAAAAAAAAAGTTATACTACCTCCGTATCAAAATAAGTGATACACTTTCCTAAAAGGGGTGGAATAAAATAAGTGATACACTTCAAAATCTTTCCTTATTTGGCAAAAAAGTGAGACCCCTTCTTCACTGACTATCTACTTTAATAAAATAAAATTACTCTTTTACCCTTACTTTTACTTTTAAACATCATTAATTTCACTACATCCAAAAGAAGTGGGTCCCATTATCCACTAACTATCCACTTTATACTATTTTAAATCACTTTCCAATTTTTTGCCTCAAAAACCGCAATTTCCCAAATGTATCACTTATTTTGATACGGAGCTAGTATATTAATTCATAGATCAGTAGTTCTTAAAATTCAGAGATAAGTATAAAATGGGTATCATGTCCTCATGCTGGATTATTTCATTCCTGCACAACGAGGGCTCGAGGGCACTCTTGGATTTGAGTGAAACCTCGTCGTGATATTTGTGCGATTTTTTTTTTTTTTTTTTTTTTTGAAACACCAATAATTACATATAAACCTCCTATGCTTGGGATTGAACTCAAGACCTCCTTGTTAGTTTTACTCCATGTATTTGTGCGATTTAAGTGGTGTTACTGATTAACATCTAATATTTGTATTATAAAAAACTTTTAATAATAATACAATTATGTACTTTAACTATAAATTACAGAAAAAATAATCACATTTTAAGAATCTAAAAATCATATAACTAACCATGATTAAAAAATACATTATTAAGTTTAATGATTTAGCCTAGGATGTTTTCACCAGATTTGCATGTGCTTTCAAACTTTATACTTCAAAACGACAAAATATAACTCGGCATTGTTAAATGTGAAATGTTATTATTTCCTATTATTTATGTTAATTTATCTTGTTAAGATCAAGATAAATATTAAAATCATCAATATATTACTAGCAGGGTACCTGCGCAATGCGACGGCGGGTACCCTTTGCCTGTATTTGCGGCAACCAATTGGTTGGTGGTGGTGACACCACTGGAGGTTGTCGCAGATGGTGATGGTAATTTCAAGTTTTTAAGGTGTAAGAGATTCATAATGATAGTTCAAGTAAGGAACACATTTTCTAGTGGCTCTGTTGGTTAGACCGATGCATTAATAAAGCAAAGATCTCAATTTGATATGAATCAAAGAAACAAAAATTTAATTATATATTACATTAATTAAATTTGATTACTGAAATAATCAAATATTACAATGCGTTAATAAAGAGAGTTCCATGTTTCTGAGTCCCATTTTTGTACACATTCATCTCGATCAATTACGATTTACCCGTTCAGTTCCACATCAAGTCAAGTTCATCTCTAGTTGGCCTGCACTATCCTCTGTACACATCTACATATATATAACTTGCACAAAAGAAATCAAACATTGCCACAGTTTATCAAATAGTCATTCAGTTGACTTGTTTTTCTCTTGCAAACAAATTTAGATGAGAAATTTTAAACATTTAAACAAAGTCCCAGGAAAGTCTCGGGAGCTATCTCTTCTTTTTCTGACCTGGTGTGTTGTTCCAAGCAAAGTCCCAGGAGCTATCTCTTCTTTTTCTTCAAGCACCTTTACAACACAAATAAAATAAAAATAAAAATAAAGATTTATGTCTCGTAGAAAATGCTAATATTAATTAAGGAGTACTTTGAAGATGTAAATAATAACAAGACAATGTTTTGAATAAAATGAGTTACCATGATAAGCTGTCAACTTATTGGATATCTTCACGTTGTCCAAACATTTCTATTTCAAGACATTTTGCTTCTGCTGTGTTTTTGTTGTCTCATGTTATCACAATTACTTGGATTCCGGCTATTCTGATACTAAAAATAAAACAAACTCCCTGCAAAATTCAAGGGCACCAAAGGGCAAATCTCGCAACAGAAAAGAAGTATATCCCTACAATTTAAACAAACGGGTCATCGATGAATAAAAAAAGATAAATGTGGAACGGGTCAAATGCGTTGAAAGATGCCCGACCCGTCTCGGGCCCACACTGAAAACTTGCAAGTTCTCAACACAAACCTCGTTCTATAATTTTACATCTTCCTTCATTAGAAACCTACTCCTGAAGGTAATTCTCCATTGGGCCCCCTCTGTTATAAAAGAAATTGTTAATTACTACCATCAAAAAATAGAAAATAAGAAACTGAGATACATGTATGATGTACTATAAAATAACATCTAACTATTAGCAAAAAAAAAAAAACAAAATTCTAGTAATTTAAAAAAATAATACGTACAGTGGTGTTGCAAAGATGATTTGCATTCTCTATTGCTTTGTTAAGCAATGCAGTTCATTAAGAGATTGAATATGTATTCCTTGCTAACCATAGCAGGGGTCGAAGGTTTCAATTCTGTAGAAATTGAGAAAACAGTTCAATAGGGTCATAGATGTAATCCTTCCATTACAATTATCATCATTAATATGTGGATAAATAGAAGATAAACTTGAATCATCATCATAATCATTTGGTCTACTCCGATTTCATCTTCCCGGAAAACCCTACACTACCCTTACCACTGTCCTACTCCGGCACCGTGCTCCGCTTCATCGTCCCGCAAGGGGTTGTTGATTTTTGAAGAAAATCATAGGCCACCGATCGATCAATTACTTGACTTCCTCCACCAATGCTTCTGCAATCCACCACCCCCTCCCCGACCACCTTCTCTCGTCATCTTAGATATAGCGGAAGTAGAGCACCAATAATTTAGGGTTAGAAAGATAGAGAGAAGGGACATGCGTGTAATTAAATGCAAATTCCAAAACATGGCTTTTCAGTTCCCAATTTTAATGTCGTCGTTTGATTATCCTTGATTTGAATTTGAATTCTTTAATTTCTTACCGAAGGAAATCAACGTAGCCATTTAATGGAGTTATGTTTAGCATTAACAACGCAACCGTTGGCCAGAGCAGGTGTTATGTGCGCTGAATAATAACCCGTAGGTTGCGGGTTCGAAACCCAGCTTGTGTAATTTTTTTACAAAGTTTAAGATTCCAAAAATAGCAAGTATTTGGCTTAATTTTCAACTGGCTATTTATGGAAAAGTCCTAAATGCATTATAGATAGTAGAGATATGATAAATTTTTTTAATAGATTATATATGACATAGTGAAGATTAAGAAGAATAACATTTCTCTTATTAAATTGAATAGAAAATTTTATTTTAATTTAATATTATTTTAAAAATCAAATTAATTGCTATATAACCAGCCCCCTCCCTCACCATTTGCAACATTATTATATCTAAACTAGAATTGCAGTGAATCCATGGTGATTGTTTCCATGTGGACTTCCATGGCTTCATGGTTCACACCTTCAGTTCTTTTTTGTGTTACGAATCTCATAATTGCCACCATTTTCATAGCTTCAAACAACAACAAACATCATGCTGATCATGTTCTTGGAGATTCTTTCACTCGAATCACTAAAGTATCTTCATTCCTCGAGCGAGCCAGTTCCATTAAATTATCTTCCTACACCACCACCGCCGCCACAACCACCACCACCAACAACAACGCCATCACCGTCGCAGAACCACAACACCAGTATCCGTCGCAAACGAAACCGGCAAAGTACAGTTCGTCGAGTCGACTCGCTCAGTCAATTTACGTAAGCGTTACCCAATGGCGAATTGGAACGACAACCGCTGAGTCAACCCGCCGGTGCTCCATCACTCCTCGAACGAGTTAAGTCCATTAAGTTCGCCTCTGTTTACAACGAAAATGGTGTTCCAACCAAGTCTGAACAGATCCCCAACTGTCACACCCCGCCAAAACTGGTTTTGCGGAAGAGCGGGCGTGCGACTTACATCGGAAATCACAACAATCGATAATAGTAAATCAACGCAAATCAAAATGGATTACCAATACTTAATGTTTCCAAACAAAAGTTATTGTTTTTGATAAATAAAGGTTTCTTCAAAATGGTAATCCGAATGCGTTTGAATATGCTAATGAAGCTTCAACTTTCATTTCCTGAGAAAGCATATTAGAAAAAGTGTCAACACAAAGGTTGGTGAGTTCACAGATTTTATGACTATAAATCATTGATTTATTCCAAAATGTTTGTCAGTACAACTCGTGTACTAATAATCATTGAAAAACGTTTCAAAACTCTGAAACCAAATTTGCACATGTTCAGTGCTTAATACACTCTTGTAAAATGTTTTAACTCTATAAAACATAATTTGCATATGATCGGTGCGTAAAACCATTTCAACATGATTTTAGAAAGGTAAGTCGTTTAGTACAAATCTATGTACGTTCAAGTTCACCCGTTTCAAATCCATGAAACATAATTGTATAAGTTTTAGTGTGTAATCCCTTATAAGCTAGCTAGGCATATAAGTTAAAGTATAAGTTCATGAGCCTGTAATCAAACCTAAATCCGCCTTTACCTAGGCATGTCGAGTCCACGACGTTTTAATAGAATATATATCTCATATGTTATACGGCTAGAGCGACTAGCCATGAGCGGGGGATCAATCCCGAATAGTACTACTCATATATTCGTTGGCTAACTATAGTTGATGATTACAGTAATGTTAGATCTAAACGATCTGGCGATAGGATGAGCGTCTATCAACTCACGGTTATACAAAGATTAGTGTCGCAAAATATAGTTTTTCATACAGTCTTAATTAAGACATTTTTAAAAAAAATACTTGTTTGAGTGTGTCTTTTCAATGACCAGTTATCTCAAAAGGATAGTTTATCCAAGTTTTCACAAAGATTGACTGTACCAAAGTATTGTTCATAAATGTCTTTCAAAAGACTAGTTGTACCAAAATAATGTTTATGCATGACTCATCATAATTAAAATACACCCGATACGCGATGAGAGTTTTGCGTGCATTTATAAAACAGTTAAATGTTTCTCACCCCAAAATAGTTAAAATACAGTAAAAGCGGGGCTGTGAAAACTCACCTGAGTCAATTGCTATCGATGATTAATATAATGAATATCGTGCTCGATGAGTAATTCTTAACCACCTAAATGTGTGAGATCAAACGGTAAGTGGGCGCCTCTAGTAGCATGCCTATGCTAGTTGTTCACTCAACTAGAATGATTTAAATTCATTTAGTGTCGATGACTCGTTGTTACTATTATAAAAATATACTTTTGTATATCATTTCAAGACCTCAAAATACTTTATACTTGGACCATAAATGAAAATAGTGATGTTTTAGGTTTAACGAGTTTTAAATTCTTGTACGTTTTGTTCGATGTTTCGACATTTGGCATGTCTAGCTAAGTCACGCGGTGATGATTATTATTTATATTTCACATTTATATATGTTCTTATAATATCAATAATCTACGTGTTATAATATTCTCAAAATTTAAATCTTTTTGTTGTAGTTGGGTCATTATTGTCATTACGTTGTCAGAAATCATTGATTTTCAGTACAGTTTGTTAACGAGTATTGTATATTTCATAAAAATCTAATATTTTATAGTTTATTACTAAATTAGCTACTGATTTTCTAGGTTTACATATCTAGTCCTTAGATATATTGAATTTACACATTTACTCCTCTAACTTTCATTTTAGGCGTTAACTACCTAAATGTCCGGTTTTAAAAGGTTTAAAATTTCTCGATCGGTTTGTATCCTAACTACATATTAACCTGTATTCTCAAACGAAAACTCTAATATTTATAGGACCTAAAATCAGTTCCCAAAATTATGGTTTTGCAAGTTTCGGTCCCTATAGTTTTCTTTTTTCCGGTTTTGGCTCAATTTTGGATTTTTCTTGGTTTTAACCACAAGATTTATTTTTAAACACCTTTAACACATGTTTTAAACTCAAAATCATTTTAATCTTCTGATTTTATTTTTTTATCTCATTCCTGGAGTTTCATAATCTTGCATTTTTAGTCCTTGTAGTTTTGTTTTGACGATTTTGGCACTATAGTTTGTCTTGCTGACTTTCAAACAAAAGAGTTGGTATTTTAACACCCAAATAAGGTTACTAACCATAACACATGCATTTTAGAAAAATAAGTTTTTATACCAAGAATATAGTAAAAACAAGTTTGATAGTGTTCTTGTTAACTTTTAAAGTCTAGTTTTTCGGTTTAGTAGTTTGTAATAAATTTAGACTTTAAGAAAGTTGTAAAACAAGATTTAACAAATGAATTCTATCTTCTTAGATGAGTGAACATTTCAAGTATAAAACTAAAAGATCTAAAGATTTAAACCAGAGGAAGGGTGGTTTTCTCACTATGTTATTCGTTTTGATGTTTTATAACTTTGTAGATCTTCCTCTTCTTCTTCAAGACACCAAACCGAGTGGTTCTTCTTGAGAAATTTCTTGAAATGAAGTAAAAATAGTATATAAGAAAGATCTAAGAAAGAAATAAAGTAAAACGTCAAGAAATCAAAGCTTACACAAAGAAAATGAAGTTCAAGATTCTGGACAGCAGCTTCAAGTCCGATTTCGGTAGTCTTACAGTGGCTAAATGAGTGTTTTAAGAGTGGAATTTTGTAGAGAATGTTCGTATGGTGATTTGGAGCTTTGAATCACTTAATTTGGAGTTAAAATGAGGAAGTTATGGTCTTTTGAAGTTTGTTTTGTGGGTGGAAATAAGCTACCCGGATTTTGCTTTCTTGAGAGAGTTTCTTGAATTGTTTTGGAGTTGTGGAGTGTAAATGAAAGAGAGAGATGGATATTAGATGTTAGAGGGTAATTAAGAACTCTTGGATAATTACCTAGATACATGAATTTTCCTTGTTTGACTTAAAAGTGTGTAAGAAAAGTGACGTGTAAGAGTAAGGTGTTGTAAGGATAAGACTTGTGCAAGATTTTTGGTGTTGTGTGCAAGCAACATGTGAGTGTATGTGTGATTGTGTGCAGCCAATAATGCTCCAAATATGGGGACACAAAGTGGTTAAAGGGGCTACAACACATTGGTTATTAGCATGGGGAAGATGAGGTTGTTTTTGGTGGTTCCCATGTGTACTTGCTAAATTTCAAAGTCAAATAACTAAATGTTTTGTAGGTTCTAAGAGGGTGAACGGTTCTGGGAGGGTTTTAGGGTCACTTTTATTGTTTAATTAAGGGTTACAAGTTGATTAGTGTATACATGCATCGATGCAAAACTTAGTGTTTTGGAAATTATGATTTTCTTTGTATAATTAAGGTTTCTTGTGACTTTATGGTTTTAAGCATTATATTAAATTATCATTGTGTGTAACCGAATGATAATATTGTACTAGTGATGAATATATCATAATAAATTCATTATCTTTATTGAATAACAAATAACTCGCACTAAAGTGCACGTGTAGCGAATACGAGAGGTAGGGCGTTTTTTTTTAAGGGTTGTCACACCAACTCACCTGGTCAACTCGCTCGAGCTCCTTCGTTTCTAGACCGAGTCAAATCGTTCAGAATCTCTTCTGCCTTTAAATCCGAAGCTCCTTCTACTCAAACGGAAAATATCGATACGGATCCAAATAACAATCTGGATCATCATGCGAGCAAGTCCGAGAAGACATTGGCGAAGAAGTAATTGGTGGAGATGAAGAAGTCACGTAGCGAGATGAGGATCGCGCAGGAGGAAGACGAGGACGTTTACTTGCGGCGGCCGGCGACGACGAGGGAGAAGCGGGATGTAGTTGACGAAGAAGTGGATGCAAAAGCTGATGATTTCATCAGTAGGTTTAAGCAACAGCTGAAATTACAACGTCTCGAGTCGCTTGTGAGATACAACCAATTATTGAAGAGACGAAATTAGAACTCATCGGAAAATGTTGCGATTTTGGCGAACAGTGATCCTGCCGGGAACAGTGGACAATTGGCGGTGGCGGAAATGGCTAATCTAGACTTGTCATTTATTAGATTATGGATGTCAAAATTAGAATGTAATTACGATTCTCGTTTTCTATCAATGTAATATTAGTTGTCACATTTTTATCGTCATGCTTTAATAATGGCAAGTGATCTTGAGACCACATAAATTATTCAAAACACCACATGTACAATACTTATATAATATGTTTTAAATATTATACAGTGATGTAATTTATGTGGTCTCAAAATCACTGCCCTTTAACAATAAATGTAGATTTCTTCAACAACCTAAGGCTTGTAGTCTAGTGGTATACAAGGAGGATTTAAGGTGTTGCCCATGACTTATTGGTCATGGGTTCAAGTCCCGTCGTGGACAAAAAGATGGAAGGTTCGTGTAACACCTCAAATTTTTAATACCAAATATTGGCCCAAAATAAAACATTTTATAAATAGAAGAACATTTCCAAATTTGGATTTACAAAAACATTGGTATGAAATCAGAGTATAAAAGTAGGTGTTACAAAATAGATCATAACCAAGCTAAGACTAAATCCAATCTAGTGCTCTTCTATTCTAGGTCCCGCATCTCCATCCATGCGTACCTAAGCCTTTGATCCCGAACCTGAGTACATAGCAAACAAAACAAGGAGTACGTGAGATAAAAACGTCTCGTGAGCTACATGGGTTTAGACCCGGTAATAAAATGAAATGTCACGATTCATATAACCAATCAATATACATATATATGACCAACTATTCAGTCTAGTCACTTCGGTGTGACCCTATCAACCTTGCCTACCTAGCAATCACTTCTAACTATCGGGTTGCCCCCGAACTAGCTAGAATCACATACATATCTAGTTATCGGGACGCCCCCGAGCTAACTAGAAACAAGGTACCGGCAAAAGGATCGCCCACGCTACCGATACTTGCCTTGTCCACCGGAATACGTCCAATGAGTAAGACTACTAACGTGGAAGAGTCGATGGGAAATCATCCCAACTGCACCTCAATCCACACCTCATGACCGGGGAGTCTCCCGTATCATCACATCATCTCAATCCCATCATAACCCTATGGTTATGCCAATCTAGCTCTCGGCTATCACTATCATCATCAAACAAGTTAGTTCAATACTATCATCCGTATAACTAACTATCTACTACTAGTCTACACAATCAAGCAAATAGACCATATTACAAGTAATGAAATTATTTAAAAGGGCTATGTACTCAGTAAATTCCACACGTACTCACCTTAGCAATAAGATGCTCAAACCGTGTTCTTGACACCCAATCTCTTGCTTCTCAATCCAATCAACTTTCCAAGACTTCACCAAAAGCCTAATACAATTATCACAATATGATCAACATCAATTACTACTACAAATGTGTTCATCTACCTCTAGATAACACCCATCAATCCATTTTCCCCAAATATGGTGATTACCAAACCCTAGGTTTAACCAACCCTTAAGATTCTTACAAATCTTAACCATACACTTGATTCCCTTGTTAATATACCATCTATTAAGTGTATACAACATTTATTTCACCATAAATCACCAACCCAAGAACTAGGGTTTCAAACCATAGCTTCAAGATCCATAGATCTTGAGCTATAAAGATGAAAGAGTGAAGATTTACCTTTAATCTTCCACTAGGAGTGAAATCTACCAAGGATTTGTGAAGAAATCAACCCAAACCAGTTGCTATGCTCAAAAATCGCCAAGAGAGAAAACTAGGGTTTTGATATGCCATAAATGAGCTCAAACCCGACTTTAATGCTGGTCGTCCAGAGTTCGCGTCGCGAACCCACTTCACGTCGCTAACTCTGCAAATCGTACGCCAACTTAACGATCGTTAACTAAACGCGAACACTTAGCGACCCATGGCCAAACTCCCTGGAGCTAGTTCCCGATCGGGAACAATAGTTCGCGCCGCGAACTCCATAGGACAGCAGGGCTGCACTTTTCATCAAGTGTCTTGACCCGGTTTCGTCCATAACTTTCCCGTACGGTGTCCAAACGACACGAAACCAATTCCTACGGTTTTAATATGATTTATCCATAATTATCATATTTTTATTTATTTTATTTATTTACAAATTTCGGGTCGTTACAGTTCGAGGGAAGGCATACTGCCCCTTGTGGATGTCACTGTCTAGCCTCGAACTACTAACTTAGTAACTAACCGTTAAAAAAAAAAGGATTTCTTCAACAACAAATGTTACCATTTTCACCAAATACCTCCAACGAACAACTATTTACTTCATCTAATGATATTATTCCGGAAATACAACTACGAAATGAAGTCATCAACCTCTTTGTTAAAAAGAACGGAAAAGGTGAGGTGAAGGCGGAGACGGATTAATGAGAACCAAAAAAATCTACAAGTAGTTGTGATATTGAAATTTAATTGAGTTCTGGAGTTCGAATCTTGTAAACACCTCTTGTGGCGTCAAATAAGAAGGATTTTTCGCTTCTGCTTCTATGGTAACAAAAGATTCCTCTTTTATGTGGAAAAGGCCCGTATCAATAATTATGATTTTACGTATGGACAATTCCTCAATATCTTATTCATTCGCAACAAAATATTTTCTTTGCGCGTCGGTACAAAAAATATGATTTTTGGGGGAGAGATAATATTTCAGCAATCGAGTCACAGGTATCTAACATATTCATACCTAAGGCTTTTCCACAAAATGGTGATGAAACGAATAACTTGTACAACCATTTTCCAAGTCGATCTAACCCATCCGTTCGTAAAGCTATTTACTCGATCGCAGACATTTCTGGAACACCTCTAACTGAGGGACAAATAGTCAATTTTGATATTCCTTGCTCATTATCAGGTTGTATTTTTATAATTGACGCATTGTGTTCCATTTCGCCAATCAATTAATCTTTTTTTTTTTTTTTGGAAACGGCAAATATATATATAAAAAAGAAAACTTAGCAAGGAGCTAAGAAAACAATACAATTACAAAGGAAGTGAAAATGGAGAGATTCTCCAATCAACCACATTACAACAAAATGTGCTCCTATGTTTCAACCAAACAAATGTAGACTCAATAATATCTCCCGCAATCGCCGAATATGACTTGCAAACATTGTTGAAAACCACCTCGTTTCTTGCTTTCCAAATACACCATAATGATCCTTGAATGATTGTTATTAGAATTTTTCTTTTCTTTAGACAATTTCCCCAAGTAGCACCAAATTCTATAAGTTCCTTGACCGATAGAAAAGTGGGAAAATGAATGCCACACCAATTGAAAATCCAAGAGAGTACTTCCATCGCCCGGGGACAACGCAAGAAGACGTGACCTACATCTTCATCCTCATTATCACAAACTTTACATGAGACAGAATTTAAATTAATATCACGATGAGCCAAGCAAGTAGCTACCAGAATTCGACCCAAACTGACTCTCCAAACGAAACAATTAACCTTGGGAGGAACGATTTTCAACCATGGCATATTGATGAAGCCAATAGAAGTCACTTTTTCATCGATCCACCGACGAATATGTTGAACCTCAAACGAACCATCACCTGAAATCTTGCATGATAAACGATCAGGTGATGAATTCAAACAAACATTGGAAATGAGATGTAAAAGTGACGCAAACTCGTTAACAATGGTAGAGTTATTGAATCCATGCAGCCACTCCCATGAAAATCCAGACGATGTTATACGGTCCGATATCAGGCACGATTTGTGTTTTTCGAGAGTGTAAAGACAAGGAAAACGTTGTTGCAATACGTCTTTCCAGAATAAGAAAGAATTGCCTGCACCTGTTTTAAGAGAAAATGCGTCCAAGAAACCATAATCTAATTTTGCCAAATCCAATTCCACCTTGGTGATATTACGCCACACACCCACTCATTTGCAAGCAGCCATGATATGGGTGGGTTTACTAGACAATTTGTGAATTGCCATAATCACATTTTTCCATATACTATGTTTACCATCCCGTAAGCGCCACCACCATTTTGATAGTAAAGCAAGGTTTTGAGCCCGTAATGAGCCTATACCAAGACCACCCTTTTCTTTTGATGCTAAAACGGTGGACCAAGCGACCCAATTGATCTTCTTTTCTCCCCATAAGAAACTTCTTCTAAGTTGTTCAAGTTTATCTAAAATACAAATGGGTGCTTTAAATAATGAGAAGTAATATAAGGGTAGGCTACTCAATACCGATTTTACAAGAGTAAGCCGACCGCCAAAGGATAGAGTCATAGCTTTCCAACTCGATAGTTTAGCATTAAAGCGATTGATTACCGGTTGCCAATTTTTCTTCAAGTTCATGTTGTTTCCAACCGGAACACCAAGATAATTATATGGGAGAGTACCTGGGACACATTGAAGAATGCTAGCCCAATTATTAATAATTGAGGAAGATACACCAACACCATATAGACTTGATTTGTGAAAGTTTACTTTTAGCCCGGATGAAACGTTGAAACACTTTAATATTCTAGCAAGATTAGACAAGTTATAATTCGAGCCTTCACCCACAAATATAGCATCGTCCGCATAAAAAAGATGTGAGATAGAAGGACCATTCGGACCTATTTTTTGAGCATGATATATGTTTTTATCACAAGCCGATTTCATGGCCACATTAAGCCCCTCCATTGCTAGATTGACGGACACCTCTCGAGATGTGAAATTCTTTGGTCGGAGAGCCGTTAACTAATACCGAAGCATAAGAAGATGATAGACACCCCCGAATCCATCCACGCCATTTATAACCAAAATTCATTTGTTCCATGACGGAATCGAGGTAACCCCAATTAATAGAGTCAAATGCTTTCTCAAAATCTACTTTAAACAAGAACATCTTCTGTTTCTCCTTCTTTGCCCAAGAACATAATTCGTTGATAACTAAAGGTCCTTCCAAAATATTCCGATCACTAATATAAGCCGATTGTGTTTCACCAACAACACAATCAATCACCAATTTTAATCTAAACGATAATGCCTTGGCCAAGATCTTGTATATGCAACCAATTGGAACGATACAGATACAGAGAAAGATTAGTATGGCCAATCAATTAATCTGTTTGAGAATTTAGAGTTCATTTCATGCTATATAATAAATGATATTTATAGCACTGATATTGATGAAATTCACAAATACATGGATTGTTTTTAATGAAATTACTACAATATTTAGGAAACCTTTTATATACTACCATACTACTTGCAAACATAAAAAGGAACTTTCTAGGATATAAAATTGTTAAGCTCAGTTTTACTAGTAAATTTTCAATTTTAAATTTTAAATTTCAAACTTTAAACTTATTAATTTTTATTAATTATAATTTTTAGTATAAAATTATTTAGTTCAATTTTAAAGTCATTTAATATGATCGAGACCAAGGATAGGGCCCGGTAGGAAAGTATATTATAAGATCCGAATGGTTGTTGGTAGGGGTGAGCATAAAAACCGAAAAACCGAAACCAAACCGTTAAAACCGACAAAACCAAACCGTTAAAACTGAAACCATTTCAAAACCGGCGGTTTGGTTTTAGATTTTGAAAAAACCGATGGATTCGGTTTGGTTTCGGTTTTAACCAAAAACCGCTCCATTAAGAAACCGCCCCGTTAATATTTAATATATTATATATTTTTTTAATTTTATATTTATTAAATAGAAGTCGACCTATTTAAATATTTGAACTTCCATCTACCATGGTTCATTAATGTTTATATCGTTATTATATGTTACAAAATACGTTTATAATTTGAATTTTGGGCTAGAAAATGGTATTCATTGTTGAAATATATTATTAGACATTGAAGTTAATGCTATAAATTAGATATTGTTACTGAAATTTGTATGTAATTTGGGAAAAATGAAGATTATTACATGAAATTATATATCAATGTTTTAAACGAGGTGGATTCGGTTTCAAAACCGAAACCGAACCGTTAAAGGCTAAAAACCACTAAAACCGAAACCGTTAGAAAGCGAAACCATTGGATTTGAAAATCCTAAAACCGAAATTAGCGGATCGTGTTCGGTTTGAGCCTAAAACCGCGCCAAACCGCCCCATGCACACCCCTAGTTGTTGGTAATTAAATAGGAAACCGACTACATTCTCACATGGACCTTGACTATAAAAGTCTTTAGTCGTTAGCTCGGTAACAGAGAATTTTTACGCAAAAGATACTTCCAATTTTTAATGAGTGCTACTATTTGAATACCCTATAATTCTATTTGGACATCTCATAATTCTCTAATAATTAACTAATGAATTCTTTCACAGCCTCCACCATACTCCGTCACTAACTACCACCGCAATCAACTCACTCGCATCGGAATCAGCTAACTCGGTTATTTGGTGGAGGCAGAATGAACGACGGAGTGAACAACAAAGCGAGTTGGTGGTGGCAAGTCAGCGATGACAATGATCAGTTGATTCCGATGCGAGTGAGTTGATAGCGGTGGTGGTTAGCAGCGGAGTATGGTGGACGCTGTGAAATAATTCATTAGTTAATTCTTAGAGAATTACGAGGTGTCTAAATAGAATCATGGGGTGTCTTATGAGGTGTCTAAATAGAATTATGGGGTGTTCAAATAGTCAACCCTTTTTAATTTTTCAAAAAACACGTAAGAGAATTAGGTATCGGCCAATGTTTAAAAAAAACAATTTTTTACTGAACCGGACACGTCTCGAATACGGCCGAACCGGTCGTAACGAATGACAATATTAAGTATTTATGATGTAAAAAATATATAAATAGCGTACAAATACCAAAAACTAAAAAATATATATAACAAATACGACCGGCTAACTTGACCGGCCGGTTTAAATGTGTTTTTAAAACATTGGTATCAACTTGTTATAAGTTCTCCATACCGCCTATGCACCTTATCACATTATTTTTTAAAAATACTATATTACCCTTATATATTAAAAAACCAATTTAAATATATGAGTAACCAATATTAGTTTTTGAAGTTCTAGTTCTCGCACAAAACAATCTCTCGTGTGAACCCTCTTCTATACATCTATGTATATTATTAAATGGACACAAGAAGTAGAAAAAAACTAATAAATATTCATAATTATATAGTTACACTTAATCCATATCTCACCCATTGCTAGTTTGCTACCCTAGCTATTAACCATAACATATGTGAATACCCTGCACTTGAATACGGTGTTTGGTTATCTCATTAAAAATAATTTATACATCTGTAGATTTTTTTTTATTTAGTTACAACACATTCATTAAATATGACCGACAAATTAGTTTAGATGCATTTACTAATCTACAACACATTCATTGGACTTGCACGTATAAGGTGAAAGGAAATATATTAATGATTTGATACTTTATATAAAAGCATATATGCATCGTCGTAGATATGATCTTACTCGTATTATATTTGAGATATATTTAACAAAATAACAACTAAAATATTTAAAATGCACGATTAAAAGGTATCATAAAAACTTGATATCATAAAAGGTATCATAAAAACTTGATATCATCTATTCTGTCTGTTATATGCTCCGGTTGAGATTCAGATAAAAGCGAGACATCACTTTTGGTTTTGCGTATGGCAAAAAAGGCCACCTGGGTGGTGACTGGTGAGGTGAACATGTCAATTTAGCATGTCATGTCATGTGAAGTGTGAACGTTCATAGATCATTTAAAAAGGTTAATTTGTTTACAAGAACAATATATATTTTTATTTATAGCATCATATCTACGCTAGCGGATATAGAGAAAAAGTTGAGGGTGTCACCGGTCACACATAATTTTCACCTACACTAACAAAAATAAATTTTTAAAATTTTAACGTTATTTTTACACTATTCGGAAAAAATTTAAGGATTTCACTGGCAACCCTTACACCATACTAGGTCATCCCCTATACGCTAGACAATGAATTTATTGTAACTTTCATTTTCATTTTACAAACGATTTATATTAAATATGTAAATCTTGTTTCGTATTACATATTACCTGGTTCTTTGATTCATGTTATATATTTATTCAACAGAATCAAAAGATATAGTAAATGACTAAATATTACGTACATAAGATGTTTGTATTCATTATATATATATTTTTAATTTTGATGTGATTTTAAATTATATATTTTTAAGGAAAAATATTTTTCTTTAATTTTAATTATTTTTACTTATGGTAATTAAATTGGCCATCATAAAATATTAAATATTTTCTATTTATACCGATTTCAACTAATTACGGATGTGTAGTAAATGAAGATTGACTATATTATAAGGAAAATATAATATGGTGTATAAGCGAAATGTTAATTCAAATTATCTTAAAATAAAAAAATAAAAAACTTTAAAAAAAAGAACATAGAAATACTTTGTAACTTCGCGAATTTGATTTTCGTTTTGTTAGCAGAAAAACTATATACAAATATAAGTGGTAGGTAGTAGTTGGTGATTTCTATAAATTTGATTGTCGAAAGGAACTTCCCAGCTAAATCAATTTCATATTTTTTACAGTATAAATTAAAAAATAATCATATATACTTTTGTAACTAGTAGTTGGTGATTTTCTGCTCTTTAAATGGAGGAGATGATCGGGTAACAACTAAATAAGGAGTAGGCTTGAGGTTTATCATGAAAGCCAATCACTTATTGGGCTTTGGACCATTAGAAGCCCATCAAAATATTGCATACTTACGCACTCCATTAAGGATACATTATGGCCCATGAGAACACCATTACAGTACAACATCTGTTGCATATGGTACTACTGATGACGAATCAAGATGTAAAGCAACCCACAAAACAGAACATGAACTCCATATCGTCAATGGCTTCCTCTTCATCATCTTCACCATTTTCACTTAATTTAATTTTACCCACTACAATTACTACTCGAAAATACTCATCCAACTTCAAATTGTTTTGTAGTAATCATATAATTCAACTTGAATCCCAACAAATTAACCCCAAAAAGAAAAATCAAAGAAAACCCAGACCTAGTTTTTCTGAACAAGTCCTTGAGAAATGGTCACGGAAACCCACTTCATTGGAAGACAAATTCCCATGGCAAAAAGAAGAAAAAAATCAACAAAGTTCAATCAATTTCGTAGAAGACTACAAAGAAGAAGAGAGGAATCTAAATGAGTCAAGAATCGGTAGCAACTCGTTAGTGAGTGACTCGGTAAGTCCTGATTCTACCAAAAGCATAAAGCTTGCTCCTTGGGTTCAAAAAACTAAACCCCAGAAACAAAGTTTCGATTTTGAAAATGGGAATTCCCAAAAAGATAGTGATAGAAGTAAAATTGATGATGGGTTTGTTTTATCTGAGTCAAGAATCGGTAGCAATTCGTTTTTGAGTGACTCAGTGAGTCCTGATTCTATCAAAAGCGTAAAGTTTGCTCCTTGGGTACAAAAAACTAAACCCCAAAAACAAAGTTTTGATTTTGAAAATGGGAATTCTCAAAAAGATAGTGATAGAGGTACAACTGATAATCAGTATGTTTTGTCTGAGTCAAGAAACGGTGGTAACTCGTTGCTGAGTGACTCAGTGAGTGATGGAAGATGGTCAAATAATGTTGAAGAAAGTCAAAGGAGTGAGAGGGTTCCATGGGAAAAAGAAAAGGATTTGTTTCAGAGTAGTAGTAATACACCATTAGCAGAGAAAATGATACCCGAATTCGAATTGAAGAGATTGAGGAACAAAGCAATGAGAATGCTGGAAAGATTTAGTGTTGGTGCAGCTGGAATTACACAAGATTTGGTGGATTCAATTCATGAAAAATGGAAAATTGATGAAATTGTCAAGTTGAAATTTAAAGGGCCTTCTTCCATGAACATGAAACTAATCCATGAAAATTTAGAGGTCAGTAAGTAAATTAACAATAAACTTTTGCTTTAAATATTTATAAGTTTTTGATGAAGAATTGCTTAATTAAGTTTACTTCCATGATTACATATTCAAATTGCTAAGTTACTCCCTTTGACTTGTAATAAGTCAAACCTTGTTATTTCACTTTCTGACAGAATAGAACGGGCGGTTTAGTAATATGGAGATCTGGCAGTTCGGTTGTATTATTCAGAGGAATGGCTTACAAACTTCCATGTGTACAATCATTCTCAGAAAACAAATCAAAAAGTACAGAAAACGAATCATCAATGAATTATTCAGCCCGTAATGTTGACCATCTTTCTGAAGAAGAATTACTAGAATTAGAAGAGTTTAATCTTGTTTTAGATGGATTGGGCCCACGGTTTAAGGATTGGGCGGGCCGTGAACCACTACCTATTGATGCAGATTTGCTCCCTTCTTTGGTTGAAGGGTATAAACGTCCTTTTAGACTTTTACCATATGGGACAAAACCTGGTTTACGAGACAAAGAGATGACTTTTTTTCGTAGGACTGCAAGAACAATGCCTCCACATTTTGCACTCGGTATGTTTTTTTTTTGTGAAAAGACTAATTTACCCTCACGGTTGCTTGGTCTATAGTTGATTGTTGGCTAGTTTCTTATCTTAATTTAGTGAAAAGACTAATTTAACCTTGTGAACTAATTTTCTTTTTCTTTACTTAATTTCGATAAAAGGAAGAAACAGAGATCTAGAAGGACTTGCAGTTGCAATGGCTAAACTATGGGAACGAAGTGCAATTGCAAAAATTGCAATTAAACGTGGTGTACAGAACACTCGTAATGAAAGAATGGCAGAAGAACTCAAGGTAATATATATATATATATTTGATTTTATAAAATACTTATTTTATCGAGTTCTTAAGTTTAAAATGACCAAAATACCCTTTTCACTTGTTCAATTCAGAGATTAACCGGAGGTACACTAGTCTCTAGAAACAAGGACTATATCGTCTTTTACAGGGGTAACGACTTCTTGCCACCTAATGTCACAAGGACATTAAATGAATCACAAGATTTAAGTATTAACTGTCAAGAAGATGAAGATAAAGCACGAGAAAAGGCTTTGACTTTCATTGACTTGACTAATCAAAACGGGCTTAAAAATGGCCCGTTAGTTGCTGGGACCCTTGTAGAAACCTTGGCTGCAACCTCACGATGGGGAATCGAGCCCAGTCCCAAGGAGGTTGAGAAAATGAGGAGAGATTCAGCTGTTGCCCGACATACTTCTTTAGTTAAACTTCTTCAAAAGAAGCTAGGGCTTGTAAGTTTCACAAAAATCTATCCTGAAATTACCTATTTGCCCTTTGTCATTGTTATATGTATTTGATTGTATCTAGAGGTGGAAAAATGTCAGGTCGGATAGGTTAAACGAGTTTTGGTCAAAGCGAGTGTTTTTTTGTTCAAATGGAAATGGTTCGGGTTTTGGGTTCACACGTAACATCTATTGTCCAAAAAATATAAATTTTCTTTAAACAAATAGTGTGTTGGATATTCGTATAATTACTAAAACTATATTATTTCAGTAATACGTTAATTTTATTTGAGTAACTGTTTTAGGAGGTCTTATGCAATAAAAATACACTTAGGCAGCCTTCAACTCATTTGACGGTTTCCTTTTAGTTTTATTTTATTTTTTACCTGTTTGGCAACACACCGGAATTGACTCATTCATATGTAAATATATTGGAATTTTGATCTCTAGATTTAGATGCATTCGGGTAGTACAAAATCCATCATCTCATGACCCAAGGGTATTTTAGTCATTTTACACTTCATCTATGATTTCATGTAATTGCAGGCAAACACAAAGATAAGAAAGGCTGAAAAAGCATTAGCAAAAGTTCAAGAATACTTGCAACCATCACAACTTCCTACCGATTTGGAAACCCTAACGGATGAAGAGCGGTTTACACTTGGTAAAATCGGGCTAAGTATGAAACCGTACTTAGAGTTAGGTAAGATAATTCTCACCTCTAAATTATTGTCATTTCATTTTTTTAAAATTAATAACAATTATTGGTTATTTTAGGGAGACGAGGTGTTTTTGATGGTACGATTGAAAACATGCACTTACATTGGAAATATCGGGAGTTGGTGAAAATAATGGTGGAAAGGAAGAGTTTTGCACATGTGAAACACGTGGCTATTTCCCTTGAGGCTGAAAGTGGCGGTGTTTTGGTGTCTGTTGATAAAACAACAAACGGTTATGCAGTTATAGTTTATCGTGGAAAAAATTATGAACGCCCGAATGCAATTAGGCCCAAAAATCTTTTGACCAAAAGGAAAGCTTTAGCTCGTGCCATTGAATTGCAAAGACGTGAGGTAAGAATCATATTTCTAGGCCACTTTTTAGTGTTTTTGGTATTGGATCCTATAACTAGCTATTTTGTTAGATATCGATATAAAAATTACTATATAGTTAGAATTTTTTTTTTCTTCTAATTATACAGGCACTGAAGCATCATATCTTGGAGTTGAAGGAAAGAATTAAGAAGCTGAAATGGGAACTTGTACGGTTTCTAGAATTATCTTAACTTCATTTTCAAGGGCATTTTGGTAAATTGATATTTTATAAAACCCTGGATTTTGCAGGAGGATATGAAGAGCGTTGATGAAATTGATGAAGAGACATTAAGATCAAGGATGGAAGATGATTTAGGTTCGGAATCTGATTCAGATGATCATGTGGAGGTAATCAATTGTGTGTTTTGGTTAATTTAATTGCATTTTATTTTATTATATAATAATAATAATAATAATAATTGCGTATGCATGGATTTTGATGCAGGATGAAGAAGCGTACCTAGAAACGTACGATGATCGTCAACAAAGAACCAACTCAACATAAATCGGTATTTTGGTACAAATTAGGGTTTGAAAACCTTAGATATTTGTAAAATTGAAGAAATTTTTTTATTAATTTTAAAAGCCATTATAATATGTTTTTATTTATTGTTATTACTATAAGTGATTAACTTATTCTAGCATTCACTTTCTTGTATTTGTAATGAAAATTTCGCAACTACTGAAATCACATTAACCAACAACTTTCCTTCAATATTACCAAATTAATACATAATAATTCACATAACAAAAATTCTTATACTTACAATATTCCCTCTGAGTGCTCATAAATCAAAGCAACCTTCAAAGCATCTTCACCTTTTTCCAGAAATATCATCACATGTAAATATCACAAAATCAAGGAAGAACAAGTTACAACACAAGGTCAAAATCATCTTTTTTTCTCATGCCTCTACTGCAGAAACCTCTTCATCTGTTGAATCAACTGCAACAATGTCCTCAACATCTGTTGTTTCTACCTCTTTTGCCCTTTTTGGTTCATCAACAAGTTTTTCCCTAAGTTTTGTCTCTAAATCTTCACGTATGCTTAAATTTTCAGCTAAATAACGTTTTACAGCATCTTTTCCACAAAATTTCATATCACCCATGCTGTAATATGCACCACCTGCTTTCATGATGAATTTGTGTTTGAGCCCTAATTCTATCAGCTCTGATTCACGACATATTCCTTTACCGAATTCAAGCTCAAATTGTGCTGTTCTGTAAGGTGGTGCAAGCTTGTTCTTCATAATCTTCACTAGAACTTGACTTCCTAGTATCTGTAAGTAAAACAATGTGAAATATACAGATTTATTGATTTAAATTCGGGTTATGTTTTATCTGTAATGGGTCAAATGTGTAGAAGATTACCTCTTCTCCTTTCTTGACAAGCCCGATTCTCCTAATATTTAAGCGAATTGAAGCATAAAACTTCAAAGCATTGCCACCACAAGTCACTTCAGATGGTGCGCCAAATCCAAAAGTAGCTAGCTTTGACCTTACCTGAGTAATATGCAACCAAAATTATAAAAAAAATATAAAAAATTAATGATGATCGTATTTAGTACCTGATTAATAAATATCAAAATAGTCTGTGATTGAGATAACGAATGACTCAGTTTACGCAGTGCTTGACTCATAAGTCTAGCTTGCATTGCCATATGTGCATCACCCATTTCTCCATCAAGTTCACTTTTGGGCACAAGTGCAGCAACCTGAAAACGTTTAAAAAAAACATAAATAAAAACAATTTATTAAAAAATATATATATAGGCCTTACTTACACTATCCACAACAACAACATCAACTGAACCACTTCTGATAATAGTATCTACAAGACTTAAAGCTTGTTCACCACAATCTGGTTGTGATAAAAGTAAATCCCGAGTGTTTACACCAATTGCTTCAGCTAATGATGGATCTAGAGCATGTTCAGCATCAACAAATACACAATAGCCTACATAAATTATTTAAAAAATTAATATAATTTTCTGTAAAAATAACCCAACGTGGAATTTTATAAAGTGGAAATTAACCTCCTTGCTTTTGTGCTTCAGCAATTACATGGAGTGCAAGAGTCGTCTTTCCAGAAGCTTCTGGACCATATATTTCCACTACACGTCCCTACATAAGTAGAACATAACTAATAAATTGTACAAAATCACATGGTTTGTAGAAATATACAACAAAATACCTTTGGAAATCCACCTACACCAAGTGCTATATCTAATGCAAAAGATCCTGTAGATACAACTGGAACTTGTCTATAAGAAGCCGATTGACCAAGAAACATTATAGAACCTTTTCCATGAGAAGTATTGATTTGATCAATTGCTTGTTTTAGGGCAAGATCCTTTTTTGATAAATTCTCATCGCCTGAATCACTTCCATCAGATTTTGATTTCTTTTTACCTAAAAGTTTAATAATCTTGTGTTGCTGATAAATCAAACATCAATACAAGTATACAGAACATTGATATCATGATATGTATAAATAAACCGTTGAACTTTGAAATGTGACAGATAAAATAATAAGTAACACCTTTAGTAGAGAAACTGCTTATCTGAGATGATGATCCCAGTAAATATCTCCTAGAATCCTGCACACCAACCAAATAAAAACCACTTCAACACCTTCATATTCGATTAAAAAAGTATTATTCACCATTTCGAATTAAAGTCATTTGAACATGCAATGCAATCAAAATTTTGAGGTTTTTCTAGTATCACATTGTTGAAAATGAATAAAGTCTAATTTCCTGACAATGGACAGCAAATACCTTTTGATCTGACTTTAAAATTTGATTTGTAAATCACATTTTTGGTATATTCAACTAACTTAAACATCTATACGCAGATACCTATTTCCACAACCATATCGTATCATTTTATAAATTTCATCAAAATTATTCCAATATAGTGATAGACTGATAGTCACGTAATGGTAGCTCCAAATACATATTAAAGCCATAAAATTAGGGGTGAGCATAAAAGGGTACCCGCCGGTTCCGACCGGAACCGGAACCGGAATTGGAACCGCAGGTTCCTGGAATATAGGAACCGGATTTGGAACCTGGAAGACAGGTTCCTAAATTTTCGGAACCGGAACCAGATCCACCGGTTCCAGGGCAGGTTCCGGTTACCCTGTCTCTAAATTCATAAACATTTAACTATTACTCCCTCCGTCCCACAAAAAAGTTCCCATTTCTACCTAAAGTTTTGTCCCACAAAAAAGTTCCCATTTCAATAAAATAATAATATTATCATGGACCCCACCACTAACTATCTCTTGAAAACACTTTCTCTCTCCAAATAACTTTATATTTTAATAAAAAATAACACCAAAGACCCCACTACTAACTATCTCCTAAATACTTGTGCCCAACACAAATGGGAACTTTTTTGTGGGACGGAGGGAGTACTAACTAAATAAATAAACTAACGATTACAAATATCATTTAGCGAGTTTAAATATGGTTTAAGGATTACTAACTAAATATTACAAATATCACATACGAGAGACGCGGAGGTCGGAGAATGGCGGCGGTTGTGCAGCTATGGTCGAGAGAGGCGGAGAGGTAAGTACGAGTGCAGAAGTGGCGACTGGCGAGATAAAATGAAACCCTAAGTGGCTAATTCTAATTTCTAACTCATGTAAATGGTAAATAGGGATAATTTTAGAGCCCAATTTCTGGCCCAATAAGTGATAAAACAGCCCATATAATTTGGACTGTTAAAAATACAGCTATAGTCTGATATATTTGAGTAAAATCATTTATTTTAATATATTTTATATTATATATTATATATTTAATAAATATATACAGGGTATCCGCCGGTTCCAGGTTCTTTAATTTTGAGAACCGGAACCGGAACCTCTTAGGCCGGTTCCCTGATTTTAGGAACCAGAACCGGAACCTCCTAGCAGGTTCCGGAGCCGGAACCTCCGGTTCCCAAGCGGTTCCGGTTCCGATTCCGGTTACCCTCTTTTTCTGCTCACCCCTACATAAAATCACAGGAGAAATGAAGTAAAAAAAAATAAACACAAAAATGATGAACAATATAGAGAAATGTTTTTTGTACCTCGAAATAACATACGGATCGTTTTAAAATCGATAGGTTTCGAAGTAGCCTCGCCATCCTTGTGTACTGCGAGTGTATCTGAACGAATTAATGTTAAAAAACCTTTCTTTCTATACACAAACACGCAGGACTTTAGGGTTTAACCTAAACCCTGCCCAGTTCCTTTTTCCCCTTTTTCCGAGAGGTAGATTTTAATTTTTAATTGGTTTGATATTTTAGGGTTTAAAGGTCTCCTTTCTCGTTTATTTCCCTCCTTCTGAATGGGAACATATTTACATATAGCACCCCTTTATGTTTAAATCATCCCAATA
The DNA here is from genome assembly GCA_963853835.1 of Calendula officinalis. Lineage (NCBI taxonomy): Eukaryota > Viridiplantae > Streptophyta > Magnoliopsida > Asterales > Asteraceae > Calendula > Calendula officinalis. Next base: position 20,892,805 of record OY970832.1, read on the forward strand.
ATATCCATATTTTCAAAAGTCGTTCGTATTTGATAAACGGGGTTTATCAAATATTTTGATTGGTCATGGAAATTTTAAGGTTAACTTTATAAAATACTAATAAAGGTTAAAAAAAATATTCCAGGTTACTTAAATTTTACTTTAATATTATAACAATAATTAAGTTTTAAAAAATATTTTAATCATATAAAACTTATATTTTGTTATAAATTATCATATCACCTTATTTAAATTTGTATATAAAATATCTATTAAGAGGTCTCAGTATGGAGCTCGCCAAAGGCTTGCCAAATGCCTTTGGCAACTGCTAAAGCTCGCAATACCACACCGACCAAGCTCGCCAAATCCCATCACCATTAACCACCAAACTCATGTTCAATGTTTTCTCTTCTTTTTTTTTTTTTTGTAAATTGTGATTGTTTGAGGTATTTTTCTAAGTCCCAGGATGGTAATTTCGAGGTGAGTGTGGGATTTGCAAACTATAGCCCTTAGGTGGTTAATGTACAAGTTATGAAGCATAACCATCATTAGGTGGTTAGTGTAAAGTTTTGAAGCATAACCATCATTAGGTGGTTAGTCGTTTTTAGAGGTCGGTTTTTTATGATATGGTTTTATTAATGACAGTCCTTAGGGCTGTCTCTGACGTGCATAAAACACTTGTACATTCATTGATGTAGTAGTGTTCCTAAAATTCAGGAAGCGGTTTTTACCTTAACTGTCATTATCATTTATGATAAGGTACATTTACTTTATATATTAAAATACAAAAATAATAATATTCTGGTCATTTAAATTACTCCGTATATTCATTAGTTAAATAATTTAAAGTTCAGTTCGTAAGAGATGCCCGCCATTCACCTATATATAAATCGTTTCTCGATTCACTTCAACTGATTACACCTCATGCATTCTCAGTTTCTCAGTTTCTCTCTCATTGTTTCATGGCGAATCTATCATCATTCCTTCATAGGAAGATCAATCTTCGAGATGCAGAGTTGAATATCACAACTGGGTTGTTGAATTCTTTGGCTCACGAAGGGAACAAATTCGGTTTCTCCAGAAATCAAGCCTCACTCAAACTGAAGAACATGAATTCAACTCGAATTCCAGGAGCTTATGCAAATCAAGATCACAAGAGAGGGTGTTTCGAGAAATTGGTGGTACGTAGAGAGCAACATGTCGAAGATGTCAGTTGCGGATTGGAGGTTGAAGTGATTGACGATACTGCGTTAATTGAAGTAACTGCTGCTGTTACTGGATTCAAGAATCGTTTTAAGAAAGAAACTGTTGTTGGTTATAGAAATAATCAAAATGATGGTCAGAAGAAGAGCAACAAAGGGTCCAAGAAACAGAGCTCAAGGTGCTCGATGAAATGCGTGAATGAGAAAAAGTCAAACAGTCAAGCAATTCAAGATCACAAATCTGCAACTGAGAAGAAGATTTCAGAGCCAAGATCTCAGAAAGTGTTTAAGAAAACGTCCCGGAAAGTGAAAGCTGTTTACCAAAGGAAAGTTACCAAAAATCTCAAATTAGTTGAAGAACAACAAAACGTGGAAAATCAGAATGCACCCGAAAAGATTGTTGGTGAAATCTGTCAAGAAACTGAAATAAATTTGGAAGTTTCAAATGGGAATGAAAAGGAATTGATCATTGAATCAGTGGAAACCGAAACTGTAAATGATAACAATGACGCTGAAATTGATACCCATACAAAAAAGAACGAATTAGAAGATCAAAATATGCTTAAAAACACAACTGTTGAATCAAAGAAAGTTGCATACTTAAGGGAGGAAATGGAGGCCCTAAGGTTTGTGGATGATGAGGGGCAAAAGAGTAAATGGACTGAGGTTTATGGTGGGTTTACACCAACTGCGGTTAGGGAGTACATTGGGCTTTTGGCAGTTGCAAATAACCGCCAACCACAACAGTACAATAACTGTGGTTCTACTCATCCTGCTAATGCTATTCTTAGCATGCCTCCTTTGTGTTCATCATCAAATGACAGAAAGTTTTCATACAGTCGTGCAGGTTTTAGGGTGAATTTCCACTGAAATTTGGGATTAGTTTCATTTGTAAATGCATAATAAAGTTACCTTTGTTGTATGTAACTTTTTCATGAATTCACTGGTTTAGTTTGATGTCAATTAAATCAGTTAGGAGAATGTGGATTTGTAATAAATTTGTACAAAGAATTTGTTTGAATAAAACTGGTTATTGTAGATTGTCAACTATTGACTTCATATTTGGCCCAACCTTCAACTAAATGAGGTTCGCCACTTTGGCCCAATTGTATTAGTATCCTTCACATTTCTCATTACAGATGATATAACTTTTCAAAAAATCAAAAGGTAGCTAAAATATTGTTATCGTTTTATACTTTGGGTTATTTTCCTATAATTATACGGAAATTATATTTCTAATTGCATAACTGAAAAATACTATATGTCGTACCTAAGAGTTTGAATATCGGATCAATCATTAACTATCTACAAGTATTCAAACGTATTCTTTCTGTAAGATGTAAAATCTTAGAAACCTATGTTCCCAGAAGTAAATTAATTCCCTTTTTGAAGGACATTTGAGAAAGATGAAGTTAGGAAAATAAACTGCATTTAGATTTACAGATGTAAGTATGTAACACTAACAATAGCCACTGCAAACTCATTTTAATTTATACTAATTATAAGGCCACTCTCAACAATACTACTATGTTATTATATTCTATCAGTTTTGACACCTCAGCGCCACATCACCACTTATAAACTGAGACACCGTATCAACACGCATATCTTCACTCTAACGGTTTGAGTATTTTCCTACTATACAGAATACAATAGTATAAAAAAGAGAAAATTGCTTATATATCCTTGCAAATATTATAAATTATTTTTAAATCCTTTAAAATTTTTAAAATTACCTTTATATCCTTATAAACTTTATAATTACTCTCATATCCTTTCAAACCTTTGAAACTTTCTTTTATGTCCAAAAACTTATTTTAGAATTTATTATATCAATAATTATTATCATTAAATGTGTTTATTTAAAGATTTTACTATATTACCCTTGAATAATCTAAATTTAAACCTAAACCTAAACCTAAACCTAAACGTAAGTAAAAAGAAATATCGGCGTATGAAATCGACGAGTGGCTGTGTAAATGTGATTCATGAAAATTGGTTATTAAAATAATGACTTTCATTTGAATGTGTATTAATGATGCATTAGTATTAACATGAGAGAGGGTAGAATTTATATTTCTAGCATAAAGGTATGAAAGTCATACGTACGACCGATCTTTCATGAAATTTTTGAGCAAATTGTATTTCTTGGAAGTAATCCACGTGAATATGAAAGCCATTAATGACCAATTTCAATGAATCACTTTTTTACGGCCACTCTTTGATTTCAAATGGCTGATCTTTCATTTTATTTAGGATTAGGTTTAGATAGAATAAGGGTAATATAGTAAATCTCTAAATAAATATATTTAATGATAATGAATATTGATATTTAATGATATAATAAATTTTAAAATAGGTTTTTGGACATAAAAGAGAATTTTAAAGGTTTAGCAGGATATGAAAGTAGTTAAAAAGTTTATAAGGATATAAAGATGATTTTTAAATTTTGAAAGGATATATAAATAATTTATAATATTTGCAAGGATATATAAATAATTTTCCTATAAAAAATGGAAACGTGTGAAGTCCAAACATTCCCCAAGACAACAAACTAAATATTAATGGAGAATGTGGGCCTGGTGAACCACCAGTTCATTGTAGGCATTTAATAGCCCAATTGACAATTGGCACTTTGTAGCTGGCAGCCTGAATGAGTTGTGGCCTATAACATTCTAACCATGTCGGCTGAAATCAATTTTATTTAGGTTTATTTAAAAAGAAGGAATAATTACTTTTATATATTTGTAAAACTCATAAATTATTTATATATCATTCTCATATTCATAAATTATCTCTATGTTCTTCAAAACTTTATAATTGTTTCCATATCCTTCTAAATCTTTAAAAGTTTCTTTTATGTCCAAAAACCTATTTTAATATATATTAAATCATTATAATATTAATAATTATCAAATAAGTATGCAATATATCTGTTGGTTATGCAATAAAAATCATATTTATTTTCCTATATTATTGATATTATCACGATTTAATAAATAATAAGATAGAGTTTTTGACATAAAAAAGAATTTTAAAAGTTTGGAAGGATATGAAGGTAATTATAAAGTTTAGAAGGACATAGAGATAATTTATGAATTTGAGAAGGACATAGAAATAATTTACGAATTTTATAAAGATATAAAAGCAATTATCCCTAAAAAGAAAATTTATTTAACAAAGTTATACTTAATATAATCATTCAAGTTTAAGTAGATGTTATTATGTTTCTCCTTTTTACCACTTGTATCGATATCTTTGTTAATTTGGTTTTTAATTTGGAACAGGAGAGCTAGTGGTAGAAGAAGATAGGGTAAAGACAAATATACTCTCATGTGCAGCGCACATGATCAAGTTTAACTTTTTTTTGAACGGTCATGATCAAGTTTAATGGATCATTTTACCGTCAGCTTGTACTAGGGGCCAAAGAGTGACAAGGTTTCATATTTAAGGACTATTTGTGTAATTTCTAAAGTTTAAGAATCAAATCTAAAACTTTTCTCAAATCACACGGACCGTTCATGTAATTTACTTTGTATTGTTAATTTGTTATATGTAAAATAGCATAAAAACATTAGTTAGTAATGTATTGATAATTTTGGTGGTCTATAAATAACCCTTTACAATAATATACTTGATTTTAAAATCAATGTGAGCTTTTATCATGATTTATTTACTCAAATATAACGTTTTCAGCAACTATTTCAATATATTAGTTATATCATCACGGTTTACTTTTTTTTTTAAATGTCATATCTTATTATTATTTCATTTTATTATTTTTGTTTTTAACGGCGCCTAATTTACTCTTTTTTTGTCCACAACAGGATTTGAACTCATCAATTATAGGTAATGGGCAACACCTTAAACCAATATCTTATACCACTAGACTACAAATCTTGGGTATTATTTTCTTATAATATAAGAGTTTAAATATCTAACTATTTTTATAAATTAACAGTAGTATTACAACAAGAGGAATGATATTTGTCTCTAACATTTGTGTCTACTCATGTGCCTATCCATTTAATGATGATAAATGTCAAAATCAAGGATGGTATGAGGAAAGATAAAAATGAAAACTAAAACTCTCTCTCTCTCTCTCTCTCGCCATCTTCCTAAACTCCTACCGCTCTTGGCCGCCATTCTTGCAAGCTTCCCTGTGATTGCGCGTCTTCTTTATTGAATTCGTGCTTTACGAGCGTTGTTACAGGAGTGGTTCTTGAGCCCCTAGGGTTTGGTTGATCGCACCTGAGTTTTCATGAAGGGCGTTGAAGGAAGGGAAAATGGATGGTCCGAAGTCAGAAGAAGGAAGAACAGACATCGGAGTGATGACAACATCAATAACAACCCAAGTAGGATCACATCATTCTTCATCACCAATTTTCCAGAGGAGTGGGGTCAATCACAACTAAGAAAGTGCTTTGAAAACTTTGGTAGATTGATAGATGTTTATGTGGCCAAAAGAAGAAACAAGGAGGGCAAGTTCTTTGGCTTCATTCGTTTTGATGGAGTTAAAGACCCGATTTCTTTCGTTAAACTTCTCAATGGTGTTCCGGTGGGAAACCTCAAAGCAAGAATCAATATCGCAAAGTTCTCTAGAAACAGACCTCCGATAACATCAGCCCCTATGAAGCCTAAGATCAAGTCCTTTATTGGGAATAACTCTGGTATAAAAGTTGGGCGCTCCTATGCCGATACAGTGAGAGGAGCAATGGATAATTCCCCACAAAAGGAAGATGTAGTCCCCAAAATATCGGTCTCGACGTCAAGCATGACCTCAAGATGGATGAATCACACTCTGGTTGGTAAGGTTAAAAACTTCGATCAGTTATGGAACATTAATCTGTTTAAAGAAGTGGAAGGGTGTGAAAATATTAGCATAAACTATCTTGGAGGTCTTCATATTTTACTGGATTTTCAATCGCATAAAGATGCTTCTGAGTTTCTTTCAAACGCCTCAGCTTCTTGGGGCAACTGGTTCGATTCCTTGGAACGTTGGAATCCTGGGTTTCGTGTTCCCAACCGGCTTGCAGCTATAATTATCACTGGGGTTCCTCCCCATGCATGGTCTCAAGACATTTTTGAAACCATTACGGAGGCTTGGGGATCAGTGATTATAGAAGAAGATTGTAGTGAGAACAATATGAATATGGCGATGGGAAAAATTGGATTACTAACGCCGCACTTCGGTAGAATTGAAGCAAAGATAAACGTCAAAATTGAAGAGGAAATATATCCAATCTATGTCTATGAGGACTATTGTGAATCGGTAAAACTCGGACCATGTTTTGACGATTCTTCATCACCAGATGATGAGGATTCCAAGTTCTCTGATTCGGATGATGAGATAAACTCTGATGATGAATTTCAAAATCTAGAGGAATGTAGAAGCATCGGGAGTTGGGAACCAGAATTATGATGTTCCAATTTTTTCATTTAATTCTTTGTCGGCTCAATCCCACGCGCCGGACCCACTTAATGAGGATTATCTTGGGCCTTCTCACGAGCCCAATCCAACCACTAAGGCTCACTCTGGACAGCCTCCTACCGTTCCAATTTTGGATCCGGATCATGACAAAAGAGGCCCACATCTTATTCCCCCAATCTCTAAAAAAATGAAGCCAGGTATTTCTCTCCGTAAACCCCCAAATATTTCTCTAAAAGCTTCCTCTGCTCTTTCGTTTATCTCCAGGAATAAGACCTGGAAATCATCGTCCAGAAACAGAATGAGGAATAATCATGGCTCTGAGATCAACTCTATTAATCTCAATAAGTCCCCTAGCGATTCAATTTCCGATGGTGTCTCAACTGAGGTTAAAAACACCATTGAATTAGGGACTTTTGTTGGATTTAACATGCACGGATGTGATTTGGAAATCATGAAATCGATTTCCAAAAAAGGGTTGGTGAACATGTCTCAATGAATGCTCTATCCATAAATATTCGAGGGCTAGCTTCAAATTCGAAGCTAGGGTGGATCACAGACATTAGAAAGGAGAACAAATTTCATTTTTGGGGGTGCAGGAAACTCATGTGCCAAATGAAATTGATGACAGGCTAATCCGAGCTGTTTGGGGCCATGCTCCGTTTGATTTTGTTTTCCTTAAATCCCGAGGAAGATCGGGTGGTATTCTTTCTGCCTGGGACACGAACTTTTTTACAAAACATGATGTAATAATTGATGACGGTTTTGTGGCGGTTTGGGGTCTTTGGAGTGGGATTCGCAAATGTGGCTTCATAAATGTGTATGCTCCACAGGCCATTTCGCTTAAAAGAAGGCTTTGGCATCGCATCCGTAGTCTAATTGAATCGCATACTGATGTTATGTGGCTTTTAATGGGGGATTTTAATGAAGTTCGAAACTCTGATGAAAGAAGAGGAACCAACTTCTCCTCTTCAGGGGCTATTGCTTTTAACGATTTCATAAGAACTACTGACTTGATTGAAATAAAGAGCGGAGGTAGAAGGTTCACTAGAATGAGCCCTGATGGGGCTAAACATAGCAAGCTTGATAGGTTCCTTGTTTCTAGCAATTTCCTGTCCTCGTGGCCAAATCCAAATGCAGTCATTCTTCCGCGCCTTCTTTCAGACCACTGCCCGGTGTTCTTTTGCTCGGAGATAATTGATTTTGGTCCTTCGTACTTCAAGTTCTTCAACAGTTGGTTATCGGAGCCAATGCTTGGGAATATTGTCAATTCTTGTTGGGATGCACCAATGCCCTCATTTCCCATGACTCCGACCCAATGTTTCATGTTCAAATTAAAGCGGTTAAAAGCCAGCATCAAATCATGGAGGAAGAAAAGTATCTCTGATCGGAAACTTCAAATTAAAAACTTGAAAATTGCCTTGAATAACATTGATATTAAAGCGGAATCCGCTACTCTCTCTCTCAGGCAGAAATTACATCTAGGAAGACCAGCATTGTTAAAATAAAAGATCTTGAGCATGCTGAACTTCTAGACCTTAAACAAAAATCCCGGATTAAGTGGGCAATAGAAGGGGACGAGAACTCAAGGTTTTTTCATGGAATTCTGAATCAAAATAGAAGAAACAATTACATCCATGGAATGAATGTTAATGGGGTCTGGGTGATTGATCCAAGCAGAATTATGGAACATACTGCTAATTTTTTTGCTTCTAAATTCGCCGCTGTAGTGGGGCCTAAGCCCACTTTCATGAGCAACAAATTCAGAAAATTGTCTCCAATTCAGGCCCATCTCATTGAAAGAGAAATCTCAATTGAGGAAATAAAAAGTGCAATTTGGGACTCGGGCTATAACAAGGCCCCTGGGCCCGATGGATTCACAATGGAATTTTATAAAAAACACTGGGATATTCTAAAAAAATGACCTCTCTTGCGCAGTAAAACACTTCGAGCTCACTGGCATTTTCGATAAAGGCTGCAACGCTTCCTTCGTAGCTCTAATCCCAAAGAAAGACGACGCTCTAACCCTATCGGAGTACAGACCAATCAGTCTCATAAACAGTTTTTATAAAGTCATCTCGAAAATTCTTTCTTCTAGGCTTGCATCGGTAATTGGTTCTGTTGTCGGGCCGGAGCAATGTGCTTTTATAAAAAACAGAAGCATTCTTGATGGCCCATTAATAGTAAGCGAAGTTATCTCTTGGGCGAAAAAAGTTAAGCGTAAATGCCTCCTCCTAAAAATTGATTTTGAAAAAGCCTTTGATTCCATTTATTGGGACTTCTTAGACAATATTATGCTCCAAATGAATTTTGGAGATAAGTGGCGAAAGTGGATCAGGGGATGCTTAGAGTCTGTCACGGTCTCGGTCTTAGTCAATGGCACTCCAACAAATGAATTTAAGATGGGTCGGGGTGTCAGACAAGGAGATCCATTAGCTCCTTTTTTATTCATCTTAGTGGCGGAGGCCCTAAATGTTGTTTTTATCGAAGCAAATGCAAAAGGGGCTTTTCACGGGATCAAACTCCCAAATAACGGGCCGACTATCACTCACCTTCAATTTGCTGACGATATTAATTTTGCAGGTGAATGGTCCGTTTTGAATGCAGTCAATTTGATCAGGCTGTTGAGATGCTTTCAAGCAGCATCGGGGCTAAAAATCAACCTTGGAAAGAGCTGCGTAATGGGAAATTCGGTTAGCAATGAAGCTGTAATCGATCTTGCCTCGCGTATCCGATGTCGCACGGGCCAATTCCCCTTCACATACCTTGGCATGCCCATTGGAGTTTCGATGAATAGAACAGAATACTGGGCTGCTATTTTAAATAAATTCAACTCCAAACTATCTAAATGGAAATCAAAAACGCTTTCATTCGGAGGAAGATTACAACTGGTAAAATCAGTCCTTGGAAGCCTTGGGTTGTACTTTTTTTCTCTTTTTAAAGCCCCGAAAAAGATAATAAACAAACTCGAAAGCATAAGACTTATTTTTTTTGGGATCGATTGGAGGCTCAAAGAAAATCCCATGGATTAACTGAGAATCGGCAATGACCGATCATAGTAAAGGTGGTCTCGCTATTGGTAGTCTCCGGGCACAAAATCTTGCTTTACTCGGTCGTTGGTGGTGGAAATTCCGAACCGAAAGGAACACCCTGTGGAAGAAACTTATCATCTCTTTTCATGGGGAAGACGGTGGGCTTACGAATCTTAACAAATGTGGTAATTTTCCAGGAGTGTGGAGAAATATAATTAAAGCCCAAAAAGAGTTTGGTAAATACAACCTCCCGGTGTTAGATTGGATCCGCAGCCCACAATCTAACATAAACGATCCTGTGACATGGGCTCTTGACCCAAAGGGATTTTCGGTATCCTCTCTCCGAACTGCTTTTGACGATGTCTCGCTCCGTCAAATGGGAAACAAATCTCTTTGGTGGGTTAACTGGATCCCGGCGAAAATCAATATCCTCATATGGAGAATTATTCATGATCGGCTTCCTACGAAGCCCAATCTCTTAAAACGCAACATCAAGTGCTTATCTCAGCTCTGCGCCCTTTGTGATCATGTGGAGGAAATGTAACACCTCAAATTTAATGCCAAATATTGGCCAAAATAAAACATTTTATAAATAGAAGAACATCCCCAATTTAGATTTACAAAAACCTTGGTATGAAATCAGAGTATAAAAGTAGGTGTTACAAAATAGATCATCACCAAGCTAAGACTAAATCCAATCTAGTGTTCTTCTATTCTAGGTCCCGCATCTCTATCCATGCGTACCTAAACCTTCAATCCCGAACCTGAGTACATAGCAAAACAAAACAAGGAGTACGTGAGACAAAACGTCTCGTGAGTTACATGGGTTTAGACCCGACAATAATGGTACGTATAATATAACATGTAAACATGGGACAAGTAACTCATCCATCTAGCTAGTCACTCTATTGTGACTCTATCACCTTGCTTTCCTAGCAATCATACCTAGTTATCGGGTTGCCCCCGAACTAACTAGAACCACCTTGACTTATTAACCGAAATCCATCGCCATTAATAAGCCTCAAGATACTGGCAAGAGGGATTCGCCCAATCTACCAATACCTGCCTTACTCGCCGGACTACCTCCAGTTAGCAAGACTACTATCGTGGTGGAGTCGATGGGAATCCACCCAACTGCCCCTCACACCACACCGCATGACCGGGGGTCCCCCGCATCATCACATCATCTCATCAACATATCATAACTCGATGGTTATGTCATTCTAGCTCTCGGCTATCACGTCTATCATCAAACAAGTTAGTTCAATACAACTATCGGCATGACTAACTACTAACTACTAGTCTACACAATTAAGCAAATAGACCATAACACAAGTAATAAAATGTATTTCATAGGCTATGTACTCAGTAAATTTCCACACGTACTCACCTTAGCAATAAGATGCTCAAACCGTGTTCTTGACACCAAGACTCTTGCTTCCACAATTTCACCAACTTTCCAAAATGTCACCAAAAGCCTAATACAATAATCACAACAAGATTATCATCACAAACTACTACCAATGTGTTCATCTACCTCTAGATAACACCCATCAATCCATTTTTCCCCAAATATGGTGATTACCAAACCCTAGGTTTAACCAACCCTTAAGATTCTTACAAATCTTAACCATACACTTGATTCCCTTGTTAATCTACCATCTATTAAGTGTTTACAACATTTATTTCACCATAAATCACCAACCCAAGAACTAGGGTTTCAAACCCTAGCTTCAAGATCCATAGATCTTGAGCTACAAAGATGAAAGAGTGAAGATATACCTTTAATCTTCCACTAGAAGTGAAATCTACCAATGATTTGTGAAGAAATCAACCAATACCAGCCTTTAAGCTCGAAAATCGCCAAGAGGGAAAACTAGGGTTTTGATATGCAATAAATGAGCCAAATCCCGACTTTAATGCTGGTCGTCCAGAGTTCACGGCGCGAACATAGTTCGCGTCGCTAACTCTCCATATCTGGCAACACTTAGCGATCGCTAACTCGACGCGATCTTCATCGCGATCCATGGCCAAACTCCCTGGAGCCAGTTCCCGATCGGGAACTATAGTTCGCGACGCGAACTACTTGAGGCAGCAGGGCTGCACTTTTCATCAAGTGTCTTGACCCGTTTTCGCCCATAACTTTCCCGTACGGTGTCCAAACGACACGAAACCAATTTCCACGCGTTTTATATGATTTATCCATGATTATCATATTTTTACATATTTTATTTATTTACAATTTCGGGTCGTTACAACTATCTACCCCTTAAGAAGATTCCGTCCTCGGAATCTCATCATAGTTCACGAAATCCGGGTACCTCTTCCGAATCTCGTCCTTGACTTCCCAAGTCAAATTCGGCCCAAGTGAATGCTTCCACTTGACCAACACCAACTCGATCTCCTTATTCCGAAGCTTCTTTGTTTTCGTTTCTAATATAGCCTCGGGTTCCTCAATCAATCGGTTCGGGCCGTCAACCCGCAACTCTTGCAACGGAATAATATTTTCAACTTCCCCGATAAACTTTTTCAAATAACTTACGTGAAAGGTGTCATGCACACCTTGAAGCTCGGGTGGAAGTTCCAACTTAAAAGCTTGAAGCCCGACCCGTTTCAATATTTTAAACGGTCCAACATACCTTGGACTTAACTTGCCCTTTTTACCAAACCGCATCACACCTTTCCAAGGTGACACTTTCAACATGACCATATCACCGACATCCAAGTCGTATGGCCTTTTCTTCAAACCCGAATAACTTCGTTGTCTATCTTGGGCGACTTTCATATTGGTTTGAATAATACCGATCTTTTCATTAGTCACTCTCACGATCTCGGGACCCGTGAGTTTCGTCTCTCCCGCCTCCAACCAACAAGATGGAGTTCTACATTTTCTTCCATACAACGCCTCATAAGGCGGCATCTTGATAGTCGAGTGATAACTATTATTGTACGAGAACTCAACTAACGGTAAATGCTCATCCCATTTACCACCGAAGTCTAACACACATGATCTCAACATGTCTTCAACCGTTTGAATCGTTCTTTCACTTTGACCGTCGGTTTGCGGGTGATAAGCCGTGCTCAACCGCAACTTTGTACCCAATTCTTCTTGTAAAGATCGCCAAAATCTCGAGGTAAACCTCGCGTCCCTATCGGATACAATCGATAACGGAACCCCGTGGAGTCGAACCACCTCATCAACATACAACTTAGCCAATTTCTCAAGTGGCAACGTTTCCCGAATTGCTAAAAATAACGCACTTTTGGTCAACCGGTCAACTATGACCCAAATGGCATCGTGACCTCTACTCGTCTTCGGTAAACCCACTATGAAATCCATAGTTATATCTTCCCACTTCCCGGCCGGTACAACTAATGATTGAGTTACCCCATATGGTACTTGATGCTCGGCTTTCACTTGTGCACACGTGGCACACTTAGAGATATACTTGGCCACTCTCGCCTTCATTCCGGGCCACCAATAAACCCGTTTCATATCTTGATACGTCTTTGTACTTCCCGGGTGAATCGAATACTTTGATTTGTGCACATCATACAACAACTCTTTTCGGATACCACCGAACTTAGGAACCCAAATACGACCGCCTACGGTCTTCAACCCTTCTGCATTTTCGAGAAAATATTGGTTCTTACCTAACCGTTCTTGTCTTAACTCGTCTTTTCCCATAACCTCTCGTTGGGCATTCTTGATCCTTTCGATAATGCTCGAGACGACTTCTATACGTGTTAAAATTCCTCGGTTCGGGTTTTCATATACCTTTCGGCTCAAGGCATCGGCCACCACATTCGCCTTACCCGCGTGATACACAATTTCACAATCATAGTCGGCTATCAACTCGATCCACCTTCTTTGTCGCATATTTAGGTCTTTTTGAGTAAACACGTATTGTAGACTTTTGTGATCCGTGTACAACGTACACCGAGTACCATACAAATAATGCCTCCACAACTTTAAGGCAAATATAATCGCCGCCAATTCCAAGTCGTGTGTCGTGTACCGAAATTCCGCATTTTTCAATTGTCGCGAGGCATACGCGATCACTTTTCCTCTTTGCATCAACACACAACCGAGCCCTTGATTCGAAGCATCACTATAAACCACAAAATCTTCCATGCCATCCGGTAACGTAAGGATCGGCGCGTTACATAACTTTTCTTTTAACAACTTAAACGCCTCTTCTTGCTTCTTCTCCCACACAAACTTCTCACTTTTTCTCGTTAACTTCGTGAGTGGGATCGCGATTCTCGAGAAATCTTGTATAAACCTTCGGTAATAACCGGCTAATCCAAGAAAACTTCTAACCTCGGTAGGAGTCCTCGGAGGCTCCCAATTTGACACCGCTTCAATCTTGGACGGATCAACCTTAATACCATCACACGTCACCACGTGACCTAAGAATTGTACTTCCCGCAACCAAAATTCACACTTTGAAAATTTTGCATACAATTTCTCCCGTTTCAACACGTCTAGAACAAGCCTCAAATGACCTTCGTGTTCTTCTTCGGTTTTTGAATAAATCAAAATGTCGTCAATAAATACGATTAAAAACTTATCAAGGAACGGTTTACAAACCCGATTCATCAAATCCATAAAGATAGCCGGCGCGTTTGTAAGACCAAACGGCATCACTAGAAACTCATAATGACCATAACGTGTACGAAAAGCCCTCTTCTCGGTGTCGCCTTCTTTCACCCGAACTTGGTGATAACCCGACCTCAAATCGATCTTCGAGAAATAACTAGCACCTTGCAATTGGTCGAATAAGTCGTCAATTCTCGGTAACGGGTAACGGTTCTTAATAGTTACCTTATTCAATTCTCGGTAGTCGATACACATTCTCATCGACCCGTCTTTCTTCTTAACAAATAACACCGGTGCACCCCATGGTGACGAACTCGGACGAATAAAACCTTTATCTAGCAAATCTTGCAATTGAGTCATCAATTCCCGCATCTCGGTGGGAGCTAAACGATATGGAGCACGAGCAATCGGCGTCGCCCCCGGCACTAAATCAATTTTAAACTCGACTTGTCTCTCCGGTGGCAAACCGGGCAAGTCATCGGGAAATACCTCGGGGAATTCCCGAATAATTTTTACACTATCCATTGACTTCTTTTCCTTTCGGCCATCTAATACATATGCAATAAACGATGCACAACCCTTCGATATACTTTTCCTCGCCTTGATGGCGGTAATCACATTAGGCATGTGATGTCGTTTCTCCCCATACACATACACTTTCTCATTCTCGGGTGTCCTAATCGACACTATTTTCTTTCCACACAAAATCTTGGCTTGGTGCATACCCAACCAATCCATACCGATAACCACATCAAACGCCCTAATTCCCATGGGCAACAAATCCACCTTAAATTTCCTACCATCTATCTCTATTTCACAATTTCTATAAACACATTCAACCATAGACGTTTTCCCATCGGCTACTTCTATCTCATAAACCTCATTTAACATTTCGGAAGGCACATTCAATTTACAACTGAACTCATATGACACAAACGAATAATTAGAACCCGAATCAAACAAAATATGAGTTGGCAAGGAGTTAATGAATAAAGTACCTGACACCACATCGTGTGCCTCCTTCGCCTCCTCTCGAGTGAGTTGGAAGGATCGCCCCTTCACCTTAGCCGGTTCCACTTTCTTTTGAGCCGTGGACACCATTGACTCGATTCCCTTCTTCGGGCATACATTGCTATAATGCCCTTTTTCATGGCATGAATAGCACTCCACATCGGCCGACAACTTGGCCTTACAATCCCGGGCTATGTGCCCCATCTTCCCATAACTATAACAAGCTTTTGACTCTCCTCGGCATATGCCGGTATGATTTTTCCCGCATTTCTTGCACGGGCCAACACTTCCTTGTTTGGAGAAGCTCGAGGTGAACTTCCCCTTTTTGAACGAACTAGAGCCGCTCTCAGTGTAACACCTCAATTTTTAAAACACTTTTTAAATCATATTTTTTTAAATAAAAATATTACAAGTCCAATGTTCCCAAAATACGGTTTAACAAAAACCATTAAAATTCATTTATCAGAGTTATAAAATTCGGTGTTACAAGGATAATATCATAACCATAGGATAAACGGGATCTACCTACGAGCTCCCGAGCTAGTCAACACTAGGCCACTTCTATCGCGACCTCTAATCCTTCGGTCCTGAACCTGAGTACATAGCGAAAAAACAAAGTAGTACGTGAGACAAAATAGTCTCGTGAGATACATGGGTTTTCGACCCATTCTCAAAAGAATTAAAAATTAATGTTTATAACATTATAAATACTTATCCTTATCACTTCTTATTAATTCATATTTCATCTTCTATTCATTTGACCGTTTAAACTAATAAGCTTACCATAAGCTTACTCATCATCTAATCACATACTTGTAAGCTATCTCCAAGCTTACACTTTCTTTATCACATATGCAACGGACCTCTCCGAAGCCAACTCTCCCGATATGGGACGTCATAGGTAACTATCAAGGTAATTGGGAACCCCCATCTTACCGAGATTCATAAGCTCTCCCGTTCCCGGGCCGTCATGCTCACTCATCATTGAGTGTCGTAAACTGTGACATTCTACTCTTTGCGCAGGGAGGTACCACCCCAAGTAGACGTCTCATACTCCCCCATTTCTGGGCGGTCTTATTCCGGATATCTCATTAACACTTATGAGCCTCAGCTCCTTTCATCAAAATATGAGCATTAGCTCCTTTCATCAAATTCATCACTTATTAGAATACACCTATTCTAATTTATCATATTATTCTCTTTACTAAATCATTTCAAATCTTGACTTTACCAAGTCCTTTACTAATTTTAAAACATATTTATCTTTTATAGAAATCATCTTACTCTGACTCTTCTTTGACTAGAATACACGTTTATTGCTAGTCACTTATTACTTATTCTCTTAGTACTTCAATAACTACTTTCATTAGTATAATATACTAATCGATACTTATTACTTAAAAATCATTGTCTCAAGCTTTATTAATACATATTATTAATAAACCGATTATCAAGATCTTTTAAATCATTATCTTTATTCATACATTTCATTTATGAAAACTCACTAATTACTTTTCATTATCATAATCTCTTTCAACAATCGTTTAGATATACTAAAATAGTCTATTCTAGCATTTTCTCATCATATCAATCTTATCTTTATTAAAACGTTTATTAATAAAGACTCTTAAAACATCATAGTTTTCAAAAATCATTTGCTATGTACCCAGTAAAAGTCTCATGTACTCACCTTAGCCAAGCTAACTCCAAATCGTGTCTAACAACACGAGTCCTTGCTTTCCAACTTGTGAAATGTCACCAATCTTTAGGTCTTCTTGACCTACCATCAATATCATCACAATAACTAGTTATTATCCATAACTAATCACAAATCAATCCATATTCACATCCCTAACCACCAAGTTCATCCAACTTGGTGGAATCTCAAACCCTAGTTCAAGATTTCCATCAATAAACCCAAATCAAACTTGTACACATCGATTACAAGCTTACAATGAGTGTTCTACACCCATGATTAGTCATCTTCCCCAAAGATGACATGGTTGGTTCCCCAAACCACCATTTTTACCCATACAAAGCTCACAATCAAGGTAGATGAGCAAGAAAATCAAGAATACTTACCCTTGATGTTTCAATCCTTCAAGATGGTGAAGATCTAAGCTCTTGAGCTCCAAAATCGCCCAAGTTTGCTCCCAAATCGGCTGCACAATGTGTGTGGTTGAAGGTGAAATGAAACCCTAGCTTACACACAAGTTTATATGTTCCAGACGCTCCTCGCGCCCCGCTCGCGCCCACGCGCCGCGAAGTGACGCGGGTTTGCCTGCTGGTTGCCGCTGAAATACAGACCTCGCGTTTCGCTCGCGTTTCGCTCGCGTTTCGTCGCCTCTTGTCTCAACTCGAGATTCTCGCGTTTCGCTCGCGACTGGCTCGCGTTTCGCTCGCGGCTCTTGTCTCAACTCTTGATTCTCGCGTTTCACTTCTGGAGCTCCTGTTCAACCTCGCGACTGCCTCGCGCCTGGCTCGCGCCGCGAGGGCTGTCTGGGTCAGTTTCTTGCCTTTTAAACTTGTTTCCATCCAAGTCTTGACCCATACTTGGTTATACCAAGTCCCAAACATCCAAACACTCGATAAAACACAACGGAGACTCGATTAAACATTTTACTACCTTTATTCCTCAGTATTTCCGTTTAATTCATTAACCGAAAATTCCGGTCGTTACACTCAGCCTTCCTTTTCTCGCCCACATGGGCCCTCTCGGCAACCCGTGCCTCATTTACTTCCTCGACACTCCGGGCGGCACTAATAGCCTCATCGAGTGAAACCGCCCTCTTCACCTCCAATTGGTAGTCCCACGGTAACCCACTAGCATACCGGACCACCCTCAACCTCTCATCCGAGTAGGTTTTAGCAACAAACGGGAGCAATCCCGTGAACTCTCTTGAGTATTCTTCAATCGACATATCACCCTTCTTAAGGGTCAAGAATTTCTCATGCATTTTCTCCATATCCCTCTCGGGACAAAATTTCTTTTTCAACCTCGTGGTAAACTCATCCCACGACATCTTCTCAATCACCTCCCTCCCGAGGGTCTCATACACAATATCCCACCATACCATAGCATCTTCTTTCAATAGTTGTGACGCATACGTCACCATATCAACATCCTTACACTTACTACTTCTTATAACCCTCTCGGTTTCTCGGATCCACGTCATTGTTACCTTCGGGTCCGAACTACCCGCATACACATTTGGCTTACAAGCCATGAAGGATTTAAATGAACAACCTTCTTTCACAACGGGCCTAGCCCTAGCATCACTTTGGCCACCCGTGGAGGACTTTCCCTCCCCGGTGCCACTACCCCCGGTTCTCTCTTCCGATTTAGCTTCGGATTCACGGTCTCCACCCGACCTTTCGCGGTCTCCAATAATTCGGTGCACTTCCTCGGCCACCGTCCCCTTGATTTGGTCGATAATAGTTTGGAGATCCGCCATGGTCACCGGAGTTCTATTAGCTCCGACCTCCGATTCATCAACTCGATGCATCGACGGTTGACTTTCTTGCTCAACCACCCTCTCAACAGGAGGTACTTCCTCCTCCCGGTTCTCCGGGGCCTTCCCACTTCTATGAGTGTTCACCATTTCTTTCGATCAAGACTATACGAAAGACATTAAACATTTAGTACCTTGTGTACAACCCATTAGTCTCATAGGGCTCAATATCCATAATCATAACAAATTGCATCGGTCCCCTAGGTTCAACCCTAAACTTAATATAAAGTCTCAAGGTCAACCTATGATCTCAAGGAATCTTACATTCCTAATGCTACAGTCTAAGACTAGGATGGTCATCCAACCTAATTCACTTAAACTATAGCTCTGATACCAAGTTGTAACACCTCAAATTTAATGCCAAATATTGGCCAAAATAAAACATTTTATAAATAGAAGAACATCCCCAATTTAGATTTACAAAAACCTTGGTATGAAATCAGAGTATAAAAGTAGGTGTTACAAAATAGATCATCACCAAGCTAAGACTAAATCCAATCTAGTGTTCTTCTATTCTAGGTCCCGCATCTCTATCCATGCGTACCTAAACCTTCGATCCTGAACCTGAGTACATAGCAAAACAAAACAAGGAGTACGTGAGACAAAACGTCTCGTGAGTTACATGGGTTTAGACCCGACAATAATGGTACGTATAATATAACATGTAAACATGGGACAAGTAACTCATCCATCTAGCTAGTCACTCTATTGTGACTCTATCACCTTGCTTTCCTAGCAATCATACCTAGTTATCGGGTTGCCCCCGAACTAACTAGAACCACCTTGACTTATTAACCGAAATCCATCGCCATTAATAAGCCTCAAGATACTGGCAAGAGGGATTCGCCCAATCTACCAATACCTGCCTTACTCGCCGGACTACCTCCAGTTAGCAAGACTACTATCATGGTGGAGTTGATGGGAATCCACCCAACTGCCCCTCACACCACACCTCATGACCGGGGGTCCCCCGCATCATCACATCATCTCATCAACATATCATAACTCGATGGTTATGTCATTCTAGCTCTCGGCTATCACGTCTATCATCAAACAAGTGAGTTCAATACAACTATCGGCATGACTAACTACTAACTACTAGTCTACACAATTAAGCAAATAGACCATAACACAAGTAATAAAATGTATTTCATAGGCTATGTACTCAGTAAATTTCCACACGTACTCACCTTAGCAATAAGATGCTCAAACCGTGTTCTTGACACCAAGACTCTTGCTTCCACAATTTCACCAACTTTCCAAAATGTCACCAAAAGCCTAATACAATAATCACAACAAGATTATCATCACAAACTACTACCAATGTGTTCATCTACCTCTAGATAACACCCATCAATCCATTTTTCCCCAAATATGGTGATTACCAAACCCTAGGTTTAACCAACCCTTAAGATTCTTACAAATCTTAACCATACACTTGATTCCCTTGTTAATCTACCATCTATTAAGTGTTTACAACATTTATTTCACCATAAATCACCAACCCAAGAACTAGGGTTTCAAACCCTAGCTTCAAGATCCATAGATCTTGAGCTACAAAGATGAAAGAGTGAAGATATACCTTTAATCTTCCACTAGAAGTGAAATCTACCAAGGATTTGTAAAGAAATCAACCAATACCAGCCTTTAAGCTCGAAAATCGCCAAGAGGGAAAACTAGGGTTTTGATATGCAATAAATGAGCCAAATCCCGACTTTAATGCTGGTCGTCCAGAGTTCACGGCGCGAACATAGTTCGCGTCGCTAACTCTCCATATCTGGCAACACTTAGCGATCGCTAACTCGACGCGATCTTCATCGCGATCCATGGCCAAACTCCCTGGAGCCAGTTCCCGATCGGGAACTATAGTTCGCGACGCGAACTACTTGAGGCAGCAGTGCTGCACTTTTCATCAAGTGTCTTGACCCGTTTTCGCCCATAACTTTCCCGTACGGTGACCAAACGACACGAAACCAATTTCCACGCGTTTTATATGATTTATCCATGATTATCATATTTTTACATATTTTATTTATTTACAATTTCGGGTCGTTACAGGAAACAATTGGTCACCTTTTCCTGAGCTGCTGGGTTGCTAGAGACGCCCTCTCGGAAATTAGCATGTGGTGGAACATTGACTTGATGAGGTTTGGATCAATTTCTGACATGTTTAATTGGATTTTCAATTCAAATTTGAAGAAAAGTGAGAAAAAAGGCCTTCTCAGTGTTATTTATATTTTCTTTTGGAGTATTTGGAGGCAAATGAATAATAAAGCTTTCAATGTTAAAGACGAGTCAAATTTCTTCTCCAAAGGTGGATATATCCAATCTATTTCTTACTTTTGGATCAAGAATCGGGCCCCTTCGTGCAAGCTTAATAATAGGTGGTTTGAGTGGTGTAATGACCCTATGTCTTGTTTTTGATCTCTTGTTGTTTGTTGATGTTTTGTTGATGTTTTGCTCTAGTTGTTGTTTGTTTTTCTAGCATCTTGCTAGTTTTGTTTTAATGAAATGCATGCCGTTCAAAAAAAAAGGAATGACTTATGAAAGAATAAGCGTTTGAAGCAAAAAAAATTTCCTAGAAGGTCATTTACCTTCAAATGGCCTAGAGAAAATGTAAAAAACTTTAGAAAAAGCTCCCATTGGAGATGCTCTTAGTAGGTTACAATACCAAGTTTGAAGATTGATAGACACAAATGATAGGCGTCAAATCCAAAGTTGACAAACAACTTTTTTTGTTTTGTTTTGAATGATAAGTTAGTAAGTTAGTAGTTCGAGCCTAGACAGTGACATCTACAAGAGACAATATACCTTCCCTCGAACCTTCCACTTTTTTATCTACGATTACAACATTGTAACATTTAATGAATCAACGTTTATCTCCAAATAAATGTTGATGTCAATTATGTTCTCCCTTTGTTAGACAAGAATGCTACATAAAACAACATATGCAAATAAAGGATTATTGCCTTATAAGTTGTGACGTGATGATACCATCAAATCTTGAAAGTTGATGGTGAGCTATAATGTTTTTCAAAGCGTGACTTAAAGCAGCAATTTTGTTATATAATTTATACTATATGTATGCAATATGTATATCAATTTCACAAAAAATTACAGATTTATTGATTTATGATAATTCACATATGAAGCTCACAAAAAATATTACAATTAAATTTATAACTACATGTCATATATTTTTTAAAAATTCAAATTCCAAAACGCATCGAAAATAAAACTTGCGATAAAGCGCGTCTTATCTTAGGTCACGTCTAATATCAGCGCCATAGGCTATTTCGTAACATCGGGGTAGCGCTTCGCGCCATGGAGTGGTTTTTAGGACCTTGCAAATTCTCGATTACAAAGAAACAACATGAAATTTGATTTTAGTATCATTCCCTATACACATTCCAGTCTAAGACGAATCCTAAATGTATGACGTTTTTTGTGAAATATACATCGTAACCTTAAGCATTATTCATTATACATCGTAATGTTATACGACCAAAATAATGAAGTTGAATTCGTTAGCAGCCTCTAAAATGAATTTGTTTAGTTGTATGTCATCACATCTAGAACAAATATTAAAAAAAATTAATATTATATACATAATTACACTCTATACACCATAATCATATAATAATACGTAGATTATGGTCAATGCATTTAAAAAATCGTTTTTTCTAATGATTAAACTTTGAGGATATGATACTAATAATTTCTTTATCATGATGATGTTGTCGCATTTTTAAGTAAATACTATAAAAAAAAAAAAGAGAGCCTTGATGCCTTGATTTTGACTATTTGAGAAACAAAAAGACAAAAAAGATGTAACTAATAAGTATAGGATTTTGTTAATGACAACTTTTAGGGCTATCTCTAAAATGCATAAAATGATTGTACATTCATTAATAGAATAATAATCCTAAAATTCAGGGGACAATTTTTATATTGATGTTGGCTTCTTATTGACAGCCCTAAAGACTGTCATTATCATTTTCCATAAGTATAATATATATATCAATTATAATAATGTGGGGTTTATAAAAAGATATCAAAAGAAAAAATAAATACAATTTCTCATACTTAGAGAACATTAGTAAAAAAATCACAGAATTTACATACTTACATACATTCTTAAAAGTAGTATATGATATTATTTTCTAACATGCAATTTCCCGGTTATTACCTTTATTGATATTTTTACTTTAGAGCATTAGGTGTGGTGGCTTGGGGTCGGATGCCACCTCCGCGCCACCTAGGTGCCACATCATTATTTCACATTTCACATTCAAAGCCCCTAAATATCTCATCTACCATCACTAACCAATAATACTCCTTTAAAAATATAAAAAACCATTAAAAAATAATAACATATCTCCTCCCATTGGTCCAAAAACACCATCTTTCCTCATATTGGTTCGTGGGCTACGCCACCCATCCGACTTGGGGCCTCACTCACCCAGCTTGCGGTGTGGTGGCTTGGGTCGAAAGCTGAGGTGACGTCCGACTTAGAGCTTCACTCGTTACCACACCCCTTGCTCTTAGAAAAAGTGCAACATCGTTTCCTATAAAATAAATGTTTTGCAAAACATTATCCTTATGACAATGATTTAAGGATAATTAAAGTGGTCAATGTATAAATGTTAATGCATAATCACTCATAGGTGATTAGTGATTTTTAATGGGTGGTTTTTTTTTATAACTTTTAAGCATTTAAAATATTTTTAACAAAATCCAATTAAAAAAACCAAATATTTATTTGCATGGTACGTACTATTTATTGTAAAAAACTTATATGTTTTGTTATGGTAAATAAAATACTTCGTAGTTGAATTCTAGCAACAGACATTTTTTATTACGGAGTATTATTTTTGGTTAGATTACAACTCACAACCATGGCACATGGTTAAGTCGTCGGGGGCAGGTATGGCGGCGGGAAAGCACAAAGTTGTATTAATTTCAGACTTGCCACCAAACTTTATTTACTCAAAATAACGCAAAATATATTTCGCCTTAATTTTTGCTAATATTATACGTAGTATATTTATCGTCACACTCTTATTTTAAATGTTAAATATATATTTTATCATCTAAATTGTAACATAAATTATTTTTCAGTTTTTATTGCACCAATAGATCTTTGTATATATTATGTTTATGTTTATTTGTAGTACATAATGATAATGATGAGATTTAATTCATGTGCAATCAGACATGATTTGATTAAATCGGTGAGATCTTATATCCAACCTATTAGATCATTATTTTTTAGGTTTCTAGACTTTGATCCAAACATAGTGATCAACACTTATTTTAAAAGTCCTCATATCTCTATCCTAAGTTGGAGAGACTGATTCCAGAAAATCCTCAAATAAAAGTGTGAAAGAGATGTATGTACATGACTATAAAACATATACAATTAAATACATGCAAATATGAATACTTGTATGAAAATGTGTACATGAGGAGTGTGTGTGAAAAAATATTGTAAGTAAGCAAAATACATGTAATTATATCTATGTGTACATGCGGCATGTATGTTAAAAGGGGTTGTACAAGTAGGCAAATAATATGTATCAACTAAAAGTATTAATCAAGAAGCAAGTATATAAATCATAAAAATTCTTTATAAATACAGTATTGCATACTAACAATCTATTAATATCAATGCCATAAAAACTTCATAATATGATAATAAAAAAGATTAGTAAGCGGTAAAGTTTGTGTTACCAACCTTGATAAGATAGATCAACCACTATTCTCAATGAAATGCCATAAAACACAAACTATAATACAATATGATAAAACTAAACAAAAGTCAAAGTTGATCAATTTACAAAATAGTAAAAATACAAACAGGGTAAAAGCACAAATAAAAACAATTGTTGTTGACTTTTATAGAAAGTTATGTTTATAAAAATAAACTCCTTTGTTTATTTTATAACAATTTAGAACAAGAATAGTATGTTTTTTTCGTAAAAAATTAAGATAAATAATACGGAGTAAATATTAGTGTATATTGATAAAGAAACAATTTATATTAAATATTAAATTAATAAATATTAGTGTGTATTTGTTGGGATTGATAAATAGAAATAAAAAAAAGTCGCGTGTATTTTAAATTTTAATATCGAGACTTTGAATTCGAAGTCAACACTATAGAAAAGTTGAGAGTCACCAGGAAACCGTGTGGAAGTTATGCCTTGCCGTACGACTAAGAATTTCATGTCATTATTTTTCGATTATTAGCTTATAAAATATCTGGTTAAATTTCTAAGTTAAAGTATATCATTAGAGTGCTGGGTGTGGGATGCGTTAAACATCCGCCAAAGGCAAAAGATGCCTTATAACGTCGCTATGCCATACCGCAATTCTCGCCAAAGGGACTTTCGTTGTGGCAATGGCGGTAGCCAAAAGGGAGGGGGGCTGGGGAAGGGGGGTGGGGGAGGGGTTTCCAACCAATCAAAATACACAAAATAACAAATGTGGGACCCCTATAATACCACTTTAACTATAACACCAGGGAGCCACTTTTTCCTCCCCAAGTTATAGCCAAGTTATAGGACAAAAAATACTATAACATGCCAATAACTACCCTTCCACACCTTGTGCTCTTAGTATACAAAGAATCGAGTTAAGAGTGTGCTGCCCAAAAGAAAAACCGCCTGGAAGTCCGAGGACCTTTAGTACTGTACTCTACCCCCGAACTAGTATAAACTTATTAAGTACAAACTTCTATTCCATAAAATTGACGGATCTAGAAATCCGTCATAGAATATACACATTTTGACACTTTGACTGAAAAAAAATGTGTTTATTTACGTCCAAAATCTATTGTTGAATATTCCCATTTTCCCCACATGTGTTTCATTCAAATATTCCAACGTTGTAATATCTTGGAAGGTAAAATATATCGTCTATATTTTTTATTTTCAGTTTTTCGTAAGTAAGAAATTGTGTAGTTTCTTTTTTATGAAAGGTGAAACATGTTAAAAGTGAATGAGAATGACATAAAACATTTTTTAACTCATCGCTCATTTTCTTTATTGGAGACCAAGTTTTACTACTAGACCACCACCTATGTAGTTGTTTATATAACATGTCAAGGGCTAAATGAAAGTAAAAGTCAATCATAACATAACACGTAAAAGTTATAAAGTCATCTCTTACTGGGTTAGAACCTTGGACTGAGTAAGATGTGGAAATAATACTCAGCAAAGGTGCTAACTCACAACGACTGAGAGGTAATCTCATACTAGAGTATTAAGATGTAAATCAAACACAGGGGCGTCTCTGAGATTTTAAGTGCACTGTGCGAAAACATGAAAATGGGCCCCTTAAATACAAGATTTTTATAAAAATTTGAGCTTTCTAATTTTTTTTTTCTATTAAATTATTAAGTTAACTTAAATTTTAATACTAAATATATAAGATATATATAAAAATTGGGTCCCTATAAAATATGGGTCATGTGCGGTTGCACCTCCTGCACCTCCTTAAAGACACCCCTAATCAAACAATTCCTAAGTTTAAGACCGATTCAAGCTTGTGATGATATTTGGCTTAAAATAGCCTAATCCTGATATGAGTCGGTTGAAGTATATTTAAACTTAAACATAGTAATCCTGATCATCCTGTTTAATTTTGTAGTCTCAATGGAATTTGTTAGGGTTGGGAATGACAATAATCGATAACAATAATCGATAACAATCTGAATAACTACTCTCAATCGTGTTAATGCTCTTTGGTTTATATCAACTTATATTAATAAAGAACTAGTTTATAACCCGTAATAACATCGTGTATTTGTTATAGCGAAAGTGCAAAACCCCAATATTAACTTCCAAGTTTCCGATAATGTATTTGCTGACATTAGTCCACGCTCTTGAATTCTTATAAGTGTTGACCATTCACACTCAAAAATAGAAAATAGGAAGCATTTATTACTAAAAAATGTAGAATATACGTACATACATACGTCATACGTGTGTATATCTTAACAAAATTATTTAGTAATATCATACACACTAAATGCACTGTTTTTTAGATTCTTAAAAATTAAAAATAATTATAGATAAAAGACAAAATTGGAAAAACCATGACCCGCCAAGTATATTTGTCCTCATGCTTGCAAACAATATGCGACTCCCCTGTTTCGGCCATGGCGCCATTGACCAAAAACCTCAAGGTTTCAACATTATTATAATATTCCAACCAAGATCAATAAAACAAAATCAATTACAATTTATAATTATAATAAGTGATAAAAACAAAACCAACTATCATATATTTTTACAATCGGTTGATTGATCCACTTGTTAGCGTTCCTATTAGGGTTGTTTGAGACTGCTTATTTTAATAGTTTATGTACGTTTAATACAAATATTTTTTTTAATGATACCATACTACAATATTAATAAAAAGAGTTTTGTTAAAGTGTTCCCGTTATAATTAGAGGTGAACATGGGGCGGTTTGTGGCAGTTTTTGACGAAAACCAAATCCCGTACCGTAAACTTCGATTTTTAAAAATTACACCCCATTCAATTTCGGTTATTTCTCAATCAATCGGTTCGGTTTCAAGTTTTTTTCAGTTTTTCCTCAAAAAATCAGTTCATTTCAGGGTTTTTCGGTTTAATTTTTTGTTTTCCTTTAACTTTATCATTTTGTTATCTTAAAAATTAGAGTTAACTGCAAGAATGGTCCTCGTGGTTTGGTCAAATTGCACGTTTGGTCCTCGTGGTTCATTAAGTGCATGCGCGGTACCCATGGTTTGCATTTTTATGCACTCGTGGTCCCTCCGCCCTAACAGCGTTAATAATGTCCGTTAATTTAAGGGCATTTTAGTCATTTTTCATATCTGCTCCCACCATTCCAACCTCTCACCCCTCTATCATCTTCTTCAAAAAACACCCCAATTATCTTTTTTCAACAGTAAAATCAACCTATCTTTAAAGTTCAGACCATGAAACCCAAATAGAAAACAGACACACACCATTGTTAAAAAAACAGAGACGGTGTAAGCCACAATCATTGGAATCACGGCTTTCCGGCCGCCGCACATTAAGCACACACCATAAGAATCTTTAACTTACAACTATTATTAACTCCACACTTTAAACACACACCATCATTTCGTCTTCATCTTCACCAACTCACAAAGCTTCATCTTCATTCTCTTGGTGCTGAAATCTGGAACAGTAGCCCTAATTCAGAGGGGTAGCAGGTAATCTTTTGGTGAAGCTATGAAAAGTTGTGTTTATGTTAGTGACGGTGGTGGTGTTAGCTCAAACGGAGGAATTGGGCACTCATGGGCAACGAAATCGGGCACTCATAAGATCCAAAATGAAACCGACCGCCGGCGAAATCGGGCCCTTCATCATCGTCTCTGTTCAACAACACACCCTGTCGGCGTCTTCTCCGGCAGATCTGAAACCTCTTCTCTGTTTCTTACTTGATTCCGACCAGAACCCACACCACCACAACCATCATCGTCTCCGGCAGACATTTTGTAATGAAATTAGGGTTTTGTTAAGAAAAAATGAAATTGATTTAAGTTTTTGCTGATCTTGAAAACTGGTTAGAAGCAGACATTTTGTTGATGACGTTTCTGCTGTAGAGGGTTGTGGTAGGCGGCGATCAATTTGGGTGGTGGTGGCCGGAGGTGAAGGTGGTCGGCGGTCAATTTTGGTGGTGGTAGGGTGTGTGTTAGTGTGTACACAGAAAGAGGTAAAAGAGAAGGTTTGGGTTTGTGGGACAACATGTACGAATTGACTAAAATACCCTTCAACTAACAGACATTTTAAACGATGTTAGGGCGAAGGGACCACGAGTGCACAAAAATGCAAACCATGGGTACCACGTCTGCACTTAATGAACCACAAGGATCAAGCGTGTAATTTGGGCAAACCACGGGGACCATTTTTGCATTTAACTCTAAAAATTATGATCCAAACTCTCAAACATTAACTCATTTCGTTTACAAATAAAACAAACAACTAATAAGTTTCATATAATATAATGATAAATTCAACTAACATAACTCGAATAAGATTAATAGTTACAGATCTTTTATAAATTACAAGAATATTTTATAAAATTTGAAAGATATATAATGGCGGGGTGGGGCGGGTTTTCCGGTCCGGATTTTCATATTCCCCAAAAACCGCCCAAACATTCGGTTTTTCCATATATCAAAACCATTGACATCGGTTTTTCAAATGGTTCGGTTTTTCTTTCAGTTTTTTCGGTTTCGATTCGGTTTTTTGGTTTTTATGCTCACCCCTAGTTATAATGACTCCTCCAAGGTGGTCGAGTTTTGCTCGTGATGTAAACGAGCTAATAGTTGTCGTGCCTGTATCTAAAGAGAAATCAAACATAAAGAGAAATCAAACATTCCCCTGACTATGTAGTAAATATTTACATAAAGAGAAATCAAACATGTAACATTTAGGTTAGAACCCTTAACAGAATATTATCAACAGATTGCTAGTTCCTTAAAAAGTTAAGCTTACGTATTATCATTGGCGACATTCTAAATTTTCCACATAATTTTCTATGTTAAAATGAATAATTCATTTATACACTTTGGAGAAACAATATCCACAATAAATACGTAAATATTAAACCCATTCCCCAAGTAAATTTGACAATTTTATGATTTTTCATGGAACCCCCCATATCCAGCTTCCTTTATTTGACCATTCTATCTATCTACTCCCATATATATACACACAAATATGTACGTATACATCCATCTTTAAAATCCATGCCCAAATAAAAAAACAAACTTTCTACAACACTAAAGTGCATTCCAAATTCTCAAGCTTTGAATCATCAAAAACGTGCACCTAGGGTTTGAATTTTGATTTTCATAACTCAAATTCAATCTCATAATCTTTGGTCAATCTTTTACACAAGTAAAAAGAATTCAAAGACGTGTATCAAATTATTTTCTACAAAGATTTGTGTATAAATAGGTGACGGTGAGATTTGTCACAATCATCATCAATTCTACAATCAGGAAACACAAAGACCTTCAACTCCATTTTTGTACCAGTTTCAAGAAAAACACAAGAACAAAAGTTAGAATCTTGATTCAAGGTGAGTGCTTTTTATGTTTTCATTTCTGGGTTTGCTTTTTTTGGTAATTAATATATTGGGTGGTCTTCTTTTTTCAATTGGGTATCATGATTTGCTGACAAAATTGCATATTTTTTAAAGGAGTTTTGTGTTTTTATGTGTTTGTGTGTGTGTTTAGGTGTCTTCTTAAAGTGAATTAATGTTTAATTTATGTTCAATCATTGCATGCATAGACAAAAGAAGTTTGTCCCTTTGTGATGATACAAAATCATTTGACATCTTTCTGTTTCTGAAATCAATTTAGAACAATAATTTATTGCTTAATTATCCTTAATTGAAGCAAATTTGTTGATGATTTTGCAGGAGATCTTAAACTGTTATGGGTGTATCCTTTTCACTATTATCATCAGTCAGGGAAGTAATCTTGAGACACGGTTTCTTAGATCTACCTTATGATCTCGAAAACCGATTAAAATCATATAGTTTCGAGAAACCCGAATTAGATACCGAAATAACTTCAAAAAGTTATGCTGATTTTCAAGATTGGCAAGAATCTAGTCCTACAAGTAAAAGAAGGAATTCAATCAGTTTAAAAAACTGTGAACCATCAAAGATAATGCTTGAAACCACCCTTTCATTCAAGAATCTAGTCCAGGATATTAGAAAGCCCGAGCCCGAAAACCCACATCTTGAAACGGGCCTTTCGGGTTCGACAAATCTTCTACCCGAACCGGTTTTGTTCTTTTCACCTCGGCCCGTCAGTGAACTTAATGCTGCAGCCACCACAGTTCAGAAAATATACAAGAGTTACCGAACACGAAGAAATCTAGCTGATTGTGCTGTTGTTGCTGAGGAACTATGGTTAGTTATAGCCTCATGAAATTTACTTATATTCGCATGACTTTGTTTTACTAAACTTTTTGTATGATATTTTGTAGGTGGAAAGCTTTGGATTTTGCGGCTTTGGATCGAAGCTCGGTTTCCTTTTTCAATGTCGAGAAGCACGAGACTGCGGTTTCACGGTGGGCCCGGGCCCGAACCCGTGCTGCTAAAGTTGGAAAAGGGCTGTCAAAGAATGAAAAGGCTCAAAAACTCGCCTTACAACACTGGCTCGAAGCTGTAAGCTCTCAAAAATGTTTATGCAAATTTTTTAAAAAAGTATTGTGCGATAATTTGCTCCTCTTTGTCAACTTGCAGATCGACCCAAGACATCGTTATGGCCACAACTTGCACATGTACTACGATTTGTGGTTTGAAAGCGAAAGCAGCCAACCTTTTTTCTACTGGTAAGAACTCGTTTTCAATCTTTAACAAAACAAAAAAACTAAAATTTTTAATAATGTTTTTCGTTTCTTGAAATTTAAAGGTTGGATGTCGGAGATGGCAAAGAAATAAATCTGGAAAAGTGTCCAAGACCAGTTT
Organism: Calendula officinalis; assembly: GCA_963853835.1. Taxonomy (NCBI): domain Eukaryota; kingdom Viridiplantae; phylum Streptophyta; class Magnoliopsida; order Asterales; family Asteraceae; genus Calendula; species Calendula officinalis. Next base: position 20,924,077 of record OY970832.1, read on the forward strand.
TACAACGTCAATGCATCAAATATTTAGGACCCAACGAAAGGGAATCATACGAAGTGATTGTGGAAAACGGGAAACTCGTTTTCCGGCAAAGCGGTTTGCTTTTGGAAACCACCGAGGGTTCAAAGTGGATTTTTGTTTTGAGTACATCGAGAAACTTGTACGTTGGTCAGAAAAAGAAGGGTCTTTTTCAACATTCAAGTTTTATGGCCGGTGGGGCCACCACCGCTGCCGGCCGATTAGTGGCCCATGACGGTGTTCTTGAGGCTATATGGCCGTACAGTGGCCACTACCTCCCAACTGAAGAAAACTTTAGAGAATTCATTTGTTTCTTGGAGGAAAATCATGTTGATCTCACTGATGTAAAGGTACAAACCATATTTCTATTTTCATTTTTTACGGATTAAAAAGTTGTACATTTCGAATGCTGATCGTGATTCTTAAATCTTAATGCAGAGATGTTCGGTTGACGATGATGATGTCAGCGTCGGGTTTTCATTTATGGTGGCTCAAACCAAAACCGAAACCGAAACAAAGCCCAAACCGCTTGTTATCCCGCATCCAAGATTGGTAGATGTTATCCGAACACCTACCCGTACATCCAACATAGATTTGGTCAGGCCCGTTTCGGTGGATGGACAAGTAAATGTTGTGGCAAGCCCGGTTAAATTTAATATGGCTAACCGTTTGTCGTGCAAGTGGACATCGGGAATCGGGGCCCGTATTGGGTGCGTTAGGGATTATCCTGCTGAGCTACAATCTCGAGCACTTGAACAAGTCAACTTATCACCTCGGGTCGTTCCTACAAACTTTGGAAATTACGGGCCGATCCCGTCACCAAGACCGAGCCCGAAAGTTCGACTCTCACCACGGCTTTCGTGTATGGGACTCCCGAGCCCTAGGTCCCAATGCTGCCGTTAATTAAGCTAATCGAGTTAAGAACGTAGGTTTTATTCGTTCATATTATGACTCGGAAATGAAAATACAATTGTGATTAACTGATAACTTATTGGTTAATTTTTTTAAACTCAAATTGAGTTGTCTTATCTTGTTGTATCTTGTAACCAGTTTTGATCACTGCTTTTATAGGGCGGTTGGTGTTTTTTTTAATCTCACGATTATTTTCTCTCTTTGTAAAGAAAATTAGTAACTTTCTATTGAATTAAAAAAAATCCTTGGTTCATTATAACATACATTAGAAAAATGATATCGATCTATATTATTTGTATCTATTTAATGCTATCATTAATCACAATATGAGATGTGTAATCTAATAAAAAAAATTAACAACTATTTTGATTAAATAAATATAACATAAATAATAAACATCAATACCATTTCTTCATAAAGTAGATTGAATCGGGCTTAAGAATTTCATCTCGATAACCGAAAATATATGTTTTAAAATCTTACACCATGATAAGCGGATAAACTTGACCATGAGCAGATTTGGGTCAATAGTCAAGACCCTGAATTTACGGGCCCATCCGCAAGGGACACCCGAGTGGACCCATGCAAGTGCCAACAAGTAGACCCCATGTCCATTTAGGTCGACACTAGACGAAGTCACGAAACTACGAAATTGTGGTTCTAATTTTTTAGCCCATAGTTTCCGATTTGACCACTTCAAACAATTCTTTTGTTTTATACATAACTAAATTTATTATTAATATATATTTCATATGAACTAAAATAATAATTTTACTTATACGAACTTGATAATATCGTGTATATAGCTAGATATTATACAACTGAAACATTTAACTCTTTTAACCCCCCATCGTGTAATAATTATAACAAATAATAATATCATATGTGTTAATTTACGATATCCATTTCAATTTTTTTATTTTTTATTTTTGTAAAAATATATTTTAGCCATATAATACTTAAGGCCCCCTCTAAATTCACTAAAAGTAAAATAATGATGATTACTTTAATGATTGGAAAGTTAAATATGATGATTAATTTAATCATTATCTAGATTATTTTTTTAATTAAATGCAAACACTTTTCTTTTACTAATTAAATGTAAGACTTTTTAATTAAATGTCTAGTTTTTTTTGCTAAAAGGGTGTTTTAAATATAAATATTTATCAAATATGTGTGATTTAAGAAATATTGAAACGTTGGCTTTTAATCTGCTTGATGTGTAAGTGTGTAACCATCAAACGGATACTTACTAATTAGGTATCATATGCATTGATGTATAACATTAGTACAAACCAAAATATACACTTTAAAAATATTTGCATAGCCCCCTTGACACATTTTCAATTACAGTATGCATATGAAATTCGTCAAACCACTCCAGTAATATAATTCACAAAGTGGTACTAAAAACGTATGTTAAAAATTCATTGCGTATTAATCATAATTTATAAATAAATGATGAAATGTAACTGATCAATTGTCGTGAACTTGTGATCGTAATATGAGATATAATATGTTTATAGTTATATATGAAACATGTAAAAAATGATGAAATATGGAAAAAACTGAAAGAATTTTTTTTTGGAAAAGAACTCAAAATATGGAAAAAATAGTACAAAATATGTAAAAACACCTATTAAGTAAATATTTTTCAAATCACACTTATTTAATAAATATTTATTTTCAAAACACCATTTTAGTAAAAAACTCTTAAATGTCACACTTAAAAATTAAATGTCACATTTTATATAAATGTCACATTATACTGCCGTGTGACAATATTTTTAAAACAAAAATAAAAAACATTTTTCTTTTTTTATTTCAAAAAATTTAGAAACAAATTTTCATATAATTCCGAAGTGCTATCAACAAACAATGCTCTTTGCCGTGTGTTTTTACTTTCAATAACCAAAAACCATTTTTTTCCATTGAATTGATAATCAACTTCTTAGGATTCGCACGACATAAATATAAACAATTTCAAAACAATTAAATAATCCTTGAATTCCTTTTAAAATTATAAAAGGCTATGAAACATCGAAACATACAACGGCCCTCATTAATATACATATTAATGCTTCGAGCTTAGAGCCTCTTAATGATTGTTTTCTTTTTTACAATGTAAAATACTACACTTTCCAATGTTTTAATGATTAATTAAATTTTTTATTAGTCCATTTAGTAGGACTCTTAGACTACCCGTAATGGGTGACCATTCAAAGTTTGGTCACCCATGCCACCTCTGCGTCACATCAGCTTTCTCTCTCATGATCAAACACATGACCACACAGCGACCATTAGCCCGTAATGGGTGACCGTTCGAAATTTTTTTTTTGTTTAATTTTAATTTAAATTAAAAGCAATACATTAATAATAAAAAATAACATTACATTAATAATAATAAAAAAAATTACATAAATTAATTAAAACGTACTAAAAAAAACTATAAATCCAAATTATATTTGGCCTTGATTTTTGCTTTCCTCGCCAAAACCCACTCAAGCTTTTTGCCGGTGAAGTGGTCATGCGGTTCATTGTAGAATTTCATATGCTTGAGCTCTTGGTTATCTTTTTGAATCTCCATGAAATCAGTTAAAGAAGCTTTGCGGAAGTCAAAAAATTCTTCTGTGGCCTCTTTCCAATGCCCGACTAGTTGCTGAGCCATAGGCGGTTCACCGACATCTGAACCTTGTTGAAATGATGATGACGATGCCGCTGCTTTCTTCTTCGCCTTGTCCCGCCCCATTGGTCGAGGGGGTGCAACTTCCACTTCTTCATCATACTGATCCTCACCACCGGCCCCTGAACCTTGAGCAGCTGATGATGACGACGTCCTTGATTTTTTTCCACTCGACCCCTGAACCTTGAGCAACTGTTTTGGGTATTCAACCTCCTTCCACCTCTGTGAACTCCCCTGTATGTTGAGCCCTAAATTCACTACAAGCTCGCTCGTACAAAATTTGGTCGTTCGCCCCACTTGGGTTTCTTCGTACGAGGTTGTCATAAATATAACAAAAGTTTGCAATTTTAGGACGAAGCCTACTCTTCCACTTGCAGTTAAGTGAGTCGTATGTTTGGTTCGTCTCACCCATTTCGCTCGTAAAGTAAACTAACACATCCTGCCAAAATCCAGTGCGCACCCTGTAGTTCGCCTTAACGACATTTTCGGAAGTGTTGATCCAAGCCTTGCATAAGGCTACCTCTTCGCGCGTCGACCATGTCGCGCTTCCGCTGGTTACCCCCTTTGTCGGTGGTTGACGCCTTTTTGGTACCTTCTTTTTGGTTGGCGCTACAACGGGCTCGTCGGAAGACGCGGAAGACTCAACGTTGAGGGGAGCGGCGGGAGTGGCGGGGGAACCACTTTCTGTTCGTGGTTGGTAGTCGTATTGGTCGAGGCCGGCGAAAGGATCAAAACTTTGATGGTCCATACCAAAATAATTTTGGTATTGTTGTGGTGGTTGTTGATATTGTGGTGGTTGTTGATATTGTGGTGGTTGTGGTCGGTATGGTTGTTGGTAGTAGGGGGAGAAAATGGATTATTTTGATAACCTTGTGGGATTGGTTGACTTGTTTGGTGTACGAAACTTGGTTGTTGAAAGTTGATTGTGGGTGATTGAGAGGGTGTGGGAGTGTTTGTTTGGCGTCGAGATTTTGAACCATTGCCTTTGTTCTTGGAGGAAGACATTTTTAGAGATGGTGAATGAGAGAATTGAGTGTGTGTTTGAGTTTAGAAAGAAATGAGAGTTGTGATTTATTTGGTAAAAGAATTGGGTATTTATAGGGTAAAAAAGGGGTAAAAATTTAATTTGAAAGGGTTGTTGATTTAATAAAATAGCCGTTGGGGGGTGAAAATTTACGTTGAACGGTCGAATTTGACCGGTCGGGGAGTCCACCGTTGGGCCTCGGCGACGCGTCGGGCATGAGGGGGCGTAACGGGGGCGACGCGTCGGGAGTTGATTGCGTGGAGGTTGCGACCGATGCTGGGGTCGTGCGATACGAGCAGTCTTACTGTATTATGTATTGTTAGTCTTGACAAAAGCAAGACGAAGTCAGTGACACAAATGCTTTTTAATTGTTCCGTTTGTCATGTTGTGTCAATTTACACATTTTAAAGAAAAAAAATGACGTCTCGAGTATATTACTATGCGATCCATTTTCTATTTTGTAGGAAGAATATTCGATAGATAATCAAACATTTATTTCTAATTACTGGATGTACAAGTTTGAATTGGGCCGAAATATATTACACGAAGCGATAACAAGACTTCAAACATGAAAGTTTTTTTTAGGGGTGATTTTCATACCACAATTTTTAAATCATCTATCACAATTATTGTTTGACATACTTATACAGTTAGCTGTAAAATTTGTACAATGTGGTATAAGAAGTAAAAGTTGTGGTACATAAATGAATTCCCCTTTTTTTAGGGTTTTGATAATGACAAATCTAAGGGCTGTCATAAGACACACATAAAAAAAAATTATACATCAATCTATAACCGACTCCTGAATTTAGAAATTACTCTTTTGTACCACTTTTAATACATTTAAAGACAACCCTTAGTGCTGTTATTATCAAAACTCTTTTTTTAACGGCACAACTTATAGAAAATGCATCTAGCAAGAAATTAGACAAAACCCAAAAAACAACACCCAACTATTATCTAGTTACTAATATATGTCCTAGGAGGCTATCATGAATATTATTTCGTGTTAACCTAATTTAACTTTTTCTATAAATGAAAAAGATAGATTTTTTAGGAATTAATGCAATAACTAAAAAGATATTTAACATTTGATATAAGGTACTGTAACGACCGGGTCAAGAAATCCCACCAATCAAAACGAACGACCAAACAGAACGAACAACTTTCTAATAACTATCTAATTACAATTAACCATTCTAAACCGATAACGACTATACAAAATACAACAAACGAGCCAAGATCTCTCTACCAACAAAGACTATGGATACAAACCAGCTAACTACAAAATTATCAATACAAAACTACCCAACTCCCACATACCTAAATATACGCCCGGAGTATAACTTCTAAGCCTCCGATCAACTTCAAGATCCTATATGCTTACTCTTATCTTTTCCTGTAAAAAGTTAGTCCACTAAACGGGTAAGCTACAACGAGCTTAGTGAGTTCATAAAGTACAAAATAATACTAGCATTATATACAAAACGAAGAAATAATAACATATAAAATGGTATAAAACTATTTAAGTAATTCATACTATAGCAAGTACACATCAATGCATAACTGTCCGAGAAGCTTTACAACTTAACATGAGATTTATCGAGAATCCGTCATAGCCGAGTATCAACACTTATCCGGGATCAACAAGAATCACTGAATGACTGACATTGAGAATACAACTATATCGCAAGAATTAACAAGAGTTTGCAAGATAATAAACACAATTGAGAACCAATCACCGAATCAACACTCCACGAGAATCATCACTTAACCACCAGAACCGATAGACAATACCGCATCATGAATCAATGAGATCTCAAAACCATCCAAACGAATCAAAGTGCGTCATTCCCCCTTAGGCCATTAGGGAATGAGGCCGATGAAGGTGATCAAGGCACCCCTAACCGAGTCCATGATCCAGCTTCACCACCACGGTCCATACCACTCCTCCGCCAGGTACTCCCGCGTCCACCGCTCAACATATTACACAAAGTAATACTCAAGCCGCCGTGGGTCCTCACGAAACGAAATTATCTCTCAAGGAATTCGTACGGGTAACTCATATTCGATATCAAACGAAACAATAACAACGATGACTCCACGAGACCGGAACAATAGGATTATCACAACCCGAATCAATAAAAATGCATCTCATACTAGAGCAATCCAACCGAGACGTAACACAAGGAATTTATACGACATGAATCGATATCAAGTGAGACACTTCAAGGATATTCCATCAATCAAGACATCTATCAAAAGATTATATACAAGGCATACTACAAATAATCACTATATTCTTACAAGTCAATACACATAGCAAAAGTCTATTAATGAGTCAAACTTCATTTAATCATATTACAGTCAAATCACTAGAATTACCAATTCAATGTTCTAGGCATCGCATATGTGATAATAATAAACCAAATAACAATTAAACACATAGCATTTAAATATATAACTAATAGTATACAGTTGTACATAGATGAACTCACCTGGAATCAAGCGATTGTCAACACGAGCCACGAACTCCTTTAATCACAATTCCAATGTCACCGGTCAATGTAATCACCACATCTCCCAATTGATTACCTTTCATAATATACACATCTCATTCAATATCCTAATCCATAATCACAACTAGTATAAACCCTAATCACTAATTTCCCCCAAATTGATGATGAACCAAATCCTAGACCATCAATTTATCTAAAATTTGAGCATTATCACATGAAAACTACGAATCTCATAGCTAGATACTTGATATGTTAACATACAACATCAATTTCAGATTTGTGATCCAAACCCTAACCTAGGGTTCAACATTCCACCCAAATTTTTACCCAATTAAATACATGCATGAACAAAAACTAAGCATAATACCTTTATAGCTTGAACTTATGATGAAAACCCCTTAGATTTGCACCAAAATTCGTCCTTGATTCAGCAAAATCGCCTGAAGATCGTACCAAACCGTAAGAAGAAGGAAAATGAGCTGAAATGGGGAAAAATCCCGTTTTTATGCCTGACAGCACAAGATAGCGCCGCTATCTGCCCAAGATAGCGCCGCTATCTCGACCCCGCGTTAAATAGCGCCGCTATTTCCAGAGATAGCGCCGCTATCTCTAAATTTTTTCGCGTTTCCCCCTTAGCTAATTCGAGTTGCTGTCCCCTTTTACACAAGATAGCGCCGCTATCTCTAAGATAGCGCCGCTATCTTCCAAAATGCTGCAATTTCACATTGTTCTTCCTTTTTGACCTATGCCACTTATCTAAATACCGAAAATACATATTTTTGACCAACACTTTCAACCAACGTAACCTAACAACTTGTCATATACCACCTATAATTAACTTAACAATTAAAATACTCAAAATTAGAACACGTATGTTACAGGTACCTTTGCACAACAATAACGATAATTAATTAAGTTAAAGATTATACTTCTACCTGGTGGTAGAAAGACGATGAGCACCTATTAACAAAATCATTTTTTAATATTGACAAATCATGTAAAAAACGTGTGTTTAGCAACAAAATTTTTAATCTATATATTCATTTTATCTGATAGTTGACTCCTGACACCGGCCTTTAAATCAGAACCTATCCGGTTCGAGTAAAATAGAAACACTTTCGGCTCACTGGTAACGCGTGTGCGACCGCTTCTATTTATATACAATTACTTTTAGAGAGAGAAAGCGATGCTTCTGCTACTCTCTCTCTCTCATCGCCTTCTTTGTTTTATCAACCTAATTCACTCCTAATTCGATTTTTTAATCTCCCAAAACCCTAGATCTTGATGGAGCCTCATGTAGGTAACAAGTTTCGTATAGGTCGAAAAATTGGCAGTGGATCGTTCGGAGAGATCTATTTAGGTATTTGATCGTCATTTTTTTTTTATCAATTTTTGTTTAAATTGTATTAATTTATGCAAATGCCTAAAATCTACGAGGTCATCGTTTGGTTTCGTTTAATTTATGTGAATTGGTGATATAATTGTTATATTTTGTTTTCCAGGTACCAATGTACAGACAAATGAAGAAGTGGCAATTAAGCTCGTGAGTATTGTTATCGTCGTTACTTTCTTTCATTTTTTGCATACGGATGTTATGACTTGTTAATTAGTTTATTAGAAGTTGAATTTAGAATATTGTTATTTCTAAGGTTATTGAGATAATTGAGCTGATTGATTTGTTAGGAATTGGGATGTTCAGGTAACACATAACTGTTGATTATGTGCTACTCTTTCCTCTGAGCATGCTGCCATTTTTATTTCAAGAGATCCCCATAAGCAATTATAATCTGTATTAAGTTTTACTATTGACCATCAAATATTTAACAATAATAAATATGTTAGTAAACCACATCTTTTTTATGATTGCATGTATTTTCGTTCGACGTTTCGTAATTGTATAATTAGTATCCATGATTCATTGAATTACCTATAAAATCTTTGGAAAATGGTTCTCAGGAAAATGTCAAGACAAAACATCCTCAATTACTATACGAGTCCAAGCTATACAGAATTCTACAAGGAGGAAGTAAGTAACTTACTTTTCCATATAATTAATACATTTTACATATATGTTTTAAAAATTATTTTTCCATATAATGAAAGCATCTTAATAATAACATTATTATAGATGGTATTCCAAATGTGAGATGGTTCGGTGTTGAGGGAGATTATAATGTTCTGGTAATGGATCTACTCGGGCCCAGTCTTGAGGATCTATTCAATTTCTGCAGTAGAAAACTTTCTCTAAAAGCAGTTCTCATGCTTGCAGACCAAATGGTTAGTCCGTTACCAAATCTTATTTATTTATTTATTTAATTATTGTTTTGGCTATTAAATATCTAATAACTGTTTCAGATTAATCGAATTGAATTTGTTCATCGTAAATCATTTCTGCATCGTGATATCAAGCCAGATAATTTTCTTATGGGCTTAGGGCGACGTGCAAATCAGGTAACATATTTTTCATCTCATTATTGCTGCCAAATTTAGAGCTTTGATTAGGGTTATTTTAGTAATTTCCCTTTTTCTACTCATTGCAGGTCTATATCATTGACTTTGGTTTGGTCAAGAAATACAGAGATACTACAACTCATCAGCACATTCCATACAGGTGATATTTTTTTAAAATTCAATCATTGCTTTTATATATTCAAGTCACATTAGTACATGATATTCACCAGTTAATTTTTTTTTTTTAATTTTTAATTTTATTTTATTTTGCAGAGAGAACAAAAACTTGACTGGGACTGCTAGATATGCAAGCATGAATACTCACCTTGGAATTGGTACGCATTGCTATATATGTATGAAAAAAATAAACTTGTATGCAGCCTTGTGAATATTGACTTTTTGACGGTTGACTTGACTGTATAGAACAAAGCAGAAGGGATGATTTAGAATCTCTTGGATATGTGCTCATGTATTTCTTAAGAGGAAGGTAATAAATAATTAGTTATAACCTTTTCTTTTTCTTTTTCTGTGTCCATTATTCGTTAATGATCTATCTGTTATTTATTATAATATTATATGAGCAGCCTCCCTTGGCAAGGACTGAAAGCAGGAAATAAGAAACAGAAATATGAGAAAATTAGTGAGAAGAAAGTTTCTACATCAGTTGAGGTATTTGATTTTACTCTATTGTATCTTACTATTTACTCTATTTATAGATACTGATTTTTTTTACTTTTCTTCAGGCATTATGTCGTGGTTATCCAACTGAATTTACATCTTTCTTCCATTACTGTCGTTCACTACGGTTTGAGGATGAACCTGATTATGCTTATTTGAAGAGACTATTCCGTGATCTCTTTATCCGTGAAGGTTAGTTAGAAGACAATTTTTTCACATAAAAGTATATATAAATATATAATAATAATAATGGTAGAAAAACAGTATTGTTACAATAACATTTTTTTAACAATTAAAAAAATAATTTTACAATAATTATGGTCTTGTAAAATAATTTAATGTTTTGATAGGGTTTCAGTTTGATTACGTTTTCGATTGGACGATTCTTAAGTATCAGCAATCACAGATTGCAGCTCCTCCTACACGTGGTCTTGTAAGTATCACAAATATTTTGGCTAATGAAATTGGTGTGGTAATTACTAAAATAACCCTAATTGTTAGGGTATGGGTGCTGGCCCAAGCACTGGGACCGCTCCTGTTATTCCAAATGGGGCAGGTAAAAGTGTTACATAGGTTGTTTTTAATTTCAGGGATTTATAATTTTTGTTAATACTAGTATAATAATAATAATATATTATTATAGGTGAGGAAAGTGGGAAAGTGAGTTCAATGGACAGAAGAAATGCTGCACAAGTCACAAATTCTGGCAATGTAAGTAAGGAAACAAGAGGTGATCCAAGAAACAAATATGAAAGCACTCTCAAAGGAATGGAGACTTTAAATGTTGAAGATGAAGAAAGGGTTCGATAAACCAATTTGTAAATTGTGATTAAATTCTTACTAAACTGTAAATCTGTAGCTTTCTTTTCTGCTTCATAGTAAACGTCTTTATATAATTTAGTGTTTTATAACTATTTGTAACTCTTAGACTATTCCTATAGGTTGGTTGGTCACACTATTTAAATTAATTATAAAAATTGGAGGTCATCAAAAAGTAGTGGCTTAGGTCACCTAAAAGGATCACATCACCATAAACATAAAGGGTCACCAAGTTTCATAATGTTTAATGGTTTAGTACATGACATCACCAAGTTTTTTCATTTTTAATGGTTTAGTACATGTAATTTTTTAATTGGTGGTTAGATTAAAATGGGTTGGGTTACTAAGGTCACTCCCAATCCTAATACTGAGACAAGATGACACTTCAGTTTTTGTCAAATGAGCGTCATGTCAGTTCACACTCCAACTGATACTAAACTAACATGCCTATATCAAAAATACTCATTCTCTTCAGTTTTTTGGGCTCCATCATTATAAAATATACACACACAAACTATTAAATACTATATTAAATTGACATGGGCCCCACAATCATCCACCCCATCATCAACCGAAGTCTTCCCCTAGCCGATGTCCAAAACTGACGGAATCAAGCTGATGGGGCGTGCCAATGGGTGACGCCATCGGTTGCCCCAACTGAACCCTTTGGTTCCTACAGTTGGGACGAGTCTACTGAATATGAAAAATTAAGTTAGATTGAGTTGTATAAGTTAGATTGAGTTGTATAGGTGGAGAAAAGAGAAATTATTTTTCTTATTGAAAAAGTTAGGTTGATATTATTTGCTAATGTGGATAGTCTTAACGCTTAGCTTTAGTTTTCTTTTTAAATCATATATATTGTAGATTAATTATATTCAAAATTCACAAAGGAAAACCCAACCTGTTCGTTTTAATGGTTAATCAATCGCGCATGTAACGACCCGAATTTTGTGTTAAATAAATTATTTAAAAATATGATAAACAAGGATAAATCATCTAAAGAACATGGGAATTGGTTTCGTGTCATTTGGACATCGTATGAGAAAGTTACGGACGAAACGAGGTTGATAAAGGCATCAAAAAGTGCAGCCTATGATACCAGGTATAGATAGCGGCGCTATCTGGAAATAGCGGCGCTATCTGGTGCGGATTAGTAACAGCGAACCGAAATAGCGTGGGGGAAACGCGAAAATGAGATCGCGTTGAGGTTCGCGGCGCGAAGTGCCGACGCGAAATAACGCGGGGTTGTAGATAGCGACGCGAATTTGGGAATAGCGGCGCGATTTATGTCTGTGCAGCATAAAGACGGTATTTCTAGGGTTTTCTCTCATTTTTCACTTCTCCTCTTGATGCAGCCGACTTGGAGAAGGATGGGAGGCGATTTGGATGTTCTTGTGCATAGAACATCATCATTCTAAGAGATCTTTACCCTACATCAAAGATCTAAGGTATTTTCTTGTCTCTTAGTTAGTCATGAGTCAAGAATTGGGGAAAATAGTAAAGTTGAAAGTGTTATGTTGAAATCGTGTTAAAGATGGGTAATGGGGGTGTAGAACACCCATATGAAGTATGTAGACCATGGATCTATGGTTGGTTTGTAACTTGAAAATGGTTAATAAAACTAGGGTTTATGGATCTCCACCAAATTGATCAATTTGATGGTTGGGGTTGATTGTGATGATATTAGATGATGTCTAGGTATGGATGATAACTAGAAATATGATGATTGTGTTGATAGGTTTCAAAGACCTATATGTTGGAGTTATTCAAAAGGCGGGAAGCAAGGATTCGTGCTGATAAACGCGAATTGGAAAGCATTGCTAAGGTGAGTACATGAGACTTTTAAACTGAGTACATAGCAAAGAGTTTGAAAATACTTATGATATTTTATGGGTCTTTATTAATAAATATTTTGATAAAGATAATGAATGAAAATATAAGAAAGTAGGTATAATGTGATACTAGAATATGTCTAGTAAGGTTGATGAATTTGGAAGTGAATATGATGAAGTAAGTAATTATGAAACCTTTATTAACGAACCATAATAATAAGGTTACCGAATAAAAGATTGTATATTGAGTCTTTATTAATAAATAGGTATTAGTAAAGCAATTGGAAAGGATTCTTATAGTAATGAGTACCTATTGGTAAGATTTACTAATAAAAGTAAAGAACGAATATACATGGAAATGGATACGATGTGACTAGTAATGATTATGTATTATAGTCGACAGAGATATAAAAGTATTATGTTATCGATAAATGAGAAATGTAACTTATGATATAAGTAAGTATGGACCTTCTACAGTCCTAGATGCAGTAGTAGATGTGAATTGCTAATGATCGGGTCCATGGGACCATACAGGTACGTTCATACTATGTTGAACTAGTTATATATGGTTATTATTGGATAACTAACTTGTTTGATGATTTATGTGATAGCCGAAGGCTTTGATTGAAATAACTGTTGAGTTATGGTAAGAATGAGGTGATGTGATGATGCGGGGGACCCCCGGTCATGAGGTGTGGAATGAGGGGCAGTTGGGTGGATTCCCATCGACTCATCCACGTTAGTAGTCTTGCTAACTGGACGTATTCCGGCGAGTAAGGCAAGTATCGGTAGATTGGGCGAATCCCTCTTGCCGGTATCTTGAAGCTTATTAATGGCGATGGATTTCGGTTAATAAGCTAATGTGAAACTTATTAATGGCGATGGATTTCGGTTAATAAGTCAATGTGAAGCTTACTAATGGCGATGGACTCGGGTACAGGTTTGAAGTGATAGAAGGTTGCACTAGAAGTGGCCTAGAGATGTTTAGCTCGGGAGCTCGTAGGTAGATCCATTGCCTATGGTTTTGATATACTTGGTGACACCGTATTTTTGTAAACTCTGATAAAAATTTTAAAGTTTTTGTTAAACCATAATTCGGGCAACATGGAAGAAGATACTGAAAAATCGTATTTTAAATTTTTTAAACGATGTTATAAAAATACGGGTGTTACAGCGCATTCCATTCCAACTCCATTCTAGGGGTGAGCCTTTGGGTCGAAAAAACTGAACCGAATCGAAACAAAAAACATGTAATTGGTTCAGTTTTGAAAATTTATTATTTTCAGTTTCAATTCTGTTGGTTTTTTGGTTCAGATCGATTTGGCCCTCAGATAGGGATGAGAATATGGGCTAAAAAAACCAAACTTTAATCAAACCAAAACCAAAAACATGTAATCAGGTTTTGAAAAATCACCATTTTCAGTTTTGGTTCGATTTTTAGACCTATCACACACCCCCACTCATTCCATTTTAACCAGTTACCAACAGCATTCCATTCCAACTCCAATGGTTATTTGACTATTTCTATTCCGTACCAGCTTTATTCTCATTCCGGTTACCCAACTTTGAGTTAATCATAAAAACATCAATTCATAATACTCACAAATACCCAAAATCCAAATTCACTACACAAAAAAGCATCCAAATTTAGATCAAAATTGTAAGCATACTGAAAGATGGAATTCAAATAAATAAACTAATAATCCCAGAAAATTAAACCTTAAGGGTATAACCATAATTCAAAATCCTACTACCAAAAGACAAACTCCATCCGTCAATCTCTCAATAACTTAAAAACAAAACAGAAACAACGATCAAATCAAAAAACCATAAGAACCCCACCAGATCAAATCAGATCAAATCAGCAACATTGGATGGCAATTCCTCAACCACCACATTGTAAAACTTCTGAATATCACCAAGCATCTTTTCATCATCAAGTGTCACAAAATTAATAGCCACACCTTTCCTCCCAAATCTTCCACTTCGACCAATACGATGAAGATAATTCTCAGGTTGTGTCGGTAAATCATAATTAATCACAAGTGAAACCTGCTGAACATCAATTCCACGTGCCAGCAAATCAGTGGTGATAAGAACACGAGACGAACCCGAACGGAACTCCCGCATGATGATGTCACGCGTGTTTTGGTCCATGTCACCGTGTGTAGCCGACACTGTGTGGTCCCGTGATCTCATTTTGTCGGTCAACCAGTCAACCTTTCTTCGGGTGTTGACAAAGATGACACTTTGAGTGATTGCTAGGGTTTCATACAGATCACAAAGGGTTTCCAGTTTCCATTCTTCCTTTTCCACATTCACATAGAATTGCTTGATACCTTCTAACGTGAGTTCATCACGTTTCACCAGAATCCTTACAGGTTTGTTCATGAACTTTCGGGTGATTTCTAGGGCTTCTGGTGGCATTGTTGCAGAGAATACTCCAACTTGAACTTTTGATGGCAACAGCTGGAAGATATCATAGATCTGAAAAAACATGATAATTAATTAAATTCATTAAATAATTCATATTTAATATATTTAGACCTTTAGAAAAATAACCTGATCCTTAAAACCTCTGGAGAGCATTTCATCAGCTTCATCAAGAACAAACATCTTGATATAATCAGATCTTAACGACTGCCTACGCAGCATATCAAACACACGTCCAGGTGTACCAACCACCACGTGGACCCCAGCAGACAAGATCCTCTGATCCTCACGAACACTGGTCCCACCAACACAAGCATGAACCTTAACACCAAGGTAGTCACCTAGGGCCCGCATCACTTTCTCAATCTGTTGTGCCAGCTCACGAGTTGGGGCTAAAACCAAAGCCTGACATTCAACAACAATGTAGTCAAGTTGTTGAAGAATGCCTGAACAAAAAGTTGCAGTTTTTCCAGTCCCAGATTGTGCTTGCTGAATTACATCTAGACCCTTGGTGAAGGGCACGATTCCCCTTTGCTGAATTGCTGATGGTTTTTCAAAACCTGCATTCAGGTTACGGATTATAATGGTTTTGTAAGTATTAAATTGTGATTAACCTGTAATAGCAGGCCATAATGGTTTTTTAACCAAATTAAGGGTCTAAAATCATGTAGAACTTGAAGGGTTAGTTAAACCACCAAATAGGTGAAAGTTTGAGAGTTAAAACGTAATTAACCCTTATTTTAACAATATGAAAGTGAAAGGATATTGCATAATGAACTACCGTATGCATAAATGCCCCTAAGAAGATTTTCGTGTAGGCCCATAACATCAAAGCTATCATGGACGTCATCATATGATGTGAAGAACTCTTGTCCATCAGCTGAAAGCCTGCATTGTTGATTATAATGTATTATTATTTTAAATAATGTAAACACAACTTTAATGTAACAATAATTCACCTGAAATATAAATACCTACTGGATTAAAGAAAATTATTGAGCATAAAAAAACTTACAGCTCGCTCATTTTGGAGTCAAATTGTCGAGCATCGAATTGAGATCCTTCTGGTGCAACGCCTGCCATGACTGCAAATACAAAGAAGAATGATATAATCAGCGAAAATACACACACAAAACACCATTACCCACTCGATGTTATTAATCCATAAATATTATCATAAGCCGTAACGGTTTTATTAAGTTATTAGATGATGGCAAGTAATACTTTGAATTAACAGAAATCATGATTTCTATGGTGCATACAATTATACTGAAAAAAGGAATGATATATAGTTCATACAAGATTGAAAGGGATTCATTGTACAGTCGCGTAACATCTGAATCTCAACAAAATTAAATATTGAAAAAAGGAATGATATAAAACTGAACACGAAATCTGTAAACTGAATACAAATAAAATCAAAACTTAACCATCTAAAAGACGAAAAACAGACAAAAGGAACATGAAAATCGATTTACTTACACAAGCAAATAAATGGGGAAAACTTATTAAGAAGATGATAGCATGTACGGAAGAACAGATTGAATAACAAAAGAACAATGAAAACTAGAATGAGATGTTATGATACCTGATTGTGTTGAAGAGATTGAATGAAAGAAATCGAAGTTTTTGATTAGGGTTTTCTCAAACTCCTCGGATCGACGCCGTGGAGTTGAGGAAGATGGTGTGTGTGCGTTTTTGTGATATATATAGTGGCGAGATGGAGATCGAAAAGCAAACTTACCCTACTTTCCCTTTTTCTTGTTTGACGATTTTGCCCTTTGTGTACAAAATATTTTCTTATCAATCTCCTTGCTCAAACTATCGCCAACTACTATATAACCAAACACAAATGTAAAAATAAAAGGAAAAAGCTACAAATCAAACTTACGATATAAATATGATATAGAAAAGTAGAACAAACCAAATCGAGAGAATATACGTGCATATTATTAATCTCATAAAGAAGTACCATTTATAGGTATACACATGAAATAACATTTAAGAAAAATAATCTTCTAATTAAACCCAAATATACATAACTAATGATAAAGAATATGGACATTCATTGTCGTATACTGACGATGCTTTCCATTGATGTCGATTCTCTGATTCTCTCACAACTTAATGTCTTCACACACGCATAAACACACATATTTAAATGTTTTGCATACTCCCCACACATATTTAAATGTCATTCTTTCACATTTTTTAATTTCATTATTTATATACCTATGTTTTTATACGCACGCACGCATACACATCTCTTATTCTCACATTTTTCTAGGACTCGGTATGTAACTTATGTTTACGGGTCAATAACATACTTTCGTGCAACACTTATTTTTCCATATAGTACGATTAAATTTCCCGAATTGGCTAATTTTATATTTAATATTTACTAGTTTAATTTATGTTACAAACTCGTAGAGACACAATTTCCTTTCATTTTCAAGTGGTTGGTGTTTACTATAATTGTTATAACTTGTCTTCTTTTTTATTTGTTATATCAGCTTAAATTTTCACATATGTTTACAACTATACTATTGATAAAAATACATTTATCAGTCACTCATATATCAAGTTAAAATTTCAATATTTACTTTCGAAAGTCGTGTAAAAGTTGCAAACTTGCAATGTTTATTATCACAATTTCATGATTTTCATGGCTTTTTATTGTGTTACCGTTGCAAACAAATAGATAACGTAACCAAATTTAAATATTGTTCCACTAATATTACTCAAAAGTTTTTCCAACCTAAAAGTTCAAGTAATCAATCTGTTATATCTAAATATATCACTTACGAAATTTGTTTACTTTAAAGTAACTTCTCTTTTTAAATTTAATCTAATACTTAGGTGAAACTTGATTTTTTTAACTAAATAGTTACCGAGTTTCTTACAAAGTTTAAATTATTTAGATCGTTCAATGTTTATGGGTTACAAAAATTCCACTAACAATAAAACTAAATTATAAGTTGGGACTTTTGAGGCTAGAAAACTTTAAGTGAGTTTAATAAAACACGAAATTTTGCTGCTATTTAGTAGTGTAAACTCAAAAGTTGCATTGTTTCATACAATCATGCCTATGCATAACCAATGTATAAACTTCTTTTTGCTATTGTTTTATATTTATAGAAAAAGACTCACCATTTCAATGTTAATTACGTGTAGATTATGATTTACAATTCAAAAAAATAAAGGAGGATTTGTAATATAAAAACTCAAAAAACATATAATTCAAATTTATAATAAAAATAAAAGATGATAATATATGTGGATTTAAGTATAGATTAGGATTGCGGTTAAAAAAAAAATAGTTGGGATTAAATGATACAATAGTATGCATGTATTTTAGGACCTGAAGAAGAAATTGCAAAAATAAAAAAAGGCAGGCTTTGAGCTGTTGAAGCCGACTTCAATCTCATAATTCCAATAACACCCATCCTCTAAACCCCTGTTGCACGCCGTTCGCGCGACACTATCCAGGGGTAAAATGGTAATTTCACCAGGAGCCAACGCATCTCCGATCATAACACTGGGGGAGGCGCTGCCTTCGATCGTCTTGAGCCCCAAACTCAAGAACACATCACATCTCATTATTATTAGAATTAGAATCTTACAAAAAGGAAACAAAACGAGGTAAATCCCTTAATTTGCAAAATAACCTAACCGTAAATTTCCCAAAAAGTCCGATTCAGCTTCGTGTAAAACCTCAAACGACGAATTTTACGCTCGATTTGCAGTTACAGCTAAAGGTATTTATGTATTCGATCTTGTTATTGTTTAATTAATTTTGTTTTACCGATTTAGCTCCAATGATTCTGCTTAATTGATGTAATTTCAAGTAGTTTATTGCGCCAATTCAGCTTTTAGAGTTTCAATGGGTAGAGATTTGTGTGAATTATGTTTGTACAACTGTTTAATTATTTTGCATGTATTTAATTTGTGAGTGTTGAGCTAAATTCGAGATTAAAAGTTTGTATTGTGCTCTGCTTGGATGTACTGACTAGCTTTTGTTTGTTTGTATTTAATTTAGTAATTAATTATTTTATTTGCGTGTTTGAAGAGGAATATCTACTGGATATGTATTGATCAGCCTACATAGTTAAGATGATTGATTTTGGAAGTGTGAATATAAAGTTGTTGTTTTTCAGATTGCATTAAATTAAGTTAAACAATGATTAGCTTGTCATTAGAACTAAAAGTTCACGGGAGGGTGAAAATGCTTGTTTTCTCGGATGTCACAAGGATCAAGGTTTAGTTTATAACTGCCACTAGCAAATCCATCAAGATCATTGATCCATTTAATTACTGATAAAATAACTAAAATGTGCGTGTGTTAATGATCTCTTAAAAAACAGAGTTTTGGCATGCCTTATTAAAAGCTCTACGATTTGATTTATTATTTTTAGGTTTTATTACACGCGGGAAATTAGGGCTTCACGCCCATGTGCTGTGACACAACGATCTTGTCATGCACAACTGTGTTTACAAATCTTGTAACACAAAAACTGTTTCTGAACTGATGCAATGGCATCATCTGGTAAATTCGATTTATCATCTGTTATTCCAGATAGACCATTGTACAGCTCAGCACAACGTGGGTCCTATGCACTTGACAGATCATCAAGTTTTCGTGAGAATATGGAAAATCCAATCTTGTCATCACTTCCAAGCATGTCAAGAAGTAACTCAACTGTCACACAAGTGGATGTAACTAACTTTTTACAATGCTTACGGTTTGACCCAAAGTCAATGGCTGTTGAGCATAAGTTTAACCGACATGGTGATTTTAAACGACTGGCAAGTTTGGTTCTTGGTTCTCCAGATGAGCCACCATCTGGTTCATCAAAAGGAAAGCTACCTAATTCCTCAGATGATCTCAAACGATTAAGAGCTGGTCTGCGTGAATCCACCATTAAAGCCAGGTAGGTATCTTTCTTTTCTTTTTTAATTTTTTTAATTTTTATATTTATAATATTATTATGTATTCAGGGAATGTGTGAAGGTTTTCAGTGAGACATTATCAGTGATAAACAAATGTTTCCCAAGTATTCCTTCAAGAAAGAGATCAAGACCAGATGGTTTACTCTTGAATCATGCACCAATGGGGACATGTCATTCCCTCTCAAATGCTTTTGACTTTGACCAGCAAAAGGTTGAAGAAAGGGGTAAAAATGTCATTCCAAATAAACGAACCAGAACTTCATTGGTTGATCAAAGGGTTTGTATCTTTTTCCATTTTTTGAATATTTTGTTTTCATGTGAATCTTATTTGGAAATTTTACTAATATAGGCAGATGTGCGACCAAACACCCCTGCTAGATCATCTGGGAATGTAGATAGGGTTCCAAACTATAATCTTTCCCAGAGTGAGGGAATGATTCCCATCATTGCAGATGGTTGGGAAAAGGAAAAAATGAAGAAAAAACGAACAACTGCTTCAAATCCAAACACAGTGTCAACAAAATCTATTAATGGATATAGGGAAACCAAACAAGGAATCCATCCAAGACATATTCCTGATTCCATGGCTAGGCTGAATGATTCCCATGGATTCAGGTATCAATTCTCATACCCACAAGTCATACTTATATTAGGGCTAGTTTTATATCTATATCTTGACATAGGCCGGGAGCTGCTAATGGTGGAAAAACTGATGGGCCCACTCAGCAGACGAATGTGGGCCTGCGTTCTTCAATCCCAAGGCCCGAACAAGAGAATAATACCTCTCTTCTTCATGATAAAGAAAGAACAAATCTCAGAACGCTTAATAACAAGTATTAACTTTTTTTTATTCTGTTTATATCATGTTTAATATGAATTAAAAAGTTGTTAACTTTTAATTCAAAATTAATCTTTTAGGTCCAATGTTCGAGAAGAATTCATATCTGGTAGTCCTACTCCTACATCTAGTACAAAACTGCATACAACTGCTCGAGGTCCAAGATCAGGGTCAAAGTCAAATGTGGTGCCCAAACGGGCCACTGCTTCAAGTGATTGGGACCTGGTTCATGGTACAAACAAAAACCCGAACCCTGGATCTTTCGGGCCCACTAACCGTAAACGAACACCCACAACACGGTCTTCATCTTCACCAGTAGCCCAATGGGCTGACAGAAGGCCCCAAAAGATGTCCCGTACCGCAAGAAGAACAAATCTTGTCCCTATATTATCTAATAGTGATGAAAACCCTAATTTAGATACTAGTGATGTCACCGGTAGTGAAAGTGGGTCCGGGTTTAATAAATGGTTTATTCCAGTAAATTCACCTCAACAATTCAAATCAGAAAGTGAGGAATCAGGTGCTGCTGAAATCAGATCTAGAGATAAATGCAAGAAATCTGATGAAGTAGACATAAAATCTGTACAAAATGTTCAAAAGTTGTCAACTTTAGCCCCTCCAATTAGAAAAGGTAGAATGGGTCGGGGTTTTGGTTCTGTTCGGGCTGTTACACAAACAGTAGACAAGAATCGTAGTATTGGAATTGCAAAACAACTTAGAACTGCTAGAGTCGGTTTTGATAAGTCTGAAAGGTTGTATATTCTTTATTTTGAAATAAAAAATAATTCTTATTTAGTAATTATTTGTCAATTATTTTTATTGAAACCTGTTTTGGTATTTTGTCAGCAAATCAGGTAGGCCCCCCACTAGGAAACTTTCTGACCGCAAAGCTTATACTCGTCAAAAGCATTCTGTTATTACTCCTGCACCAGATTTTCTTGGTATAGTGAAATTTTGACTTTTCAAATGAATATTATAATACACACACACACACACAAGCTAAGATTTGTTGGAAATCTCTTGTAAATTTCTGAACTTTGTTCTTAATTTCTGTAAGTTGGTTCTGATGATGGACATGAAGAGCTTAGGGCTGCAGCAAATGCGGTTATTAATCCTAGTACTGTTCTAAATCTCCATCATTAATATCTTTAATTTGAATATTATTATCTGGCAATTCTAATTTTTAGATTAATGAATGCAGATCATGCTTTATCAAGTTCGTTATGGAGACAGATGGAACCACTTTTTGGTTTTGTGTCTGATGTGGACATGTCCTGTTTAAAGCAACAGGTAGTTTTTTTATTTTTATCTAGGCATCATATTTTAATTTACTTGTTTTGTTCTTACACAGGGAAGCATTCAGTCATTTAATCCGGTACATCTAGACCATGATAGTTCTGCTACACTTCCTAATGGAGCAGAACATTTTGCATTAGAAACCAGTGAAATCCCCCTTTGTTAGAGACTTCTTGCAGCCCTAATTTCAGAAGAAGGAAACGATGATTCCTTTAATGGTTATGGATCTGCATTTGAGTTTGAAACAGATGTAGAATCAAATTCATTCAATCATCAATCATTACAAAACTATGAAATTGGTGGTCATAGGATGAATTCTACATTGAAATCTTGTAAAGAAACTGTTAACAGCCCATCAAATACTCATAATATTGTAACTGGTTTTGATCATTCTTCCTACAATGGTCTAGTTTCAGATCCAGCAATGACTGCTGGCATAAACTTTTCAGAATATCAGTATGGTAATATGCCAATAAATGAAAGACTGCTTGTAGAGATTCAAATTATTGGACTTTATCCACAACTTGTGGTAGCTGCTCCTTTTTCCTCTTTTTCATGTTCTTTTTATTATTTTATTTTTTATATCTCTGAAGTCCCTTTTCAGAAATTTACTTATAAAACTGAAATTTGAGTTTTATCTTTTCTATGATTTTTTCTCTATAGCAGTGTCTAAAATTGAGCACATTTTTTGTTTTTCAGATTTTTTTTGGAAACTTAAAATATTACATTTTTCTACAACTAAACAAGCCCTAAGCTCCCCATGTACTGTTTTAAGATTAATAAATCAGTTATATATGTTGATAAGCTTTCAATTGCACTACTTTTAACACAAACATGTTTTTTTTAATTAATCCAGCCTGATTTACCACATAATGGGAACGGAGGCATCAATGGAGAAATTCGTCGACTTGAAAAAATGCACCATAAACAGGTATGAAATATGAACCCTTTTCAACTTAAAATTTGGAAATTTTCCACCTTTTTTTATTGACACACACACGCACACACTGTGTGTAGATTTGCTAGTTTGAAGCCTCATCTTATAATGTAGTTAGTTAATTAACAGATTTCCAAGAAGAGAAACTTGCTTGAAAACCTTTTGGAGTCCACAAATGAAGCAAGAGAGCTGCAGGAAAAGTAATCAATTTTTCTAATTGCACTAATAGACTATAGTTTTCAAATTGCATGAGGATTCTAATACAATCACTTATGTATTTTTAGGGAATTTGAACAACGTTGTCTTGACAAACTTACTTCAATGGTTTACCAGAA
Source organism: Calendula officinalis (assembly GCA_963853835.1). NCBI lineage: Eukaryota > Viridiplantae > Streptophyta > Magnoliopsida > Asterales > Asteraceae > Calendula > Calendula officinalis. The sequence continues at coordinate 20,947,799 of OY970832.1, forward strand.
ATACATGGTAATAATCTTTTTAACTAGTAACTACCATATCTTTTTCAATATTTTTTTACAAGATCATGATACTGCTCTTGTCTTTTAATCAATGTTCATCAGAGTTGTTGGGGTCCACATGCACCTAAAAATGTTGGTAGCAAAATGGCAAAACAAGCTGCTTTAAGTTTTGTGAAACGAACACTGGATCGATGTCACGAATTTGAAATAACAGGAAAAAGCTGCTTTAATGAGCCCTTATTTAAGGAAATATTCCGTTCTGCATCATCACAGTTTAATGACACACAAACAAATGCTACAACAGAAGATGGTGAATTTGCTAAAATTTATGGGAATTCTATAGAACGAGTTTCAGGTACTACACGTTATTCACAATTTTGTTGTTAATCTCTTTATATTGTAAGGGTTATACATTAAAATTAATTAAAATGACATCATCATCATCATCAATATAGGTACACAGTTAAGCCCTTCATTAAACAACCAAGATATATATTCATCACCTGAGCAGAGAATTGGAAAAGATGAAATATGGTCAAGCAAAGTCAAAAAGAGAGAATTATATCTTGATGATGTTGTTGCTGGTACTTGTTCAAATATTCAAACAAATAATGCAAAAGAAAAAAGAAGTGAGAGAGATCGAGACGGGCGGCCTAACATTAAAGGTGAAAGAAAAAACAAAACAAAATTAAAACAAAAAACAAGTCAGTTATCGGTTGGGAAGTTGTCAGATGAGAATAGAAGAACAACATTAGAAGTGTTTGATGTGAAAAATAATAATGTTAAAAAAGAAAAAGATGTTTATAAATTAGTGGAGAATGAAGATGAATATTCAGAGCTGCAGTTTCCTGAAATGGATGTTCTTGGTGAACAAGGGGAAGATATTGGTTCATGGTTGAATATTGATGATGAAATATTGCAAGATGATGATTTTATGGGGCTGGAAATTCCAATGGATGATTTATCAGATTTGAATATGATGGTTTTATAAATCATATTCTTGTTGAGTTATACCACTTACAGATGAAAGAAACATAACTGCTGCTGATGGTAAGGATTTTGGTGAATTAATACAGGTTTGTAAAAATGTTTTTGTTTTACTTATAAGTTAAGATGTTAGTTAGTTTGTTCTAGTCTGGGTATATTTTAGGAAAACACGTTGTAGCATTTAAAGATGAGGGGACAATAATACCCCTCTGTACATACCAATTATCTTCTCAATAAAATCACTTCATTTATTAATATTCTTTATCCATCGAGTTTCTACCCATTATTAGGTACAGGGGCGTTTCTGGAATTAGAACAATCTCTCTGCTGTTTGAAGAGCTATATGCAGTGGCAAAATGGACGGGTCAGGATGTATTCGGGGATAACTGCTTTTTTGACGGGTATTCAGTTTGTCTATTGTATTTTGAACAATTTGATGGTCAAAACATTTTTCTAACAGACAGGTCAGAATTCAGAATAACGGGTCAAATAAGTTGGATTAACATTTCTTCAATTTTCTTTTAGGTATGTCGAAAACATGTAACTTTTAGGTGTCTGGAAATGAGTTGAATTAATCGGAAACACTTTTTATTCATTTTCTTTCTGTAAATACTTTATTGTTTAATATGATTTTGTAACTGCCCCTGGGGCATATGATAATGTGCATTTAGTGAGGTGGTAATTTCCTAATATGTATTGAATGACATCAATGCACTCTAGAAACTACCATTTTAGAAGAAACATCAAAATCGATTTTCTGTTTAAATGGTAATTACCGTCTCATTAAAAATCCATTATATTATTACAATTTTTGACCAGCTAAAGATAACACATAACCTTAAATTGACTCGCTCTCAAGGAAATGACTTATGTTGATGTACATATCTTGGTCAATCAGGTGGAATAATGAAGGTTTTTAAAGCAGCAATTATACATTTTCATGTTCAATATTATTCTCCAATTTTATTTCTCAGACCTATTTCTAGAAGTGATCAGTGGGCGTTGGAATAAAATTTGATTATAGAAATTATATTTTTAAAATATTAATCTTATTCTTTAATAGTATTAAAAACAATCCAAGGGTTTAAAACATTGCATTGCATCTTGATGAGGTGAGTTGGAATGGAATTTTGAGGCTAAAAGTTAAAAAATAGGAATACCTAGCATTTGGACTGAGTTGGTATGCATTTGAATCTATGAAGAGTTGGTATTTCTATAGTTTTAAGTATTTCTTGTTACAACTGACCCGAAAAGAGTTTCTTTAATTAAGTGCTCTATTTGTGAGAATAGAATAACAGATAGACGTTTTCCTTTTCTCGACCCTTAGAACCATACAAACGGTTCAACAATCTACACTAAAATACCACATATAGCTAGATACAACATATGTATATGTATACAACAGACACCCAAAACGACGTGTATCATAAAGCATTAATCAGCGCCGTATGAGTGACTAGGTTTGATGAAGGTGATCTTGTTGTTGTACGATTGCTTGTTTTCTCTTCTCCTTAAGAACCACTTGTCGGGGCATAACTTCCACCAAAAATTGTCCTCCGTTCCATACGGCTGCAGACACTTTAAGTATTTGGAAAACAAGGTGTAATTCGTATGATAAAAATATGGGGACAGTGAGTGCCATTGTTGCCACTGTGAAAACGGCTTGCAACAGAATGTACATTAACATACGGTTTTGGTCTCCAAGACACCCGCTTAAACGCCACCATACGTTGTTTGCCTTTTGTGCCTTTTGCGACAGTCCCCTGTATATCAATCACAAACAACAAAATCAATAATCACAATAATTTCTTTTAATGACTCTCAATTTGTATAGGTAAGATTAATTACCCGAACCTAACCCTTTTTATAAACAGGTCAACTCAAGACTAACTCTTTAACTCAACCTTAACCTGTTTATTGTCATTTCAGTTTCAAGTCGGGTTTTGTATTGTCAAGAGAAGTAATGAGCAAAGGTGAAAAAAATAATCTAACCTATAGGAGGTCATGACTTCAGGATCCTTTAACAATCGTTGTCGACGAAGAACATTTACTATCAGAAAATAAAGAGCTTGCCAAAGGACATAAGCGATCAAAGGAACCGTGAATAGCCATGTGCACAAGAACGATTTGTCTTCTATTTGTCGCCATGAATCGCCACGTGTAGTTCCCTCAGGATGCATGGCTTCAAAGAAAGCAGGATCCCACCAACACATTGTAAAAAAGACCACACCTGCAAACAACCCCAAAATTACAAAAAAAATAAAAAATAAAAAAAAAATAATTTGAAATTCGGATTCATAATTCATGAATCATCAAAAACTTTAATCCAACTCACCTGGGAAGAGATGTATAAGGACGCTTACAATTTTATCGACAGAGCTAAAAACCAAGCTACAACGCCAAACGATTAATGCCCATGCTAGCGGTCCCTGTAAAAAACCATTAACCACTAATTATTGGCCCGTTTTTAAGTCTTTTGTTGTGCGTTATTAACAAACTATAGATTTATTAAAATGTAAGTTTGTGTAGCTAGATGGGTAGGTTCTACTTGCCTCCGCGAATGAGAAGGTAACCATGAAAAGCTTTTGATTTCTAGGATAGAATAAAAGCATGATCAAGAAGATGGTATTGGCATAATAACAGAAATCCTGCATCACACAAAACATATATGTAAACGTAGATGGATCCATGTTCAGACTACCTATGGAAAGTTGAGTTTTTGACTCTGATGTACCTGGCCTAACATAATATTTAATTAATGAAATGATGTGATAGAGATGAATATACCAAAAGATAATAATGCCATTTCTTATATCGATAATATATCCATCGTAGTGGCACGAAGGTGATATAGAACATAACGTATATGTATCGAACATCTTGTGGCCCTAAAATAGACAAAAACAGTTGATAAATTAACGGTGTAACTAGAATTCGTTCATGCCAACTTCTGACCACCAACCGGAAAAATAAAAATCATCTGGTGAACATAATTACTCACTTGCACCCAAGATAAAACAAAATGCCCCATATGAGAAGACGCCCAAGAAATGAGTTACCTACAAAATAACGAAAAAAACATCGATCTTATTCATGTTATACTAAAGAGAAATGATCCACAACAAATGTAATTTTTTTTATTTAACTTTCAAAACATATACACAATTAGTGTTGGGTTAATTATGCGAAATCTTATTTTTCTAAAAACTGCGAACATTATATAAAAAGGAGTTAATTCACAGGTTTTAAAATTTATGCATAGACTGATGTTACTAAATATTCACCTATCAATATAAGAAGTTCAAAAAAATTAGAAAATTAACTGTTAATTATGTCTTTTTTTTTTTTTGTTCATTTATGATTAATGAACGAAAAAAATATCATGTAATTATTAAGATAATTTTCTATTTTTTTGTGCATATTTGGCTACTTACTAAAATTCATCAATGAATGAGTTTTAAAACATGTAAGTTGACACATAATTTAATAATTCTCAACAGTTTTTGCAAAAATAATTCTCGCATATTCAACATGATGACCCTACATAATTATCCCTTTGTTATGCCTTTGTTGCAAAGAGCATTCGCAAAATTTAACTGCATAAAAATTCTCGTAATATTAATAAAAATATATAAATCAAATGTATGTATATTACCTTGGTGATAAAACTTTCATGTTCTTCAGCATGTTTGGCTATTAAACCAGCTTGTTTGGACAATATCTCCTTTGTTTTTTCTTTCGTTTGAGCCACTCTCTACAAAAAGAAAAAGTAAAACCAACAAAAAAAGTGAATTAAAATCGATACAACCCAAAAATACTCGACAATAAACAAATATTTGCACCTTAGATCGATCTCTAAACCTCTGCTTCACCCTTGAAAATCGACGTCCAGCATACGAAATTTCTTCTGCTTCATCGGTGCTCGACATCTTTGCATCATATCACAATTATAAATCTATAATTAATGCATGCAAACTAATTTCTCTTTGTCGATTGATGCACAAAACACAATCAAATCGACAGGGTATTATGAATGATACACACACACAGAGAATAAAAGGGATCATAAACTAGAAATTCAATTAGGAAGGATATAAAAATCTGTTAATGTCAGAATTTGTTCGTGGATTTGAACCTTTAATTGATTTGGGTTGTGTGTGAATTCATAACAAACTTGATTACATCCGTACATTTGACCCCTTTATTTTTTTCCCCTCCAATGTTTGTTGAGACTTCTGTCCCATAAAAAAATTTACATTTCTCACTAAACTTTTGTCCCACAAAAAAATTTACATTTCTCACATTTGATGGACCCCACATAATAAGATATTATTATTACTAAGAACCCCACCGTTAATATCAACTAACTATCTTTTTCTCTCCAATCCAACCTTATATTTTAATCAAAAGTATTACTAGTGACCCCACCACTATCTATTACCTAAAATCGTGTGCCCAAGAGAAACGTAAACTTCTTTGTGGGACAGAGTGAGTAGTATTTAATTATTTCGTGCATATCTATCAACCGGTGTATATCTAGAAGCAGTATGGATGTACGACTGTCTACATCTTACTTTTCTCACATCCCTAATTTAAAAGGATTTAGTATTGTTATTGTGAATACGTACCAATAAATCTATACATTTATTTTTGTATTAGTTCCACATTTAGGGATATTTTTTAGCAGGCTTTATCTTGGGTGGCCGAGTATAGAGTATTATTGAAAAGATGATTGGCAGTCCATTAAGTAACAATCCGCAATTAGCAACAACTTTGCTGACATAAGCAATAGCTAGATTCGGATTATCCTCCGCCGTGCTATCATCACAAACAAACACTATCTGAAGTTCTAAACTGCGTACGAATAACAAAAAGTTCGATCCAAAAGACTTTTTGGAAGAAGTTCTGAAGCTTTTATTCAACCTTACTGATCTACTAATCACAATGAGTTTCTTGTTTGGGAAGAAAAAGACACCTGCTGGTTAGTATTTTATATCCATGTATTTGTATATTCTGGTTTAGTAAATTTGTTGTATGAATTTTGCAATTAGAGATGCGCGATCACTACTTAGGTTGATTTAAGTGTTGATGACTGTAATTTGTTTTTGGATGTTGATGATCATAGAAATTATGCAAGTTAGTTGATTGAATATCAATTCAGAAAATGGATTATGATCTAATCGTACAAGTTATTGTCCTGTTTGAGTCAATGACTTTTGTCCCAAATTAGTCATTATGCTCGTTAATTTGCAGATCTTTTGCGGGAGAACAAAAGAATGCTTGATAAATCTATCAGAGAAATCGAAAGGGAGAGACAAGGTTTGCAGACACAAGAGAAGAAATGAGATTAAAAAAAGTGCCAAACAAGGCCAAATGGTAATCCATTTTCATAAAATTGTATTTGCACAAATAATTTAAATTTGATTGAAAATTATTTGATTTAGGGAGCTGTTAAAGTCATGGCAAAAGATCTCATTAGAACACGACATCAGATTGAGAAATTTTACAAGCTTAAATCCCAATTACAAGGTGTTTCACTTAGAATTCAGGTACTTTTTTTTTTTTTTTGGTATTATTGTGCAAATCTAGTTTTGGACTGATTTATTGTATATATTTTTAGACATTAAAATCGACACAAGCAATGGGTGAGGCGATGAAAGGTGTGACAAAAGCAATGGGACAAATGAACAGGCAGATGATTTACAGAAAATAATGCAAGAATTCGAGAGACAAAATGAGAAAATGGAAATGGTGAGTGAAGTGATGGGTGATGCAATTGATGATGCTTTAGAAGGTGATGAAGAAGAAGATGAAACCGAAGAGTTAGTTAGTCAAGTTCTTGATGAAATTGGCATCGACATCAATCAAGAGGTAATGATTGAATTTTTTGTTAAAAATAATTTTTAATTATTGTACAAATTTCTTAGTTATGCAATGCTTTCTATTTGCAGTTATTGAATGCACCATCAGGGGCTGTTTCTGCCCCTGCTGCAAAGAACAAGGTGCCACAAGCTGAAACCGATGATGGTGGTATAGACAGCGATTTACAGGCGAGATTAGACAATTTACGAAAAATGTAACAGACAGTAACACATTTTATGAATATATATGTACATCATTCACTTGCTTTTGAACCATTTTGTAATGTATGGGCTTGAGACATTTTGAGAAGAATATCTGAACTCTTGTGGTTGTGTATAGTTGATCCCAATATCTAACTAACTAGTATATTCTTATTGTTATGAATACATGAATCCTTCGGATATAAAATAGCTTATGCTTTTGTCTGGTTTTGTGTTGCTTTAAGTCTTTCACATTTTTTATTTCATAAAATTGGACTTAGACTTATGCCAATGGAGCTTCGGCCGGTCAACTAACACCAATGGCAACTGAATAAAACTGAATAATTTATGTGGGTATTAGTATGTTAAGTGTATTTTATAATGTGAGTCCTAAAAATAGTAAGTATGGTTGGCAGGGATGTGATAGTTGATGTGACGCTCAAAAACCTAGGGAAACATATATATATATATAATAAAAACATACAGGTAGTAGCATTCCCTCCAAAATTACATCTTTAAAAAACCAGCTACAACTATCATTAATTCATGCAGTTATCTAAAACTAAAAGTAAGCAGCATTGATCCATCATTGCAAAACCTCATTTATCTGCAACATAAACAAAAACGAGAAATTGATTACCCTAAAGAGTAGGATTAGGTACACTAAGTGGTGAAATTACCATTATAGGTCTGGAAGAAATCATGAGCAGTAGAGATGGATAGTCGAGTTGTGGAAGAATCTTTATCTTTACTATGATCATCATTGCCATTTTGTGGCGATTCATCAAAGAAATCGTGCATTACTTTCTGATTTTCACTTTCTTTTCCTATTTTCAGACCCAATTCATCATAACATCTTCCTTGATTTTGATTTTTTTGTGTTGGGGAGTAATCTAAGAAAACCGGTTGTTTTAATTGGGCTAATGAAGATGAAGAGCCGTTCATAGTGAGTGGTTGTAACTGCCAAGAATCACAGCCCGTTGAAGTAGAGATGGTGCCACTGCCACAATTTTCTGACAAAAATGGATGTTCATCTACATCCTCTTTCATCCTGTAACTAACAAAAAATTAGGTAAAAATCAGCCTAAAAATTAAATATTTATTGTTGAAATATTATTTAAAGCCAAGCCTTTTTTCTTCTACAACTTCAAAATCAAAAGGCAAAACCACCATGCTATCGATATACAAAACATGAAACCTACTAAGTGGAAACAAAATGTTTTTGTATCTATATATTCATACAAGTATGTGACTAAAACAAAGGAAAAAATGCATAAAAGGATAACCTACTTTTGATGAAAGTTTTTTAAGGGTAATCAACTTTTATAAAAGTTTATAAGACGGGAAAACCTAGAAAAAAAATTAAGGTGCATTATCGGTTGCATATTTTTTTTCTTAGGGATATAATAAAAATAAATAAAAAATTAAACACTATTCAAGAATTTTTTAGGGATTGCACGGGCGGTCCTGTGCTACACGGTAGATTCGCTCCTGTGCTACACGGTAGATTCGCTCCTGTTTCTAATCAGGTGTATTTTGTCCTAGTTTATTCATGTGCCGTGAAAAAAAGGTTAATCTAATGAGCCCCGGTAAGTCACGTGAGCAAAAAATGACACATTATCCATTTTAAAAATAAATGATTACCGGTTACCGATTTTACAACTCACGTATTCCCTTTTTTTTTTTAATCATTTATGAAAGTATTCCCTTTTTTTAATCATTTATGAAAGTTGATTACCACAAATGTTGATACACTCAAATAACCTTTTGTTCAAACAAAATTACCATTTTTATGCATTTCCCCCCTAAAATAACCCTATCAAAATTATTCAATGAAGTACACAATTAAAGAAACTATAAAGATGGTCCAAAAAGCTAACTAAATGAGTAATGACAGTGTGAAGGATAAAATCTTGAATCTAGAATGGTAAGTTGCTAGTTAGCATGCAAAAGTACAAGTTATAAAAAGCAAAAATTGATACATGTTCAGAGAAAGAAAGAATCATTTATATGACACTCAACATTAGCATGTGGGTGTCTGATTCTGAATGTATACAATCATGACAAGAGATTAATGCATGTAAAAGTTTTAGCACGAAAATACAAACCTGTGATCTTTTTCTGAAGATTCCATAAAAAACTGATCTTGAGATGACAAAACATTACCACAAGACCTAGATGAATGAAATTTTGATGAAGGGTAATTTGGGGATTTTGTACAGGTTATTGATAATGGCACTATTGCTTCCACAGGCTTTCTTGAACGATTTCTGCCTCTATGCATGTGCCTTTCACAGTATTTTAAATTGGGTCCTACTAAAACTACCATCAGTAAATAAGAGAGAGGATAAAGTATGGTGACAAGACACCTGAGGAGACGGATGAGAAGAGTGCGAGTGCTGGCATAGTTTTTTTACCTTGCTTTCTTTCTTTTTGTAAAAATAACTTTTAAATATACCTATTTTTAAAAATGCAGAAACAAATAAGCAAGGTGAAAAAAAAGAAGATAGTACAATACTACAACAGAACAACGTATATATACTGTCATGAAAGAAGCGAACATGATAAACCGTTTATTGTCTCCTTCTACTATAATTTCAATTACTTCCTCTGTTTTAAAATAAGTGAAACATTTTTTTTAAAGTAAAAAATTATAATAAATATTAAATTAAAGTAAATTAAATTGGATATTTAGTTAGTGATAAATCTCACATATTATGATTAAAGTTAGTTTAATGATATTTAAAAGTAAAATTAAGGGTAAATGAGTCGTTTCACTTTATTAAAGGATATGATTAATAGGTATAAGTCCCACTATTTTTAAAAATTAAGGAAATTTTTAAAATGTGTCATTTATTTTGAAACTGTAACGTCCCGGAAATTTAATAAATATTATTAATGAGTATTTGTTGAGGTTTTATGTTTTTTAAGTGATACATTTCAAAATATATCACTTACTGTCTTCGTCCCAAAATTATTGTGCACATACAAAAATCACACATAAAATAGCATTTATTATAATGTCTAACCAATAATATTTTATCTAATCTACTTAACTATTTTTTGATTGGTGAAATTTTTAATTTGATAATAATTTTAGGACAAACTAAAAAGTAAATATGGATAATAAAATTGTGACGGAAGGAAAATTTTAAAAATCTTAAAATGGAAAGGTTTTCATTTTTTTTAAACGGAGGAAGTGCCATATCCTTTTAAAAAGTTGTAACTAGAAAAATAAGCAAATTAATATATGTAAAATAGACAAATTACATTGATCAAAACCTAAAAAAAGCAAAACGCATGGAAGGAAATTACAAAAAATAATAGAGAGTACCATTTTTAGTAAAGTAACATAATCTATCTCACATCAACTTTATGTCGTCTCTCATTTTAGCATCAATCTTGTGGGTTTAGTGAAAATGTATGGTAGGTTTAGATGGAGCCTTTTAAATTAGGGTAAGCTTCTCTTGAACATCTCCATTTTTTACCATCTGTTCTTCTGCATCTTCCTGGTTCTGGGTCTATTTTTCTACCAAATCCCATTTGAAAACAGTTCAATCCAACTGCATAATTAATTAATTTATCAATACCTGTTTAATTTCACTTCAAAATTGTTTACGTTTACCTAGTGTTGTCTGTTTTCACAAGTGAAAAAAGTTTTTTTTTTTTTTTTTCATTGAAGCATTACATCAAACAGATGGCATGCATAATTGCGTGAGGACTTACTTGATTGATGAGGAGATTGGTGATGCAGAATGAGTTTCTCAGAAGAATCCAAGCTTGTTTTAATGGAGAAAATAAGATCAGGAGGTATGGGCATGCCGGAAATCATGTATTTGTAAACAAGTGCTTGATGTTCTAACTCTTGCCATTGATTTGATGTGAATGGAATTGGAAAGCGAGAATTATCATTGCTTACTGTAGTCATCATTTCCGTTTCAAATATACCACCTTTTTCGATAAAGAAAGAAACTGGAATTTTTTTGCTCTCAAGATTTGAAGATGGATTAAAATGGTAGGAGTTGGGATTGTGTTTGAGAATGTATTCACCGTTATTTGTGTTTATGATTGAGAGATCTTGACTGGTATTATGACTGCAACATCTCTGTTGCTACTATGCTCTGCTGTCTTGATGGCAGCATTTGTCCCTGACAAACATCATAAGGGTGATTTACACCACAATTTTTAATTCATCTATTATTTGATATACTTATACAATTAACTTTAAAACTTATAATATGTGATATGAAAATTAAAAATTATAATGCATAAATGAATACATGGAAAAAATTGGCCACATACATTACATTATACACAAAAAAGAAATAGCTTAATGAATTGCTGTTAACATGAAATGTTGTTAAATTGCGCATTTGTATGTAAGTGAGAGAGAAAGAGTACCACTTTTGCTCCATAACTTACAAGTGCATATAGCAGACCTACTATGTATGGAAATAAGATTTACCAAATATAAAATCAGTACATGAGTTGCTATCATAACTCAGAGATCAGAAGGTGACAGTAGAAAAGTGGGAGTTCTCAGAGAAGAACCAACGTACGGTTTTTTCTTTTCTTTTTTACATTTTTTTGCTTTTACTTTTTTTTATCTCTGTTTACTTTGACAGTAAATAAAACGAAACGAATCCACTCACAATTTTGTATCGGGTCACTCCAACCATCCCCCATAACCCAAAAATGGTCCAATTGGACCACGCTACTTTATGCTTTGGTGACTTGTACAGTACACTACTTCATTGCATCCACTGTAGATCACTTTATAAAAAAAGAGCGTGTTTCACCCTAGCCTGCCATGGTTTTGGGTGTTACATTTCAAAGAGACACTTTGAGTCTTAGACTAGTTGAACTTGACTTGGCTTACTTATATCCATATAAATACATTACAACTATGCTTCAGTGACTTGTGCATTATGCTATGAAATTTGTACCTCGTGATAAGGATATTGCAGTGTTGAATTGGACCACAAAATGCCATTTATACGACCAACCATGCTATAGTGACCTGTACTTTGCGCAGTAACGCCCATACCTTAACCTCAGTTGACCATCAAATTCCATTCTATGAAGTATATAATCTTTTAAATATATGAATGGATAAACACTAACATCAACAACTACCATTTTGTGTGTATTGATTGAACAAATAACCTGTTTCTAAAGTATTAGGTAACAGAGTACACAAAGTCTCAATTATTTATTTCTTTGAAAAGGATAGCCAAAAGTAAATTCACATCTATGACAGCTGCCTTACTCATTTGGCTGCTTTCTCATTAAAGTTACAAATTTTCTTGCCTCCAAAACTATTGATATATTTTTTAGATTATCCGGTATGGGTTACGGTGTGATTGCCTATGTGACAGACATAGGGAATACCACCCTCGCCCACGGTGTGGTTGTGTGTGATTGCTTCTCGTGGTCTGGCCTCGGCCACAGCCCCGATGGACCACACCTTTTATGCGTGAGTTTTTGTTGTTTTGGTGGGCCTCCTTCACATGTGGGTGGGGTGTGGCGTTGTAGTGTGTATTTCCTGCAAAGTGATATGGTATGGTTATTTAGGTGGCATATGATGTAGCAAAAAGTTTGGTATGACTTGTGGTACCCATGCCCACTAGCCTTAACCTTACTCAAATCATCACATCATTTTTGTGTGACGAAATATTTCTCAAATTACACCAAATTTGATGTAACACTATTTATTATATCAAATCTTAGGCTCATGTATATGGGCAAGGAACGATGTGGTGTTGGTCGTAGGTGACAAGCGAGCATGACATAAAGCCAAATGCCTCAACCCCCCCCCCCCCAACGTTGCGGATTTCATGACGAGGGAGTGATGGTGATGAATGTCGATATGCTTGAATGTTGATTCTTCTTGCTTGATCTCTGACTGTATTTCTAGTAAATGATAGATGATGACGATGAATGTCGATATTCTTGAATGTTGATTCTTTTTGCTTGATCTCTGATTATGTTTAATGAAATAGTATTTAGTATTTTTAGGATAGTATGAACTGCAATTCATATGTTTAGAACTTCAACATGTACAATAATGAAATTCATATTCATAGAACTTGATGATTTTATTACAAGGATCAATGATCCTTTTATAGACAAGATATTACATACGTATCACACATTAAGAGACAATAAGTGGTGCTCCTTTTACACAAATGGACACCACTATTACACCACTTACACACATTACATACAGTACAATCATAATACCTCTATGACATAAAGTCATAGTAGGTTTATTCGATACCCCCCCCCCCCCCCACCCCATCCTAAACGTTGCGGATTTCATGACGAGGGAGTGACCACAGCCACAAAAGAACACGAACATTGTGGGCATAAAATTGGTCATCTGAACCACACGGAACACTGCGACCCTCCACGTATGGTGGGAATTTCCTCCAACATGTGTAGTATAGTTGCTTAAATGACACCTGATGTGAAAAATAACTTTAGCGTGGTTATGTGAACCCATACCCATAGCCTTTGTTTTTTATATTATTACCTTACTTTAATTAAATTTCATAATGTCAATGTTGAACAACAATATAACTTATAAAATAATTTAATAAAAAAATCATTGTACCGATTGTACTCATTATTCTACTATATAATATTATAAAGATAAATTAGTTTACTTTTAAAATAATATTAAATAACTTAATTGTAATTGTACAAATTTATAAAAAAGAGATGGTTTTGTATATTGTTTGGGTTGTTTATCAACCAGATGAAAACAAAAATTGTAAATTGCAAGAACATGAAAACAAAATGTATATATTATTTGAATATTGTGACAACAGTAAGTTTCAAAACTTGTATTTAAGTGCCTATAATTATACAACGCAATATTAAGCTTGCATGATTGTACTAATCCTTCTGGAAAAAAGATAACACCAGATCCGTATGTACAGAGAAGAGTTGTGTCTCGACAAAAAGCTGCCAGAAAAAATAATACAATAAAACATGTTAGTAAGTTGAGAAACCTTCGTTTAGAAAAGATAAAAAAATAAGGGTAAATTACAGAAATGGTCCATGGGGTATTTCGAATTTTGGTCAATTTTAGGTGGAAATGAAGAAATAAATGAAAAATGAGGATTACATGGACAAAAAACCCGGGAAAAAAAAGTTCAGGGACAAAAAATACCCTGGGGACAATTTCAATTTCAGTCATTTATCCTAATAATAAATATATAAACACAATTACTAGTAAATTCAAAAACAAACATAATAGAAAAAAAAAAATACACCTTCATAAAAGGCCGATCACGACTAGGAAAAGAGTCGATGAAACTTTCCTTCAACAGCAAAGATACCTAGAAAATTCAGAAAGTTACAAAAACAACATTTTATTAATATCAAAACACACTTTAATAGAATTTATATAAAAACCTTGTCGTCATTTGATTGAACATTGGTAATTGTGTGAGAACGAAGATTAGAGCAAAGAGAATCCAAATAAGATCTTAATACTCTCAGGAAACCCTTTGCAGCTTCAACCTGTGTCAATACCAAAAACAGAATCAAATCATTAATTTTAAAATTAAATCATAAAGAAAAAAGATTAATTTATAGACTTTACCTGCACTTCACTACAATCATAAACAGGTCTCCTTTTTCCTAAATAACTTTCTCCAGCAAGCTGGGAGTGGTATGGACTTAAGGCTGCAAATAACTCCTTGTGTTTAGGTAAATGTGGCAATGATGATGATTTTACCTAATTAACACAAAAATCAAAATTTAAATATTAGACAAATATGACGCATTAATAATGGCGTCATAAATATCAAATAACTTGAAAATATTAAAAGAAACATTTACCTGGTTCTTGTTTGCATCAACGAAAATAACGTTTGCTAACTTCGATTGTACTTCAGTTGTTTTGTACTTCACACCAACCTGTTCAGCATATTCATAGGTAATTATGACTGCAAAAAATAAAAAATAAAATAAAGGAATCTGGTTGAAAACTTACAACAAAAGGAACAGGTGCATCTAAGAAGTCAAGCATGTCATCTGGTAAGACCTAAAAAGCAACATGCATATGAATTTTATGAAAATTAAAATTTAAGGAAGTTGATAATACTTATTATAAACCAGAAAACAATTCTTAGAATCAATACCGGCATTAAAAAACTTTGCCAGTGGTAGGGACGAATCAGGGGTATAATTGACAACACTGAAGCAGACAAAATTCCCTATAAATTCAACGTTTTGTAAGAATACTACAAAATGAAAATTAAAAAAGAAAAAAGGTTCATGTTTTTGACATTTTGTTGATATTAACTACACATAATATATGTACCAGATTAGAGCACACGAACACAATTTGCTTCTCTAACAGAGCACCTGCAAATATTGTCAAGACCTGTAGAAGATTAAACACAACAAAGAATTCCATTTATGAAATATTAACAAAATACAGCACATTATAAAATAATAAAACTTATGAATTACAAAAGTATACGTGTTCGAGACGCAAATTGCCACATAAGCATGCAATTGCCCATACTGACATAGCAGTTGCTTCTTCCTCAACTGCAAGTGCACTGTGAGCCTACAATAGAAAAATAACATTATTAATTAATGATTAATTATGTAATAACAAGATAATAAGTTAATAATTACCTCTGCTAGTTCAAAATTTGTGTTGCATGACATTAAATCGATTGTTGCTCCAGCAATTTGTAATATTGTTTCATCAGGTCTATGAAATTCTAATGGATGAAGGTGTTCCAGAGGGTGGAATTTGATTTTAAACCCTCTTTCAGGGAGATTTAATCGGTAATATTCACATATTATTTGTAAGGATCCATGATTATTTGCCTGCATAAATTACATAGTTTTTTAACAATTTCAGATATCAATAAGAAATTAAAAATTTAAAACTAACAAAATATAAACCTTGGCCCAATTTAGAATCTCGTCATCTTCTTGACTAGAGAAAGATGCGTCTTCTATTTCTACTGAATCAAGCTCACTCCTAAAGTTTCTGTCTTCGATAGGTGAACCCTGAAAACTATATCAAGCATTTACAATCAATATCTTAATTATGTTCAAATTATTAATACCAAAATAATTAACTGTTAAACTGCCAAATCAATTTAAATTAGAATACCTTGAGGAAGATTCTGAACTATCATGTTGTTGATAACGTAAAAGTGGCAAAATTGCATCTGGTATATTCCTTTGAGTTGACTGATTGTGGTCAACTGTATCATAAACAGGACTATCACAAAACTTAGAAATTGGTTCAGCAGATACACATTCTTGCTTAGATAAATCCGTTATTGTTGCAGAATCTATAGTTACAACATCACTGACACCTTTTTCTGACAATTGAGAGTCCACCATAAGGGATTGATCCTCTGTGGCTGTTTCAGTGACAGAATTATGACCACTTAATTCAACAGTGTCTTCTAAAAAAACTTCATCTTCAATAGGAGACTCGATATCTAATCCACTAATACTCTGTCTTAACCGTTCCAACCGTTCTTCAGTGGAGATGCTACAAATTATTTATTAAAAAAATACAAATATTGTTAAAAGTATCGAAAAATGTTTTTTTTTTCAAATTATATATGACAAACAAACCTATTTAACACGCCAAAATGCAGATCAAAAAATGGAAGTCTTGAAAGAATGCAGTAACATCGACGGGTTGTCAAAATATGGCGGCTGAAAGGCGGGCCCACATTTTGTCCATCTGACATCATGGAAATTAATTTTGACGGTTTTTGCACTAATTCGTCTGCTACTAAACAGCAGCCATACAGAATCGAATCATCTGCACCCTATGTAGAGTTAAAAAAAAGTAGTTACAAAAAGAATATAAAAAATAAATAAATAATAATCCTGCTAAAATAGTTGCAGGGGCCTGCCTGTATGGATTACCTGTAACCTGAATACAAAAGAAAGGTTACTTTGTTTAAGGTGTTCCTGCAAAACTACCAGCATGTTAACAGATGATTTTTAAAATAAAAGATATTATTTATAATTTCAGATAAATATTATGGTGCTTTTAATGAAAAATGAGTCCAATGTGTACCTGTCCAAGAAGTATTTCATTCAGTTCACTCATAGATGGGGTTCTTTCAATAGCATTAACCTAATTACCAACATTTAAAACATAAATATTCAATAAAAACAAAATATTATAAAAATAAACTTCAGATAACCGAACCTCCAATCCACCAGGAAAGCAGAACGAAATGAGATCTCTGTATTTTAAAGGTAACTGTTTATCGGGAGGGTATACAAACAGAACCTGAAAATTGAAATGAACATAAAAAATCAGATTTTATTTACATCTGTTATTAATATTAAAAATATATTTTGTGTATGTATGTACCTGAGGCTCAGTATTTTCTAAATGTTGACCGTTTTGCAAATTTCCTGAACGTTTGACTTTTCTGCCAAAATATTGTTCCTCAAGTGATTGAATATCACAGTTAGGATGAAGTCCAACTACCACCATGCTCTCAAACAGCCTTGTTGGTTCTTTTAATATTCTGCGATGCTGGAATGTATTTGAAGTTATAATTAATCATGATAATTTGGATTAATCAAAATCTTTAATTACTAAAAATGTGAAAATACCAGAGCCTGCAACTGAAAGCTTGCCCATTGACGTTTTTGGGTCGTTAATACTTCGGGATTATAGGTTTTTTTCTCTTCATTAGGATTTGATAAACCTTTTAATACTTTAAAAACTTGATTTTGAAGCTTTTGAAAATGGCCGCCATTGTCCTCTTTTGAAGAATATACAACTGATGGTCTTGCTGCTGCAGCCATAACTGCTCGTGCAACTTCTTCAGTTGTCTGCATGAAAAATGAAGCACCCCAACTTGGGCTATCTGATTCTTCATTCTTCTCCATAACTGTAAAAGTATTTATTTTTCTGTCAAAATGTTAATCAATTCCATATGTCTACTCAATTAAGCATTAGGTCACTGAATCATGTTATATTTAGACAACATCATGTTATTTTTAGAGATACAGTCACACAAACCAGCTTCTAGTGACCTGTTTTAGGTTTACAGCTCACCCGATTTAAGTAAATTGATCTCCTAGAATAAAAACCTTTTCATAAATTTCCAGTTTTACACTTAAGCCATAGTTATTTGGTCCAGATTTTTGAGCTCGCAAAATGACAAAATTCATTCAAAAATTTTAATCAATCTACCATTAGTGATTCTCTACCATAATCAAACAGATTAAAAAAATTTCAACGAAGTTTTTTAAAAAATTCACACAGTAGATATTTTTGGTACAAATTGAAGGGGAAAAAAACGCTTCATGTTAATTAACGCTAAGATTGAAGCAACAAAACCTGATTATACAGCACGGCGAAAGAAAAACAAAATTAAAGCTGAATTAACCACAAGGAACATGTAATTAAACATGATGGAAGTTCGAAGTAACGGAAATAGCCTATGTAATTAAGCAATTAAGAGAAACGATTGCGAAGTAAACGGTAAGATTAAGCACTCACCTTGAATTCTTTTTAGTTATGGCTATGGTAGATACATGTGTGTGAGTGTGTCAGAAGGAAAAGGAACGACAGTTTATTCAGGCGGCCATAACAAAGGGAGAATGAAGCTCTGTGCTTGCAGTCGGAAAAAAACGACGATCAAGAAGAAAACAAATTACGTTATAAAATTAATATTAGCTTACAATTCTAATTAAAATTACTTTATAACACCCTCTTATGTAACACACTTGAACAAATACGTACCGAGTAAAATTATTTGTTTTTCTATATTAAATAAACCTTTCTAATTTATCTATTTTACCTTCAAAATATTGAATTTTATATTTTATATTTAAAATTGCTAAACTATTGATAAGAAATAAGTATTGAATTAAAAATATAAACCACGTTACCCAATTCTTATTTCTTTTCTTTTTGAACAGGTTATGGAAAAAACTATTTAACTTTTCATCTTATTTAATTACCTACGTTTAATGCTCAATTAAAAAAATGTTACGAAGTAATATTTTCTCTTTCTCTAACATTTAATACCAAAAAAAATCAAGTTGTGTTGTATCTTGAAATGAAATAAGATATTTGTAAATTATAAATTCATTGTAGTTCACCATCACAGTGTAACATTTAAAGCATATTGTATAATACTGTAAAACAAAAATTGTGATGTTTATAATACTTTATGTGGTCCCAAAATCATTTCTCATATAAATATACGTATCAATAAATTGCAACTGATGAAATAATAATTTAAATTAAATATTTTGTAGTATAAAATATAACTTACGATAACTAACATAATTATATTTGAACTGATTTATTGGACACAACTTTTAGTGTTTTCATTAATTGGGCCAAATTATAGTTTTGTTATATTATTGGTAGATCAATAATCACTTATATTTCAACTATTTTGTTATCTTAAATTGTTCCTTTTTATTATTACGCCATAGATGATCAATATTTATGTTGCCTTTATATATTATCAAAAATAATTAATTAACATATAACAGAAGGTTTTAAGTTTTAACCTCACGAGACTAGATTCTTGGAATAAATGGTTTGTGTGCGTGAAAGTTAAATAATATCGATACTAAATTCTTGGAACCAATAATTTTTGTGCATGATTCAATTACATTTTCATGTTAAATTCGTACAATTAAACTGATCTATGGGCAAACAAAAATCACAACTAAATGTTGAAAAATGAGAGGACAAGGGCGAGATTATATTTTTGGGCTTAACATGACGTGTTTGCCGTTTGGTACTTCTTCAAATCTTATTTTAAAGTTTTTGCAAGAATTGTATATTATATATCCAAACATAATCTAACTTGCTTGACTTCAACAAGTCAATAATTCATTTTGAAAAATATTCTCAAATACTCTACTTATAAAATAAAAGGCGATTTTTACACTACAAAAATTACTTAATTCATCACATATACAATATTTAAAATAAATTATACAAATACTATAAAATAATAATTGTAATATGCAGATTAAATTATACTCTATAGGATTTTTATTAAATTTAACTATAATTCTGACATTTCATTGCTAGTTGTTCTATGAAAATTCTTTGATGCTGTTCAAAAAAAGAATTATTGAAAGAATATATGATCTAGTCTTGATAACGAGTAAAGAGTTCGGCCGCGCATGCTTCCAATGTACTACCCATTGAAGCACCCTCTCTCAAGAAAGTCAAAGTTGATTTTTATGTGAATAACTTTATAGTAATATTTAATTAGTCGTTATAACTCTTAGGCGATGTTTGGTTCACACGATATTTTTGATCGATTTAGAATACAGGAAAGGATTAAAATTTGTCTAGGGAATTTCAATTTCATATTTCATTTGGTTGACACCAATGGTGGTGGCGACGACGGCGACAATGGTAGTGGTAATGGTGGATTTAGAATTAAAAGGTGTTTAAGGTTATTATATTAATCTATCATATTCCCTCGTTCATAATGATTTTAAAATCTATCTTATAATGATGAAATTTACGTTTCATATTTGATAAAATGTTTTCTAAACATGGATTCCACCAATTTAATCCAACCAAATAAAAGAATCTATAAGAATTAAATTATAATTCCTATAAAATTTCAAGAATTCTTGTGAACCAAATAGCGCTAGTAAACTATTGAATAATGTTTTACAATTATAGTAATCAAGTTTTTGCTCAAATAATTTTAGACATGTCAAGTTCACCATCACTAGACTATATAACGTATTCCTCATAAATTAATTAACATGAAATGAGAGATTATTGCAGCTAATAAAAATATTTTTATTTATCAAGGTGACAAGCTAATAAGTAATGATAAATATTGCAGCTAAATCATGTGTTCTTCATTTTACTTCAAAAGGTATTTCTACTACTTATAATCTTTCATAATGATAAAGTTTTACTCATGATGCACGTGATCTGACCGTTTTCAAATCTTTCTATGCATATCTGGTAATATTTACCCATGTAGGGATCAAACATATGACCTATAAAAAATCATTCGCAAGACCTTACTATTAGTTCATAATCAGATGATTAAATAAATCATATGTTCAACTTTTATATTTAACAATTAAAGAAAAAAGTCAAGAAACGATCACAAAAAATATTAGCTAAGCCGCGTCAAAGACTTAACTTTTCCCAGGTAATATGATAAAGATCTCTTTTCATTTACCCATTTTATATTTATGTGACAAAATTAAAAAAAAAAAGATAACATTACACATGCTTCTCTAGCTCATACTACCTCTTTGATTTATCATGTGACATCATCTATCTAAAATATGTATGAGTTTAGTTGATATGAAAGTTTATAGTTTTTTAAATGAATGTAGGTGTTTGTGCTAGTGTTGGTGTCGAACATGATTACAAAGGAATGATGATCGGGACCGGCATCCAAAGCTTATATATGATCACATGCATCCCTCCTAAAAATGTTCTATATATTATTCTATATATAATCTACACCACATTTTCTTTATTTTACACCTCTTGATTTGCAAAACACAAGTGTATCTTTGTATTTATTTTAATGCAAACGGCCAAGTTGTAGACGTTGGTTTCGTAAAACCATGATTGTCCTTAGTGTCAATTTTTGCAAGGTCAAATATGTTTTAATATCTCAAAACTTTGACGTTTTAACCCCAAAGTATTTTTAATCATGTTTTTACTTCAAAGTCTAACTGACTGGTTAAAAAAGCCCTTATAAACGGATATTTCTGGTTTGCACAAATGATTTATATTTGTTTAGTGCAAACCATTTCTAACTTGGTAAAAGAAAGATACACATGAATTACTTTTTTAATCACTAACTGTTGCTTAGCTAACAACAGTACTGGTGTTTTCGTTTTAGATAGGTTATTCAATTTTTATTTTTATTTTTATTTTGCGTAGCTTTTCCACACGATGATCCGGGCTCACTAAAACGGGTCCGTTTGGGCCCTATTATTGCTTTATATAGTTGTTGGGTTACTCCCTATTTTCGTACAGGTCGGAATGGGCTGAAATTTTTCCTTCTCAAGTTTTGGGCGGGTCACAATGGGCGGCCTTCTCAAGTGAATATTGGCAAGTTCGTTTTAGCCCAAAATTAATGTGCATAGTGAAACTTAGTTTAGGATGCCACGATTAATAAATTAATACTCCCTCGAGGCTCATTCTCTTAATAAAGTTCTTATTTTATCAAAATATTGTCCTGAAATAAAGTTTTCATTTCTTAAATTAGAGGGACCCACTCAATAAAATAATATTATTACCATTTACTTCACCACTAACTATCTTCAAAAACACTTTCACTCACCAAAATAACCTTATATTTTAATCAAATATATTATCAAGACCCTGCCACTAACTAACTCATAAAAACTTATGTTCAATTGAAATGAGAACTTTATTAAGGGATGGAGGGAGTAGTTTCCAGTAACAAGAATTATTACCAATTAATTAATGTCCATAGTGAAAGTTGGTTTGTGATGATAAATCGTTGTTTTTAATGCGAAAATTTTATTATTTCATGTCTAATTTTGTGTTGTTTTGCAGGTGCACCATTTCCTCCAAATTTTGAGGATGTGGTGAAGACGGTATTCAAGCGGTTGTTTAGGGTTTATGCTCACATTTTTCATTCACATTTTCATATGATTATGAGCTTAAAAGAAGCAGCTCATCTTAATACTTGCTTCAAGCATGTTGTCCTATTTACATGGGTGAGTGACTTATTTCTCTATTTATTATGCAGCATATTAACTCTTGTTAGTTATAATTGTTGGTAAATGGGCAGGAATTCCAATTGATCGATCAGGGGGACTTGCACCTTGAGTCCATCCTGAATCGGTAGTACTGAATTTATTTTTTTTCCTTCCTTTTTTTGTTAATTTTGATTAATATCTTGTTACAAATGTTATTAGTTGTACTCGTTAGTCAGCTTTTTAGTGACTATTAGTTCATTTATTTTCGTTCCGTCTGTTTTTATAGTTGAAAATGCAAATTTACTAGTCTTAAATGACTTGAACTGAAATGTTTTAGTTTACAACTCTAAGTAGTCCACTTCCCTAATCATAATGTGACAACACATATAATACGACAACATATATACATATTTTTAGTTCTCAACTCAATCCATCATAAAATTAAAAACAGTCACTAGAACCACAAACTTACAGTGTTGCATGAATAGAGTTATCGCAGTCCGCTATCACGTACGTTCCATCAGCTAATGTTGAAATATATAATCTAGTTTCCTGTTTTACCCCTGCTCTAACAAATTTCTAAGTTATAGCTTACACATTATTTGAGTAAATACCTCAATCAACCACCATCTCCATACAATGGTAAGATTTAAGAAAGTGTAGATTACCATACAAATTCACTGTTACTTTGAATCGAGATTTAAAGATTTTGCAACTAGTAAAAACTAAAAAGCGAAGATTCAGAAATTACCTGAGGTGTAAAAAAAGGAACCGGATTCCATTAGTTGGATTATTTGAGCCAGAAATATTCCCTAATGCTTCCGTTGATGCAGAAACGCTTACTTCTTAGTAATAAGCACAATTTGACCTTGAAATCGATCAGGACGACTTATATTTTCACCTTCATAATTAATATAAATCATTAAAAAAATTAGATTTAAAAAGAATATGATAAACTAGTTTGTATGTTGTATGTACTAACAGCATAAACTAATTTTAACTGCAGTACCTTTATGCACATATAATTAGCAATTTTCCTTCATATGAGAAGGACAAGTTGCACATGGTTTTCTGCTGAAATAATGCTCTCGAATTACGATTCATGTTCTCAATATCTTCCAATACAATATGGCCCGATCTTGTGTCATCATTTGTTAACTGGTTCTTTGACTTTGTTGCACAGTAACAGAATTCTGAAAAAAGATCTGAGCATGAGCAACAAGAACTAACCTTTGGGATTAATAAAATAAAAGTTACCATTCATCATACTTATCAACAACCGGATACAACGGATAACTACAACAGCTAGACATCCTATAATTTCTGAAAATGCCCAAATGTAAGTCTTAACTCTTATCAGTACAATGGGCAAGACCAGAAATGGGAAAAACATAAAGAGCTTACAGAAAACCTAACACCTTAAATTAACTTTATTTTAGATCATATCTTAATATAACCAACAAAGAAACACAAGCTAGTGATACTCATCATACTCGTTCTTCTTGTTACTCAAAGTTGCAGCAGAAGCATGTTGCAGATCTGGGAGCGACAAAGACCTTGATTGGGAGGTATACAATCTAGGAGACGAATCTGATGTTTCATTCTTCGCTAATCTTCTCCTGTTTTCCGGCAATGGTGGAAGAGAAAGACCTGCCATAGATGTTCTTGAGTTGGAGCTTTCACCATTTTCATCACTCTCATGGCTGTTTCTAGCATGCCTTTTTGATATTATAGCATGAGCAATCAAGTTCTTGCGTTTTCGGGTGTAAGCATCTTCTTGCTTAGCAATGTCTTGAATTGATGGAACAGAAGATGCATCAGCTAGGGTTCCATACGATTTCAATTTTCCAGCATAGAATGTGGATATCCCCCTCCTAAACATAAGCAATCGCAAAATTACTTATCAGACTAAATTACCCTAATTTGTTTTGGCAGAAATTTGATAATTACATAAAACATTCATAAACTTTGGTAGAAAATAATTAACAATTCAAATCATACAATCAATTTGTTAGCAATTCGATAATATGTATAAACAATAATGGCAATGATAAGTTACTTGATCGGCAGAAATTGCTCCAAATCGGTTAAACCATTGAACGGTCCATTATCCTCGCTTTGAACTTCGCCGTCGTCTTCATCGGAATTACCTCCTCCGCTTAACGCGTCACTGTTGTTGCCGATAGACGAAGAAGTACTGGAATCCTCTTCCTCTTTAACGACCGGCAACCTGTTTCTCCACGGATTACCTCCGGTAAATCTACTGGAATCCGATAGGCTATAGATCCACATCCCGTGAGAAAACCTTGGCGATTGGATCCGATTGCTAGTAGTCTCGAAAGCAACAGACATCGGATGAAGTGATGAGTATCGAGAATGGATGAATTTATACAGATTGAGGTGTGGATACAGATTATGCACACACAAATATGGAAACACAGACAAATTTGGAAGAAAAACCGGATATAGGGAGAAAGAGGTGTTTCGAGAAAGAAGGTTGATGAGGCCATGAGAGAGAGAAAAGAAAGAGAGTGAGATGCCTTATCCTGTCTTAAAGTAGTACTCTATTTAATTTACACCTTAATACGGATATAATTTAACCCACTAAGGAAGTGACTAACTACTTTTTAATTTCTCTAACTTTTTCTTTGTGACAAAAACAAAATTTAAATATATTTATTTTTTAAAAAATCATAGAAATTAATAAGTAAAATAGAGAGAGGGGTTGCTCATCCTAAAATCAAGTAATTATATATGTATTGTCCCTCGTTAAATATATTTATTACCTTATATTTTTTATTTATAATTAATTAGATATTATTAGAAATTAACTACATTAATTGTCCAGAGAATTAATCATTTGAAATTCCGAAAGTGAGTCGGGTTTTAAATCATTTAGCAATTTGACGTATAAAAGATGGCCTTCTAAAATTTTAAAATTTTCACATTTGGTATATAACTCACTAAATGACGTAAATAGTTTGTGTAGTTATCTTAAAATTAGAGATTTAGTCACTATATTTTATTTTAATTGTCATTCTTCTTTTTATCTATTTTGTCATACGATTAACTTTTAGCATACATTATTTATAAATAATCTGAATTCTCAATCAAATAAAAATTATTTTTATCTACACTTTTATATAAAGTATGACATAAACTTCAATATAATTTATGAAAAAAAAAAGTTATATTTATATCGTCACAAATTTAACTCATTGTTCAAAACAATATATGAAGGTAAATAAATACAAAGTATTAAATAAGCTAAATTTATAATTATGAAATAAGTTTATACTTCTTCTGATTTAAAATAAGTGATACATTTTTTATTTTTTAGTGTATCATTAATCTTACTTTATTTAAATAATGTAGCCCTAGTTTCTCACTAATTATCCAATTTAATATAATATAGCCTTTATCATAAATTTTTTACCTTAATAATTATAAAACCAACAATATATTATTTATTTTCAATAGGAGGGATACATATCTTACAAAAATAATGTATGGAAAAATATATTTTATAAAAAATAAAAAATAATATTAAGAAAGAAGTATATATAAGTGTAGGTACATTAATCGAGTGTATTTAGAATTTTATGAAAACATAAAAAGAATTATACATGAGAAATATTATATTATAAAGGCAAAAAATAAATACACATATATACTAAGTATATAAAGAGTAAGTAAAATACGGAGTATTAAATATAGAGAGAAAATGATGGCATAAAGCCATAAACCCACTTCCCAACCCTTGTATCATGCATACCGGTCAATAAAACTAAAGTTGCATTGTGTAACACCCGTATGTTTATATTTATATATATTATAGAATATTTTTATATACAATAAGTTATTACTAATCTTATACTAATGTATCTTTGGTATTGGAACAAAAGATATAGTCATAAAATATACTCCAAGTTTTAAACATCTTATTAAGTTTTGTATGTTTTACAACACTTTGTTAAAAATATAGTGCAAGTAATAACTAAAAGTATATATATAAAATCAAACACAAATGAATATATGGTATTTTTCCTTCATGCATGCATGCAACGTATGGTATATGTATAAATATATATTAGTTGGATAATATTACTAGATAATCATCATCTCAACAACAATCATTGAGAAACATGAGTCATCAAGTTGCATGAGGCCATGAGAGAGAGAAAAGAAAGAGAGTGAGATGCCTTATCCTGTCTTAAAGTAGTACTCTATTTAATTTACACCTTAATACGGATATAATTTAACCCACTAAGGAAGTGACTAACTACTTTTTAATTTCTTTAACTTTTTCTTTGTGACAAAAACAAAATTTAAATATATTTATTTTTTAAAAAATCATAGAAATTAATAAGTAAAATAGAGAGAGGGGTTGCTCATCCTAAAATCAAGTAATTATATATGTATTGTCCCGGAATTTCGTTAAATATATTTATTACCTTATATTTTTTATTTATAATTAATTAGATATTATTAGAAATTAACTACATTAATTGTCGAGAGAATTAATCATTTGAAATTCCGAAAGTGAGTCGGGTTTTAAATCATTTAGCAATTTGACGTATAAAAGATGGCCTTCTAAAATTTTAAAATTTTCACATTTGGTATATAACTCACTAAATGACGTAAAGGTTTTTTTATTTTTTGCTTCTTATGAAAAAAAGGGAGAGAGATGCCCTTATCCTCTCTTAGGTAGTGTTTAATTTAGACTTAATAGGCTTAATATGGACACAACTTAACCCACTAAGTCATCTAAGTTTTTTTTTTATTTTTTGCTTCATATGAAAAAAAGGGAGAGAGACGCCCTTATCCTCTGTTAGGTAGTGTTTAATTTATACTTAATATGCTTAATATGGATATAACTTAACCCACTAAGTCATCTAATGTTTTTTTGTTTTTTGTTTCATATGAAAAAAGGGAGAGAGATGTCTTATCCTCTCTTAGGTAGTGTTTAATTTAGTTTTAATAGACTTAATATGAACATAACTTAACCCACTAAGTCATCTAAGGTTTTTTTTGTTTTTTGCTTCATATGAAAAAAAAGGGAGAGAGATGCATTATCCTCTCTTAGGTAGTGTTTAATTTAAACTTAATAGGCTTAATATGAACATAACTTAACCCACTAAGTCATCTAAGATTTTTTTTTTTTGTTTTTTGCTTCATATGAAAAAAAAGGGAGAGAGATGCCTTATCCTCTCTTAGGTGGTGTTTAATTTAGATTTAATAGGCTTAATATGAACATAACTTTACCCACTAAGTCATCTAAGGTTTTTTTATTTTTTGCTTCATATGAAAAAAAGGGAGAGAGATGTCTTATCCTCTCTTAGGTAGTGTTTAATTTAGACTTAATAGGCTTAATATGAACATAACTTAACCCACTAAGTCATCTAAGGGTTTTTTGTTTTTTGCTTCATATGAAAAAAAGGGAGAGAGATGCCTTATCCTCTATTAGGTAGTGTTTAATTTATACTTAATAGGCTTAATATGAACATAACTTAACCCACTTAGTCATCTAAGGTTTTTGTTTTTTTTTGCTTCATATGAAAAAAAGGGAGAGAGATGCCCTTATCCTCTCTTTGGTAGTATTTGATTTAGATTTAATAGGCTTAATATGGGCATAACTTAACCCACTAAGTCATCTAAGGTTTTTTTTATTTTTTGCTTCTTATGAAAAAAAAGGGGGAGAGATGCCCTTATCCTCTCTTAGGTAGTGTTTAATTTAGACTTAATAGGCTTAATATGGACACAACTTAACCCACTAAGTCATCTAAGTTTTTTTTTTATTTTTTGCTTCATATGAAAAAAAAAGGGAGAGAGATGCCCTTATCCTCTCTTAGGTAGTGTTTAATTTAGACTTAATATGCTTAATATGGACATAACTTAACCAACTAAGTCATCTAAGGTTTTTTTGTTTTTTGTTTCATATGAAAAAAGGGAGAGAGATGCCTTATCCTCTCTTAGGTAGTGCTTAATTTAGATTTAATAGACTTAATATGAACATAAGTTAACCCACTAAGTCATCTAAGGTTTTTTTGTTTTTTGCTTCATATGAAAAAAAAGGGAGAGAGACGCCTTATCCTCTCTTAGGTAGTGTTTAATTTAGACTTAATAGGCTTAATATGAACATAACTTAACCCACTAAGTCATCTAAGGTTTTTTTTTTTATTTTTTACTTCATATGAAAAAAAGGGAGAGAGATACCCTTATCCCCTCTTAGGTAGTGTTTGATTTAGA
Source organism: Calendula officinalis (assembly GCA_963853835.1). Classification (NCBI taxonomy): domain Eukaryota; kingdom Viridiplantae; phylum Streptophyta; class Magnoliopsida; order Asterales; family Asteraceae; genus Calendula; species Calendula officinalis. The sequence goes on from OY970832.1 coordinate 20,976,811, forward strand.
CTTAATAGGCTTAATATGGACATAACTTTACCCACTAAATCATCTAAGGTTTTTTTATTTTTTACTTCATATGAAAAGAGTGACTTAATGTAAAAAGTGATAGAATAAAAGTCTCCCTATTAAATCATCATTTTTTAGGACCTCACATGACATGTTTTTTAGAACGTTAATTAATGTTTATGAAACTTAAAAAAGTTCATATTGCAACTAGGAGGGTAGAGTTTCGTATCTACTAGAAAGTTTAGTTCACTTTTCAATTTCAGTGTTTGATTCGATCTGGACACCATAGTTTACGGTTCAATAAGATTTGATTTCGATTTGACAGAAGAACAAAAGCAACAAAAACGCATAACCATTGAACATATGAGATGATTTGTACATCATAAAAACTATTTCATATATTAATTTATACAACATTTAAAATAAATTATACTCGGTAAATGATAATAAAATAATGAGCGTAGTATATAGAGTAGTTTTTACGAATCACATCACATTGAACTTCATATTTGGACCTACCGTAGAAGGGCCCAAACATACAAAACATAACCAGCCCAAACAAATTTTCACCCCTTTCCCTGTCGGAAAACCCGGGCAAACCCTCGCCGGCACAAAAGTACAATCTAAAACGCTCTTCGTCTTGGCCGATTCCAGGTGGAGCCCATCGAAGATGGCCGGCCGTCAACGGCGTCTTGTTCTCACAGCATCGGATTCCATGGAAAAGGAATCAAACATTTTCCTTGTTAATCATGCTTTATCATTTCGCCCCCCAAACAGGTTAATTGACTCTCCAAACTATTTGATAGACATTAAGGTTCTAAATAACGCAAGGCGCGGCGTGGCGGCACCACCAAGCCTCAAGACATGGCGAGTCGTGGCGAGACATGACGTTTTTCAAGGCGTGACTTAAGGCGGCAATTTCATATATAAATTATAAATATATATATATAATTATACAAATAAGATAAAATAAACACATAGTTATAAATTTAGTTAATCAATTTTTTTCATCATTTTCGACATATTCAACGATTCTTATAACTAAATAACTACATATATACCTATATATATATATGGCTTATATGACTTAATATCTTTAATACGCTTAAAAATACAACTTATGACGGGTAAAAATGAGGCAAGTTGGACGTTAACATACGCCAAGCCTTAACGTCCAAGCTTTGGACCAGGGCGTGGTGGCATGGTCAAGCCTTAAGCCTTTTCAAGACATGGCTGAGTCAAGACGGGCTTTTTAGAACTATGGTTGAAACCCTAGCTATATTGTGTATTTCAACAATTTGATCAAGTGATTCTATCGTATACATAACATACAATTTGGTAGTATCATACTGCATGTGTATGTTGTTTCAATGTACATTATAAAGATATTAGTTAATTGAAGTTATAGAGATTTAGCGGTTAATTGCAAAGGTAACACAAGTCTTTCAATAATAAGCAAATGTATACGGCTAAAATTTCAAGTATTTATATTTCAGAGAAATCTCAACTACATTATAATCATATCTAAAGTAAAGTCAATAAACTTGGGCAAAAATTATAAATTTAAATTGTAACCATCTAACTTCCTATAGAATATATCTTAATGTACATTTTGACTTTTAATTGTGGTTTGGTAAATACCAATTTAAGTCTTTTAGGGCATATGTGGATAGCTTAATGCCCCTTGACTTTGATGACAACAGATCTTTATCAAGTTCTATTGTTATTACCTCTTTTATTATATGAATATCATAGTTTACTAATCACATCTTTACTTATTTAATAAAGCAAACATGAGTTTTCATGTAGTATCTTTGACTACATGTAAAGTATGTAAAAATATGACTATCTACATTTTACCTTCCATACTCCTATTTTAAAGGATTAAATATCGTGGTTGTTGAAATTTAATCTAATTATCAGCACACCTTAAATGGAAACAAAGATATTCAAGAATTTCATCTGATAGATCTTGATTTTGATCCCATTTCTGAATAAAACCACCTCTTTTCCCATGGATTCTTTTATCATGGCATACATACATAATCCAACTGGCTTAGTGCAACCTATGTTTTTTTTTGTTTACAAATACCACATACTCACCATTACATTTTATATAGTTACACATTTAACGAGATTTCAAATCGTTGGTGTTATTGTATAGCCTAATTTCTGATATCAGTGAATCGAATAAAACTTCTAAGGTGTGTAAAGTTTGGAGTGGTGTTTATGCATGCACATAGATATTATTGAAATGCACCTAAAACACACATTAATAAAATGTCTCCACTTTGACAAATGTACACAGGCTAGCATAAAACATGTCGGTTTTGATGTTTCTAGTTTATGTCAACCCATAAGATATACCATTTTGGCTTTTGCCTTCTAGAAGCAAACTCAATGTTGTGAAAACTTGTTTCATAGCGACACAACTTTGAAAAAGTCAACTACCAATTTATTGGATATATCATAGTAGTATATGAAATTCGCATCATGTTTACGTCATTCCATTTCACTAAACATGTATCATTCTAACTTTGTTTTGGACAATGACTTGTACCCTCGTTTGGTTTTGCTAGAAGTGTTTCTCATATCTTCATGGTGCAATATTAACGTGAAAATGAGGCATTTAATTGGCGTGTGAACGATGAGTTTCTACAAAAGTGTAATGGCTTGATTGAAGAATGAAAAAGTATTTGGTGCGTGAATGTAAATAAAAAAATATTCAAATGATAATGATGTGTTACAGCAGTTTAAGTCATCATACATAATGCTCTTAAACTAGTTACCTTTATCCACATATGGTGTATTAACTCAAGTCTTACATGAAATTGATATTTTTGATTATGTATATGTTAATTAAAGTTTTTTATTTGAAATGTGTGTATCACATGTGACAATAATCTAGTGAATTTATACGGAGTAATAAACAAATTGTGAATGGGTATATAGTACTCTGCTTTATAACAAGTGGCCCGCGCAAATAACTGTTTAAGCTAATGCGCATGTAGATTACTAGCAATTAGCCAATTACTTCTTTTCTATAAGTGCATAATTTATATTATATGTGTGTATATATTTATTATTTGAAATGTATAATTGAGAATAGAATTTAAATTAACAATATCGTTGATAAAATGTAAAAAAACAATGAGTGTGATGATAGGAAACAATTAAAAACCGGTATCTAAATTTTCGGATATCTGGATTTTAGATAGTAGTTTTCTTAATATTCGGATCCTATATCCAAAATTCGTATGTCCGGTATAAACAAAAACTCTGATTATTCAAATATTTTTCGGATATTTAGCATATATTCATATATTTTTTGGATATTGTTCGGATATTTTTTGTATATTTAATTTATATATCTCAGATATCCGAAAATTTTGAAAACACTATAGGGTATCCGAAATTTGTATCCAAATTTTTGAAAATTCGAATTTTGAATATCAAATAATTTTTTAAATATCTGATTTTCGAATATTTTTAAGCATCCTTAATTACAAATTATTGTTTAACTTTAATACTTCTATAGGAACTGGGAAGAGTTACTATAACTAACTAATACTGTTATTTATTTATTATTGCATAAAACGTATCACCAAAAACCTTTAAGTATCATAAAACCACATTAACCGGTTAAGAATTGAAATTGTAATTTTAACGGTGGTATTCCAGATTGTGGGCTAAGTCACCAAGGGCCAAGTTGAGGTGGCAATGCAGGTCGGGTTTGAGTTGGCGGGTTCGGGTTCACGTGTTGGCGGGTCAGAAACATTCAACCTGAAACCGACATGTTTATATAAACGGGTCAGATATCTCAACCATAACCTGCTTACCTTCAACCCAAATCTGACCCATATAACCTGTTTAATTAAACGTGTTAAACAGGTTAGCAAGTCAAACATGTCATACATGTTGTTATTATTCCACAAAATCATAAAAAATACTAAAATAACACATTACTTAGTAGTTTTTTTAGTTTTTATCTAACTATTAGTTATGTTTAAACTAGTAAACTATAGACTAAATATAAATATATATAATTTTTAAATATATTTTAATAATTAAACGGGTTGGCGGGTCGACCCATTTAAATTATCATTGACGTGAACCTAACCTATTTAATAAACGGGTCAGTCAAGTCAACCCGAGACTGACCCAGTTATTTTTTACCTCAACCCAAAACTGTTTATTTTCGTGTCGGTTTCAGGTTGAGTTTCGTGTCGGGTCAGAAATTGCCACCCCTAGGGCCAAGGCCATGAAAACTCATTAAATGGCGTAAAAAACCATTTGACATTTTTAATTTCAAAATACCAAATGATCAAAGTCAACATCATTAGTGTGGACCCACTTACCTACTTTGGCTGTTATTCAACTAAAATGTTATACATCTATGATTTGATCGGTATCAATATATGAATATATGAGATATGATATTAATTTTTATTAAACATTTTTAATTATTTTTTTCTCATTTATCAATACAAAATTTTAGATTAAATAATGAAATCATAAAAGAGAAATAGTTATTTTACATGTTATAACATATATATGATACGTATGTCATTATTATTAGTGTGAATCACCTTCCTACATATGTACATATATAATTCCAATACGCTAACTTTTGGTGTGTTTTATGGAATTCGTAACTTATCATTCTTCTACTGTCATACGTGAAATCAAAATTGTGGTTTTTGATAGCTTCTAGAAACAATATAAAATTGATATGTTATTTGTTACAGTTTAAGAATATAAAAGTATGTACCAATCGTAAGAGTAAATTGTTGATGTGTAACCGTGTTCTACTTATAGAAATATATTTGCTCGTATACCCTTTTTCTATAATCACTTTGACTTTCTCTTTATGACTTTTTGTCTAGATAAAATAGACTTATCTAATCGAACATATTCAATTAGTATGTAACGTGGTGACAAATAAAAAGAAAACAAACTTTGTCATATTTATAAAAATTTAATACGTATGGTATTTCAATTAGTAACAAAAAAATGGTTTCTAATATCACATTTATGAATTAGCTTTCAATCATCTACTTTTATTGAGTCGTTTTTATATTCATTGTCTTGAAAATTATGACATTCGTTATTTTGACTTTTGAGTTGTGAAATAGTAATTTAAATCAGGTTTATTTACTTTATGTTTTCTATGAAAAATACAAAAACAAAAAGTGGGTCAAATAAGCGGTTCTGAAACATGTCACATATGGCTTGGAAACAGCTTATCAGCTGCTTGTCTTCAAACACTTGCCACATTTCGAGTTTCGACAACCCTTCCAAAGCGGGGTCATTTGCATAAATGATGCAGTACCCTTCAAGATTGTACAACTAATGCTGTTTTCCACCCTTTTGCAAAAATAATGCTAACCAGGTATGCCATACCCGGTTTGAACCACATGACGACAAGTGTCCTAGGCGAAGAAGTACTGCAGCAGCTTTTTGACTGAAATGGGGAACCCCAATCCGGGTTTGCTTGTTTGACTGAAATGGGGGACCCCGATCCCGGTTTGCTTTTTTGACTGAAAAGGGGGACCCCAATCCCGGTTTGACTCTGACACCGGGTACCTCATTGCCGATTTGAAGTGCTATACGAGTATATAAAGGAAGCCTTTGGATCACAATTAAATCACACCCCCTACAATCTTTTTGTGTCAAATATATAAATTTTTATCATTAAAAACTTAACTAAAATTATGAGTTCATCGAATAATGAGTCTCCTCCCTATTACTACGTGCATGATATATATTAGAAGGCGAATCTTGCACGTAGTGATAGGGAGGAGACTCATTATTCGATGAACTCATAATTTTAGTTAAGTTTTTAATGATAAAAATTTATATATTTGACACAAAAAGATTGTAGGGGGTGTGATTTAATTGTGATCCGAAGGCTTCCTTTATATACTGGTATAACACTTCAAACCGGGAATGGGGTACCCGGTGTCAGAGTCAAACCGGGATTGGGGTCCCCCTTTTTAGTCAAAAAAGCAAACCGGGATTGGGGTCCCCCATTTCAGTCAAAAAAGCAAACCGGGATTGGGGTCCCCCATTTCTGTCAAAACAGATGTTGCAATACTTCTTCGCCTAGACACGTGTCGCCATATGGTTCAAACCGGGTAGGACATACCCGGTTAGCATTATTTTTATAAAAGGGTGGAAAACAACATTAGTTGGACAATCTTGGAGGGTACTATATCATTTATGCAAATAACTCTCCAAAGGGCGCCGATTGAAAATTAGTAAATACAAAAGGTCAAATCAACGATTTCCTTGTTTTACTTCAAATTTCTTTACGGAAAAAAGAAAATAACTTTTCTATACTAGCCTGCGTAGCTTAGGCCGGGAGTAATATGCGATCAAAATCTATTGCCTTCCACCATCCAAACGCGTTCCCTCGTTACATGAATCCAAACCGACAAATACCCTCTTATTTTTTGGCTTGGTCCGGTCGTTCTGGCGATCAAACTTTCGTGATCAAACCCAGTTTGATCACTCCTATCACATCAGTGTAACATTAGTTTTTTCTATTCCGACCAAATACATGAGAAACCTCGACCAAACTCAGGTAGCAGACAACCAAACCCTTTTTCCTTTTAAATCAACAATTTTCCTTACGGAATCAGCCTTCAACGGTCGCCGCAATGACCGGATGACCATCTATGACGCGTCGGGATTCTCATGTGTAAGGGCTCGGACGCGTCCTCTCAGGGGAGGACCTAGGGGGTGTTTGGGAGGGCTTAGTTATGAGGCTTATGAGCTTTTAAGCTTATTTAAGTTTAATAATCACTTTTAAGTGTTTGGTAGAGCTTATAAGCTTATGCTTATGAGCTTATTTAGAGGATTTTAAATAAGCTACTTCGGAAGGGATTATTAGCCTATTTAAAATTTTTACTTCTTTGTCCTTCCATCGTAACCCCATTTCACCTCACAAGTTATTTTAGAGTGATTACAAAAAAATGTCCTTTTAGTCAATTTTACGATTAAAATATATAAGCCGGTCCAAACACTTTATTTAACAAAAGCTTATTAACTTAAATAAGTTCATAAGCTTATAAGCTAATAAGCACAAGTCATTTTAATAAGCTTTTTCAAACACCCCATAGTATGGTGTGCAGGATTACTCGTGCAATCCCTGAAATTTTTTCGAATAGTATTAAAAAAAATTTACTTTTTCTTTTGTTAGTGTAGGTCACACCCCTGAGAAAAAAATATGTAACCAGTGCCACCCCTTAATTTTTTTTCTGGGTTCACCACTGCGTCCTCTATGAGGGGACAACCTGTGACCGGGAGGGGCGACCTCCCCATTACGCGTAATCTTAGATCGGTTAAAGTTCATGTAGTATTATTGTATTGTATTACACTTAAAAGTTAAAAGTCTCGTAAGCCTCCTTGAATCCTTGGTTGCCAGTATTAAAAATAATAATAATAAACACATTTGAAATAAAAACAAAAAACGTAGTCACTTTTGTTGACCATTCTCGATTTCCTGATGGCATCTCTTCACTCGGTTTATACTTCTTTATAAAACCCCCAAACCAGAACTTCATCTCGTCAAATTTTCCCTCTCCAACCTCAACACCCAAATACCAACATCCACCATTTATATATTTATTTACTCATTCATTTAATCTTTAAATATTAAAACTACGAATTATGACAATCAAGAAATCACCATCGAGATCTTCTTGGTTAAATTGTTTCAAGTATCAAGAACCAATTCTGGCTAACAAACCCGAGTTAGAAAAGGAAGAGGAATCGGTTACGTTGCAGTTATCGGTTAAGAGGATATCGTATAATGATTTAAGCAGCTCGATGCTATCAGAGGACTTATCGAATTCTCTAGCGGGCTCGAACCTATATGTTTTCACGTTAGCTGAGCTTAAAGTCATTACACAATCTTTTTCTTCAAGCAACTTCTTGGGTGAAGGTGGGTTTGGACCGGTTCACAAAGGTTTTGTAGATGATAAGATTAGACCGGGTCTAAAGGCTCAACCAGTAGCTGTTAAGTTTTTGGACCTCGAAGGTGGACAAGGTCATAGGGAATGGCTGGTATGTAATTATGTATACACATATTGAATAATACTTCTATATTTGTATATTATAAGATATTAAAGATTAGTTGTATGAATTTAATTAACAGACGGAGGTGATATTTCTTGGCCAATTAAGACATCCACATTTGGTGAAGTTGATTGGATACTGTTGTGAAGATGAACACAGGCTTCTTGTTTACGAGTATATGCCACGAGGAAGCTTAGAGAACCAACTATTTCGAAGTGAGTTTCAGATTTAACTTTTATTTAATTTACAATCATATTCTTAATTTTATATAGTAACCCTTTTATATAATTATAACTAAAAAAAAAAAAAAAAGGATTTATATTATAAAATATGATATCCGCTGGGAACGCGTGAAGAAACGTACAGTCATACAAGCACTGAGTTTGTTGATTACATGTTTTATTGTTTATTAATGGGTTAACTCAATTATTGGTTAACATTTTGGTACATAAGAAACGAGTTGTACGTTCGAAAGTTGTTAAAAATGTATTAAAATAGTTTAATTATTCATAATCAAATTAAGAGTTTGTCTAGCTTAACTGCACAAGTTAAATAAATTCTTTTTAATTTTTAACTGCAACAAAATTAGAAGGAAGTTTACCAATTCCAAAACTTAGATGTTCTTCATACTTTTAACATGTAAATCTATTGATTAATATTAACATGTCTTTAGTTTATTACTATGCGAATGATCTATTAAACGAGTGACTTTGGACTCAAAGTTTGAAGTGAAACATGTGCATATATAATATGTTTGTGATTGTTTATCTTTAAAAAAAAATTCTTCATGATATTGTTAATACTGTTACTAAATATAATTCGTGATCTATTTCAATTAACAGGATTTTCGGTCTCTCTTCCATGGTCTACTCGTATGAAAATCGCTCTAGGAGCAGCGAAAGGTCTTGCTTTTCTTCACGAAGCAAAAAACCCGGTTATATATCGAGATTTCAAAGCATCCAACATTTTGCTAGACTCCGTAAGCTCTCAATATATAACCTTAATTAATACCATATTTATCTCATTATTTTTATTAACATTGTCTTATGCAATTAAGTAGTGTTAATTGTTAAACATGTAACAGAGTATTTTTAGTCCTTTGAACTGAAATTGTTTTTTATTTTTTCAAGGACTACACTGCTAAACTCTCGGACTTTGGTCTCGCAAGGGACGGTCCTGAAGGAGACGATTCACACGTTTCGACTCGAGTTATGGGCACACACGGCTACGCTGCTCCCGAATACCTCATGACCGGTAAGAATTTACCTATATTAAGTTATGCATTTAAGTATGTACGTTTGAAAAATATATTATTACTTGACTATAATTTTATTACTAATTTTATGCGGTTTTCTTCTTTAGGTCACTTGACGGCAGCGAGTGATGTTTACAGCTTTGGAGTTGTGCTTGTTGAGCTCTTAACAGGTCGAAAATCTATGGACAAAAGCCGGCCCAGCCGTGAACAGAACCTAGCCGAGTGGGCTAGACGGGGTGCTAGAAAACTCCTTCGAATAATGGACCCAAGGCTCGAAGGCCAATACTCGGAAAACGATGCACAAAAGGCAGCCGATTTAGCTTACGTGTGCCTTAGCCACAGAGCAAAGGCAAGACCAACCATGAGCATGATTGTTGACACCCTTGAGCCATTAACAGGACTTCAAGACATGCCGGTTGGAACCTTCGTGTACACGGCCCCAATTGAATGCAAGAAATCACCGAGTCCGGATAAGGAAGTGGGCAAAGATGGTAGAAAACACATCACTGGACACAATGACCGGCAAATAGCGCATGAGCGGAAGCACCGTCGGACTAAATCTCCGGTGGTTCATTCGGAGACAGATTTAGGATTTACATAGAAACCTTAGTACTTGAGATTACATTTACTACCATATTGCATACGAACTAAATAATGCATCAAAAGATGTAAATGTATAGATACGCAAATCACACAATTGTTGGTGTTATTTTATTTAATTTAAGGCTGTGGTTAAGAAAAGTAAATTAAGAAAATTTTATGTTCATTTAATACAATTCATTTATGTTTCGTAATTATTATTAATTTGTTTTAACAATATTAAGGAAAAATTGAGTTTATTTAGTACAGATCACATGTTTTATTTTGACATCATTTTATAACCTCTAAAGCTCTCATTAGTAAAATCAATTTGTTTATTTTTAAGTATTTTATTAGGCACGGAAAATCAATCACTAGTTCGCTACTTAGGCTTTATACTATGTCACGCTATAATATTATAGAAATATTTTTTTGCTATCTGTACTGTTATATTTTTTTTATGATACTCAGAAACACTTCTAATTATCAGAAAATGTTCTTTTATGATACTCATAAACACTTCTAAACACGTATTAATATTTATCTCGTTACTTTGTTAAATATATTAAAGAAAACATGCATGTTATGTTTTAACATACATGTGTATTGGTAGGAGTGTCAATTTCTGATCCAACCTGATACCAAAACAAAAATAAACATGTTAGAGTTGATGAAAAAAAGTTTTGGCTGAGTGTTGGGTCGACTCAACTGACTCGTTTATTAAATAGGATCGGTTCAGGCCGATGATTACTTAAATGATTATATTGGTCGTGTTCATGTTCAAGGTAAACATGTTAGAGTTGAGATATGTGACACATTTATATAAATTATGAACAAGCTTGTTTCAGGTAGAACGTTTTTGACCCGCCAACCTGCAAACCTCAACCTGACCTGAATTGTCACCCTTAGATATTGGTCCACTTTAGAGCATCGAGTGTGTGGCTCAAGTCAAAACTCCACCTCAGCGCCACATCGGTGTCACCTCAGCATTCCATATTTCACATCCACGCATATAATAGTCATTCACTTATAACTCAACCTAAAACACCTCTTTTCATAACCACTAAAATATCGATCACTCATTCACAAAATACTTAAAAAAAAAACACCTTTTCTCTTCTATCATGCGTCAGCCCACTCGCGTTGCTCTTGGCATAGCCCACACCTGGTGTGGTGGCTTAGCCTTGACGCCGCCAAAATGGACGGCATGGAGGCTGGCGCTGCTTGTGGTGCTGTCATACTCAAGGCTCTTAGGAATTAGGATGCACAAAACCTGCGCAAATGGTCTCAAACTACTAAACTTTATTTTAAATACAAAAATTCTGACTGAGCCCAATCATTCCTTTGCGGGTCCAGGCCCTCAGTGACGAATCCAGAACCAAAGTTAACCGGGGCTTTCAGACCTTTCCATTTTACTTCTTTAAATCATGGGTTTCGTTAACTATTTGAGATGGCTCAAATTTACTTGTGTTGTACACGATATAACCGTCGCCGTTAACATTGCTGAACGTATCCCTGACTATCGGGTAAATGTGTTACCATGAAGGAATTAAACCTAAGACCAATAAGAAGTTATCACCAGATAGTTGGTTTGGTTAACTATAACTTTGACAATTATAGTTAAGAAGACAACTTCTCGTAAACACCATGGCATGGTTGTTTTGTTAGAAACTAGTTGACATTAGCCCAGCGCGTTGCGGCGGAGATTTTTCACACGACGTCTAAAAATATAGTTAAAAAAATATAAAGTTGAAGTGACTAATTTTTTTTAGAGAACATTAAAAAATATATAGTTTTTGTCCCTGTGGTTTTCCCGATTCTGCGTATTTGTCCCTGTACTTTTTTTTTTCATTTTTTTTGTCCCTGTGCTATGCCAAATTCCTCATTTTTGTCCTTCCGTCCAAGTCTGTTAGTTTTCCACCGTTAAAACCCCTCACGTGCTTAAAACGTGAGGGTATTTATGTCTTTTTACCTAAATCATTTGTACCCCATGCATTAATGATTGTACCTAAATAGTCTTCTCTTTCTTCTTCACCCTCTTCACAAGTTCTTCACAAATACCCATCATCACCTGCAACACCTTCATCTTCAAAGAATAAATCGAAAGACTCACATTTTGCCTCGTATCCATCTTCATCTTCAAAGAATAAATCAAAACACTCAAATTTTGATGATGGGTTACAGATCTGAACTACTTAATCATTTATATTTAGAATTTTTTTGTTTTTGAATGTATGTGGAAAACCCAAAATTCAAAAATCCCTCAATAAAAAACCCAAAATCAAACCTGATCCAACTATCCATCTTCAAGGAATCAACCGTACGTTTTCATGTTTGCCGAGGATCTGACCTCCTTTGTCCATCCTTGAAACACACGCTCACACACTCATCTTCTTCAAAATACTGGTGGGTGTGGGTCGATCTTCAAAACCTTCAAAGCTTCGATCTTCAAAACCCTAAAATCGTGAACACGCGGGGAAGAAGAAGAACACCTGACGGATCCACCATTGACGCCCAGATTTGTCATTGTTGCTGCCCAGATCTGCCGATCTTCAAACGTTTGGTGTGATTTTGGGTGACACGTACAGCGGCAGACATTAGATTGTTTATTTGATTTTAATTTTAAGCTTGATTTGATTTTGGTTTAAGGGCATGTTTGGGAAAGCTTATTAATGGGGCTTATGAGCTTATTAGCTTATTAAGCTCCAAATTCAAGCTTATTTGGAGCTTAATAAACTAATAAGCCTCGTTAATAAGCTTTCCTAAACATGCCCTAAGTGTATTTTGATTTCAAGGTTTAATGTTAGTTTGTGAAAAAGAGATAAAAAAGATAGATGATGTACGATGATGAAGAATTTGGAAAGATTAAATTTTGGTTGTTCTTTCTTCAAAATCTTGAATCTACGATGATTTTGGTGGAGCAGATTTTGTTGTTTGGTTTGAGTTTTTGGAGGTTTGATTTGGAGATAAGGAAAAACTCTGATGTTTGAGGGCTAAAAAAAGAAATAGAAAAGAAAAATTAGAAATAAAAAACAAAAATGAAAAAGACTAATTTACCCTCACGTTTTCAGCACGTGAGGGCTTTAACGGCCAAACAGAAACGGAAGGTGGACGGAAGGACAAAAACGCGGAATTTGGGATAGCATAGGGACAAAAAAAATGAAAAAAAAAATACAGGGACAAAAACATAGAATCGGGAAAACCACAGGGATAAAAACTGTAATTTACTCTATAATTAGAGTAAAATTTAAAAAGAAAAAATAAAGATTTATGGGGAGGACAAAATAAGGAAAAATATAAAAAAGTATAGTGCAAGTAGGATTTGAACTTGGGGACTTCAAAAGAGAAACATTTTGCAAACGTAGTTTTGTATCTTTTAGTAATATTATTGTGATGTAATATTGTGTGAATTAATTTGTAAATTTGAGATCATCTAATTTATTTTATTGGAAAACATAGGTTAAACAAAAATTTTATAAAAAAAACTTAGTTTTCAAAGTAAGTTGTGGCAGAAAACGAAAAAAATAACTTAGTTGTTATCATAAATTCGACATTACATTAAATTGTTCTAATAACAAAAAGGGGAAAAATATAATAAAAGAAGAAGCAGGTGGTGGCGGCTTCCATTTGATGAAGTGGCAAACCAAGCAGGTGGTGGCGGCTTCCGTTCGAACGTGTGACATATGCTTTAATATAATGTGTTGGCAAACTCTAATTGGCTGTGTACAAATGTAGTATTACTAATGGGCTCATCCTACTATTATTATTGGGTGGTTAAAGAAACTATATATTAACGGTTACCATTCAATCGTACATTATCATCCCGTTATTATAAATTATATTCATAACCATAGTCGTTATTCAGGTTTATGGTAAAAAAAAACCCATTAAAATTGATTTGAAACTATATAAATTTATACATAAAGTTTAATAATGTTTCAAATAGTAAAATGAATATAATAAACATTAGCAGATATATCAAATGACTTTGATGTAGCGATATCAAAATGGGTAAGTAAATAAGAATTTCAAGGGCCACTTGACATACATCCTTCGTATTAAAATAAGTGAATCACTTTAAAGTTTACATTTTTAAGCAAAATAAGGTAATAAGATATTAGTAAAATTAAATGAGGTAATAAGTAATTAGAATGGATGAGTCCCACACCTTTTACTATTTTTTGCTTTTTCAAAATCATGAAAAAGTCAAATATAGGAAGATGACAAAAATGGATGGTGGCTCACACTTTTAATGATGTTTAAAGAGGGATAAGTAAGGTTATGTGACAACTCGCTATTTCCGGTATGTAATCTCATTTCATTTCTAGAACTTTTCTTATTTAGAAAGTTTCTATTTTTAGACATTTCTATTTTTGGCATCCATATACACAACAAAACATCTATTTTTACACCATGCATTAGTGTTTGACTATTTTAGTCAACACAACATTATTATTTTCTTATGGTGACACATTTGAGCTAAAACATTTCTTAAAATAGTAACTTTATATCGGTTAAGCAATAAACGTACAAATTAAATAAACGTGACTCGAATGACATCGAACCATGACCGACCACCTAAGGGGCCGGCCATGCCCTTGCTCGAACACCCTCATACTCGGCCGAACCCTTATGGGTGAGGTTGATTGATTATTTTTCCAAGTCTATCTCTTCCCTTGATCCTATATCTATCCCATTTCAAACCAATTTGAGTTTGACTCAAACTCTAATTAAACCCAAATCTCCCCCCCCCCCCCCCCTCTTATAAACACCATCCCCAAAACCATATTCCCTTTTACAAGTAATAAGCAAGTAATAATCAAATTTCTAAACAGGTTGTAGCTTATATGAAGCTCTGTATCTAATTCAATTTGAATCTGAAGTAACATATACACACACAAACACAGTGTAACGCCCTGAATTTTGGTAATTTAATTTAATTACGTTTTATGTATTACTAAACTTTATTGCATTACTTATTTGGTGAAATAACTATATGACGTGTTATTTTATGCATTTATATGAGCATTATTATAAAGTGTTGAGTGGTTACGTGACAATTCATTATTGTGTCGTTCCATTTCGTGAGGTTATGTGAAATAAATGTCTGACGTTTGGATTATTTTTCGAGAAATATTTTATTGACTTATGGGCGTGTATTATTGCATAATCCGTGAGTTGAGTGTCGGGTCAAGGCCGGCCGGAGGCCAAGGCCGAGACCCATTAATGATCGAACATGAGACCAGTTAAAAAGGGAATAAAATCATAACACTCTCTAGTTTTTTTCTTTCCGATACTTCCATCTCCAATCTAGCATGCGAGTAGGGCCAAGCCCAATTTCTTTTGTTTCCCTGTGTTGACATCGGTGGGTTAGAATAAGGGCTCAAGGCCCGAGATTTGCTAGATACTTAAACCCCTTAATCACCCTAATTGCCGACACACTCTAATTCCCTCGTTTCCAATCCCAAACGGCAGTTAACGTCAAGAGTATCACCATCGTCTTCCTCATCCGTTCCAATTTCAAAATCCAGCAGCTCCATTCTTGCTTTGTCCTTCCCGACGTCGAGCAGGGCCACAAATTCTAGGAGGTAATTTCTCGGTTAGAGTTATTCTTTTCTGGGTTTTTCCTTTGACCCTTTCGTTATTTTCGAATCCTCATATTAACTGTGTTCTTTTGCTGGTTCGTGCACTCGTATTGAGCAGCAGGCAAGAAGGGCAGCGAGTATCAAGTGGTGTTAGCAAGAGAGAAGATTTGACGAGCTGTGGGTGTTAGTGCCGATCCGGATTGTGACCTTGTTTCGGTAGTCTTCTATTCCGAGTTTCATTGTTCATTATTTCCCGTTTCCTTGTGTCGGTTTTTTTGGCAGCTACTAATCTGTTTATGTAGATTGATATCGGGGCTGCTCGTTAATCTGTTGGGAGGGGGTTCGGTTAGTGTTTTGTTCGGGTTCTTAGATCGGTTTAGTTATGAGTGGTTGATTTTGCCTCGTTCAAATAGTTGTTCTTTCGTTAGTTAGATCAACTAATATTGTCGGTTCCTCAATGGGGAAATCTTTTCACAAATTGCAAACGGGTTCTAGGATCACCTCCCGTCTGAGTTTTGAGATCACCTCCCGTCTGGGTTTTTGGCTTACGCCTATCTGGGGTGTGAGGAGGGGCGATCGACCCGAATCACACAAGCGCGCTATATAAATTTTAAAATCTGAGAAATAAATCTGGCTAAAATACTGAGTAGATTCTGAGTAGGAGTACACCGATGTGCCCTCATGTGTTGTATGTTTTAATTGTTTACATTTTGAGATTATTCACTCAGCTTCCCAGCTGACCCAAACTTTCTGTGACAGTCCTAAAATTTGAGCATTTATTTCGACGTTTATTGTAATCCTAATAGTGCCCTAAAACCCTAAAATAATTTACTCGCATTTATATCTAGCGAAGAACCCTAATATTATTTATGATAACAAATAGAGCGCATTTAAGTTTGATGAACCCTAGAAATCATATCTCATCATTATCATTTGATGCATTGATCATTTTGTCGCATAAAATCATTAGTCAGTTAGTCAGCGAGTTGGTGACATAACATAACTATGAATTAAATCAAAATCATATAATTTTTTAGTTATGATTAACTCAACCAAGTCAGTTGATACAAAAAGAAACAATCAAAACATTACACACAATTATAAATCACACGCATTACGTTATGTAAATTCTGAAAGTAACAAAATTTACCTAAACCGTATACCCTCATCGAAATTGCGTTTTCCTTTAATATATATTATTTCCATGAATCAATTATACCATTTCCTTAATTCAATAAACCAACCAAAACTTACCTACCTAATTCACCAAAGTTTCCTAACATTTTAAATTAATAGGAATAAAATCCTTGCCAATAACCACCGATCAAGAAAATGCAACTTTCCTAAAACTTATATTGTTCTTCTTTTAAATCCGTTACCACGTTTTTATTAGAGAAGCAAAAAAAATTGATCTCATCTCTCTCAGCACTTCGTCTCTTTCATTGATCCAGACACCACCATCTTGTCTCTATCCCTCTTTACGATTGAGAACATACAAACCCACCACCACCTTCCTTGTAAATCACGGCTACAAAGCAGCGAACCATCACCATCCCTTTTGCTTTAACATCTCCGGTGAGCACATATGTAACTCCGGCAACACTCTCTGATCATCTCTCTCCCTTCGTTCCTATTGTCACCTCCGGCAAGTATAACCCCCGGCGAAACCAGACAACCGAGCTCCCGCAACCCAGCATGATTTTCCGGCGAACTCCGGTGTCACAGTTCATCTTCATCTTTCTCAGTGAGTCAGTGATCATTCTCTCTCACATCTGCTCTCTCTCAAGGACACCGAAGAAGGTATAATCTCTAACCATTAAAACCCGTTTCAGTTATGTTTGTGTTTTGTATACGTTTTTCCAGCGAGTTCATGAGTTCCCGTGGCACCTCAGTAGTATCGTGGGCCTTGGCTTGTTGGCCGAAACCCCGAGCCCAGTGGTTTGTTTAGACCCGAGCCCATCAGATTTTTTTAACCGCAAATCTATTTCATAAATAAGAGTTATATATTTTTATTAAATACATTTAAATCAAGAATAGATAATACGAATGATTAAATACATTTAAATCAAGTATGTATAATACAAATAATTATTGATAAATCAGATTTACAGTTTCTTTTATAATCAGTTTGTTATCATGAAGATATTTAGAAAACGTTTTGTAATTACATAATATTTACTTGGATAAATTATTTATAATTATTTAAATGTACTTAAATAATTATCTATTGTAGAATTTCATGTTATTTTGTTCAAAGCAAACCGATGTACCAAACCTTATAAAATACAACTTATCTTATGTAAAAATACGATATTAATTAATCATGTGTCACCAACATATCGCTCATTTAGTTATCCTTCTATGCATATAGGAAGCTAGCATTGTTTGGTTGGAATCATTATATCATTATTTGAATCATTTGGAAGCTTTGCATCAGGTGAGTCCACAGCCCCACTTTTTACCGTCTTTTATTTATTGCTTTTACAGATTTTGGGGTGAAAAACATATCAACTACTTTTACAAATATTTGCAACATATCAAATGTTTTATAAATATTCGATTTATTCATAACTGTTTATTTTTATTGTGATGATACATTATTCAAACCATGACAAACAGTCTTTATGCTCGGACTAAGTAGGTGTAGTGCATAGGTAGATGCTTACATGCCATAATCTTAGCTAGTTGCGACTAGGCCCTGGATATGCAGATGGTACCATTGGCTGAGACTCTTCCTCCCACATTTTTGTTGTTACTTTAACAGTTCTACCCAACCGTCAGGGGAGTGCATATCTTAGAGAACAGAAACATCACACTTAGAGTTGCAGTTTGATTATGGGCTTAGGGTCGGCATATTAACTCAATGGCGTAGCTAACTGTTGGGGACATCAGTCATGCATTTTCTTATTATTTCTCAATATTTATTATTCTTTACAAATTTCAATAAATTGTTTACTTACATCTTTTTACATTACAATTTTTACTACAAATCTATATTTCATTTTGGGCAACTCAAATCCAATTTTTACTTACAAATCATTTTTCAAACATTATATCATCACACATATTTTTGCCTTGTTGGCACATAAACATTTTGGGTAACTCAAATCTACATTTTATTATACAATATATGCCGGTTGGCACACAATGTAACATCCTAAAACCGGCCTGGTAGTTTTAGGTATATTTGGTATATGATAAATAATTTTTTTTAACCATATATGGTATTATTTGGGTAATTATTTAAATGGTGTGATATTTTAACCATGGGGTTAAAATATCTTTTTACTGAAATATTTTATTGTGATTATGATTTTTATATTTCTAGATCCTCTTTTGAATTGTGATTCCGAAAATATCTTCGTTGTTAAAAACAGAGTTAATTTGATATTTTAATAAATCAACCGCAAACCGAATATACAGTATTATATTGTAAAAGTTGAAAAAGGACACAAAAGGGGCCCTCCCCTTGTCGACGGCTTTTGATGGGGAGGAGGACACCCCATTTCACTCATGTGCAAACACTTCATTTTATATTTTTTAAAAATCAAACTCTCTCAAATTCTTTCAAGCTCATGGTGTTCTTGAAGATTCATGACTTGTTTCTTGACCAACCGAAAATCTAATCTTGTTTTTGGATAGCTCTTGAGGTAAGCTTCAACCTATATGTGTTCGTTTTCGATTTCATGATAGTTGATAAATTAGGGTTTATGTGTTCTTGAGATTTGGTTGGTGATTATGGTGTTAAATGTTAGGTTAAGTGTTTATACAAAGTTTGACATGTTTTGTTGTTTGAGTACAAGTAATTTATCACAAGGTACAACTATTTTAGCAAGATGTACAAGTTAGGGTGTTTATGTTAAAAGTAGGTTATGTGGGTTTTGACAAACCTTGGATTTCTTGTGGTTTGAATGCTTGGAATTGTTCATTATGTTAAGGAAACATGTTTGGTAAGTTATGTATGTTTAAAACCAAGTATTGGTGGATTTTGATAAGTAAACTAACTAGTGTTTGGCTAATTGGGTGAAAAGATGAACTAGGAATTTTAGAAGTAAAATTCTTGGCTTTTTGGTTGTCATGAACTTGATGAATTGTTTAATTGGTTATGACTTGTTAGTTGTGATGAATGTGTGCTAAATGATTGAGCTTGGGTGGTGTTTGGTTGGTTATTGGGAGATTTCATGAATTAGTGAAATTGGTGGTTAATAATGATCTAGGATGGAGTTTTGATCTTGTTAAAATAACTAGTTAGTTTTTAATTGTTAAATGGTATGATTATAGCAATTATAGTTGTGCTTGAAAGTGTTGAAGTTAAAAATGTTGTTTTGACCCGTTTGGGCAAATATAGTGAAAGTTTGACTAGATGTATTTTAGTATGGATTGACTTGGTTTATGAATGACAACAACATGATAATTACATAATTTGGTGATTTGTAAGTTGTTGACATGATTGTAGTTGTAGAGTGCATTATTGTTTTAGTAATCCGGTTTGACCCGTTTGAATGTAAGACCTGCAAATGACTAGTTGACTTGTTATGTAAGTGTAAATGGTCATGACATGTTCATATGATGGTTTAAGTGTTTGGCTATTTAGTTAGTGCAAGTGTTAGTGTTAAATGTATATTTAACATTGTTTATAATTTGGTGGAATTATATACTAATTCGGTATTCCTTTGTTGTACAGGAATTGGGATCGTGACTCAGAAACATTAGACCTCTGAGTTCGACAAGTGGAAGTAACGGTGAGTGGATTTAATCTCCAACTTGTGTTCGGTCACAATTGGTTCGGTATATGCATACTTGGAAAAAATGCAGGAAATCACCAGACGGGGGGAGTTCGCGAAGCGAACCTAGTTCGCGATCGGGAAGTCGGTCCAGAGAAATTTGTTAGTCGTCGCGAAGAGTTCACGATCATAGTTCACGTCGCGAACTCTAGTTCGCGATCGTGAACTGGAGTTCGCGATTGGGAACTCAGTGGTGACGTTTTTCGCGGTGTTTTTCGTAGTTAGTCTACTTGCTATGTATGCCTAGTGTTAGAGAATACCATACATGATTAGGTGCACCTATGTGAAGAGACCTTGGCTTGACGGGTAGCTACAACTCGGTTTGACTTGGTGACTGAGGTTTGAGAAGTCAGTGCGCTGGGCAATGGGTGTCGACTAAAGGGTATCCGACCTTACCTGTATTTGTTGCATGGTCAAGGGGAGGGAGTTGCCCGGGTGTTGGACACGAAACGCTATCGGTTACCGTGGTTTGGCCGACCATGGTTTAAGGCTCCGGCAGGACCCCGATCTTCTTGAACGAACCGGAGATGTTTATTTAAACTTCCGTGTTCCAGCGATGACCCAACCGGAGATGTTTATTTAAACTTCCGGGTTTAAGTGATGACCCAACCGGAGATGTTTTATAACTTCCGTGTTTTAGGGAACAATGATACGTGGTTAGGTGGCCTTTAGATAGTAGAGATGTCTTTGCCAGCTTGTTGGGCTTTGCAGAATTTGTAGATTATATTCATTCACTTAGCTTTGTGCTAACCCCTCCCTCGTTGAATCTTTTCAGGTGATCGGTGCTTTGGACGGGATGATTGACCAAGCTCCGTTTGATATGTTTTTAAAAATGAGCCATGTCGTTTAAGTGACACCGTTAATGTATTATTTAAGAAATGTTTATGTGGAAGCTTATTGTGGGGCCTTGTTTGTAAACTAAACTAAACTAACCTAGAGGATAATCTAATCGCCTTCGGGCATTTAAAAAAAAAAACGCTTCCTAAATTTTACGGTGTTACAACTTGGTATCAGAGTTTCGGTTTGGCGATGGATACACGGGGTTGGTGTTCCATTCCCAAATCGTGGCTCAAGTTTGGTCAAGCATTCCGGACGAGTGAGATTAGAGCAAATGTGAATGAAGTTAGTTTATAGTTAGTATGTAGTTGCTAACGATTTAAACTAAGCTTTCGTGAGATGTTGTGTTTTGCTACAGATATGACAGATAAAGAGAACCCGACCCCCTTGACCCCAGAAAAAGTTGCTACCTCAAGTAACAATGTTGAGACTGACCGGGAAGCACATATAAAGGCGTTGGAAAACGAAGTGCAAGAGTTGAGAAATCAGGTACAACAACAACAACGACTAATCAAAGGAATGACACCCTCGATCCTCGCCCTATTGCTTCTTACTCTCCCGTCAACACAACCACTAGCAAATTATCCATTTCCGCCACAAATGAACCAACCCTCTCCACCTCAGATAAATCATCCACTACCACCTCAGGGACGTTACCCATACCCACACTTGGAAATCCCGTCACATCTAGAGTTAGGGTACCAAGGTGCCTATAAACCACCGGGAAACATGAGTCGTAAACAGACTGTTCGTAGATCAGGTCAGAAGAACCCATGGTGCCGTAAATGTAAGTCCGCTCATTCGGGGACGTGCACAACCCAGACCATGAAGTGCATTAGATGTGGCCACTTTGGGCACGAAGGCATGGATTGTGAGTTTCCACGGGTTGTGTGTTGAATTATCAAAGTGAGGGACATGAAAAGAGTAAATGTCCTTTGAAAAAGAAAGTGAATTCTGGGTCAAGTGCGGTGTTGGTCGGGGAATCTTCATCAACTGTTGAAAGGAAAAGAAAGAGTGCTGACATCACTGACAGTGACTACTCGGGTATGTTTTTACAAACTCAATACTTGTGTTCATGTAAAAGTAGTAATTGGGTAGATCGCTTAATTAGGACTTGTGAAATGTTGTGATGAACTGAACTGTTTACCTTCGGTGTGTTATGTCACTTGAATTAGAATAATTGATTGCTTATTGATTTGGGATACATCATATGTGTCGGGAGTTTTGTGGATATAAGTGATGCATGCTTACGTGTTCATTTTATCGAAACTTGGACTAAGTTTAGTGTGATATGATGTATGGATTAGTCTAGTTTAATCAAAGTTATGAATAAATGTTACAGAAGATTGAATCTTTTCTTGTTGTCGGGACACATATAGTGTCTCGGTGGTTAAAATTCCTCGTTTTCATGTTGTGAAAATTGATGACATGTTGATTGTAACTGTTTGTTTGTTCCTTCACTCTAGGAGAAGCGAAGAGAATCGGTTGTATGTCGGTTTCGGTCACAATATATGTGACCATGGATCAAATTGAGTATAATAGTAATTATTGTAAACTGTGGGAATGAGATACTTGTAATTAAAATGGATGGGATTGTATGAGTGAATGGAATAGTCCACGTAGGACTAGTGTTTGTTATGTGAAATGATGAAACTTTTATAGTGGAACGTTTGGTCACATGTAGTGATTTGTATAGTGAGAACCGGAAATGCCTGTCCAAAGTAAATAATTGAATGACCTGGAATGTTTATAATGAAATCCTGATTGGTTTTCTATGTTGAAATTGGAGTCTGAAAAGTGGCTAATGAACTGTATGTGTAGATTGTTTGAGTTGACTTGTGATAGTAATAACTGGAGATAAAAGAGACTGTTAAATGATTTGCATTGATTATGAAATTATTTGAGAAGAGTTTGAAAATGTGATTTAAACTTAAATCTAGTGTTTAGATTTAAATGATTGTATAGAAACGATTTATGTTAATAAAAATTGATCATAGTTTAAATTGATGATTTTTTTAAAAATTACTCAAGGTGATGATGATGTCTTATTGATTGTAATAAAAGTGGGTTATGCTTAATTGTGAATTGAATTGACGAAAAGTAACATGTTATTTGGATGTTAATAAGTAAGAGATAAGAACTAGTTGTATGGTAATTGGTTGACTTGAAGTCTAAGTAAAAGTTGACATTTAATTGAAAATGCTTATTAGTCATCACATGAGTTTGACATGTTAACGAACCGTTAGTTGTATGTTTGGAATTGTTATGATAAATTTCTCAATGTTGACCCGTTAAAGGTAATTGGTGTCAAGACTTGATTGAATGCACTTTAAAATTGCTAGACTTTGATTATGATGATAATCGCTTGATAATTGCATTAGTTGGTTTGGTAACTAGCTTAACAGGTTATGGAAGTAATAAAACAATTTTGACTATAAAACCTGTTTTGGCCTGTTTGGTCAGTGTTAAGGATTTGATAAATTACTAATTGAGTATAACAGATATTTGTTATTTACATTACCATGTTTGTAGAGGGATATGTGGTTTTTGACATGAATTATGTGATTTTGACTCGTTTCGTCAAACGTGCAACTTGACTTTACAGAATTTTCACATCTTTATGATATGACCAACTATGCATGGAATAGTATATGATTGTTAGAAGTATGGTTAACTAAGTACTTTGATAGTGTCACAAAGAATTGCTCGATTTTGACCCGTTTGTGGTTAATATGCAAAATTGATGTGACTTTATCTTATGAAAGTGTATTTTTGAAATTAGTTGATTAAGACCGGAAAGTTTTTATTGGAAATTCTTAAAATTACGGGTCCTTTCACGAGTTAGACTGTGCAAGATTGCACATTTTGTTAGAATAAAGAAGAAAACGAGTCGGTATTTGAGACTTGAGATAATTGTTGTGACCTTGTGTAAGGAAATTTTAAACATATGCTTGTGGATCATTTTTTTGTCATGTGAAGTGCTAACTGAACCAGGAATGGTAATTGTTATATGACTAGCGAGATAATTTAAATTAGTGGATATATTAAGGTAGAAGTTAAAATTTCTAAGTATGCTACGAAGTGTATGACGAATTGGATGCGAGTTTTTGATTTGAGCATGTATGTATGAAATTGATTGGAATAGAGTCGTAAACTTTTTGTGATAAATGCTTGTTAATTGAATATTGTTGTTGGATTCCGGGGACGGAATCCTTTTTAAGGAGGGTAGAGTTGTAACATCCTAAAACCGGCCTAGTAGTTTTAGGTATATTTGGTATATGATAAATAATTTTTTAACCATATATGGTATTATTTGGGTAATTATTTAAATGGTGTGATATTTTAACCATGGGGTTAAAATATCTTTTTACTGAAATATTTTATTGTGATTATGATTTTTATATTTCTAGATCCTCTTTTGAATTGTGATTCCGAAAATATCTTCGTTGTTAAAAACAGAGTTAATTTGATATTTTAATAAATCAACCGTAAACCGAATATACAGTATTATATTGTAAAAGTTGAAAAAGGACACAAAAAGGGGCCCTCCCCTTGTCGACGGCTTTTGATGGGGAGGAGGACACCCCATTTCACTCATGTGCAAACACTTCATTTTATATTTTTTAAAAATCAAACTCTCTCAAATTCTTTCAAGCTCATGGCGTTCTTGAAGATTCATGACTTGTTTCTTGACCAACCGAAAATCTAATCTTGTTTTTGGATAGCTCTTGAGGTAAGCTTCAACCTATATGTGTTCGTTTTCGATTTCATGATAGTTGATAAATTAGGGTTTATGTGTTCTTGAGATTTGGTTGGTGATTATGGTGTTAAATGTTAGGTTAAGTGTTTATATAAAGTTTGACATGTTTTGTTGTTTGAGTACAAGTAATTTAGCACAAGGTACAACTATTTTAGCAAGATGTACAAGTTAGGGTGTTTATGTTAAAAGTAGGTTATGTGGGTTTTGACAAACCTTGGATTTCTTGTGGTTTGAATGCTTGGAATTGTTCATTATGTTAAGGAAACATGTTTGGTAAGTTATGTATGTTTAAAACCAAGTATTGGTGGATTTTGATAAGTAAACTAACTAGTGTTTGGCTAATTGGGTGAAAAGATGAACTAGGAATTTTAGAAGTAAAATTCTTGGCTTTTTGGTTGTCATGAACTTGATGAATTGTTTAATTGGTTATGACTTGTTAGTTGTGATGAATGTGTGCTAAATGATTGAGCTTGGGTGGTGTTTGGTTGGTTATTGGGAGATTTCATAAATTAGTGAAATTGGTGGTTAATAATGATCTAGGATGGAGTTTTGATCTTGTTAAAATAACTAGTTAGTTATTAATTGTTAAATGGTATGATTATAGCAATTATAGTTGTGCTTGAAAGTGTTGAAGTTAAAAATGTTGTTTTGACCCGTTTGGGCAAATATAGTGAAAGTTTGACTAAATGTATTTTAGTATGGATTGACTTGGTTTATGAATGACAACAACATGATAATTACATAATTTGGTGATTTGTAAGTTGTTGACATGATTGTAGTTGTAGAGTGCATTATTGTTTTAGTAATCCGGTTTGACCCGTTTGAATGTAAGACCTGCAAATGACTAGTTGACTTGTTATGTAAGTGTAAATGGTCATGACATGTTCATATGATGGTTTAAGTGTTTGGCTATTTAGTTAGTGCAAGTGTTAGTGTTAAATGTATATTTAACATTGTTTATAATTTGGTGGAATTATATACTAATTCGGTATTCCTTTGGTGTACAGGAATCGGGATCGTGACTCAGAAACATTAGACCTCTGAGTTCGACAAGTGGAAGTAACGGTGAGTGGATTTAATCTCCAACTTGTGTTCGGTCACAATTGGTTCGGTATATGCATACTTGGAAAAAATGCAGGAAATCACCAGACGGGGGGAGTTCGCGACGCGAACCTAGTTCGCGATCGGGAAGTCGGTCCAGAGAAATTTGTTAGTCGTCGCGAAGAGTTCACGATCATAGTTCACGTCGCGAACTCTAGTTCGCGATCGTGAACTGGAGTTCGCGATTGGGAACTCAGTGGTGACGTTTTTCGCGGTGTTTTTCGTAGTTAGTCTACTTGCTATGTATGCCTAGTGTTAGGGAATACCATACATGATTAGGTGCACCTATGTGAAGAGACCTTGGCTTGACGGGTAGCTACAACTCGGTTTGACTTGGTGACCGAGGTTTGAGAAGTCAGTGCGCTGGGCAATGGGTGTCGACTAAAGGGTATCCGACCTTACCTGTATTTGTTGCATGGTCAAGGGGAGGGAGTTGCCCGGGTGTTGGACACGAAACGCTATCGGTTACCGTGGTTTGGCCGACCATGGTTTAAGGCTCCGGCAGGACCCCGATCTTCTTGAACGAACCGAAGATGTTTATTTAAACTTCCGTGTTCCAGCGATGACCCAACCGGAGATGTTTATTTAAACTTCCGGGTTTAAGTGATGACCCAACCGGAGATGTTTTATAACTTCCGTGTTTTAGGGAACAGTGATACGTGGTTAGGTGGCCTTTAGATAGTAGAGATGTCTTTGCCAGCTTGTTGGGCTTTGCAGAATTTGTAGATTATATTCATTCACTTAGCTTTGTGCTAACCCCTCCCTCGTTGAATCTTTTCAGGTGATCGGTGCTTTGGACAGGATGATTGACCAAGCTCCGTTTGATATGTTTTTAAAAATGAGCCATGTCGTTTAAGTGACACCGTTAATGTATTATTTAAGAAATGTTTATGTGGAAGCTTATTGTGGGACCTTGTTTGTAAACTAAACTAAACTAAACTAACCTAGAGGATAATCTAATCGCCTTCGGGCATTTAAAAAAAAAAACGCTTCCTAAATTTTGCGGTGTTACACACAAAAACTTTGTATTTCAAATCATTTTCAAATAACATTTTACTACATGATTTTTGCCATGTTTGGCTTACATAACCCTGTTTTTCAAAACAAACATTAAACCTGTGGATTCACTCAACAATTTTGTTGATCATTTTATATATGTTTTTCAGATAAATAGGAGAAGCATTGAGTCCTTAGACTTTGGATCATGAGCATGCATATTATCGAGATGCCACGAACGTCTTTTCATTTCTAAACATTTATTTTTATTTTAATCTTTTCCAGTTAAATATAAATTTTGGATAATATTTTTTTTAGTATTTAATTTTTTTTAAAACTATTAAATGTTGCAATAATCATAGATGTGTTACTCATGAATGTTGCATCCCGTTCTTCCGCAAATCATTTATTACTATAAAAATCATTTTTAGCGGGGTGTGACACTTTCCCCCACATTGTTTCAGGTATCAGCAAGGAAAGGAGAAGGTGGACGGTTGACCGCTGTATCTCTCCAGTGCTGATGTGGACAGCATTTAATATTTTAAAACACTTTATTTTATTTAAACTATTTCCGCATTAAATACATTTTTAAATGAAAATATTATTACTGGGATTTAATTATTCAAGTTATTGGGACCTTTTTATTTAAAATCTTGTAAAAAAAAAGGTTTTGAATTTTTACAAATTTCTGGGATGTTACAAGTTGGTATCAGAGCTCTGACTTGAGAGATTTGGATTCGCAAGGGGTGAATTCAAACTCAAGTTTGAGTTTCAAGTTTTCAAAATGAGAAAAGAGCAAAATAAATTTTGAGAAAAGTTCCACATCAAGTACACAGCATGTCACGTCGACCTCTCGCTTTTCTTGCTGCCGGTAATGTTTAGTAATTTAATTTATTTGTGTATTATATATATATATATATATATATATATATATATATATATATATATATATATATATATATATATATATATATATATATATATATATATATATATATATATATATATATATATATATTCTGAGTTAACCGAGAGGCATATTCTGGGAATTTTGATTTAAAAATCTGAGAGAGATTCTGAGTATATTTCGCGACGTGGATCGCTTATCTGAGTATATTTTTCCGAGTGTAGTTTCTGAGTACATCTGCGATATAAATGCCGAGAATTATAATTATATATATTTTTATAATCTGTGAGATTTTACAATTCTGAGTATAATACTGATTTTTTTTCTACTCTCAGAGTTCTATATATTTTTTATAAATATAAAACGTATAATAGAGTTAATTTGAAATTTTATTCGGAGAATTTTTAATCAAGGGTGTAATAAATGGATATCAAGTTATGACATAAAAACCTCAAATTATTTAATGAGAAACATAAACTGAGCAAACGAGAAAATCATGAACAATTTATGAGAAACTAATAAGAGTTTCTAATTTAAAGGAACACCTAATAAAGTTAATGTGAGATTATATAATTCTGAGAAATTTTAACCAAAGTGTAATGATTGGGTATCTATTTATGATGTGAAAGCGATAAATTTTAAAGAGAGAATGAGGAAGTCCTTAATATTTATTTAAGGGAGTCATAAAATTTTTATAATAAGAAATATTAAAAGCTTTCGTTTGGAGAAAACACTTAATAAAAAGAGTTATTGAAACGAGTAAACAATGAAACGAGTAAATAAGAGATTATTAAAACAAATTGATTTAGAGCATTTGACTTAAATGAGGGTTTATCAAGTTGAATAAGGATGAATTATTAATTCGAGAAAATGAGAAATAATTACATTTGACCTAAATGAGGAAATATCGAATCAAAATTTTGAGAAGTATGTTTAATGAGAAGTTAATAAACCTAGTTAAAATAAGTGAATAACTAATTGAATACGTCAAACTGAAGAATTTAATTAATTTAATTAATGAGAAATAATTAAAATTTGGGGTATGGCTGCTAAAATTAAATGAATGAGAAATGGTTACATCATAAAATTAATAGAACATCTAATTTATTTTAAAAGGGTATTTATTGAAGCGAGCTTAACAATAGTTAATAAAGTGGGTTAAAGAGAAGCAATCAAGTCGAGTCAAACGAGAATTATTAACACGAGCTAAAAGAGAACTATTGAACAATGATAAAAGAGAAGAGATTAAATTAAACATACAAAAAGAGGAATTTAAAAATTCGTGAATACAATGAGCCATGAGTTGTAATAAGTGAGAAGATTTCAGGTTGAAAAGTCAACAAATTAACAATTATTTAAGAATCTTTCAATTGAGATAAAATGAGAAAACAATTAAAGTATGTGATTTAAATAGCTGAGTGTAAAAACTTTATAATCACTAAATGTGAATAACGAGTTTAGTGAGAAATTATTGAGTTAACGCAGAGAAAATAAACGAACTATATAATCTTATTAGACTAATTAACCGAGAATTGCTTAGTCAAATTAATCAGAAAATTTTTGTTTAGCTGATAGAGTATTTATTTAGTGTAAAATAATGAGAAATTATTATCATGAGTCTTGTTGAAAGAGATGCAGCCAAATCAAGTTAAATGAGAAACTAATGAACCGAGAATATTGAACAAGGAAGTATTAATTGTATTTCGAGAAGGCAATAAGTCGAATAAAATTTGAGAAAGTGTAAATGTTATTCATTAGAAATGATAAATGTGATAACTAGGAGTAGAAGACAAAATGAGAATTTGAATTGTGAACGTAACAAAGTTAAAATGTTTTTTTATATGAATCTGAGTTATCCGAGTATATGGTATGAGACTAAAAATACGTGTGATTTTTAGTGATGTTTATAAGATTCTGAGTGCCTGTGATGTTAACTGAGAGACGATCGACTGGGGCGGGCGTGTTGCGTTGGGACTGGTCCGGCTGGAGTAAGCGGTACTGGGGCGTACATGTTACGTTGGGACTGGTCGTGACTCAATTGGTTAAATTGTTGTGTGGGAAGTTGTAAACTTTGGGATTGACTCGTGACCAAATAAAAGTAGGTGTCGAAAGTAATAGAGGGCCCCTATTACCGTGTACACACATGACTTTTGGTTGGTTATGAGAAGATTTTGAGGGGAACAATAGACCAATGCTTGCTATTGTGAATTTAATTTACGCATATTATTTACTTGAGTGAGTGTATGTTGTTTGTGTTATCATGATAGAGAATTCTAGTGCCAAACTCGAGGACGAGTTTTTCTACAAAAGGAGTTGAGTAATTTTTTCGATCATCTCGCCCAACACCCCGTTAACGCTCGTGCTCGTGGCCACCCACGGCAACGCCCAACCCCCACGCCGTGTGGGTGGTGGTGGTGGGGGGGGGGGGGGGGGGGGGTATTCCGTCACTCTCCACGCCGTGGCTCGTTGGCCACCACGGTAACACCATCATGCCCATACCGTTTAGCCTAAAATCATCAAACCATCGTCTTCTTTGCTCATTGCTGAGAAATAATACACAGAGTACAACATCACCGGAAAATTAAGCTCACTTCTTTCTACTTATATTCTGTCCCCTACCATTATCTCTCTCTCACCATTTAAAAACCCATTTCGATTCACATTTTCTGAAAACCCCCTTGAAACCCATCTCAGATTTGCTCAAATTCACATGCTTTTAAAATCACACATGCATTCATGAGTTGTGCTCAGAGCTTAGAAACTTGTACCTTTATATGAACTAATTTGAAATCGAAGGTGGACAGATCTGAAATCGAAGGTGCGCGTATCGAGACCTATAAAAGGAGAAAACGATGGTGGTGATGAGGGGTGACGGAGATGGTGGTGGTGAGGCTGCCGGAGAATGAATCAGAATCCATTTTAGGGTTTCAACTTGCAGGTCTGCCAACAACCAAAGCAACCACCATACACACTATCTCGCATCAAAACTACGTGATTTTGAGTTCTTGGGGATTTTGGGTATTTGAGGCTTTTGATTTTGGGGATATCCTGCCACCGGTGAAAAACCGCCGGCGTGGTGGTCGTCGGAGAAAAAGGATGGTCGCCAACGGAGGATGCTTGGAGACTTGTACTTTAGTTTGTTTTTTAATTTTTTTTAAAAGATGAAAATACGCCTCATGATTGCACGTCACTTAACAGAAAAAGTTAACACCATTTGGTCTAAAGGACCAAACGTGATAAAAATATCAAACTAGAGGACTATCCTTGTCAGTTTTAAAAGATTATGACCAAACGTAAAATCTAATATCAACTTAAATGACCATTAATTAACTCTAAAAAATACACTACAAAGTTGTCAATAAACCAACATATTGTATTTATTTTTCTCATTTCCTTTCTTCCATCGATTTGTGAGTATCTTAGAAGCTAACAACAAAGTTGCATTTCCTTTTCTTCTTTTTGACGATCCTTCAGATTTCTAGAATTTGACGACTTCTAAATCGGTTGGAATGTCGCTTGCATTCACGCCGTAACCACACAATTGTCGAAAACATGAACTGGAATGCACATGGTACTAGCATTTCATTGTCACGTCCTGACATATTTATTCATTATGTTGCAAATAAAGGCGAAATGGCTTTTGACACTTCACGCCCACCACTTATTTACATGATGAGTAGGGATGTGGCCAGTCTATGTGGGGGCACATCATGGAACACTCCAATTTTATATTATTTTCACAGTAACAGCACAATGTATGATATTATATTAAGGCTCACTCTAAACATACAATTTATTTTCACTTTTCCTACCGAGAGTGATAAACATCCCTTCAATTGTCTTCCATCAAAATTATAACTTATTTTTATTAATTTTATTTCTTCAATAAGAGTCAATTTAAGCTACTAATATGATGCTACTAATTCCCGCGTGAAGGTGTCACTGACAGGCAATTTGCGTAATTCCGTTTTTAGTTTCTAATGACACATAATCTATTTCAATTTTGTTTACGGTATGATTTGAACTCATAATTAATAGGCAATGAACAATACGTTACATCAAACTCCAATTTTTTTAATCTAATTTAGGGTTAAGTGGATTCATCCACGGATTAAAAAACATCATCCACATCCGCTCCAATAACCATTTATATTTGCCCCACATCTGATATGCACCCATTTAACTTCATCCATATCCACCACTGACGAAGCGGGTCGGGTGGATGATCATTGGGACGGATGATAGTTGTTATCCCTAAGTACAACCACAGACATCACCGCCATTAGTTAGACATATATCAACTCTATGTTAACTACAAGGGTGGTGGTCTAGAGTTGAGTTGGTCTACATAAGAGTAAAATTCTCAAGATATTCCATGTTCAATTCTTTATAAGAGCAAAAAAATATACCCCTTTGAGGCCACATAAATTCACCTCACTTCGGGCTACCTGTAAAGTAGGTGGTCTCCCTAGGATTAATCGGCTCGAAAAGCAAGTCGTAATCTAGGTTAAAAAACAACTCTACGGTAAAAATGATGCATAATCTTAAAATCGAACATTTATATAGTTTTAAAAGCCAAATTTTTTTTCCGTATAGTGTATTGTTTCTCCGTATAGTGTATTTTCATAACGTAAAAAAAGACCAATGATATCTGTATCTTAAAAACTAGAAACAAAGATGAAATTTTTAAAGATTATCTATATATATTATCTATTAATACAATTATCATACAATCTACTGTTCATTACATTTTAAACGGAACGGGATATAATATAAAACGGAGTTTGTTTGCAAATATATATTTGAAAGGTAAATAGATACTAATTTAAATTTAAATACTATTTAAATGCATACCAATTGGAAAGGTATATGCCTTTAATGTCGATAATTCAAGTCGACAAAGTTTTTTTTTCTTTCTTTTTTCTCTTTTCTATTTTAAATTTTCAATTGTGTCTTATAACTTTTATAATTTTTTTTGAGAAGATAATTTTGATATTTTTTACGTTTAAGCTCTTTTAAAGTATTTTATTCTTTTTTATTATTAAAAAAATTAATTATCCCAAATCCTTATAATTTATACTTCTACTTCATTTGAAATATTGTAGTCATTTTCATTTGCTAAAAAATCCGTCCATCTATTTTTCACATAAAGTTACACATTTATTATCTTATTAGCGTATTGTTGATGTAAAAAATAAAATCATGAGTAACTTAGATACTTTAATTACAATATCTTAATAAAATAAAATAAAATAATAACAACTTGAAACATCATCCGTAGGATTTGAGCAAAAAAAAATATTACTTTTATTTGTTATTTATATTACTACTTTATAAAATTTTAATTCTAAAATAAACTCGCTGTAATGCGCGGAGTATCATAATCCTTGTTAGAAACAAAAACCAAATCACTTTAATATATTACCTTCTATATTAGCAAATAAAAATTTATCATGATGATTCTCTTTTTTTTTTTTTATGAACGGCAAAATTAAACTAATAAAAATAAGACAGTTAATGTCGTTTACTTACGTAAAATATAAATTCAGATTTTAAAATATTCACATAAATATAAATTTAATTATGGATCTTTAAACTGGATATAAAAAAAAAAAAATAAGACTAATCATTATGTCTTTTGTTATTTTTTTTT
Source organism: Calendula officinalis (assembly GCA_963853835.1). Classification (NCBI taxonomy): domain Eukaryota; kingdom Viridiplantae; phylum Streptophyta; class Magnoliopsida; order Asterales; family Asteraceae; genus Calendula; species Calendula officinalis. The sequence goes on from OY970832.1 coordinate 21,010,350, forward strand.
ACTTATTTACATATATATAAATATTAAAAAAAAAAGTAAGAAAATGAAGGAAAGCGTGAAAAGATCGATGAGACTCTACATTTATTTCAGTGCTTCTATTTTTTTTTTTAATTGAAAATATGGGTAGGTTTAGTATATCCCTATATTAATTTCGGATTAGTTTATGAAGTGTTTTGTAAGTAATCAAAATTCAGAAAATTATACATTATGAAAATGATCAGTCTTGAAGATGATAAAGAAATGACGATTCACGAATATAGCATTAGGTTAAAACATTTCACGACACATGGATGCGTCAAATTACATTATGTAAAAACTTAAAAAAAAATCCAGCCCAAACCGGTTTCTTGGGCCCGGTTCAGTCAGCTTCGGTCAAAAACTTGGCGGTTCAATCGGGCCCAAATCTTGAATATTGACCTGGTTGCATCCTACCGGCACCACACCGGTTTTCTAGTATGATCGGTCTCTCCAACCCGGTCATTCAAACATTGATTTATAGAGCTTTAATATGATTTTTAACAGTAACCTCAAAATTACACTCTCTCCTGTAACATTCCTATTATAAAAACACTTCAAACCAATCACAATTTAACTAAAAAAAAAGGAAAATTCTTTAACATGACATTAAACTATTGTCACGGATTTGACGCAGTTAATGGTGCCAATTTAACGTCACCAAAGCTAATTTAGCGCCCCTAAGTTATTCGACCCAAAATCAAGTGGCCTCATCCAAAGGCAATTTGGCTCACCTAAAGAATAAATCATATCTCAACCATCGATTAATTATAATTAATTGTTAAAATTAATAACATATTTTATACATGGAGAGACATTTTGGTCATTTAAAAAAAATTATTATCATTTATTGAATTATTATTATTTTTATTTTTATTTTTATTTATTTTTGTTAAAAACACATAATGTGATAATGACATATGATTGTATACATAATCACATGTGATGGTACTAGGGGTGAGCAAAACGACCGAAAAAACCGACCCGAACCGATACCGAACCGATAACGCTATTCGGTTCGGTTTTCGGTTTACGAAAATCGGCAAATTCGTTTTCGGGCCATATCGGGTTTGGTCCAATCGGTCACGGTTTTATACCGGACCGAACCGATTAAAAGCCCATACTAACAAATATGTGACTTTTGATTTCCTGAATAGCTCGGTCCAATACCCACGTCACTTTTTTCCCTTAACAAAGTGCCGATTCAATTTCCTTTCATACATCGGTTTCCTAATTCCTATAGCTATTGAACCAGATTCCTAAAACCCATTTATTTTCCTAAAACCATCATCAATACTCTCAATCTCTCATACGTAATATGAAGTACGATCAATCGATCATCATCCGTCGTCAAGCATTTGGTTGTATACGAACATCATGGATTACAACATCAAGAATTGGGTTGACACTGAAGAAACTCAAATTGATGTAAGTTTTTCGTTAACTTTCTATTAGGTTTTAGGGTTGTTAACTTCTTGACTTCTTGAATAACATATAATCGATTCACAATTGTTGCTTGTTAGTCTGTTATTGATGTTTATGTATGATACAATGATAGATTTGAATCGAAAAACGTGATGATGATGTCTGTTATTGATTACCGATTATTGATGATAAGGTGAACTGATAATATTTATCAACACGTGAAGTTGTGAACTGATAATATCTATCAATAATATATTATTGTATTTTATCAATAAATATCTCTAACAGATTACAGATTATGCTCGTTCATATATGGGCTCAGACATTAAATTCATGTAGGTACTAAATTCATATATGAGCATATAAGTGGTTACTAATTTGGTGATTTGAATCGATTACTGACCCAATTGAATTAACATGTGCATATGAATTATTTATTCATAAAATGCATGTGCATGTGCATGTGAATTATCATTATCATTTATAACATATATTTTCATGTGTTTATTAAACCATTGTAATATTTGTCTTTTTAGGATGATGAAGTTTATATCGATAATACCCAACCAAATAATACCCATCAAGATAATACCCAACCTAATAATACCCAACCAGAGAATACCCATCAAGATAATACCCAACCCGAGAATACCCAACCAGAGAATACCCATCAAGATAATACCCAACCCGAGAATACCCAACCTGAGAATACCCAAAAACAAACAAACAAACAAGCGAAAGTTAAGAGCCGAATGTTGGAATTACTTTGAACGGATAAAACTGAAAACAGAGGAGGGAATTGAAGAACTGCACGGAAAATGCCTCTTTTGTTCAGTTATTTATAAAGCGGATCCACACAGAAACGGAACTACTGCCTTGAAAAGTCATTTTCCCATATGTGATAAAAATCCGAAATTCGCAAACCGAGCTAATAAGAAACAAACTATATTACAAATGAAGAAAGAGGTAGACGGGGAGGGAAGCATAAACACATGGATGCATGATGAAAAAAGAATCAAGAAAGCTTTATTAAACTTATTTGTAGTCGGTGAACTACCATTTAAGTTTGTTGAAAATGAAGCATTTATTGAGTACACAAATGCATTAAATGGGAAGTTTAGTTTACCTTCACGTCATAAAGTTAGTAGAGATGTTGCCAAGTACTACATTGAGGAAAGAAACAAGTTGTTTACTTACTTAAGTAGTCCAACCACTACGGTTCATTTGACCACGGACACTTGGACATCCTCGTGTCAACGGGTGAATTACATGGTTGTAACGGCACACTTTATAGACGATGAATGGGTAATGCATAAGAGGATTATTAACTTTAGACCCATTGATAGTCATAAGGGTGATGATATTGGTCGTGAGTTGTTAGATTGCATATATGGGTGGGGGATTAAAAATGTAATGAGCATGACACTAGACAATGCAAGTTCAAACACTACCGCAGTTGAATTTTTGAAAAAAAAGTTGCCAAATATGTATGATGGTGGCAAACACTTCCAAATAAGGTGCATGGCTCATATATTAAATCTTATTGTTAAAGATGGTTTGAAAGAACAAAGTTGTCACGTAGAAGTTGTGCAAAAAGCGGTTCGTTATATAAGACAATTCACACAACGTATAAAGAAATTCAAGAAGTGCATGAAAGATTGTAAAGTTGGATCAAAGAAATTTTTATGTGGTGATTGTCCTACACGATGGAACTCCACTCATGATTCATTAAAAATTACCGTGGCGTTGGAAGATTTTTCGTGAAGTATGAAGTTGAAGGTAAATGTTTAAATTTTATTTGATGTTTTAATTGATTTACTAACTTATATATTTTCTTGCTTTTTTGATGATAGATAAATCATATGCGAGTGATCTAGGGAAAGTTCCAGAACATTCAGATTTTAGTGCTTGTAAAGACATGGTCAAATTTCTTGAGATCTTCAAAAGAAAAACCGAGCTTGTATCAGGGTCTTCGAAACCCTTGGCCCATTTGTTTTTAAGAGAAATTTTTGATGTCAATAAACATTTACGGGATTGGGAAAAAAACCCAATATTTTTTTTAATGGGTAAAGAAATGCTCAATAAGTATGACAAGTATTGGGGGGATTTTGAGAAAGTTAATGACTTTATGCATTTCGCGGAATTATTGGACCCAACAGTGAAGTTCTCATTAACTAAGCATGCTATTAAGTATTTGTTGGAGTACAAGAAAATAAGTGATGATGACATTAAAAGCATGACGGATACTTTACTTAGAGACATTAGAGCCAGAATGGATAATTTGTTTCAGATGTATAAACAAAAGTGTGAGACGGGCGAGTCGGGCGACTGTAACGATTCTTCTCAAGAGGATATTAATGAAGATGTTTGTAATGATGTCGGAAATGTTTTTTTTGGTGAGTATTTAAAGGAGGAGGGAACCAATTCGGTTGCAATGGATACATAGCTAACAAGATACTTAGACGAGCCGAAAACTCCATGGAAAAAAGGTTTTGACATACTAAATTGGTGGAAACAAAATGGCATGAGTTTCCCAATCCTTTCTCGGATGGCAAAAGGTAAACCTATATAATACATTTAATTCTTATGAGTTATAACTTTGCATATTTTGATTTTAGATATTCTAGCAATACAAATATCCACTGTGGCATCCGAGTCGGCCTTTAGCACCGGGGGACGTGTATTGGAGCCGTATAGAACTAGTTTGTCAACCTTCATAGTAGAAGCTTTAATTTGTACCCAAGATTGGGTAAGGAAGTCAAGGAAACCGATTATAGACGGTGTTGATGATATTTTAAATGATGATGACATAGCAAAAGGTAATAATTAACAACCGATTATAGACAATGTTGAATTGTTGATCATATATTAACTTTGTATATTTTTTTGTTTTTATATAGAAATTGAAGAGACGATTCGTGAACACAAGGGAGATGAAAATGGGGAGACACGCAAGGAGTGATGATTTATGCTTACAGTTGCTAATGCAGCAGATCCGTTTTGGACTGTTTATATGGCATTTGTGATTTTTTGTGGACTGTTTATTTTGAATTTTAAGACTTCCCATTTGAATTTTGTTTGTTTGTGATGATTTTTGGAAGTGCAAATGCAGCAGATCCGTTTTGGGTTTATTTGGTTGATGATGAATTTTTTTTTTGTTAATTTGCTCTAGCTTATCGGGCCAAATCGGTTCCGGGGACCGAAAACCGATACCCGAATCGATACCGAACCGAAACCGATTAGACCTAATCGGTTCGGTTCCGGTTCCTAAATTTTCCCCTTATCGGTTATCGGTCCTATCGGTTCGGTTCGGTTCGGTTTTCGGCCCGAGCTCACCCCTAGATGGTACTAAAACATCACATGTGATTGTATTAAAATATCACATAGATCAAATATACAATTATATGCGATTATACAATAATATCACATGTGATTAAGTATATAATCACATGTGATTAATTATCAAATAATATTGTCTTTTTTAAGCAAAAAATTATATTAAATCATAAAAAAAACTAAAAATTAAAAATAAATCATTATTATTTAAAAAATAAAATATAATCGAATTTTTTTTGCAAGTGTTTAAATATAAATCATGTATAGTATATGTGATTAATCTTGACCATTAGATATTATTAAATAATAGGGGGTGATATTTACACCACATCTTTTAATCCAACTACCAAAATAAGTGTTTTACACACTTGTACAGTTTGCCGGATTACTTGTATATTGTGGTAGATGAATCAAAAAATGTGGTATGAAAACTAATTCCCATAATAAGTTTTGACCCTTAAGACTACACAAAAATTAAATATTACCTTAAACATTTATCTATATAATATTATTAGTAAAAGTTTAACAAAAGTGATTGGAGATGGGTCGTTGGTTATATAATAATATAATTAATATGAAAAATGGTTCAAAGATGCGCGATGTGTTTTAAAACCAGCCATTACAATTAAGGTCAAAAGATGTTAGTACTCAAGTATTTGTATGAAACCACGTTTCCATTGTCTACATTAGAAAATTTATGTATTTTCTAAAGGCAAAAGGGCAAAAAGAGAACAATGTTGATATATATATGTCATAGAAATTTTTTATTGTAATATCTTCTATTTTTATCCTTTAATTTATACATTTATATTGATGCAGGATCTTTAGTCATAGAATCAGTTCAATACACTTGCAAGTTGACGGGTGAAATCGGTTCTTTCGATTTAAAACCGAACCGGACCGAATATTTGGATCTCAAAAAATAAGGGCTGTAGACCTGACCGTTGGATGCGGTTTGGTGCCGGTTTGGTTTGGTTCCAGTCCAATCTGCACACACCTAACATGTGCTCTAATCACTTCAATAGATGATATTGACATGTATTATTATTTCATTATTAGAATTTCCTTTGTCTTCTTTTTCTTTTTTTTGCCTTTTTTTTTAATAAAATGATTCTTATCTATAGGGGATAAAAAATTTAAGGACGTAAACATGCGTTTATTTTTTCGTAATTCTTTAAGCAAAGTACAATGCACTATAAATAGCCACAATGCTAATATGCAACTTCACTCAACCCTGCGTACATTTTCTCATACAACCCTCACTCAGTAATGGAATTTCTTCCCTCGGTAGTTTATGCCACTGCAACTACACTACTAATTATCTTGATTTTACGAAACTACCCCCGTCGGAGAAAAAACCTTCCACCAGGTCCTAAACCATGGCCTATCATTGGCAATTTTAACCTCATTGGCTCTCTTCCTCACCAATCTCTTCACAAATTGTCCCAAACCTACGGCAAACTCATGTACCTTAAGTTCGGTTCCACCCCTGTTGTAGTCGCATCGTCCCCAGAAATGGCTCGACACTTCTTGAAAACCCATGATCGTATTTTTGCTTCCCGACCGCTTATTGCAGCCGGGAAGCATACCACATATAACTACCACAATATCACATGGGCCCCATACGGGCCCTACTGGAGTCAAGGTAGGAAAATCTACCTTAACGAGCTTTTCAGCTCAAAAAGACTTGCAACTTCTGAACACATCCGTGTCCAGGAAATGAAGATTTTCCTCTCACGTTTAGGCTCAATTTCAGGAGATCCTGTTGTTCTAAAAGACCATGTTTCGCGCATGAACCTTAGTGTAATTAGCCGGATTGTATTAGGTCGTAAGTACTTTAGCGAATCAAAAGACGAGAAAGAGATCATTACACTTGAAGAGTTTCAAGAGATGTTGGATGAATTGTTCCTATTAAATGGAGTGTTGAATATTGGGGATTGGATGCCTTGGTTAGAGTTTATGGATTTGCAAGGGTATGTCAAGAGAATGAAGGCTTTGTGTAAGAGATTCGATAGGTTTCATAATCATGTACTTGAAGAACATAGGGCACGGATAAAGGACGAGGGGGAGAGGTTTGTAGCAAAAGATATGGTCGATTTGTTATTGAAGTTATCCGATGATCCTAATCTTGAGGTCAATCTCGATTCTAATGGTGTCAAGGGGTTTACACAGGTACGTATATATATACAATATTGATGTAGTAGAACACAACTATTAAACAAAATCTAAGTAAATGAATCACATAACCACAAAAAATTTGCCATGTAGTATTAGGACAGGGATAAAATTGTAATCTCACACTTATTTTAATCTGTTAGATTAGTTAGGGTTTGTTAAGCTCATTAGTTTTCTTCTTGTATAAAAGGCTCTCTATGTACTCTTTTCTCATTAATGCAAGATAATCCTTTCTTCTTGTAATATGGTATCAGAGAAAAAACTTTTGCTTCCGTTCTTCAATCTTCCATTCTTTCAATCAATTGATCTTCTAATCGATCAGTGATTAATCGTCTTTTTGTTTCTAATTGATTCCTGTTGCTAATTTTGTAATGGTGGCAACGGCAGTTCCAAACGCTCCGGCAGTATCTCCAATTGATGATCGCTTACATCCTTATTATCTTCATCATTCCGATAATCCAGGATTTGTTCTCGTTACACAGCCTCTCGTTGGAGATAATTATCCTTCCTGGAGTCAAGCTATGCTGATTGCTTTATCTGTCAAAAACAAGGTCGGTTTCATTGACGGATCGCTATTAAAACCTAGTGTTTCAGATCTAGTGATGTACAATTCATGGATGCGGAACAATAATTTGGTAATCTCTTGGATCCTAAACTCTGTTTCAAAAGATATCTCTGCTAGTGTTATGTTTGCAGATTCTGCATGTGATATTTGGAATGATTTAAAGGATCGATTTCAACAGAGTAATGGACCTAGAATTTTTCAAATTAGAAAAGAAATTGTTAACCTCTCTCAAAATTCAGATTCCATTAGTGTTTACTTTACAAAACTTAAGTCTCTATGGGAAGAATTGTCCAATTTTCAACCTCATTGTTCATGTGGAAAATGTGATTGTAATGGAGTCAAGGATATCGAAAAGTATTTTTAAAGTGAACATGTCATGAATTTTCTTATGGGATTGAATGATTCTTTTACTCACATGAGAGGTCAGATTCTTTTAATGGATCCTATGCCACCTATTAATCGTGTATTCTCTCTGGTTGCTCAAGAAGAGAAACAAAAATCACTCTCGAATGAAGGACAACAATCTATTGCTCTTCTTACTCGAACAAATCCACCTCGTAGGACTCAAAATAGTATGACTAATGCATATCATCGAAGAGAAAGGCCATTCTGCTCTCACTGTAATCTTCAAGGTCACACGGTTGAAAAGTATTATAAAATACATGGTTATCCACCTGGTTACAAGTCAAAAACAAGAACAAATCAAGTGGCTGCTGTTACAATTGATGATAATCATAATTCTATAGGAAAAGATCTTTCTGATGCTTTTCAAGGTCTGTCTTCCACTCAGTGTCAGCAAATTTGTCTGCTCTATCGAATCATATGATTTCAGTTAATCCAAATGAAGAGACATCTTCAGGTAACTTCTACTCTTTGTCCATACATAATGGCTGCAATTCTCAAATGTGGATAATTGATTCTGGTGCTACACAACATGTTTGTCATAATATAGATTTATTCTATAACAAACGAAAAAGTACAAAATTATACAGTAACATTGCCAAACAAGCTTACACTTCCTGTTTTTATGATTGGTGATATTCAGATTCATCATCTTTTTATATTAAAGGATGTATTATTTGTTCCTGAATTCATTTTGAATCTCATATCGGTTAGCTCTCTTACAAAGGCTCAAAATTTAATGATTCATTTCACATGTAATCATGCATATATTCAGGATGTTCACCTCAAGAAGATGATTGGCAAGGCTAGTAAGGTTCAAGATCTTTATGTTCTGAGCAGTGGTCAATCTCATGTCAAGATCAATGCTGTCACACTTGATGTTTGACACAAACAATTGGGTCATCCATCAGACAAGAGAGTCACTTCAATAAAAGAATTTTTAGGAGTTAATCCTAGTTCATCTTTTTCTAATTCGTGTTCTGTATGTCCTCTTGCTAAACAGAAACAATTACCTTTTGTCTCGTTGAACAATATAAAGAATGAACCATTTGCTTTAATTCATTGTGATATTTGGGGTCCTTTTCATATTACAAGTTCTCAAGGATTTCGATACTTTGCTACTATTGTTGATGACTTTAGTAGGTACACTTGGGTATATTTGCTTAAACGTAAATCTGACATACAACAGATTATACCAAGATTTTACAGTCTTGTTTTTACTCAGGTTGATAAAAGGATAAAATCATTTTGGTCTGATAATGCTAAAGAACTTGATTTCACTGATTTTTTAGTGAAAATGGTATTATACATCAAAAATCTTGTGTTGGGAAGCCTCAACAGAATTCTGTTGTTGAACGAAAGCATCAACACCTTCTTAATGTAGCCGTTCATTATTATTTCAATCACATATGCCACTTGATTATTGGACAGATTGTGTTCTTACAGCTACTTTTCTTATAAATCGAATCCCATCAGAAATAATTGATAGTAAATCTCCTTTTCAAAGATTATATAACAAATTACCAGATTATTCGTTTTTAAGAACTTTTGGATGTTTAGCTTATGTCTCAACTTTAGCTGCTCATCGCACTAAATTTAGTCCACGGGCAAAACCGTGTGTTTTTCTTGGATATCCTCCAAATATGAAAGCATATAAATTTCTTGATGTTGCTACAAAACAGATCATATATTCTCGTGATGTCGTTTTCCACGAAAATATATTTCCATTTTTCAATAAGAAGAATCAAGTTTTAGATCCTTTTGATGATGTTGTGTTACCTTTACCTTTTAATGAAGATGGTTTTCCTTCATTAATACATAATGACCATGGAAATGATCATCACATAGTCAATAATGATGATGCTCATATTCAGGCTGCAGATAATGCTGCTAATATTGATGATGACCATATTCAGGTTGGAGAAAATGTTGTTCCTGATCATCATGAAAATCATAATCTTAGACGGTCTTCAAGACCACATACGGCTCCTTCTTACTTACGAGATTTTCATTGTAATGATGTTCACAGTCACAAATCCACACCCAAATATCCTTTAAGTGATTCTATTTCATATGACAAATTATCCACTCAACATAAGGCCTTTGTTATGGCTGTTTCTGCCAATTATGAACCCAAATGTTATTCTCAGGCTACAAAATTTGCAGAATGGAAAGAAGCTATGGATGTTGAGTTAAATGCAATGCATGTCAATAAAACTTGGTCCATTGTTCCTTTACCTAAAGATAAACATTCAGTTGGGTGTCGTTGGGTTTATAAAATTAAGTATGGATCAAATGGACAAATTGAACGACATAAGGCTCGATTAGTCGCTAAAGGTTTTACACAACAAGAAGGAGTTGATTTTTCTGATACATATTCTCCCGTAGCAAAGTTAGTCACTGTCAAGACTCTTCTTGCTATTGCATCAGTTAAATCATGGCATTTAGCACACTTGGATGTCAATAACGCATTTCTTAATGGCGATTTATATGAAGAGGTTTATATGGAGATTCCACCAGGACTCAACGTTCAGGGGGAAAATGTCAATTCAAATGCTAAACTTGTATGTAAACTTCATAAATCCATTTATGGTTTACGTCAAGCTTCTCGTCAATGGTTTGAAAAAATTTCATGCTTTATGCGTAGGTCTAGTTTTACTCAATCAAAATCAGATTATTCCTTGTTTTTTAAAGGGAAAGGTAATGACTTTGTTACACTTTTAGTGTATGTTGATGATATTATCATCACGGGAGCATCTCAATCTGGAATTCAAGATATCAAAAACAAACTCAGTGAAGAATTCAAATTGAAAGATTTGGGTGCATTAGGTTATTTTTTGGGTCTTGAAATTGCAAAATCCAAAAATGGGATTTACTTATCACAAAGAAATTATGCTCTTCAGATTATTGAAGATGCAGGGCTTCTTGCTGCCAAACCTGTTAATACTCCCATGGATCTACGTTTAAAACTAAGTGACAACACATGAGAACTTCTTGATGATCCTACTTCATATCGGAGTTTGGTTGGACGTTTATTGTATTTAAAACATCACACGACCAGATATATAGCATTTGCTGTTCAACAATTATCTCAGTTTATGTCTGCACCACGAACAGCTCATTTTGATGCTGTAAAACACTTGTTAAGATATTTGAAGCAAGCTCCAGGTCAAGGATTGTTTTTCTCAGCTTCATCCACTTTACAACTTAAAGCTTTCAGTGATTTTGATTGGGCAAAATGTCCTGATACACGACGATCAATTACTGGTTTTTGTATTTTTCTTGGAGATTCTTTAATTTCATGGAGATCGAAGAAACAACAAACTGTGTCCAAATCATCAGCAGAGGCTGAATATAGAGCAATGGCTTCTACAACTTCTGAAATCTTATGGTTGCAACAGTTACTTAAAGATTTTGATATTCGTTTATCATCGCCTGCTCTAATGTTTTGTGACAATAATGCAGCTATGAGCATTGCTACTAATCCCACATTTCATGAACGAACTAAACATATCGAAATTGATTGTCACTTTGTTCGTGACAAAGTTATAGACAAGGCAATCAAACTCATGCCCATACGATCTGCTTTTCACCTTGCTGATATGTTCACAAAGCCGTTATCAGCTTCAAAAATTGTTCCTTTTATGTCCAAGATGCATTTAAAGAACATTTTTTCTTCAAATCCATCTCGAGGAGGAATATTAGGACAGGGATAAAATTGTAATTTCACACTTATTTTAATCTGTTAGATTAGTTAGGGTTTGTTAAGCTCATTAGTTTTCTTCTTGTATAAAAGGCTCTCTATGTACTCTTTTCTCATTAATGCAAGATAATCCTTTCTTCTTGTAATATGTAGTGACACATCTGAAAGTTTCACTAAAGTAAAAATTTGATATAAAAAGTAAAAAAAAAAAAAACAAACTAAAAATAGACATCTTTTCCCATCAACACAACTTGTTGACTTGGATTTCCCAAAATAAACCATAAGAATTGATATTTTTTTTTACAACTCTGCGACTTTATGTAGTTAGCAAATGTTTTGTGTGTGACGCAGAGACTATAGTTGTCAACATATGTGTGAAGTCGCACAATCACAAGATCTATTATATGAATATTTGAAAGTTAAGTTTTTTTTTTTTTTTAATTTTTACTGGGTTTATTTTTGGAAATCACTCATTTTTAGAATTTTGCGGGAATATGTATTATACTTCTCAAAAATTTCACTAAATCACATTGGTGGTGACGCTTTTTTGTATGTCGTTAAAACCTCTGTTACTAAATGTCACGTAATTTTTTAACAAATTTGTATTATAAACTATGTTGCAGGATCTGATAGCCGGTGGAACTGATACAGCCTCCACAACTGTGGAATGGGCAATGTCCGAGCTCATTAAACGGACACATCTAATCGAGAAGGCAACTGAAGAGCTCGATAGGGTGATTGGTAGAGACCGATGGGTCCAAGAATCCGATTTCCCAAATCTCCCCTTCATAGATTCAATTCTAAAAGAAACCATGAGGTTGCACCCGGTGGCAGTCTTATTAGCACCTCATCTAGCCCTTGAAGATTGCAAAGTGGCAGGATACGATATCTCCAAAGGCACAACAGTTTTCATCAACTCATGGAGTATTGGGCGAGACTCGGATATTTGGGATGACCCGTATAGTTTCCAACCCGAGAGGTTTTTGGGTAGGGACGTGGATGTAAAAGGGCAACATTTTGAGTTGTTACCATTTGGGTCGGGCCGGAGGATGTGCCCGGGGTATAGCCTTGGATTGAAAATGATGAAGTCGTTACTTGGGAACTTATTGCACGGTTTTAATTGGAAGTTGCCTCAAAATACGAAGACTGAAGATATAAACATGGAAGAATTGTATGGGTTGTCTACGCAAAGAAAGTTCCCGTTAATTGCAATCGCACAACCTCGATTGGCCACTCATATGTATATCACTGATATGATTTAAATGTAATGGGATAAACTTATTGACTAAACGTAATCCTAATAAATATTGAACAACTAAGGGTGGCGCGGAGTGCTTACTTGTTTGAATTTGTTATAATTAAAACATACGGACTATACATGGGTCTGGGGCAACGCCCCTGGCTGGGGTCGAAGGGGCTGAGTCGCTGAAATTTTTTTAATTAGGTTAATATAGTTTATTAAAAATGTATTACAAACTCAAATTCTCAATTAAAACCCTGTTTTTCGACCCGATAGATCCGACCCGAATCCGACCCGATTTTGAGCGGTTTTGGTTAGTTTAAGAACTGCCATAAGGCAGTTCAGTTTTTTCGCCAGATTTGTGGACTAGTGGATATCATATGTTTGGTCATCTTCTTCATTGCCTTATAGAAAATAGAAATCATTTTCTGTTCTTGAACGCTGATTTTATCTGATTGGACATTTTCTGTTCTTGAACTCTGATTTTGTTCGATTGGGGAATAGAAAATAGAAATCATTTTCTGTTCTTGAACTCTGAAAATGATCATACACGACTTTAGAGTTTTCCGAGCATTCGAAATCAATAAATTTCTAACAACTAGTAATGGCGTTGCATATAAGTTTTTTTTAGTTACAATACGTACGGAGAATATATTGTTACACAACACAAATCGATAAGGCATATACAACTCTGTCACGTTAATTAGAGGTGAAACTTATAAGATGAAAAAAACAAAAAGATAATGAAAAGACGAGTACATTCACAAATGATTTAACTAACACACGTTTCACATACCGTTATTAATAAACAAACTTATGACATACATACAGGCTGCATCAAGCTAGCTTATAGCGACATATTAATTTGTTTATTATACATCTAAGTAATACAACGAATTAAGGAGACGGGTAGGTTGTTTATTTAATTATCCGGAGCGCATCTATTCATACATATAGATGATCGGGCCCACCGGAGCATGCATGCTGCGCATCTATTCATACATATGATCGGCTAAATGAGGTTCGGAGATAGCAACTAACGGGAACTTTCTTTGGGTTGACAACCCGAACATTTCTTCCATATTCATGCTTTAATCTTCTTATTTTCAGAAAACTTCCAACTAAACCCATGCAACATGTTCGCCAATAATGATTTCATCATCTTTAATCCAAGATTATAACCCGGGCACATCCTCCGACCCGACCCAAACGGCAACAATTCAAAATGCTGCCCTATCACATCTACATCTCTACCCAAAAACCTTTCGGGTCGAAAACTTTCTGGGTCATCCCAAATATCTGGGTCCCGCCCGATGCTCCATGAGTTTATCAGAATCGTTGTCCCTTTGGCGATATCATAGCCGCCTACTTTGCAGTCTTGAAGGGCTAAATGTGGTGCAAGTAAAATGGCCACGGGGTGCAACCTCATGCTTTCTTTTAGAATTGAATCTATGAATGGTAGGTTTGGGAAATCACTCTCTTCGACCCATCGATCTTTTCCAATAACATTGTCGAGCTCTTCTGTCGCCTTCTTGATTAGATCGGGTTGTTTGATGAGCTCTGACATCGTCCATTCTAGGGTAGTTGCAGTTGTATCAGTTCCACCCGCGATCAAGTCCTGTAATACATAAATGCTTAGTGCATAAGCCGTGATATAAAAGGAGCGAAGTAACGCGAATAAAATTTAACAAATTGATATGAAAATATGTGCACTGGTGATACCCCTAAGAAAAAAGTGTGCAACCGCGGTGATACTTGTCAGTTTTTTTTATATGCATACATATGTACCTGTGTAAGTCCCTTGATGGCATTGGAATCAAGCTTAACCTCAAGATTATGATCATCGGCTAACTTTAATAGCGAATCAAGCATATCTTTGGCTACAAAACGATGTCCTTCGGCTTCCATTCGAGCTCTATGCTCGTCTATTACATGATCATAAAACATATCAAGTCTCTTGCACAAAGCCTTCATTCTCTTCGCATGCCTTTGTAAATCCATAAATTCCATCCAAGGGATGTAATCCCCAATATTCAAAACGCCATTTAGCAAGAACCACTCATCTAATATCTCTTGAAACTCTTTGTGTGTCACAATCTCCTTTTCATCTTTCGAGTCGCTAAAATGTTTACGACCCAATGCAACCCTACTAATCATGCTTAGATTTGTGTGTGAAACTTGTTCTTTTAACACGATGGGTTCTCCGGACAACTTGTGTAAACGTGAGGTGAAATTTTGTCTTTCCTCTACACGAATGTGCTCAAAGGAGCCAAGTATTTTCCAGCTGAAAAACTCGTTAAGGTATATTTTTCTAGCCTGGCTCCAGTAGGGCCCGTATGGGGCCCATACAAGGTCATGGTAGTTGTAGCTGGTGTGCTTCCCGGCTGCAGTTGTTGGCCGGGAAGCAAAAATCTGGTCATGGGTCCTCAAGAATTGGCGAGCCATGTTTGGGGACGATGCAACTACTACTGGGGTAGAGCCGAACTTGAGGTACATGAGTTTGCCATAGGTTTGGGATAACTTGTGGAGAGATTGGTGAGGGAGAGGGCTGATGAGGTTAAGGTTTCCGATGATAGGCCATGGTCTAGGACCCGGTGGAAGGTTTTTTTGGCCACGGGGGTGGTTTAGTAATTTCAAGATAAGTATGGTGATTGCAATGGCTGCCAAAAGCCAATTAAGGGACTCCATTAATGGTTAAGTGAAGGTTAGTTTTTTGGTGAAGGTGGTAGTAGTACGAGTGCATATTTATAATACATCAGGCTACTTTTTTTTGAACGGTAAATCTAATCTACTGCTAATTATCACATATATTTATAACGGGACTCGAACCTCTGACCACAAGATCGAGAAGCACACACCACACACCATACCGCATCAGGCTACTAATTTGAATAAAGCGTGCGAATCGGACATGTAGAATAATGATTAAATGCATTTCATCATTTATCAAATGTGTATTTAAATGCATTTCGTCATTTAATCATTTATTTGATGCATTTAATCATTCATAAAATCTAATTTTGATATTCTCATTAATGATGTCATGGCATATGTTCGACATTTTGAGCAAACCGGCTCAATTGCTAAAGGATGTAACTCATCCTTTATCACCTTGCTTCCAAAGATTAAAGATCCTATTAATCTTTGCGATTATCGGCCCATCTCTCTTATTGGTGTTATGTATAAAATTTTATCTAAGGCGTTGTCTCAAAGATTAAAAGCGGTTATTGGAGAAGTTGTTGATGCACCTCAATCGGCTTACATAAATGGTAGAAATATTTTAGAGGGTCCTCTTGTTATCAACGAGTTATGTTCTTGGGGAAAGTACACAAAACAAAAGATGGTATTGTTCAAAGTTGACTTTGAAAAGGCTTTTGACTCTATTAATTGGGGTTACTTAGATTCGGTTCTTGAACAAATGAACTTTGGCTCCAAATGGAGGGGTTGGATTAGGGGTTGTTTATCATCTTCTTACGCTACCGTCCTTATTGACGGTTCACCAACAAAAGAATTTCAAGTTATGAAAGGTGTCCGTCAAGGTGATCCTCTATCCCCCTTTTTGTTCATTTTAGCAATGGAAGGTCTTAATGTTGCCATGAAATCGGCTTGTGAAAAAAATTTATTCCGTGGTTTGAAAGTGGGCTCAAATGGTCCCATTATTTCACATTTATTTTACGCGGATGATGCTATTTTCGTTGGTGAGGCCTCTTGTACAAATTTGACCAATCTCACTAGAATCTTAAAGTGCTTTCATGCATCATCCGGTTTAAAAGTCAATTTTCACAAATCTAAGGTTTTTGGTATAGGTGTATCACAATCAAATGTTATTGATTGGGCCAATATACTAAGATGTGATTCCGGCACATTACCTTTTAATTATCTAGGTGTTCCGGTGGGGGTGAACATGAATCTAAAAAAATATTGGACACCGGTTATTAATAGATTTCAAGCAAAATTATCCGGTTGGAAAGCCAAGAATTTATCTTTTGGCGGTAGACTTACACTTGTCAAGTCGGTGTTAAGTAGTTTGCCACTTTATTATTTCTCGTTATTTAAGGCACCTTCTTGTGTTATTGAAAAGATTGAGCAAATTCGTAGAAAATTTCTTTGGGGCGAAAAAAAGATTTGTTGGGTCACATGGTCCACTATTTTGGCACCAAAACAAAATGGTGGTCTCGGTATTGGCTCTTTAAAAGCACAAAATATTGCGTTATTGACAAAATGGTGGTGGAGGTTAAGAGATGCAAAAGATTGTATTTGGAAAAAAGTTATTTTGGCCATTCATAACTTAAATCGGAAACCGATTCACATCATGTCATCAAGCTCAATTGTTGGTGTATGGCGTAACATTACAAATGTGGCATCTTGCTTATCAAAAATCGGTTATGATTTTTTCGACGCTTTTAAATTGCGTATTGGAAATGGGGACTCTTTCCTTTTCTGGAAAGATAAATGGTTGGGTGAATTTACGCTTGAATCCCGGTTCCCGAACTTGTATGTTATTGAAAGAACTAAATCTTGCAAGGTCTCGGATCGCATCTCATCATCCGGACTCATTTGGTGTTGGAAACAAACACTAAATAACACCACTCTGGTTGATGAATTCGTTATGTTATTGCACGCCATTATCAACACTAGGCTGTCACACACACCCGATGGCATTTCATGTGACATTTCTGGTGACGGAAATTTTGGTGTTCACCATATACGGCAGTGGATTGATCATAAATTAACTACATCGGGTTACACCAATATGCCTTGGGCGAGCTTTGCACCTTTAAAAGTTAAATGCTTCGTATGGAGGGTTGGTATGGGTCGAATTCCGGTCGCAAAAGCCCTTGAAAAGAGGGGTATAAGCATGACCTCTTGCATTTGTAAACTTTGCAATAATATGGATGAAGATATTGACCACATTTTTCTTAGATGCAATTATGCTTGTAATATCTTATCATGGATTTTTGATTGGTGTGGCATCATTTTACCAACGTTTAACTCAATTCAGGAGCTCATAGAATTTGGAGATCGGAGTGTCGGTTGTCCAAAGCAAAAGATGGCGCTTACGACGATCATTCAATGTTTGCTTTGGCATATTTGGAAGGCGAGAAATGACAAGATGTTCAATAATATTCATAAATCATTCCTAGTTATTACCGGTGAGATCATCTCAACTTCTTTCATATGGATGAAGTATAGGAGTAAAATTTCTTGTAATAGGGTTGATTGGGAGATGTCTCCTTTATTGTCTGTGGTGTAATTGTTCTTGTTCTTGTACTCTTTCCGTCTTAGTATCTTGCTAAGGTCGGTTTTTTGTTTTTTTTTATCATATTTGCCGTTTCCAAAAAAATTTGATGCATTTAATCATTTATAAAATGTGCATTTAATTATTCTTTTTACCTTATCGTTTTGATGTTTAAATAATGATTTAATGCATTCAATCATTTATTATATGTGTATTTAATACGTGAGTGTTTAAGTTTTGAGTTTGGCTAACTCATGTTTTAAGGGCATGAGATAAGCATGTTTAATAAACTCAAAATTACTAATTTTATATGAAAATACATTTAATTCATGCTGAAAATAGACTTTATTGATGTGTAATATATATATTTATTCAATTTGAAAGGAAACTTGAAGCTCATTAAACACTTCTAATCTCATGCCCTTAGACATGAGTTAGATAAATCCTTAACGTTTTTCGCCGGTGAAACTAATTGGTTTTATCCTAATCAAATAGGTTTTTATATCCTAATCAAATAGGTGAAACTAATTGGTTTTATCCTAATCAAATAGGTTTTTATATCCTAATCAAATAGGTGAAATTAATTGGTTTTAATCTACACAGTCCCAATTACACTCCTGCAATGCTTATTTAAATTATTAAATATAAAAGACTTACGTACGAATTGTTCCTAGGAAAAATAATATAATCGGGCTGATGGGATAAGACAATATAATACAATTAACTATGTGTATGATTTATTTCATGTTGAACATGTCCTAGTAATATATATTTCGTTTTGAAAAGTTCCATTGATGGATCTCAACTAGTTTTATTATTTTATGTTACGATGCTAACATTTCATTGTTTTTTTTTTAAAAAACAACTATACATTAAAAAATCCACCGAGAATGCAAGTCGAAAGAAATCAAGAATGGAAAAGATGTGAACAAAAACCTTTCAAAAGGCCCAACAGAAATAGCCCACACAAAGAGACAAGAGCCGAAACCTCAATACCTAGCAACTAAACAGAAGTAGAATACAAAGAGAATCGAAATGCTCCATAACATAATTTCACAAATTGCACCAATTGATCTTTTTTTACCACACCACTTTTTAGCTAACCAAAACTTGATCAATAGGTTTAGTTATGGCCGATGGGTGTTCTAGATTTTCAGATATTCGAATTTCATATAATGAATTTTTACTATTTTTTATCCGTTATTTGGATATTTGGAACTGGATAGATATGTGAGACAAAAACAAATTATATAAATATATATTCGAATATTTCGTATACTAGAGATCTAGAAATTTTGAAAACACTATCCCACGATATTTGTAGTTAGGATGAAATTCGGATATACGGATTTCCGGATACCCGTATTTTCAGATATAGAGATTTCGGATATCTGATATCAGACAACTTTTCGCATATCCGGTGTTCGGATGTTTTTTAACACCCCTAAATTTAGTCTTGTTATTGCAGCAAGTACATAAAACAGAGCTAGGTACTATCTATACAAAGTTTATGAGTCCTTGACCTTCCTTGCATACCCACGGTCGATTTTGAGATGTCATGAGTTATCTGATGCGCTTGACGAGTCAACTAAAAAATGGCCCTTAGTGCTTTAAAACCTACTTAAGCTAGGTACATCATCCTACGCCGATTTTCATTTAATAAATTAAATGTTACAAACTTACAATACAAGAGACAAACTTTGAAATACACGTATCACCTAAAATGATGTCCTCATGTAGGATTGTACACCGTATAAGAACCGAACTATACCGAACTGAGATTCGAGAAAATGGATTTAACCGAACTGATGACGCTCGGAATATAACCAAACGAAGAATCAGTCGGAACTGAACCGAACCGAGAACCGAGAAAGATTTCTCGACCTTTTTCGGGGATTTCTCGACTTTGGACAGAACCGAATTGCTCGGAACCGGACTGAGAACCGATTTAAAATGTAAAGTAGAACCAAAAAACAAACTGATATAACTATGTTCGGTTTGGTCCAATGTAGTTTGGCGTTTTAGTCGATTCTCCGTCTATTTTCACATGCCTTTCGTCATATGTTTTTCGAAGCAAGACCTTTTAAACATAGTTTTTTAAATCTTTTCTACAAGTGAGACTTGATTTGCTGACGGATAAAAAAATTGTAGAGTGACAAATTATCTTTCTTTTCACGAACCTTTGTAACGTTTTGAGATCACTTCAATAAACATAATTAATAAGAAGTTTAAAAATATATACTAAAACTATAAAAGATATACTTCCTCCGTATCGGAATAAGTTACGCAAGATTTCACAATTTCTGGGAAAAAACTTATACTTTCGCCGTTCAAAATAACTAAATAAGTGATACATTTATAGTTTCATACTTTTTGAGACAAAAAATTATAATAAATGTTAGATTAAATTAGATTTGATAGTTTATGGGGTCCGTGGGAATGAGCCGCACACATTTTGATCAAAATGAGGTTAATAATATTTAAAAATAAAATTAAGGGTTAATGAGTAATTTCATTTTATTAAATGAAATACCTCAAATTGATAAGTATATCACTTATTTTGAAACAGATGAAGTAATAATAACTGTTATAATAGATTAAATTGTATATTAAGTGGGAGATTAGTCTTTTATATTTTGGATGAAGTGATTTTAATATTGCTTAAAAGAAAAAAGTGAAGATAAAATAATTAATTTACTATATTAAAGAAATAGTTAATGAATGTGTGACCTATTAACTATTACCAAATAATGTAAATTATGAAAGCGTATATCTTATTTTTAAAACGTACAAATGAAAAGGGTAACTTTTAAAACGGATGAAGTATTAGAAATTTGTTTTTATCGAAAATAGTTTTAGAAAAAAATGAAAAACTTTAAAAGAATATATTGATGAGAATATAGACTATGTTATCTATTTACTTAAAATAATTAAGAAACGAAGAATGACAAGCAATATTGATACATATCATAAGATGGTAACTTAGATGACGTGCTGAAGGCGGTGATAGACAACGATGACGATGGATCGTTAGCGGTTAGACTACTACTTCAATACGATACAAATTTCTAAAAGCGAGCATGTCATTTAACTAAAGAATATCTTACATATAATTAAATAATGTTAAATAATTTAGAAAAGCATTTATTAGGGTGTAAATAAGCCGAGACGAGCTCAAATTTAATTAGATTTGAGCTCAACTTATTTCAAGCATTATGTGCAAAATTCGAGCTTGGGTCGTTAAAGTTCTTTACAAGTCCGGGCTTGGGTCAATGATGCTTATCTAAACTCCATATACATAAAGTATTAAAATATATAATTATTTTATTTTATTTAATATATATGATTGTAAATATTTTTTTATGCAAGTAATATATAATACATATATAATGTATAGTATATATATAAATAGACACATAACTATAATAATAAATATCAGTTCGTTTTAACTCCCGAATCTTTTTTTGTTTGTTTGTTTGACCGACGAGTCTAAAGGAGTCTTTTGTTTGAAATTTGGGCTCGAGCTCGTTTAATAAACAAGTTCAAAGTTAAGTCAAGCTAAGCTTAAACCCATTTAACTTGAACTTTAACTGATATTTTAATTAGTATAACTCGAATAGCTCACAAAAACCCGACTTATTTACCCCCATTTATAGTTGATACAACTAGTTAAGGAAATCTCACATGTTTGGGTTGCTATGAATTAGAAATATGCAAGTATAGCCACCAAATTTCGAAAGCACAGCCACAGGCCCACAACTCTGCCTTTATTAGTTAAAACATCACATCATATACTTAAATATTAGTTCCAACCGAAAGCAAAACCAATAAAATATTTTTAAATTTATATAAAAATAATTTCCTTTTTAAGGACATTCCCTTCCTTAAGTGGCATAGCTTAAGCTCATGATGTACACAACTTAACAGTTAATATGATCATTTCTAAACCCTCCGTTAAGCATCTGGTACCCATAACAAATAACGTGTAATCAAATAAAATACGATAAAAAGATCCAACTACTATACAAATCAACCATACTATGAATTAACTCCTAGTTAACTTGAATCCTACACAAGTAATAACATATATTCAAATATGCACACTAGAAACATATCTACGCCCTCCCCAAACCATTAACTTTCTATGTTACAACTCACCAGCCCGCTTAGCTGGCATTGTCGAGTGACCCAGAACTAATAGACATCCCTAATCGGGTTCCAAGAAATGCAACATAAATCACCATAAGCCCGATCCCAAACGACTTATTTAATTGCATATTGTTTCTTGGCAACATTACTAGTGACCAAAGCAACCCGATTACTAGAAACCCTATGTTACAAAACAACCCGATATCACCCGCCATTATATAAGATTCGGGCCGTTTTGACCACGATCCAATTAGCATACAAAACCCCAAACCAACAAGTGTGTTGAACATCGGGCCTGCATAGCATCCAGACACCGCTATCTGCACACCTTCACCGCCATTAACCGCCAATGCAACATTTGACATCAAATCACCCATTGAATTTCCCCATGCTAATATGGTTAACCCAAGAATCGATGGGTTAATTCCGAATATTAAACCAAATGCAACCAATAGTGAAACCAACTCGTTAGCTATTATGTAGAACCAAATTATACTCATGAAAAATCCACCGAGAACCCATGGTAGCAACCACTTTTGAGGCGGTTGGTCTGATCTTGTGCATATAAACGCAACCCCACCAAGCATAAACCCAAGAACCGCGCAGCCCGAGTAGATGAGCCCGTTGACTAATTGACCCGAATCGTGTTTGGTGTTCCAAAGAAACCCTAGAAGCAACGGTGCGAATGTAACACTAGCAACCGCATAACCTTTAGACCATCTTTCTTCCTCGATTATAGGAATCGTCAATCTTCGTGGTAAAGTTAATGGTAGTTCCAACCATGAAAACATTTTTGAACACGAAAACGATGAATCTTTATTCTCGTTAACCGCCACCTCATCGTTCCATCCCCACGGATTCGAGCCGTCTTCCGAACCGGTTCCAAGAACCTCGGAATAAATCGAGACATTCGAACCCCACATCCAATGAGGAACTTTTGACTCAATCAAATGCGGGACATCATCGGATTCTGTAAACGATGTGTTTCTAGATTCAAGATCTCTACTGTCGGGACCATCCCTTTGACTAACCGATAACAACGGGACACACGTGTTGACTTTCAAAACACCGATTTTCCCTTTCCGTCTTAAGAATTCATTACCAGCAACTAAGGAAGCATAAACAACATAAATCAAAACAAACGCAATCGCCCCACTAACACTAACATCTCCAACAAACAAGATAACACCGAGAGACACAACAGCGAACATAAGCACAACAACATCTCTAACGAAACAATTCTTATCGATATTAACAGTCTGATTAGCCACACAGATCGAAATGATCCCCACAACTACGCACGTGACAAAAATAGCACCGCCCAAAATGCTATTTAACCCAACATCACCGTTATCAGTACCAGCAAACGCAGCAATACTAGCAAATACATCAGGGGCGCCGTTACCTAACGGAAGTAACGTTACCCCTGCAACAGTCGGTGACAATCTCAATAAAGTCGACAATTTTTCAAGCGAACAACAGAAATAATCTGCAGCTGTATTCCCCAAGAGATAAAATAGTGCAGCTAACCAAATAATTAGCAGAATGTATCCAATTGAAGCATGATTTTGACATGAACAATAGAAAAAATTCAAGTAATTGAAAAACCCATCAGAATTACATTGAGGGTACGCAATTAAGAACTCGCATTGACTTTTATACCCTTCATGCTGATTTAATCCAGTACAATCAGGTGGGGTTGTGATACCCAAGGTATCTGGACTGGTCCGAAAGCCGACCCGGATTCCAGTGTTGTACTTCGAATCATGGGTCAGTTGGAGAAAGCAAAATAGGAGAAATACAAGAGTAAAAAGACCACGGAAATTGAAGGGTGTCATCAAGAAACCTAAATTTATGAAAACAAAATTCAACAAAGAATTATTTGGGAAATGAAGTAAGGTAATTGGGTATCATCAAGATTCAGGAAACATGATTTTAGAGATTTAAATGGGTAAAAAGATCAAGAAAAAAACAGGGTATGAAGATCATAAGGGAAGAACATAAAATTGAGGAATAGGGATAAAATAGGGGATGAATTTAGGGTTCTTGATGTTGAAGAAGATCTGATGGCTTTTGTTTTGGTTTTTGTGAAAGTGTGAGTTCATATTGTAGTGGTTCGCTTTCAATGGGAAGGTATCATTTTGAGATGGTTCGTGTCGTCACTTTCGGAGAATCAGATGTGCCAAAGGGTATAAAGCGGTAAATGATTTTCTTAATCATTTGATTATATATATATACTAGTTTCATAACCCGCCCGATGGGCGGGCTAGCTGTAAGAAATATAATATATAATGATGAAAAAAACGTAAGAAGTTATATGGTCAACTATTATTAAAATGATGATTAAAGGTTTTGTTGTACATGAATAATCGGTAAAAATAAATCAAAAAAGAAAACGAAATTTTATTGTATAAGACGTTTGTTGTTGAGTTTGTATAGTTACCATCTTGGTCGCAACAAATAATTTTCAAGCATTTGTTCTCTTTACTCTTGATACATCAACATATAGCTGGTCATGTGAGAATACTGATATTGAAAAATAAATCAACCGGTGACAATGTTCGCCCATGGTTTTTTTAATAGTCATTGAAAAACGTACTTAAATAGGAAATTGTCTTCGGCTCAGTTTGAAAGGCATAGTTTTGTCGTAAGGACTAATAATCATACGTGTGATAACAAAAATTGTACAAACTTTGTCACGATCTTACCTTCAATTATATTAGCCTATTTCTATTGCATAAATCTACTTTATGATCAATGTTTTGCATCAACATTACAGGAGCATCTATCTTTAACTTCAATATATGATGCGTGACACCTGACATTTTTATAGTATACAAGAATTATGTGGTGTAAAAATCGAGGCTAAACATAGTATCATCAACAATTTCATGTGTGAGTGTTGATAATAATATGTTTAGACTATAATATTTTTGGATCATAATATTTTTAAACATTGATTATTATAACTTTCGATCATAATAAAATTGGATTATAATAAATTTGGATCGTAACATTTTGTGATCATAACATTTTGTGACCATAATAAATATAAATTACATTTTTATATCATAAGATTTTTTTCGTAAAATGTTTGAACCATGACATTTTTTTGTTCAAATTTTTATGTCTGTACTCATTTCGTAAAGAATTTAATTTTAAAAACTTTTATTTGCTTAAAATTTTTGTGATTATAACATTTTGTGATCATAATAAATTTAAACTACACTTTTAGATCATAAGATTTTTTTTCGTACAATGTTTGAACCATGACATTTGTTTTTCAAATTTTTATGACTATACTCATTTCGTAAATAATTTAATTTTAAGAACTTTGATTTTATTAAAATATTTGAGATTATAACATTTTGTGATCATAATAAATTTAAATTACATTTTTAGATCATAAGATTTTATTTCGTAAAATGTTTGAACCATTGTTGGGCACATTTATTGTAACCAATAGTCTAGGGACCATTTTGTATCTAGTCGAAACTTTGGCTAGGTATATATAGTAAGTAGTAACCTAATTTGAATAACCTTTGCCCAAATTGTAGCAGCCCCCATCAATACAAAGTGTTCAAATATTCCATCCATCTTAATCTTCCTATATTATCACTTGTTTATGCTTAATCTATGAATTAATCATTGAATTCGCAATCTACAACAATGACATTTGTTTTTCAAATTTTTATGATTATACTCATTTCGTAAAGAATTTAATTTTAAGAACTTTGATTTTCTTAAAATTTTTTGTTTACAAATAAAAAAAAAAGCTATGGGCGAAAAACGATGCGAGGGAAGACATGAATATGTTTCCATATAAAGAAGAAGTTAGTTGCCTATTATACCCTTTGAGTCAGCGTCTATGTCATCATTAAGAAGCAATGTTATTGGTACATGTCATCAAATTAAAATCATGTCCTTGCTCCATATATAGGTGGGATATATATATATATATATATATATATATATATATATATATATATATATATTTAACGATAAATACACATTCTTTATTTAATACTTCGTAATAGTTTTCATTTAATACTTTATATATAAAATAGACACAAAAAATATTAAATATCTTATTTAGATATTCTTTGGGCCTCTTCTCGCTCTTCTCGACTCTACTTTTAACCGATGAGTTGAGCTCCTAGCCACTAAACCGATGGACCGTGCCAATATCACTTCATTTGTCAGTTGAGAGAAGAGAAGACCGACTCCCCGTTGGAGTAGTCTAATTCGATTTAATCAATGAAACTTGCCTAACAGATTTTTTTTTTCTACCTAACCCAAAAACCGTTGTATTCATAAGGTAAATGGAAATAAAATAAATAAATAAACTTGGCAGAGTGGTTAATCGCAGATTCGCAGGTTCTAATTCGGCGCCTTACAACATTTTTAATTTAATTTTACATTGTCTAGCTGAAATTTGTAATTTCATAAATAAAACTTACCTAGCGGATACTGCAAAACCCGTACTCGCATCCGAACTCTGCTGGGTACGTGAAACCCGATGGATATTGACATCTCAAAATTTGACATCCTCTGATTGGAATCAACTCTTACTTTCAATCAATGCTTCTGCAACTGTCAATCTTATCAAAGTGTTTGCTACTCCTTTTTGATTCGTCATCCGTTCGTCAAATACGTTAGTTTTCACAATTCAACTAGAATTTCTTATTTGGATGGTTGTGACTGTTATAGTTCTAGGGGTTTTTAATTCCAACGATTTCATGGTATTGAAGGGTTTCATGAACAGAATGGAATGTCTGAAGGGCTAAACTGTTATGAATATTGTTACCATGATTACTGCTTTTACTATACGATTTAATGAAAATAAAGTAGACAAATCAAAGATGATTTAGATAAAAATTAATAATTATTGAATGCATCAAATGTACGCTTTAAAAGCTCGCATACCGTGAGGACCCAGTGGCGGACCCAAACATGCACTAAGTCGACATATCAATAGATATTTTTAAAAGAAATATATTAGAATTAAATGAAGTATTAAACTTTTCATAAAAAAATATAAATAGCATGTGGATCATATCAGAATCATATGCATTTCTGATTTACACGACATTAGCCGGATAAAGCAACTATAAAAGCTATGCTATCAGGTTTTGACAGTCATAATGAATCAAAACCATTTTCATATGAATTGGTCGAGTAAGGTAAAGTTTTAACTTTTAACATAGTAGTTACAAGGAAGTATCTCATGATTGTCCACCGGTACAAATGTCTGAAATAATTTTCTAAAAGTCATGTATTTGATCATTTATGTGTAAAAATTTACCAGATGACTATAAATTAGGTTACATAAATGACAGAGCAAAGTTTGGCTACATTATATATAAGATTATCCTTTAAAAAAAAATAGTAGGTCACAAGGAAACAAATCGATATATAGGCTAAGTGTTATTTTGTGTAGATACAATATTATAAATCTCTTAATTCAAAAACTACCTTATTACTATTATAATAGTTATGTAAATTATATTCAACACATATTTATGTAACACATTACCCGCTCCAACACATCCGACATGTGACAATATAGTGGCGAACCAGAAAAAAAATGAGTGGTATTACCAATTTCGCATTATTTTCCTTATAAGAGCATCCCAATGGTTAACCTTACAATGACTTATTAGTTTTGTCACATCAACCAAAAACCTATTTATAAATTGCATCTCCAACGGTTAACATTTCAAATAGCTTTTTCTTCTTAAAATTACTAGTTTACCTTTATGTATCTCAAATGTTTTATAAATACCCCTCAAATATAATTTGACAATTTTTATAGCATTTTATAAAACTTAACATACCACAAAACAACAAAACTAATCATCATGCTTGTTCTTTAATAAAAATATTGAAATAAGACAAAGTTATCATTTATAGTTATAAATATAGTAAAGGATTCACATATATATTTATATAGGGGTTGAAATGTAAGATTAGTAAATAGAAGGACTAAATAAATCAAACATTGAAAGTAAGTTATGAGGTTATGGAAGAATAAGTTATTTGAATAAGCTTTTAAAAAAGTTATTCACTCCAATAGTAAAAAGTCGTCTAAAAGCTTATTTAAATAGTAATAAGCTTTACAAAAAGCTTCCATTGGAGATGCTCTAAGTATCACCTACGTACACTAAAAAATATAAGTATTAAAAACACTATTATAACATTATTTAAAAAAATTGAGAGATTGCATGGAGTACCTAGTACTACATGATAAGTTAGACACCGGTGACATATATCCCGCCAATGTCATTTGTGACAATTGATCTGACATGCATGTTGGGTACATTTTGGAATTTATAAAAAATATTGGTGTGACTTGCATGCTTTCTTCCTGTTTGTTCATCCCTTCATACATTGTTACCAACATTAATTACCCCCAAATACTAATATACTCTACCTTGATGAAAGTGTTGCGGTTCCAAAAAAAAAAAAATAAATAAATAAAAAAATTACCCCCAAATGCAATAACCATGAGCAATAACACACAGGGGGCTTACATAGTATTGAAAACTTATATTATTCATATTACAAGATTAGGAGCCGTTCAAAAAAAAAAAGCAACAGCATATGAGCTTCATTGCGTACATAGTTTCTATGAAAATTACAAACATAATCATAGTACAATACATTAAAAACAAGCGATTAAATCAAAGGTGCATAGAAGCAGCCACATTTAACCTTCAAATGTGATCATGGATATAAGCGATTCATGAGCAGGAAAACGAGAAACAAGTTGAGAGCGTTTAGCCAACACAAAATCATCAAACTGGAAAGCAGGTGCAACCGTACATCCCACCAAAGAAAAATGCTCCTCTGCATCTCTCGGTGCATTTTTCACAACAACATTATTATCAGTCGATATTTCATAATCTTTTGTAGGAAATGCTCCAAACCACACGTTTGGTGGGACTGTATATTGCAATAGTTGGTTATTTTCAATATCTTGTCCAATGCATGTTAACTTCAAACTCCCACTTTTATCATCTAATTCCAGTATCTGTAGGATTACAATATAATGTTATTGATTAACATACATATAACGAATATGCATAATAAAATATTAAATAATGAGGATTTTATTATACCGTAAGGGGTTCGCCTAAATAAAAATGCCATGTTTCTGCACTTGGAATACGATGAAGATGTGAAACACTTCCAGATGGAAGTAAAAAGTATATGGCTGTACTAATGGGACGATCAACCTTATCTGTTTATAACTTTAAATCAGAAACTATAATACAAAAGGCAAGAAACATTAGGGGTGTTTGGATGCGTGTTTTATATGTGATTATCTAAAATGTTGTGATTTCAAGTCACATACTATCAGTTTCTAGGGTTTGGGCAAAGTCAATTTGCTTCTGATTAATATTATCCAGGGGTTAAATAATCAGAATCAAATCCCTTATTACAGACATGAAATCTTGAATCCCTAATTTAATGATTTATTGATTTCAATTATAAGCATATGTTATCTGTAATTGTATTAATTTGAAATTTCCAGACGAAAAGGATTCATCTTTGCATGTATAGCCATTTGGGAATATTAACTTGAAATTTTTAGTTATTTGAACAATACAATCAATTCGAAATTGGTAAGTGACACTCAATCAATTTCTGAGAAAGCTAATAAATGGTCAAAATCGATTCATCAAATAGAAAATGGCAATTTATAAAGATTGAATTCAATCAGATGGGTGAAGGTGAAGAGTTATGCTTACATTCAGGGGGGAGTTGAGAAGTTGAAAGGGTGATTGAAGTGTCTCTAGATGTCTCCGAGAAAAACCCACCTTCTGGATGTGGCTTCAAATTCAACTTTCCGGCGACCTCCGATGCTGTCGGTGCCATCTTTCGGCAGGCTATTCTTTGTAGTGTTCAGCTTTCCGGCGAGCTATTTATCTTTTGTGCACAAGGCAACCCCACCCCCACCAACCCTTGTTTTGACTTTTCAAACACGGCGTTAGTAGATCTTGAAAAGGAATTAAGGAAACAAACAATATTCTTGGTTTATGATAGGGGTGTGCATGGGGTGGTTTGAGCCTGTTTTAGGCTCAAACCGAATATGATCCGCTAATTTCGGTTTTAGGATTTTCAAGGCCAATGCTTTCGGTTTCTAATGGTTTCAGTTTTAGCGGTTTTTAGCCTTTAACGGTTCGGTTTCGGTTTTAAAACTGAATCCACCTCGTTTAAAACATTGATATATAATTTCATGTAGTAATCTTCATTTTTTACAAAATTACATTCAAATTTCAGTAACAATATCTAATTTACAGCATTAACTATCAATGTCTAATAATATATTTGAACAATGAATACCATTTTTCAGCCCAATATTCAAATTATAAACGTATTGTGTAGCATATAATAACGATATAAACATTAATGGACCATGGTAATGGACTTTCAAATATTTAAATAGGTCGACTTCTATTTAATAAATATAAAAGTTAAAAAAATAATATAATATATTAAATATTAGTGGGGCGGTTTCTTAATGGAGCGGTTTTTGGTTAAAATCGAAACCAAACCGAATCCATCGGTTTTTTCAAAATCTAAAACCAAACCGCCGGTTTTGAAATGGTTTCGGTTTTAACGGTTTGGTTTTGTCGGTTTTAACGGTTTGGTTTCGGTTCTTCGGTTTTTATGCTCACCTCTAGTTTATGACTTCAGTAGATTTTATGTAACATCCTAAAATCGGCCTAGTTGTTTTAGGTATATATTGATATTTGGAAAAATATCTATTTGACCCCAAATGGAATAAATCGACTAAATGTTAAATTGATTGATTGGCCTTTTGTCCTTTTGTGATATTTTAATCAAGGGATTAAAATATCCGTTTTCTGAAATGTTTAAATGAAAATATGATTTTTTATATCTTTAGATTCCTTGTCGGATTTCGTTTCCAGAAATGCTTTCGTTTTTAAAATTGGAGCCCGTTTGGTATTTTAAATAAATTAACTACGAAAGGAACTTTTATATTTATTGTTTAAAATAAAATTGAAAATGAAAAGTTTGAAGGGGCCCCCACCACACACCCTTTTTGGACGGATTGGGATAAGGGGTAGCAGACCTTATCCCTTCCATTTTTACTTTGTCTTCATTCCATCTAATTCAAAGCTATCCAAAACCCATTTACTTGCTTTTGAAGAATCATGCTTAAACCTTCCATCTTTTAGCTTGAATCTTGTTATAGAGCAAGACTTAAAGTAAGTTCTTGTTCCTTGCTATTACTCTTGAATTTCTTGACAATATGATGGACTATGGTTTTTGTATGGTTGTTAGATCTTGCTAAATGTTGCTATAAATAGTATATAATGTGGTTGTATAAGTATTTTAGCTCAAGGTACAAGTATCTAGGAAAATGTTCAAATGTGTTGTATGTGTGTGTGTCCGTGAAGTGTTGTGTTGTGTGCGTATGTGAGTGTGTGTTGTGTTGTGTGCGTATGTGAGTGAGTGTTGTGTGTGTGCGTAGGTGTGTGTGTGTGTTTGTAAATTGTTGTGTTGTGTTGTGTGCGTATGTGAGTGTGTGTTGTGTGTGTGCGTAGGTGTGTGTGTGTTTGTAAATTGCTTTGTGTTTGACTTTGTGTTTGACTTTGTGGTGTTTTGAAAATGTGGTCATTTTCTAATTATATACATAGAAAAGGATAAGTAAATAAAAATGGAGATTTCCTTAGTCATAATGTTTTATGGATTTTATGACTAGTTTGTGTCAAAATGACTTGCTAAATTGTAGGATATGAGTTATGGATTATGTCAAGTTTTGGTGAGATTTAATGAAATGCTAGTTGGTGTTTGGGTGATTTGGGTCAATAGATATAGCTTATGATTTTGAAGTAAATATAGTTGAGGTATTATAGATATGAACTTGTTGGATTGATTGACTAGTTATGTCTTGCTAAATGTGGTAGCTTATGGGCGAAGGTGGTGATTTGTTATGTTATGATTGGAAGTTGGTAACTTGTGCTAAAATGGCTAAATGGGTCATAGGGACCATTAGACTTGACTTGTTAGAGTTTTAACATGAAATGTTGCTTAATGTCATGATAAAGTTCATTGTAAGATTAAAGAGGTAATAATTGGTCATGTTGACAATTATGTGATTTTTGACCCGTTTGGGCCAATTGGTAGTAAAACGACTAAGACACTTGAATTGTGAAAGTATAAGTTTTTGGTTGGGTTACGTGATTAGAAATATTGTTGATAACAATTGGTAAATTGTAATGTGTTGACTTGATGTAGTTAAATACGGGTCTCGACCCGTTGGGATGTATTATGCTATATTGGTTAGATATGACTTGGTTGTATTCGACATGAATTGCAAAAGTGTAACATGACATGTTTATATGATATTGCAAGTGTTTAGGTATTCGTGTGGTGCAAGTGTTAGTGTTAAATGTGTATTTAACATTGTTTATAATTTGGTGAAATTATATACTAATTCGGTATTCCTTTGGTGTACAGGAACCAGGATCGAGACTCAGAAACATTAGACCTATGAGTTCGACAAGTGGAAGTAACGGTGAGTGGATTTAACCTCCAACTTGTGTTTAGTTACAATTAGTTTGGTATATGCATGCTTGTTGAAAATGCAGGAAATGTGCCAGCTTCATGGAGTTCGCGACGCGAACTAGGGTTCGCGAAACGCGAACTCGAGACAGAGATTTTGAGGGTTGATCGTGAACACTTCGCGCCTAAGTTCCCGAACGCGATCTGAGTTAGCGACGCGAACTCGAGTTCGCGATGGGAACTCAGTTGCAATGATTTTTTCGATGTGAATTTCGTATCTTGCTTGCTAGTTTAGTACCTATTTGCTAGAGTTGAGTCAAATAGGTTATGTGCACAATGTGAAGTGACTTTGCTTGATTGGTAGCAACTACTCGGTAAGTGGGCAACCGGGTTCCGAGAAGTCAGTGCGCTGGGCATCGGGTATCGACTAAAAGGGTATCCGACCTTACCTGTATTTGTTGCATGGTTAAGGGGAGGGAGTTGCCCGGGTGTTGGATACGAAACGCTATCGGATACCGTGGTTTTGGCCGACCATGGTTTAAGGCTCCGGCAGGACCCCGATCTTCTTGGACAAACAGTGATACGTGATTATGTGGCTTTTAGATCGTAGAGATGTCTATGCTAGCTTGTTGGGCTTTACAGAATTTGTAGATTATATTCATTCACTTAGCTTTGTGCTAATCCCTCTCTCGTTGAATCTTTTCAGGTTGATCGGTGCTTTGGACGGAATGAGTGACCAAGCTCAGTTGTTATGTTTTGAAAATGAGTCATGCCGTTTATTAACACCGTTAATTATTATTATTATTATTATTATTATTATTATTATTATTATTATTATTATTATTATTATTATTTGGAGTTTATTTTGGGACACTTGGTATGTAAACCTAAACTACATATTATCTATATGCTTCCGCACATCTTTAAATAAAAAAAACGTTCTCTAAATTTTGCGGTGTTACATTTTACATAAAAATTGTATTTATTTCGTATAAAATTTTCATAAGCGATACATTTTTTCATATTTGGGTGATTCAAAATAAGTGATACACAATGAAAATTTACCTTATTTGGTAAAAGGTTGTGGACTCCACACCCACTAACTACCTAATTTAATAAAGTGAAAAGACCTATTTACCCTTACTTTTACTTTTAAACATCATTAACCTTACTTTATTCAAAAATTGTGGGACTCATTCCCCACTAACCATCCAATTAATCTAATTTAACCCTCATTATAATCTTTTGCCTCAGAAACTTTGAAACCCAAAGTATATCACTTATTTTGAATCGAGGAAGTATTTTAATCTTATTGCTTATGATTTACCGTTAAAAAATATATATATACGGGCGTAGAATTGAAATTTTATGGGCTAAGACTGCTCTTTTAACTGGGTCGGGCTTTACCTTGGTTTTTAATAAAATATAAAAACAGAACCTTTTAATGATTTATTAGTGGTTTGATACTTGATAGGGATGCTAAATGAATGCAGAGAAAGCCCAGAAAGAAAAAAAATGATAGGATTACAAATTCAAAAACAATGTGAGAATATGACACTTTAATTGCTCTCGTCCCTCTCCACTTTTCAAATGTGACAACGTACCAAAAATTGATTACGATTGCATAACTTTCTTATCAATGAGTGACATTCGTCTTTAAAAAAATGAAAGGCTTGTTTAATCATATAGTTTATAGGGATTCAAATTGCATTTTAGGTCACAACAATGACACTAAATCCATTCAAATGAGGGGTATGAGATAATTAATAAGTAGATAACTATATCTCAGAGAAACTGTTTCTAAAAAAAACATCATATAATTTTATTTTTAGGCCTTTGATGTTAATGAGATAGACTTTATTTTTGGTTTTCCATAAAAAATCGAGTTCAAAATCAGCTTAGATAATTTACAATGAAAGTTAAAATAAATTATAAACACACCATTTTAGTTGTAGTTTTGATAAATATTTCATAACTAACACAACATTTATAAACTAGAATATACAGAGTAAAATTGTTGCAAACTGGTAATATTCGGTAAAGGGGTACAAGTACAACCATGGTAATGAAAACATAAGAGCATCTCCAACCATAAACTCTATAAAACTCGGTCTATCTATATAATTTGTGGGTTCATTCACTCTAAACATAACCTCAACTCCAACCATAAACTCTATCAATCCCTCTAAAACTAGTGGGACCCATAGAAATTATATTTTTAATTAATTTATAATACATTACAAAATAAAATTAGTGAAGGATGTGTGGGATCCATGGATAGAGGCATGGATAGAGGGGATACCCTCTCACTTCAAATATAGAGGGAGCTTTTCTCTCACTCTATATTTAGAGTGAGAGATAGAGGTGGATTGGAGGAGAAAAAACTTCAAATATAGAGATAGAGGGGTTGATAGAGGTGGGTTGTAGATGCTCTAAGGGATGTTGAATGGTGATATTACTTTAAAACAAATGTACATTAGAGTCGGACATAATGTGTACGCAAATTAGGTTTGGTTTTGCCTGATTTTGGAGGCAAAACCAAATCGAACCGAAAGTATTCAGTTAATGAAATATGTTTCCAAAAAAAAAATAAAAAAAAAAATAAACCATCAATTTTGTATTTGGTTCAATTAACTCCATTTGTTTGACTGATGGTTTGACTTCTGCTCAACCCTAAATTCGTAATAATAATATTGACTCAGCCAAACGTATATTCTTTGTGGGTTTCCTTTACTCGTGATATATATGATTTACTTAGCGAATGGATTAAACTCGTGACCACTAAAAGATTATTGATATGTAACATAGTTCATTATTAATGAAGTGTTTTTATAAATAAACAATAGTATAACGGGTTAACACAAGCTTTCCTAAAATGAAAAACGTTCAACGTAGTCAATCTTTTTTGTGAAGTCCTGAGGGACAAATCTCAGCCCGTTGATCAATCAACCCCCAATTCACCACCACCACCACCTCACATGTGATTCAGTACATTAACACCACCACCGCCGCCACCACCGCATGTGTGTTAAATAACATGTGATTGCACATCGCCGATCACCACCACCGCCAACCTCTACCGGTAATCGTCTCCACAACCGGTAATCCCTCACCACCGTCGATTGCTTTCAATCACATGTGATTGTGTATCCAATCACATGTGATTGTGGCGGTTGCCGGTGACGGGCGGCAGTGGCCGGCGGTGGTGGTTGTATATTGAATCACACGTGATTTGATGATTGTGATGATTAAGAGGTTTTTTAATCCAATAATTTAGATTTATCCCTTAAGACTTTATTTTAAATGTAGACTACCTAAAACACAATTCTTCCTAAAACAACCCTAAATATGCCTAAATTATGTGATTGTTGTAATTTACTGCTACATATTACCGCAAATATGAAAAACACAACATAATCAAAAATAGATTCACGGCGTTTGATTCGTTTCTGTTGCAGATGGTCCCTTCCCACGTACTCCATTCTCCCCCAAATTCTTAATCAAATCCAACAACTGCTACTGAGCTCGACCTAATTGACATAACAACCACCACCTTCCAAATCACCAAACCCTCATCAATTCAATGCTTTGCAATTCATGTATTATCCCCACAATCTTCATACTCCATCACCATTCATCCATTATCTATTAGCCGTGACCCAATTTTACAGATTTACCTATACTATTATGGTGGAAACCCTAACTTCATCGCCCTCAATCTGGCGATCCAACCTCCGCCGTTCGATTCCCGGGCTCTTCTCTTCCTACAAAACCTTATTCGCACTCTTATGGATCGTTGTTTTTACATCTCTTTTCATCTGGCAACGTAATTTTGTAGATGGGATTTTGATTTTCCGGCGACCGCTACATGTTCGCCCGTTGCCTCGTTACCGACCGGTGTCGTTTAATCTTACCGATTTTGGAGCTGTTGGAGATGGCGTTACCGTTAATACGTTGGCTTTTGAGAAGGCTGTTTTTACGATCTCAAAGCTGGGGAAGAAAGGCGGTGGTCAGCTCAATGTTCCAGCCGGAAAATGGTTAACGGCGCCGTTTAATTTGACGAGTCATATGACATTGTTTCTTGCTGAAGATGCTGTTATACTTGGCGTAGATGTGAGTGTTTTCAAATCTGTTTCTTATCTCAATTTAATACTCTTTAATTTGTTTTAGGTTTTCATTAATGGTGAATCTTACGACAAATTAGCATTCAAAATCTAGTGTGATGGATTTGTGATGATTGTTAGGAATAAGTTAACTAGCCAAAATATATGCATATTTTGATTAGGCATTAGGCTAATCACATTATATACATAAATTTTATATAGCTTGCAGCAATTGTATACACTACACACCAGTGGCTAACTTGAATTTAAGGTAGATGGTGAAAATATGAAGTAGTTAATATTTGTTAATATTTGTGGATCAATTACTCAAATATCTTTTTTTTGTTTTGTTTAAACAGGATGAACGATTGTGGCCTCTAATGCCTCCTTTACCTTCTTATGGTTATGGTAGAGAGCATCCTGGACCCCGATATGGTAGTTTAATTCATGGTCAAAATCTCAAAGACGTTGTGATCACAGGTCAACACTATTTAAATATCATATTTATAAGTTTTTATTTAATACCAGTATTAGATGTAAACATATAATCATTATCTTGCAAGCTTATTATGTTTTTGAAAACAGGGCATAATGGTACGATTAACGGGCAGGGTCAAAGATGGTGGAAAAGATATCGCCAAAAGCTTCTTAATCACACACGGGGCCCACTTGTGCAAATCATGTATTCAAGTGATATTTTGATATCTAATATCACTTTACGCGATTCACCTTTTTGGACACTTCATCCTTATGACTGTAAGAATGTAACAATTAGAAATATGACGATTTTGGCCCCCCTTTCTGAAGCCCCAAATACAGATGGAATCGATCCCGGTAAGTGTTTTTTTCATTTAATTTTCCTTTTTTTAAAATTAATTGACTTAATCTTGAATTAGTATTATGATGTAATCAGATTCATGCGAAGACATGCTAATAGAGGACAGTTACATAAGTGTCGGTGATGATGCAATTGCAATTAAAAGTGGTTGGGATCAATATGGTATTGCTTATGGTAAACCCTCAACAAATATTCATATCAGAAACCTTGTAGTTCAATCTATGGTCAGGTAAGATTATCTGCATTTGATTGTCTGATTATTTAGGTACTTTTATACCAACTTAACTGTTATCTGAAGGCTATTTATGTTTTAATCCTCAAACTCTTACTGTTTGGTGTCATAACCCTTAAACTTTTAATTGGCAATCGTTGTAGCCTAAACTTCGGTTGACTTAGTGTTTAACCCCAAAATTTTTGTTGACTGTTGACATGTAACTGGTCAAACCGGTAATTTTGTGTTGAGGTGTAAATTTTTGTAGTGTTAAATATGGTATAATCCTTAAAGTTTCACCTATGTGATGGTTTAACCTTCAAACTTTTTACTAAATGTTTCACCTATCTTTTAACTTAATAACACAATTATTATAACTTAATATTGTGATAAAAAGATTGGCATAAAGTTTTGTATAAAAGTTGAAGGGACTAAACCATTGCATAAAAAAGGTTTACAAGTCACGATGGCTTTTTTGACAAGTTTACCAAAGTTAAGGGACTAAATCATGCAAAAAATGTGTGAGGGTTGAATAGCTAAATTGGTGAAAGTTAGAGGATTAAAACATTAATTTTGTGATTTAATAATTTTGACAGTGCTGGAATATCAATCGGGAGTGAAATGTCAGGCGGGATTTCAAACATAACAATCGAAAACATCCTAGTACGGAACTCAAGGCGTGCAGTTAGAATCAAAACAGCTGCAGGCCGAGGTGCATACATACAAAACATTACATACAAAAACCTAACTTTTGAAAACGTGCGTGTCGGAATAATTATAAAAACCGATTACAACGAACACCCAGATGGTGGTTTTGACCCAAAAGCATTCCCACTAATTAGGGGAATTAGTTATACCTCAATCCATGGTGAAGGAGTTCGTGTGCCCGTTAGAATACACGGTAGTGCAGATATACCCGTGAGAAATGTGACATTTAGAGATATGTCGGTTGGAATTACTTACAAGAAAAAACATATTTTTCAGTGTGCGTATGTTTCGGGACGTGTGATTGGAACTATTTTCCCGAAACCGTGTGAGAATCTTGATCTTTATGATGAACAAGGAAATCTTGTGAGAAAATCGGTATCGGAAAATGCTTCGGATATAGATTATGATATTTAATGATGGTTTTGTGTTGAGTGATGGAGGGCGTTTCTGTTTTGTTTTTTATGGAGTAGGAATGTTGATATAGAGGAAAGTTTGGTGATGTAATGTTGTTATTGCCTTGGTTTTATTTGTAATGCATGTTTATATAAATAAATTCCTTTCTTTTTCTTTTTAAAAAGTATTCTCCTTTATGACAGATTGTTCTCGAGGCGGAGCTTTGCTCTTGTTGTATGTGATCTAATCGTGATTATTTCTGAGTTTTTTTAGCTATTTAGTAAATATTTACCTAGAAAAGAAATCAAACATAGTGAGAAAGATCATTTTTAGGTATCTTTACTTAGGGAATGTTATTCAAAAAGCCAAACTAGGACCAATTGTGGCTTTTAAATGTAATTTTACACTAGTTATTAAAGGTTTTTTTTAACATATAAGGTTACATATGTCCTAATTTAATTACTGTAGTCTAATTATAACATCAAAAGATGGTTTATGATTTATTGGACCGCTAAAAAGTTTTTAAATCAGTTCTATTTATATGTGTTATCTTTATAAAAGTATAAGTGTTCTATAAGTGTTTTCATTATATATAAATTCGGCTCTTGTTTATAAAAAAACTAGGTTATAACCCGTGAAAAATCACAGGGTATCAACAATTTTACTATACGTAATTTTTATAGAATAAAAAATTTACCGTTAATTGCATGATTATTACTTAGGATAACAAAATATATAATGATTCTAAACGCAACTTCTGGAATAGAAGCTTACAAATTTTATAGACATAAGAAAAATTTTAGATTACATAATAATAAAATGATAAAGATAGAATACCAAATAAAAAAAATCAAATAAAACATTATTAAGTAAATGTTCAACGATTATGAAACAATGTTTTTAACAAAATAAGAAAAATTAAGATAAACTTTTAAACATTTCATTGAATACAACATTTGATATTCTATATGTTAGACTATCATCTTTATTTTTTATTAATATTTTCAAACTTAGCAATGTACCATATATATTCTATTAATCTTTATAATCAAGAATAAGACTTGCAATGCTTGAGAAGAAAATGGACATGTGATTAGGTAAAGAAGATATGAAATTTTGTTTGACTATTATTCTTTCTTAATTTTACCAGACAATATGCTTAATTGAGTTAAATCAATGTGTGGTTTCCCACCTGTAACACCTCAAATTTTAAAACATCATTCGAATCATATTTTTAAATAAAAATATTACAAAGTCCAATATCTCAAAATACGGTTTAACAAAAACCATTTAAAAGTTTATCAGAGTTTAAAACCGGTGTTATAAAACAATATCATAACCATAGGATAACGGGATCTACCTACGAGCTCCCGAGCTAATCAACACTAGGCCACTTCTATCGCGACCTTCTAATCCTTCGATCCAGAACCTGAGTACATAGCCACAAAAATAAAGTAGTACGTAAGACAAAATAGTCTCGTGAGATACATGGGTTTTTCGACCCATTCTCAATAAAATTATAAACAATATTTATAACATAATAAATACTTATCTTTATCAACTTTATTAACTCGTATATCATCTTCTATTTATTTAATCATATAAACTAATAAGCTTACCATAAGCTTATTCATCATTTAATCACATATTGTAAGCTATCTCCAAGCTCACACATTTCTTTATCACATTTGCAACGGACCTCTCCGAAGCCAACTCTCCCGATATGGGATGTCATAGGTAAACTATCAAGGTAATTGGGAACCCCCATCTTACCAAGATTCATAAGCTCTCCCCGTTTCCGGGTCGTCATGCTCACCCAATACTAGGTGTCGTAAACTTGACATTCTACTCTTTGCGCAGGGAGGTACCACCCCAAGTAGACGTCTCATGCTCCCCCATTTCAGGGCGGTCTTATTTCGGATATCTTATTTATCACATATGAGCTTCAACTCCATTCATCAAATTCATCTTTAATTAGAATACACATATTCTAATTATCTCATCATTCTCATTACTTAATCATTTTCAATATTGACTTTACCAAGTCCTTTAATAAACAATACATATTTATCATTTATCAAAAATCATATTACTTTAGCTTTACTTTGACTAGAATACTTATCTCTTACTAGTCACTTTATACTTATTCTCTTAGCAATTCAATCATTACTCTTATTAGTAAAATCTTACTAATAATTACTTATTACTTAAAAATCATCATCATTAGTTTTATTAATGTAGTAAGTAATAAAACTCAATATCATATACTCTCAATTATCATCTTTATTAATATTTCTTATTAATAAAAACTCATTAACAATTTATATAATCATGCTTATTTATCAAAATAGTCAGTTATAAAGTCTATAACTTAATAGCATATTAAACACAATTTCCTTATCTTTCTAATCTCCGTCTTTATGAAAACATTTATAAAGACTCCATAAACATGTACCCAGTTAAAAAGTCACATGTACTCACCTTAGTCAAGCTTAATCCTCTTGTGCTTCTTGAACCAAATCTTCACTTCCCAAGACTTGTAAACTCCAAGTCTTTCAACAAATGTCCTAATCATGAAACCACACAAGGTTTAACATCAAACATCACCATTAACTACATATTATACCACTAGTTAACAACTAGTATCATTTTCCCTAATTTATACCAAACCCTAATTTCATAAATCTCAATATCATCATAAATCCATGTTGGTCGGTATTTCGGGTCGCTGTCCGAATTCCGTAGCTGATCGCGTCGCTAACCCAGATAGCGACGCTATCTGACTTTTGTCGCCCTTTTCGACATTGTTTCGTTCATAACTTTCTCATACGATGTCCAAATGACACGAAACCAATTCCCACAGTTTTTAAATGATTTATCCTTATTTATCATATTTTTTATATAATTATTTAATACAAAAATTTCGGGTCGTTACACCACCCGTAGCTTTATATTGTTCAATTATTCACAAAAAAGACAAAATAAAACATGTGTCAACCTATGATTACGAAGGAACTATTCATTTTAGTTGCTACATATTATATAGATGAATGTTTAAAACATGTGTCGACTCGATCAGTTCAATCATGACTTGAGGAAGATGGCGGGTTAGAGATGGCCAGTATTCTGCTTATAATTTACCTGTTTAGACCCGTTTGGTTATTACAAAACGCTGGGGACCCGTTTACCCGACTGGTTCAAAAAAATCATGATAATTTATGTTTCTATTTTTTTGGTGTTCAAAGTTGACCAGCCGGTTAACTGGTTGACACATCACTAACTCATCCTCATTTAAAAAAGGCGATAAGTGTTGGAATTATGTGCACAGTTAGTCAACCTATGGTGATACATCCATGCCTACGAAATACTTAAGGGTCACACCGGTGAGTGCATGTAATACGAGAAAGATATGCAATGATAAACGAAGAGGAATGATTCATAATAGTCATTTATGAATCAGTTAAATATTAAGTTAAGTTCAACTTATTACTAGATTAGTTTAACTAGCTAATTAATACAAGTATTTGTACATTTACTAGTTGAGTAAATATACAATGTGTTAATTATAGATTATCCATAATATGATTTAAAGCAGTTAAATCATATGGTAATTGGATAATATTATTGTCTAAATTATATAAGGTTTATTATATAATTAATTATTAAAAGTATAAAATACAAAGTATATATTTCGTGTATATAATACCGAAATATATAAGTGTATAATACTAGACATTTAATAATTAAGTGCAACAATAATAAATAGATAAACTATAAGGGATGGAAGTGTAAAAAAGAAAAAGTTTAATTAAGAAACGTTTCTTAATTAAATTAGAAGGACTTAAGTGAAAGATCTTCTATTATACATAGAAGATTTAAGGCTTCACTTTAGGTCTCTAATGCTTAACCCTAAGCCACGAAATTTCCTTCCCCCTCCTCCCTATTTCGGCCGAGCAACACACCAAGAACACAAGCCTTGTGTTCTTCGTTCGTTTTTCGTGTTCTTCAAGTCTTGAAGAACAGGGATCATTGCAAGTGATCAACTAGAGGATCTCTCGCCGTGTTCATCATCAGTGGACTTACTTAAGCAAGATTAAGGTATGTTTTGGGAAACCCTTTCCCCCCTTCTTCTCTATGTACGAATTCGAACCAAGAACCCTAGGGTTCTTGGTCAGTTCGTCGAACATACACAAGTATGTGTGTGTGTTCAAGTTTTTCGTACAAGCTTCTTTTCTTGTTAATCTAGTTTAGATTTCCAACATCCGCAATCCTTTAGGGTTTAAAGATTAAGTTTAATCTCAGTTCCGCTTTTAGGGATTAAACTAGCTAGTTGGTTTAACCGGCAAGAACAAGTTCATGTTCTTGACAGTATGGTTCGAACCAAGCATACTAGGAGGTTGACCCAAGTGGTCAATCAGTTACAATGAAACCCTTCAGTGGTATCAGAGCGTTGGTTTAGAAATCTAAACAAGAATAACAAAGTTTGTTTGTTTAATTTCCAAGTTTTATTTTTTTGTTCCTTCTTCTTTTTTCTTCCCATGGATTTCGAATGAGGGTTAAAGAACCCTAGGCCAAGAATGGTAAACAATTTGTTTAATTGGTCATAAGGATTCTAAACCCTAGTAATTTCGAAAACCAAGAAAGAACCCTAGGATCAAGAACATTAAACTAGTCTAGTTTAATTGATCAAAAGGCTTTTTTCCCTAACCCTAGTATGTTCGAAATATTGAAGAACCCTAGGAACAAGAATGTCAAAGTTTTTGATCAAGAGGATTCTTTCCTTATTACTTGATCTTCATAATCTAGGACCAAGTATGTTAAACTAAGTTTTTGGTTTAATTGGTCAAAAAGGATTCTTTCCTTTTCCTCCCTAGATTTCGAAAATTTGGAGGATACTTGGACACCAAGTTTGATTAAACTAGTTTAGTTTAATTGGTGAAAAAGTTTCCTATGCTTAAGGAAATTTTCGAAAAACCCTAGAAGTAACCTAGGACCAAGAACATTAAACTAGTTTAGTTTAATTGGTTAATAGGATTAATCAAGAACATAATCTAGAACCTAGAAAATTAAACAAGCTTATGTTTAATGAGGTTTGATTATTGTTTTAATGAGTTTATTAAAACTAGTTCCTTAAATCTAGAAATCTAGACAAAGTTTTGTTTAGAAGATTTAAATAAATAAGTTTAAATAAAATTATTAAGGTTATAATCTATCCTAGAATTTAAACAATTGTTTGAATAGGATTGATTATGATTAATCTTTAACTAAGAGATGTTATTGATCAAGAATATTGAAACCTAGTTTTAATTGATCAAGAACGAGATAAGGGTTTAATTAATTAAATTTAATTAAGGATAAAAGAGAAGTGTTAATTTTAAAGTCTTAAAATTAACAAGATGTATTTATATTTATATTATATTATATAATTTTCAGATTTTTTTTAAATTATTTAAAAAGAAAGTGATTTTAAAAGATAAAATAGTTTGTA
This sequence comes from Calendula officinalis, assembly GCA_963853835.1. NCBI lineage: Eukaryota > Viridiplantae > Streptophyta > Magnoliopsida > Asterales > Asteraceae > Calendula > Calendula officinalis. The sequence goes on from OY970832.1 coordinate 21,054,879, forward strand.
CGTATTTTAATTAGTTTAAGTTACAATACACATGTACAAATTAGGTGTAATATTCTTTCAAAGAATGTTATAAGGTTTTAAAGGAATAAATTTATATATATATATATATATATATATATATATATATATATATATATATATATATATATATATATATATATATATATATATACGAGATTAAAGTGGAACAATAAATATATATATGTTATTTCGATCATTTAAGGTGTAATATTAAATAACTAGAAATTTGTATTAAGTTATAATTAAACTAGAAATGTACAAAGTTGTAAACAACTAGAAATTGTACAAAGTAAGGTTTTATTATAATTAGATAATAATACGAAAGTTATAAGATATTAGATTGTATAAAGTTATAAGTAATTATAACTAGTTATTTATACAAGCATATTACAAGTTACGTAAAATATTAGATTAATGATCAAAGGTAAAATAACATAGGAAGTTTTAGAATCTATATTTAACTAGTCTAAGTTAAATATAAGAATGGTTTAAAACAAACTAAGATTATTATATATAGCTTATATATATAGGGTTGAATTAGTTTCAGAACCAATTAAGGCTACAGAACCAGCAGAACTCAATATAAACCATTGATTTTTAAAATGAAATGATCATGAAAGACACATTAATGTATTTGATGAGGGACCCCCAGATATTGGTTTGCATGAATATCATTCATGCATGTATACATATATGTATATGTTTTCATGTATGTATACATGCATGAGTGACATCCATGCAAACCAATATCTGGGGGTCCCTCATCAAATACATTAATGTGTCTTCCATGATCATTTCATTTCAAAAATCAATGGTTTAGATTGAGTTCTGCTGGTTCTGTAGCCTTAATTGGTTCTGATTCTAATTCTACACTATATATATAATAAGTTTATTAGTGTTCACCAACGACAAACTAGTGATTGTGTTTACTCAAGTTCCATCATGGTTGTTGGAATTAGTGGGAGCTACACTAGAAAATCGCATAGTTTACAAATGTGTCCCTTGGACATATTTTGGAGAATCTAATAAGTAAATGTTTGATTTTATTATTAGACATGAAAAAACTAAGTTATGTTAAATTAGAGTTATGACTTGTGTTCGTAAGTCATAAAGAATTAAAATCTCTATTTTAAAGTTTAACATAGGGTTTAAAGTTTTTCAAAGTAAATAAAACAAGTACGTTTTATTAAGATAAGGTTTTTCACAAAACCTAGTAATATCTTTTTGTACACCTCGTTTTTAAGGTATACAAAGTAAAATCGAACAAATTTAAAACTTAAAGTTTTAAAAGATATTTAGAAAGGCGTCTTGTGGAATTCTTGAATAACACAAGTCACACATTTTAAATAAAGATTAAAATTGGAATTAGGTTTAAGTTTAGTTCAAGACTTAAACAAAACCAAGAAAATCTTAGATCAAAGTACTATCCACCTAATGGAACACCTCACTTGTTCAATGATATTCATATTGTAAGGAGAAAGAACCTTAGATATAGATTCAAATCATTTCGAGTGTTAGGGTGCGTAAGGTTCTGTGATAATCGGGAGTCCCGGCGCAGAACATCACACTGTCTTAGATGGTCTGATCTACTTTGGTGATAATCGGGAGTCTCGGCCCAAAAAGTACTTGAGTAGAATAAACATACTAGACTTTATTGCAACTTAGAAATGTGCAATTAAATTGTACAAAGTTGTAGTAAGTTAAAAAGTCTACAGATTCTACGACCCTTAGGAATCGTATCAAACCTTGGTACGATTGGTATGGATGTTACCTACCAGAAATAACATGTCTCGTCGGGAAGTGCCCAAACCTTGCGGCGAGAATGTGATATATGGATCCTATGCCTAAAATATTAATTATGGGTTTATAATATATTTTAGAAGATGTTTGTTGATGATTACTAATTAAACTGGTTTGATTTGTAGACGGCAGCAATAACCACAACGACAAATACCAACAATCTCTCACTACGCTTGTTTCTAGAAAAGGACGAATTGACTGGGTCAATATTTCTCAATTGGAAGCGTGATCTTCGGATTATTCTTAGGCATGAGAGAAAAGGAAATGTCCTAGAAAGAGCAATGCTAAATGCCCCTGACGCGAATGCTAAAAATGAACCAGTACAAGCATATTACGCTTGTAGAGTGTTCAACTCTTGCAAGATGTTTAAGGGATCATCAGTAAGTGCTCACGTCATGAAAATGAAAGAGCACATGGATCATGTTGAATGACTAGGACACCCAGTACCGTTGCAGTTAGCAACAAAAATGATACTCAACTCGTTGTCAGATGACTATAAGCCTTATGTAGTCAACTACAACATGCATAACATGAAGCAATCCATTGATGAGCTACATTCCATGCTCAAGACTAATGAGTTGAGTTTGGCGACCAAGTTTAAGAACGATCTTGTAGTAACTGATGATGGTAGTGAAAAGAGAAAGAGGCGCAGTGGAAAGGGAAAGGGTAAAACCAATCTCAGCCAAGACGTGACTAAGGGTAATGGAGTCAAACAAAAGGTCAAGAAGGTGAAGCCAAACAAGGCAAGTACCGAGAAACAGTGTCTTGGTTGTGGCGAGGGTCAAAGGGTAGGAGGCAATGCAAGCTCCTCAGTTGACTTGACCAACTTCTAGATATTCACTTCAAGACACTTGTAAAGTTTATTACGAGTAACTGAACTTTTTCAATCCTTTATTGCAAGAGATGATGGAAAGTGAAGATGGCCCGCATAAGATAGTAATAACCACACAAGCAACAAGTTGATTTTATAATTCAGTATTTTTTATTTTGGATTCATGAAAAAAACAATTTTGTTTTGTTAAGACAAATTTTTATGTTAAAACTCGTTTTTGGTTTTACAAAATTATGAATCCATGGTTGAATTATAATGTGTGCATGTGTGATAATTACACTAGTCAAGTTCTATGACTAGATTGTAAGTCAAGTTTTTATTTACTGATAATCTCGTGATTTATATTTGTTTGATTGTTGAATGAATAATAATATCTAATAAGCTCAAATTACTTAGATGCTAGTAATTAGAAAGTTTTTCTAATGAAAGTATTTAAGAGTTTTTATAGAAAGCATAAAGTTCAAGGTACATTGAACTTATTTAAAACATCTTAAGTAATGGTTACTTATGATAGTAAGTTTTAAAGTATTAGTGTTAATATAGTGATTATATTGGATATAATCAAGATAGACTTTAAAGGGTATTATTACAAGTCTTTCATACTTGTGATAAAGGAATTTAATGAAGTCATAATTCCCTAATAGGAATAATTGGATATTCGTATAATCCAAGGAAAACGACTTATACATTAAATGAACTCTTAAAAAGGGACAAAATATATTAAAGAATTTATGAATTAAAAGGTATTATTGCAAGTCTTTTATACTTGTAATAAAGACAACATTTGATCAAGTCATAATTCCCTAATAGGAATAATGGATATTTGAGAAATCCAAGAAATGACTTTGGCATTAAATGTGATTCTTAAAAGATACTAATACACTTAATAATTGGAAGTATCGTTTCAAGTGTCTTATGCTTGTTAGATACAGTAATCAATAAAAGTCATGATTCCCTTCAAAGGAATGTTGGATATTCGCAAATCCAAAGGATAACTTTGATAATTGATTAATTCTTAAAGGGTTAAACTATAAGTTTTCACTAGGTCAAAAGTAGTAGTTTAATTGATGCTTATTTCCATAAAATTTAATGGGAGCTATGACTAACATATTCATTAGAGGTACTAATGAATATAGTAAGTTAGTTAGGATATTAACAACAAGGTTTTTACCAAGTCGTTAGCCAAAGAGTTAAGAGAAATAATAAATGATCGTTAATTAGATTACTGCAAACCTAATAGTGTGATCACGAGTCTTGTGATTAATTATTGCATATCTAATAGGTTGTTCACACTCCAGTGGATAACATAATCATTTAAGGAAATTTCTTTAACTAGTAATGATATATCTACAAATCAAGTGACTAAAATAGGCTTTAGTTACAAGGCGAATTTTATGAATTCAAGAAACTAAGGAGTTACTTTCCAATCCTCCTATGTTTACCGAATTGCATAAAAGGCAAGACTAGAATATGTTCTAGAATGTTGCAAGAACAAAATCTAGCAAAGGCAAAAGAAATAGTATTTTTCAAATACTTGTCTTATGTCTTTAGTTTAATAGAAATGACTGGTTCGGTGATAACGTTAGAATTAAAATTGTAAAAGTCATTAAGTAATCAACACGAACAAAATGAATAAGTAATGATCCAGTAATAATTCTGTATTCATTAAGCATCATTATTATTCAGACTTTGTATGTTTTAAAAGATCCATGAATAAAAGTTACTTTATTCAAAAGATATAATCCGTGACTACTCGTCTTGGTGGGAACCTTGATGGGATGTTAACGTCATTGCGGTATTTGGTGGTAGATTCGAAGTTCTTCGAAGATAGCTACACAAGTTTTGTGTAAACCAAATATCGGTGATATTCTGTTGGAGCTCGATGAATATTGGATTGACCACCCTGATAATACTTCGTGGTTGAAAAGTTCAAAAGTATTATTCACTAGGATTGTCCTTAAGCCTGAGGTATTTGGTTTATGATACAATTACTAATGTACTTTGGTTCGTCTTAGACAAGCCTGAAACATGGTTTTCATACGAGGTCTTACTGGGTACGGAGTAAGTTGTGTTATGAATCGAAATATAACAAGATGGTAATTGCGCCTCCTTCTTAGGAGAGATATTTATGGGTCCCTTGACATGATGATAAACTGAAAATGCACGGCCGTGCTCAACGAATTGATTTGTTCTTTGTCGTTATCACACAGTTTTAAATAAAGAGGTCAAGAAATGATTTCGAGTACAGGAGTTGATAATTTCTACCATGCTCATATTCGTAATCAAAAATATCGTGCTGCAAGGGATAAACCTAACACGTTACCCAAGAAGTAAAGACGGAGTGTTCTTTACTAGGCGACGCTATTAAAAGAGTTTTTCAAAAACTATACCTGGGTTACAAAGCTGTTTCTATGGGGTTGGTTACCTACATGCCTATCTAGAGGGCCAATGTAGCTCGTGTCATCAAGCTAAGGTTACGAACTTGCACAAGTGGGAGTCTGTTGGAATTATGTGCACAATTAGTCAACCTATGGTGATACATCCATGCCTACGAAACACTTAAGGGTCACACCGGTGAGTGCATGTAATACGAGAAAGATATGCAATGATATACGAAGAGGAATGATTCATAATAGTCATTTATGAATCAGTTAAGTATTAAGTTAAGTTCAACTTATTACTAGATTAGTTTAACTAGCTAATAATACAAGTATTTGTACATTTACTAGTTGAGTAAATATACAATGTGTTAATTATAGATTATCCATAATATGATTTAAAGCAATTAAATCATATGGTAATTGGATAATATTATTGTCTAAATTATATAAGGTTTATTACATAATTAATTATTAAAAGTATAAAATACAAAGTATATATTTCGTGTATATAATACCGAAATATATAAGTGTATAATACTAGACATTTAATAATTAAGTGCAACAATAATAAATAGATAAACTATAAGGGATGGAAGTATAAAAAAGGAAAAGTTTAATTAAGAAATGTTTCTTAATTAAATTAGAAGGGCTTAAGTGAAATATCTTCTATTATAAATAGAAGATCTAAGGCTTCACTTTAGGTCTCTAATGCTTAACCCTAAGCTACGAAATTTCCTTCCCCCTCCTCCCTATTTCGGCCGAGCAACACACCAAGAACACAAGCCTTGTGTTCTTCGTTCGTTCTTCGTGTTCTTCAAGTCTTGAAGAACAAGGATCATTGCAAGTGATCAACTAGAGGATCTCTCGTCGTGTTCATCATCAGTGGACTTACTTAAGCAAGATTAAGGTATGTTTTGGGAAACCCTTTCCCCCCTTCTTCTATGTACGATTTCGAACCAAGAACCCTAGGGTTCTTGGTCAGTTCGTCGAACATACACAAGTATGTGTGTGTGTTCGAGTTTTTCGTACAAGCTTCTTTTCTTGTTAATCTAGTTTAGATTTCCAACATCCCCAATCCTTTAGGGTTTAAAGATTAAGTTTAATCTCAGTTCCGCTTTTAGGGATTAAACTAGCTAGTTGGTTTAACCGGCAAGAACAAGTTCATGTTCTTGACAGTATGGTTCCAACCAAGCATACTAGAAGGTTGACCCAATTGGTCAATCAGTTACAATGAAACCCTTCAATAAGTGCTTTTATATCCTTGTAAAATTCATAAATTGTTTCTATATCATTATCAAATTCATAAATTATCTCTATATCCTTCTAAACTATAATTATCTTCATATCTTTCCAAACCCGTAAAATTTAGAAGAATATAGAGAAAATTAATGAATTTGAGAAGGAAATGTACCGACGGGGCGGAAAATAAATACTTTTGGTTTAAAATTGAATTGAATTTTACTAAGAAAGAAAAAAAAGAAAAATTAATTTTTTTTACTTAAAAGTACAACAAAAAATTGGCTGTAGATTAAAATATTTTTGAGTTAAAATACTGTCAACTAATTTTTATACAAAATATAATCATAAATACATAAACACCTTTCTGAACCAGTAATTGGTAAATTGTAATTTCGTACATTAAAAATAAAATTTAAGAAATATTTAATTAGTTATTAATGTGTTTCGAATGTTTAGGAATTAGTTATGTTTTTTTACAAGTGTTATATGAACCGCGCTTCACTACGGGTTTATAATACGTTTTTTGTTCCAGAAGTTAAAAATTAAAATTTTAGAATTTTTTAGTCATATATTATCATAAATTTTTTAGTCATATATTGTCATAAAAAGTTTAACTTAAAAGTTTTGAGGTGTATGTGATGTTTTGAAATTATATAAAAGTTAAAGGGGGTAAATTAGTACTTTTTGTTAAAGTTGAATAATAAAAATTGAAAAATAGAAGACATGATTCCAACATTGGACATCTGGAAATTTGAAGCACTATTTGTTCACCTTTTACCAGTATACTACTCGTACTACATGTTATGTCTCCATCTTTATAGTATTTAATCGAAAACTAACATGGTGCAGTTTAGCAAAATGTTTATTGTTCACAACTCACATTAGCTAAACCACAATTGTATATAAGGTATAATATGATTTTTAATTTAAATAAGTAGATAATCACTATAAATCTTCAGTAATTAATTGTATGCTTAAATAAGAAACTTGACAGAAAGATCTCCTTAAATTCGGGTGGTGTGTTTAGGCGGGAAAATGAAAGTTGCAGCCAATAGGGAGGTGTCAAGTGGCAAGCTGATAATCTAAAAATGATGACACTTGACATCCTAAACCTTCTTTTATTATATTTATAGATTATAGATGCAATTTTTTAAAACATTAGTTTTCTTTATAAAACAACATTATATTGGTCGTAATTGAGATACAAAACCTTATAATTGAACTTTAATTAATTTTAGACAAACATAACCCTTTGTTTAATGAAATGATCATGAAAGACACATTAATGTATTTGATGAGGGACCCCCAAATATTGGTTTGCATGGATGTCATTCATGCATGTATACATATATGTATATGTTTTCATGTATGTATACATAAGTGTTATCTATACATATATGTATACATGCATGAATGACATCCATGCAAAACAATATTTGGGGGTTCCTTATCAAATACATTAATGTGTCTTCCATGATCATTTCATTTCAAAAATAAATGGTTTAGATTGAGTTCTGCTGGTTCTGTAACCTTAATTGGTTCTGATTCTAATTCTACAGTATATATATATATATATATATATATATATATATATATATATATATATATATATATATATATATATATATATATATATATATATATATATATATATATATAGAATATGGATCAAGAAAGAACTTAGCTTATTTAAAGAAGTTAAAGAAGCAATTAAAAGTATTGATTTAGTTAAAACATTTAAGGGCATTTAAGGATATTATTGTCATTTGTCCACTCCTTCATAACACATACGTGATTTTCAATTCCCCCAGTTCCTCATCTTCTCCTCCATCTCCTTCAAGAGACCCATACGAACCAGAACTCCCATACGAGCAGAACCCCCACCTCTTTAATCGAAATCTCGTGATCAAGTAGATTCGGGTAAGTCACAACTCCTAATTTTCGATTTCTATTTCGTTTATTACCGAATATCCATGTCGCACAGCTCCTACAATCCTCATTCAGCTCCAGATCCAGGTAGGTCACAGATCTTCTAACAACCAATTTGTTGTTGTGTAACTGAGAATTGTAAGCACCAAGTGATTTTAATTTCAGCCATTGAAGTTTCATTTGATAAACATCACGTGTGTAATGGGTTTTGAATTGGTACTTATTCTTAGAATGTTGGTCTTTGAATGCTTTCTGACATAACTTGAAACTATGAATATTCTAGAATTTTGGCTTTGATTTGAAATTTTGACTAACTATAATGAGGTATATGTTTTTATGAAGAAATTATCTTACTTTGTTTAGTCTAGCTTACTAAACCAAACGTTTGGGTTATGCAAATTAGTGGAACTAAAGGATATGCAAATTTTTTGGATATGCAAATTAATGGAATTAGCTTACACAAATATTTCAACATCGACTGGAACACAAATATACATAAATTTTAGACATTTTCTTAAATCACTGGCATTTTCATTTGCAATTACATACTCGCATTTGCATTTGAATTTGCATTTTCATACTCGCATTTGCATTTGTGTTTTGATCAGAAATTAAAAACAAATGACTGGAACTTGCATTTGCATTTTCATCTGATATATTATATAGATAACTGGAATTTGCATTTACATCTTCATCTGAAATATTAAACAGCTGACTGGAATTTGCATTTTTATCTGAAATATTAGATAGTGACTACATTTGCATTTTCATATTTTCAGTTGCATATTCATCTTATGTTCCTAGTTTCTCAAGTCTAACCATGTTTAGTAATTTTAATTTTTTTATAGATTTTCATGTTCCAGCTTCTCCTCGAATTGCTTTTGAAAAAATAGATGCTCTTGGTGATAAGTATTGGGTTCCTGATTCTAAAAGACCTATTAATGGTATGAAATTTGATTCTTTGACTGATGCTTGGAATTTCTATAGAGATTATGCTACTGTACGTAGGTGGCTTTGAGCCCATTAAATCTACCAAAATGATCTCTTATTAAGGAATGGTGAACTTGTTACTCTAAAGATTTTTAGGTGTTCTAAGCATGGTAAGATTGTAAATAATAGTAAATCTGTAGAAACTTTGAAAATTGTTGATGACTTGCATTTATCTAATGAAATTGGTGATGGAGTTAATAGATCTGTTGATGGCAATAACAACATCGAAGTTCATAAAGTTAAAAAAAAGAAAGTCATCTTCTAAGAAGACGAGTATAATCCTCATAATATCTGCACTTGTTAATAAAAGAAAAGAGTAGAAGATGCACAGAAAAAACTTGCAACAAGTAGATGATGATGATGCAAGAGTTTATATTGAGTGGCACATTATTCTTTTATTAGTTATTTTTATATTCTTACTAAATGTAGTTTAACATACTTTGATATTTACATTTTCATTATATCTAGTTTTTCCCTAAATTTTTAAATATTGATTATGTTTTGCATTTTCATACTTACAATTTCATTTTCATTTTATTTACTTATTCCCTGAATTTTACATACCTGTGTTGTTTTAACAAATATTGTCACTTGCATTTGCACTTTCATACTTGTAGATGCATTTGCATTTTCATTATAAGGGTGATTTTCATACCATAATTTTTAATTCATCTACCACAACTGTTGCTTGACATGTTTGTATGATTAGTTATAAAACGTGTACAGTGTTGTATAAGAAGTAAAAGTTGTGGTACATAAATGAATTCCCTTTCATTATATGTAGTTATTCTTGGTTTTATAACCAGCTGTTTTGGAAAATTGACATTTGCATTTTCATGCTTGCATTTGCATTTCCATACTTGCATTTTCATTTTATGTAGTTACTTCCTAAAATTTTACATACATGGTCTGTTTTTAAATACTATCAGTTGCATTTGCATTTTCATATTACATACACATATTCATTTTATGTAATCCCACATGACATTTTATGTACATGCACTTGTTCTATTGCACTTTTTAATCCATACAAACAAAACCCAAAATAAATAACAATATAGGTTACTTCAACGACTATCCATCAATCTATATAATAAAACAACCAACCTAAAACACATTTAAACACTTTAATAAAAAACCACCACAATCCAACAATCCATATGATAGGGAAAAAAACATCTATTGTATAGTATACATAAAAACCTACTTTTAGTTTGACTGACATCCATCTTTTACCTTCTTGAATTTCTTATATATTGTTTTTCCTTTCAGGTTCAACCCAAAAAAATTCGTCATCATCTTTTATCGTTTTATTTTTTCTTTTAGCATCATTACAAACATTAGCTTGCATTACTGACCATCTTGTTGAATTTCATGTTTTTTTTATCTTTTATCCATCTTGTACCTGTAATTTAAGAAGCATATCAGCATTTTGATAATATTAGCATATTATCATATGAAAATGCAAATGCATATTATCATACTTTCTATGTTTGTAACCGACATATGAAAAAAATTGTGTTGCTTTTTTTCCCCTACTTTCGTTATGCTCATATTCACACAACAAAAAACCAACTATTACTATTATTGTAAATGTACTTACTCGAAATGTACTTACTATACTGTGATCGAAAGAACCACATATGTTATGAACCCTAATTACTTGAGGTTCGGCTTTTTAGTTGTTAAAGAATAAATTTCAAGTTATTTCTGATTTACAACCCTAGTGTTACCTACAATTTAGGATGGATATTAGCATTTTGATAACATTAGCATATTATCATATGGAACTGAAAATGCAAATGCAGAATCATTCACAAACAATTATCATAATCAAAATTTCGCCTAAACTGTAATATCCATTTATTTTTTCAAAACCATAATTGCTTTCGGATTTCATCTAGCTTTCTTCTGTTTTTGCTTCACTCGTTTTTGTCGATCTAGGTTTTGGTTCAATTACCTAAATACGTCTGTTTGGAACCTACTCTTGACATGAAATTTAACAATTTAACACACACCAAAATTGGCGGTACAAACACAGAATCACCTTTGACCCACTTCCCAACCCGAATCAACCCGTTTCAAACAGTACCATATTCAGAATCGTGGACAGATAGACAAAAAATGGGCAGTTTAAACACATAATCTGCTCTTGACATGAAGTTTAAATTGTTTCAAACCCTAACAATTTAACACAAGAAAAAGAAGGACTTACTTAGTAGCACTGAAATCTGTTTGAATCGCCGATAGTAACCTTGAAATCGCGACTGTGGGAGTAGCCCTGAGACAGAAACGGGCGTTGAAATGCTTCGATAAAAACCCTTTGATGAATGCCGCTCGACTACGAGAGAGGGACTGAACATAACAGTAATCGTATGCGAAATAGTAAACGTTTGATTGCAACCTTATGTCTGATTTAAATCGTCCGATTGAAGCCATTGAAAACTTGTGTCGAAACCCTAGAATGGTCCGATTGAAAACCTTCGTTACCTGCAACTTGTGAGAGAGAGAGAGAAAACCAAAATTGAAAAGTTGCCTTGCCCCATATACCTAAAGTACCCTCATAGCCTAATTTTTTGTCCAATATTGTTCCCAGGCAAATGAAGGCGCGTGTTTTTGGACCTCTTCATCTGGTCCACTTAATTTTTGATCTAAAGGTTACAATTAGTTCTTTATATTCTTTAATTAATAGAGGTTTTCTATAGATCCCTACTCTCTCTCTCTCTATATATATATATATATATATATATATATATATATATATATATATATATATATATATATATATATATATATATATATATATATATAGATATAGGGGTGGGTTCATGCGAGAACGTCATGTTTGCGAGAACCGCGAGAACAAATATTGACCAATCATTTAACTCATTTAGGTTTTTAATATATAAGGGCAAAATAGTCTTTCTAACCATTTATAAGTTCAGTAATTGTTTATTAAATAAGAATTTTTAAATTTGTGTAACTGCCATAATTAAATTCTACAAATGTTAACCTATTATCCTTTTTATCGGATCTTATCCATACTAACTTGTTCAAATCATAACCTGTCGTTCATTTTTTATAGGATGTTCATTAACAGCCATGTTCTTCCATTTTATAGATATTATCTACTTTTCGTAAAAATCTGTTCACCAAAAGTTCACTAGTGAACAACCATATTCATGTTAATTAGTCGACTGTTCACCAACAGTTCACTAGTGAACAACCATATTTATATTAATTAGTCGGTTGTTCATCAGTGAACAACAATGAACACATTATCAGAATTATAATTAAATACATAATTCATTACTGGTTATTAGAAAAAAAAATTACGTTGAACAAATCTGAAATCTATGAGATTAACACCATAAAAAATTAATGAATAAATCCTAATGAAACAAACTCTAAACCTATTTTACCTTAAAAAAAATTAACATATTGACTTAAGATCACTAGTGAACAAACACTATATTGTCGACCTGCCTGAACCCTAATTTTTTACGTCACTGACTTCGCCGGAGTTGTGTTCTGTTGTACATATCTGAGATACAGACCGATCTAAGATATGCCTCCTTGATTCGTTGTCTGCCGATGGAGATCCAACAGAGGGAATAGCGAATTCCGTCGAATTTGACGAGAATAATAGATTAGAAGCGATTTGTTGTCTGCCGAAGCAGATCCGACGTAGATAGTAGCGATTTCCACCGCTGCAAAGAAACAGGAGATCAGTGGTGCATCGAGGGAGAACCGCCCCAGAGTTGGAGTACCGAAACAGATCTGATGAAGAGAGAGAACCGCAACAGATCTGAAGGAGTGAGACAACCGCAACGGGATTTAATGAAGAGAACCTGCGTTGGTGGTGGCGGAGTTCGCGGTGGTTTTTGTATTTCGTCGGCCGGCAACTGGATTTTATGGAGAAAACCTCCAACACAAACGCACAATTGCGTGTTTGTGTGATACTGTAGCGTGGAGAAAGAGAACGAGAGAGATAAACATAAGAATGGCTGAAAATGGGTTTTTAAAATGGAATTTAATTAAAATAGTTTGACGGTGAATGTGAGTCTTCAAATTAAATTGAGTTTTTAATTCTCTTTCCTATTAAATTGTAATTGAGTGACTATTTTACCCTTTAGTCCTTAACATTTAATCCTTTCATTTTCTTTTAATTACTAAGCTGCCATCACTCATCCTAACCGTTGATCTCTTTATCTAATGGTTTAAAATTATTCTCGTTGTTCTCGCAAAGTTGGTGTTCTCGCATGAACCCACCACTATATATATATATATATATATATATATATATATATATATATATATATATAACCAATAAGTTTTGTGGTATTACGATGTGTTATTAAGGATGTTCTACAATATGATTCCCTTTTTCAGTTAATTTTATTCAACGATTGACCATATAAAATAGGGTTTTGTTAATGACAGCCCTTAGGGCTGTCTCTAACATGCATAAAACGCTTGTACATTTATTGATGATGTAGTGTTCCTAAAATTCAGGGGGCGGTTTTTACCTTCTTATTGACAGCCATAAGGGCTGTCATTATCATTTTCCTATAAAATATTCATAAAACTTAGATTTCTATACAATGATTTGGCACAATCAATTTATCCATTGAATATCTTATCAATTTAGGTTGCAAAGTAATTACTATAATATACAATTACTATAATATACAATTGTCATACAAAATGCACTGTTCATAATGATAAGAATTAAAGTTAGTAATATATATACACCATGTAAAAATGTTATCAAAAGTGAAGTTTGATTGAGTGGTTAAACAGGTGGGTTAAAATGTATTCCCTTCTTGGCCACCAGGGTTCAATTCACCCTCAACCCTTTTTCTTAACATTTGTTTTTAAATTTAAAATTTAACATTTTAAGTTTAAATAAAGTAAAAAGTGAGATTATAAAGACCGCAACAACGTGCGGGGACATATATCCTCGTTATAAACAAGAGGAAAGGGAAATGATAATCTATAAAAAACGGGATTTATAAATGATTCGTAGCGAATTACGTATATGAAATTGAATGGCTATAAGTTAACGCTAAGGGTTAGACGCATCCTTATATTTACTTTGATATTTGAATAAGTCAACACTATACATATTACTGTATCTAAATAAATAAATGAAAAAACAAATAAGTAAACCGTTGACTTAGCTTCAATTAAGTCAACAACGACAACACCCTAACCTAACCACATTCACTAGTTTTAAATGTTAAAAATTCTAACATTGACTTTTGCAACTTAACCACACCAACTCTTTATCCAAATTAAAATCATATACCCCGCATTTGAACCTTGATATTTGTAGCGATGGATATAAGATTTTTGACAAATACATGCATTTTTTAATGAATTTGTTTCAAAACATGCACTAAAAAATAAATATTTATTTTTCTTTTTTATACCGCAAATTTGTGTATCATACACGCCCGTATCGTGCATGATTCTCATGTGGTTTTTCCATCAAACAAGGTTTCATGATTTCTATTTTCGGAACAAACTATATTAAGAGTGATAAAAAAATAAATAAAGACAAACTATAATATTTTGACCACATGAATAAGGAGCTCCAGATAATAGATTTTGGGGGTCGATAACCAGTGGTGAATCTAGAATCAAAATCAATCGGGCTTCACTAATAGTTGACCAATTAACAAGTGATGCCAATAAAAGAATTTTCTACTAAAATAAATAAAAAATCAGATTTTTTGTATATGGGGCCCCACTAAGTGGGGGCCATGCACCCCCCTTAAACTTATATGGATCCGCCGGTGTTGATAACTGAGCTTCAAATCTAGCGCGCTGCAAACTTTTACAGACCACGACAACTCCACACACATAAAGAGTTATGAACTTTAACGTACGGACTATTAAAATGTTCATGTGTTCTTACAACTCACTACTCATAAATCAACCAGGTGAATGATTCTTTTCTCGTCACTTTACCCAAACCGAGTCCAATACCAAAATAATATATAATGTTCACATGTAAAAAGCATTAACACCTTAACATGAATGATTACTTATATTATTATTTAAATACACAAAATTAGCATGTGTTTGCGCGTTGGTCCACTCGATTATGCACCACACGTCAAACAACAGACGGTCACAATATTTATTTACTTATTACGAAGTACGGAGTATTATTTATTTATGATCTTTGATTTAATATATTTAATTATAATTACGAACGTGGTACGAGGAGGCGTTTCTTCCCATGTGCATAGTGGGTAGTGGACGGCAATTTCCACTCTAACTCCATTTTTTAATCCAGTTTTTATACATGTGTCTATCATCAATTCATCATATACTATATTTATATTAACTAAAAGTCTAAAACTCTCATTTTCTATCGAAAAATTATATTATTTCTTATTAAATTTTCTTTCTTATTATTCTACTTATTTATTAATATAAATATGCAAATAATAGATATAATGAACTACACATCAATTATTAGAATCATAAGTTAAAAATAGAGCGAATTACATCTAATATCCTTGTGGTTTACCACTTATTGCAGCCACAGTCCCTAAACTTCATTAAGTACACTGGGAGTCCCTGGTGTTGACATTTTATTACACCCGTAGTCCCTGAAGCAAACATCCGTTAAAAAGCTCTGCTAAATCACCCATGTGCACAACACATGATGGGTAGTATGGTAATTGTCCACCCCTTCCTTATATTTAAACCCGAGTAAATTACATGGAAGGTCCCTGTGGTATACTACTTATTACAATCTTAGTCCATGAACTTCATTTATTACACCGGAAGTCCTGGTGTATACACTTCAACCTTTATTGTCGCGCCACCAACCCCCTGAAAAGTCAATCCGAACGGACACGAATGGGGCCTTGTTCGTGTTCATTTGTTAAGGAAAAAATGTGTTCGTAAACGGTTCACCAACACTTCTCAAACTGAATTCTGTGTTCGTGTTCGTTTGTTAAGATTGTTTAGTGTTCACGAACGGTTCGTGAACGAGGGTAACAAACATAAACGAACATAAAGAAACACAAACAAGCATAAAGAAACACAAACGTACACGAAACAAACATAAACAAACACAAACGAACACGAAACAAACACAAACGAACGTAAACAACCTCAAACGAACACTAACAAACGGACGTAAACAAACGAACACGAACAGATGTTCACGAACGTAAACGAACGAACGGTCATTTGTTCGTATTCGTTTGTTTAACTAAACGAACACAAAATCTTGTTTGTGTTCGTTTGTATGCTTGTAAACGAACCGAACGAACACGAGTGGGGTCTTGTTCATGTTCGTTTGTTAAGGAAAAAATGTGTTCACGAACGGTTCGCGAACACTTATCGGATGGAATTTTGTGTTCGTGTTCGTTTGTTAAGAAAATTTAGTGTTCATGAACGGTTCGCGAATGAGGGTAACAAACATAAACGAACATAAAGATACACCAACGTACACGAAATGAACACAAACGAACACAAACATATACACCAGGGACTTCCGGTGTAATAAATGAAGTTCAGGGACTAAGGCTGTAATAAGTAGTATACCACAGGGACCTTCCATGTAATTTACTCGGGTTTAAATATGAGGAAGGGGTGGACAATTACCATACTACCCATCATGTGCTGTGCACATAGGTGATTTAACAGGGTTTTTTAACGGACGTTTGCTTCAGGGACTACGGGTGCAACAAAATGGCAACACCAGGGACTCCTAGTGTACTTAATGAAGTTTAGGGACTGTGGCTGCAATAAGTGGTAAGCCACAAGGACCTTAGATGTAATTCGCTCTTAAAAATATTTAATAGAAACAATACAAATTTTGTTTTTTACCCTAAAAAATCATAAATAAGTGTATATTTACTTAATTAAGATAAATATCAAAATTAAAGAATGATATAAGAAAAATATTATTAAATTACACATATTATCTTATAATAAATATTAACATTAAATCCAAATACTCCATAGTAGACATCTATTTCTACCGTTTCAAAAAAAGTGATACACTTTGACTTTTACGTTATTTGAGACAAAATATCATAATTAAGGTTATATTAAATTAAATTAGATAGTCAGTGAAGGAATGCCCCACACATGTAGACTAAAGTGAGATTAGTGATGTTTAAATGTAAAAGTAATGATACATGTGTCATTTCACTATTTAAATGAGATAGTTAATGGATGTGAGACTCATAACTTTTTATCAAATAAGATAAGTTTTCAAAGTATAGCATTTATTTTGAAACACTATAAAAAAGAAAGTCATTTATTTTGAAATGGAGGAAGTATATCATATAATAATAAAACGCATTAAAGGAAACAAAGAAAAGGTCCACCATATATATTAGCACGTGGTAAACAATAAATAAAGATATTTATATTGAAAAGGGGAACAAGGTGAAGTTGCCTATAACACGACTCCTTTTGATCATCTATATATGTCACAAGTCTATTACCCAACCCCAAATCTACATAGCTGCAATTAATCAGTTTCATATTTTCACATTCTTTCTTTTTTTCGTTCTTTAAAATTATGTCTACTTCATCGGAAATCGTGGATTCCGGTAGGTTTTCCGGCCAAAATACGCCGGTCAGAGCTCCGGAGAAGTCCAGTTTTACCAAGACTTGTAATCTTTTTTCTCAATACTTGAAAGAAAACGGCAGTTTTCCAGATCTTACCCTTGGTAAGTTTTTAATTTCCTGATTATGTGAAGGATCAAAATTTAAACCTTTTTGGTTCTTGATGCTTTTTAATCATCAAATTCTTGAGATTTATGTTGTGGGTTATGTTTTCTTGAATTAAAAGTGTGATTTTTGTGTGTGTTTAATTTGTTCCAGGTAGGAGAACTGGCACCATGAATTTGTTCCCCATGGCGGAAACCCCACGCGCCACCGTTGCAGAGAAGCAGCAAGATCAATCAAGAACCATGACTATATTCTATAATGGTCAGGTCATTGTGTTCAATGATTTGACTCCTAAGAAAGTCAACGAAATTATAAAATTAGCTGAATATGGTGTTCCACAGAAACCCCTAAAACCAGATGAACCTTTGAAGAACACTGTTGCTTCTGGCTCTGGTAATTAACAAAACTTTTCACAATTTCAAACAAGTTCTGATTGAAATCTAATAAAAATGGTTATTTTTGCAGATCTTCCAATCGCAAGAAAAGCTTCCCTTGCCAGATTCTTAGAGAAGAGGAAAGATAGGTAATTAATTAACCAACCAATTAATAGCTAATTAATTATTCGCGTTTCATTAGCAATTCTAATGAATAAAAACGTGAAATTATGACAGAATCACAGCTCGATCGCCATACCAAACTCAAGATGTTTCAAAGCAAGATGATAGCAAAACATGGCTAGGACTTGGTGCACAATCTCAAGTCTAGTTTCCATCACGGTGGATATTAATTACGTTTAGGATGGTTGTTTTATAATTATATTGATATATCTTTTTTACCGGTTTAACTATAGAGAATCTCTAACCTGTTTTTTCTTGCAAAGAAAGATGATGTATTGTAATACTAGTAGTTTTTACATGTGATATGGTTTGGATGGTATACTATTATTATTTTAAATTCAATTTATTTGTTGTGCACGATTGTTGTCTTCTAAACCAAAATACATATGCGAACATGTGTGGGAAAAAACTAAAAAAACGAGCATCACCCTTGACTGAAAAAAATATATTGGATATTTGGATGGCGTTAATATTTTAATTTGGGTTTTGACCATAATTGATTGATTTTCAAATAATGTATTGAACTAAAGAATATAGATTAATTAAGAAAATAAAGAAGAATATGAGTTGCGTGTTTTGCTAGTTTGCGAATTTAGTTAATCACTTGTATGTATTGGTCGAGAATATAAATATTAGGAGAAAAGAAAGTAGATGTTAGGTAAGAAAATTATGAATGTTGATTATTTTCTAGATTGTCATTATTTATCTATATCTTTAATAATGATCAAGGGCGATTAACATTAATTTAAGCACTCACTCCACGTCATCTCTTCTTCCCAACCGGTAACCCTTCGTGTTTCTCTTCTTCCTTCCCAACCGGCGCTCCTTGATCGACGCTTCGTTCGTTCCCAACCGGCTTTATTTACAGTTATCCCCACCGTCAACTGTCATCGCATCTATAAATACAGTCGTACCTCTTATTCCCCTCACACGTTTCCTACCATGTAACTCCCAAATTAGATCCAACATCTGACGTTTCTATTGGCCCTTTTAATTCACTTCTTACGTCAAAATTAAGCCTTCCTATGTCTGGTGATACCCTATTAACTCCAATTGTCCATCCTTTCTCCGATAACCATCAGGTATTTATATAGACAACTAACTTAATCACCACAACCATCGTTTGATTCCGATCATAACATGATATACCAATTCAAAATGACGGTTATCATTCTCACTAAAAATCATCACTTCTTCAAATAATTTGATTATATGGTGAAACAATCCTTCGTTGTTATGTGGATTTTAATGTAATCGTTACTGTTATGCTAATGAATTGGACTATGTAATTGCTTACTTCCATTATCTTATTTTTTTCAGATTTATTAATCCTGGAATTTTTATTTGAATATATTATGGTTCTTCCTCAGTTGCTTGCACACCATATTCCTTATTATATGATTACTAACTGTATATTATTCCTTATTATGTTATTCTTACCATGTCCAAATTTGTATTTCGTTTTCAATCTCTCCGGAAGTCTGCAGTTTTTTTGGACATTATGTATGAAATAAATTTCTGCATTTTATGAATTTGTTTCTGGGTAATCAAGTGAAGGACTCTCAAGCCCATAAGACTGTCATGTGTAACTACGATCCAAACGAAGACTCATGGTTTAATTTGAAGTGTTTATATTACTTACATTGGCTGTCCTTATGTTTAAAGGATGTTGATTTATGGTTTTATTGCAGGTCTTTATTCATGTTACATAAATAAGGTGTTTTAAAAGGATGATGATTTTTTAATTTAAATTTGTATCCAGTAACTGTGTTTAATATAGTTTGTCTAATGTATTAATTATTAACTTTTAATGTTTATTTGACATGTTCACCCATTTGACCCGTTTCTCCTTTGCTTAAATTTCTTTAGGTTTGCACATTTGACCCGCTTCTTCTTTGGTTAAAATTCTTTAGGTTTACAATTTTGACCTATTGCATCCCGCGATTGGCGCGGGCAAACGACTAGTACTTAAAGAATTGTTTAAATAATTCCTTAATTTTTTTTAATCCCAAATGACAAATCCTAATTATTAATAGTTTCATTTAAAATCAAGACAAATAAAATATTTATTATTATTTTTTTCAATCTAGAAACTTTAAACATGTAAATTTTTTAAAAGATAAATAGTATTAACGCTATTACATAAATAAAATCCCTTATTTATTCCGTGTTTTAATTTTTTCCATAGACAAGAAAACCAAAATTGAAACGAGAAGATCCAACGGTGGAGGAGCAACGAGACACAAAATCAACACACGATATACGTATGCAGGATGGAAGATCTGACAGACATATCCTCTGTTTTATTTCATTTCGACAATCTTCTTCTACTCACTCACTCTCTGATTCCAGGTTTCTTTTTTCTTTTTCTAATAAATATTTTATTCACTTTCTCCTGTTTATTTGTTGAACAAAACCCTAGCTTTCCTTTCCTTTCCTTTCCTTTCTATCTATACATACACACACTCTGTATCTATTTCTATCAAAAGATGCAGCAACAGCAACATCAGAGGATAAGACAACAACAAGCCCTGATGCAACAATCCCTCTATCACCCAGGTCTCTTAACCCACCCCCAGGTAATTTCATTTCGTTTTTCTTCACCTTTTTTTGTAATCTAATTCTGTTTTTTATATCAAAGTTGTTACCTTTTCTTCTGGGTTTTGAGTTTACAGTTATGGGTCAGATTCTTTTTCCGATTACAAGGTCTAATTTTGACAGAAAAAAATCACTTTTTTGGGGGTTTTATGCAATTGGGTATAAGTTTTTTTATAGGTTTCTAAAATGGGAATTGAATTGAAGTTTGTGTACTCTTTATAACATTTTCCCCAAAAAATAATGCACTATGTACAAGATGTAGAACATAAAAAGCTAAACCAAAATGTACTTGTGTTAATATGTTAAATCATTAGAGGTTTTAGCCATTCTGTACTAATTCACTAATTTCTTTTGATGAAAGGATGAATTAATAACACAAATGGGGTTAAGAAATCTTGATTAAAATTAAGAAATCAATAACTTTTAACCTTGGATAACTCATATAAGCAAGTGATTAATAATCTAACATAAGATCATGCTAAATGAAGTGCTTTTATCCATATGTTTCTTCTTTCCTAATTACTTTTACCATTATATATTATTTTACTCACTTCCATCATTTGCGGATAGAGCCAATCTTGAGTGGAAATTTACCTCCTGGATTTGATTCAACTACATGCCGCAGTGTGTGAGTGTCTTTAAATATTTAAGGTTTTTTACGCCTAAAATAACAGTACCTTTTCATTTATCCATGTTTAGTCTTTTAAAAAAAATCTGTCTAATTGGATCATTAATAGATGGCTTAGTGTCCAGTTTTGGTACCAAATGACCTGATAAATGGTTTATCAGGTTTCTGAATACCCAAACGGGACACAAAGCCAAAATAAGTTATTATTTTAGGAGAAAAAAAACCCTTAATTAAATAACAAAAAAAAAAACTAAGATTTGAGTTAATATAGGTATGTGGCGAACATCCACCCACAGGTCACAGAACCCTTACTTCAAGAAATTTTTTCAAGCACCGGTGCTCTTGAAGGATGCAAGCTCATTAGAAAAGACAAAGTATATGATTAATTCATCATTTTTCTAACTCTTTATAAATAAAGTATTTATAAATATATAAGTATTAATGTATTTGGTTTATCTGGATTTCCAGTCATCATACGGGTTCGTGGATTATTTTGATCGACGTTTTGCTGCTCTTGCAATTGTCACTCTTAATGGAAGGCATCTGTAAGTAAAAATCTCAACTTATTTTTATTTAATTATATTTTGTTCTTGTTATCAGTAATTACTAATTATTTTTGACATCGCAGGTTCGGGCAGCCAATAAAAGTTAATTGGGCATACACTAGTAGCCAGAGAGAAGATACATCAGGTTTCTAATTTTTTTATATAAATATAATAACTAGTAAGTATGCCCCTATATCTTAGATGTAACTTTTCTAATTTTTTTTACACATAATTTTTTTGTGAATTCACATATGTTAGTTATGAGGTTTGTGTAGTTAGAGTCAACATTAGGACATAACTGATATACTACATATTTTACCCGCACGTTGCATCGGAATATTAGTACATGTATTTTTTTTACATAAACATAAAATTCTTCTTTTTAGATTAACTTTGATTCATTGAATTTTTTTATTTAATGAAAACGTTTATAGATTCATGTATATTATTTATCCTCACTGAAGTATAAAAAAATTAAACTTCATAAAAGTATATTAGTTTTTTCTAAAATAATTGAAAAGTACTCCCTCCGTCCCTAAATAAAGTTACCATTTCTCCTCCAAGTTTTGTCCCTAAATAAAGTTCCCATTTCTCAAACTTAGGGTCCCACTTAATATAATAATATTATTAATAATACTTTCACCACTAACTATCTACTAAAACATTATCTCTCTCCAATCAAACCTTATATTTTAATCAAAAGTAATACCAAATACCCCACCACTAACTATCTCCTAAAAAGTTGTGCCCAAAAGAAATGGGAACTTTATTTAGGGACGGAGGGAGTATATCTTTTTGTCATTTATATGAAAAGTGTATCTTTTTAGATTAACTTTTCGTCATTTTGTTAAAAAAAAATATAAGAATTCAAAAAGACAAAGTGAGACTCTTCACCAACATCTAAATGTTATATATTTAATTAATTCGTACTCGTACGTTAAGATGCCATTTGTTTGGTTTTGCAGGTCATTATAACATATTTGTAGGTGACCTTAGCCCTGAAGTTACTGATGCCACATTGTTTGCTTGTTTCTCTGTGTACTCTACTTGCTCGTGAGTCCATTGTTTATTTAATTTTTCATAAAATTAAATGAAAATGTGGCATGATGAATGACATAATGTATTTTCCTACTGATTTGATGTTTGTTCGTGTGTTGGTAAGTGATGCAAGAGTTATGTGGGACCAGAAGACGGGCCGTTCTAGAGGATTTGGATTTGTTTCTTTTCGAAACCAACAAGTAAGTCAATTTATTTTTCCTTTTTTTTAATTATGAAATTGCTAAATCAGTAATTCTACTTTTTACAAGGCTAATTATCCTTTAATTTATTTTTCCTTTAAATGTGGCAGGATGCCCAAAGTGCAATTAATGACTTAAATGGTGAGGATTTTAATTGTGTTCCTACTTCATTATTATTAGTATGATTAATTTTATCTTTAATTTTTTGTAATTTGATTGAGTTTATACTTGTAGGAAAATGGCTCGGAAGTAAACAAATCCGATGCAATTGGGCAGCAAAAGGTGCTGTTGGGTCAGATGACAAACCTAAATCAGATACCGTCGAATTGACAAATGGAACATCAGGTTAGCTCATCACAAAATTAATACCCAAAATAAAAAAAGAAATATAAAATGAAAATATTTATACAAGATTTTAAAATTTGCTTATATGTACAGAAGATGGTCAAGAAAAGGTCAATGAAGATGCTCCTGAAAATAATCCTCAATATACAACCGTTTATGTTGGTAATCTGGCTCCCGAGGTTAGCATTTTTTTTTTTTTTTTACCATTTCTCAGAAAAGAGTTAAATTAAATAATTATGTTTAAACCATTAACTGAATAAATAAAATTATAATTATAGGTAACATCAGGTGATCTTCAGTGTCATTTTCATGCACTTGGGGCTGGTGTTATTGAAGATGTCCGTATCCAACGTGATAAAGGTTTTGGTTTTATTAGATACACTTCACATGTTGAAGCTGCTCGTGCTATACAATTAGGAAATGCTCGATTTCTTAATGGCAAGCCACTTAAGGTATCTTTTATTTTATTTTATTTTTTTCTAAAATAACGCGCACGTTTACATTTTCAAACATACTTCTACATTTGTTTTATTTAGTTCCTGTACAAATCTTTGTCCATTTGGGATGGTTTTATAACCCAAGTGGGTCACTAAAAGATGAATATTGTTTCAAAAATTGATAATCAAGTTTATATATAATGACGATGATTATATACAAATGGGCACAAACTCTATACAATGATTAAAGGTCAGCTAATTATAATATTTTAGGAAAACTTTAGGGTAATATTCTTTTACATGATTAATTTGATGATTTTGTCTATTAGTGTTCATGGGGTAGCAAACCGACACCACGTCAACCCCACTACCGCCACCAATTACTGGCGGCAATGATGTTGCAGCATATGAAAGACAGCTGGCTCTTAGTAAAATGGCACTTATGTACTACCACTAATAATCTCTACAAACATCAAGTTTAGATAGAATTTGTTTCATTTTTTTAATGTTTTAAGTTATTACCGATTGGAACGCTTCTTTTCTCATTATTATTATTGTTACATGTATAAACTTTGAGGAAATATATGGAGCATTAGTATGTGATTGTATGAAGAGAAAAGCATTTTGATCAATGAGGCTTCCAGACATCACAACCTGAATTTATAAGAATATATTAAGTATAAGATACAGCAGATGACAAAAATACATGCAAGTATAAGTTTCAATCATCATATAGTCATTTTACATTAAAAATGGTATGTCATGAATTAGTAACTAAGTTTTATGTGGGAAAATAGACATAGTAAAGATCATAAAGTAAAATTTACAACAATATGTGGTTGTTTTCCAAGTGCAATGTTCTGATCCACCCCTCCAACAAGCTGCAAAATAGACGTTAATCACCGCAAATAGAAGCTAAATGTAAAGTCAAAGAAATAAAGCCTCAATTATTATGATTATTGTCCAAATACATTCAACTCTTTGAATGATTTCACTTGCTCTTTGTCTTCTTCCATTTTTAATCTTCGAATACTGGAAATCAAAGCTCAGAAATTTCTGTCATAACAAAAGAAACGGGAGCAAAAATCATAAAAATTTTATCATTTTTAAAGAATACTCTAAAGGCAAATAAGATTCGTTTTTTCGTTTTCCAAATTGATGACAATTGAAATTGAACACTTAATCGTCGCCTAGAAATCAAGCTGACCCGGTTAAATCTTGTGAATCCATTGGACAAGTGCCCCGAGAAAGCTCCAATCGTTCTGCAGGGGCGTCTCCGAGAATCTGAAAGCTCTGTGCAAATAGACGAATATAGACCCTCCTAAATACAAGACTTATATAAAAAATTGGACTTTTTAATTTTTTTCTATTAAATTATTAAGTTGCCTTAAATTTTAAGATAATATATATAAAATATGGGTCTTGTCGCACCTCCTCATCAAAGACACCCTGTCGTTCTGCCTAGCCTTCGGATCGGGCCTGCTTGTGAGCTACAATAGTTTTCGGGTCTCTCATCTATGGCTATTTGCCTGCTCCAACATATCGGGTTGCAAATGTCTTTTTTCCCATGCTACAAAAATCATTAATTTATTTTAAATTTTCAAACCCTAGGAACTTCTTTTACATCAAAATTGGAGAATTTGCATTTACATGTATATAGGTCTAGACATACACATATACATGTAAACACAATTCTTCAATTTTGATGTAAAAAAAAATTCCGGGACTGAAAATTTAAAATAAATTGATGATTTTTTGTAACATGAGAGAAAAGATATTTTGCAGCCTAGAAAGTAGAGCAGGCAAATACCCATGGATGAAAGACCAGAGAATCATTGTAGTTTTCCAATCGCCGGATGTCTTCTCTTGTCATGGTTAAATTGACAAGAAGTAACTTGAAAAACAGAGTTTTATAGAAAGAAAAAAAAAAGTTAGAAAGATTGAGAATACTTGATGGAGTTGGCCCACAGCACATGCATGGTATTTGGTCTCTAGTACTTCAAATAATTGTAGGACCCAATTTCATACTTGTTTGAAAGTGACTACACTGAATAGGTTGCCAATGGTTTGCAAGGGTAACGAGATTTTCCATTTGCCTTTTTTTTTTTTCTTTTTTAATTACGTACATCAAAAATGGAGATTCAGGAAAGAAACCAAATTAATGTGCAGCAAAAATGGAGATTCATGAAAGAAACCAAATTAGCAAAAATGGGGTTCAGGAAAGGAACCGAATTACAGACTTCATTGAACCCCTAAAAATATTGAAATTTTTTTCTTTTTAAATTATGTGCAACAAAAATGAGGATTCAGGAAAGGAACCAAATTATGTGTAGCAAAAATGGTGAGGAACCAAATTACAGACTTCATTGACCCCCCCCCCCCCCTAAAAATATTGAAACCACATAATGTTGCTTACATGAAATCCATGATCATTCTGTGGAAAATCTGGAGAGGTCTTTCTCTTCTCTCTCTAGAAAATGATTTTGGTGGGTTTTATGAAAAAGGACTGTTGTCTCTCTTTCTAGACTTAAGAATGATGAGAGAGATGGACATCAAGCCGGGGTAAGATCTTCCATAAGAATAAGCCGGAGAGAGAAAGAGAAATAGAGAAAGGATAGATAGTGGAGTTGTGAGGCATTTGGGTTTTATAGATGGATAATAATTTATAAATAATAAATACTCCCTCCGTCCCTAAATAAAATTCTCATTTCTCTTGTACACAATATTTAAGGAGAAAGTTAGTGGTTGGGTTATTGGTAATAAATATAATTAAAATATAAAGTTGATTTAGAGAGAGAAAGATTGTTAGTGGATAGTTAGTAGTGGGGTCCATGGTAATTATATTATTTTATTAAGTGGACCACATCAACTTGTGAAATAGGAACTTTATTTAGGGACAAAAATTCAAGGTGAAATGGGAACTTTATTTAGGGACGGAGGGAACTTTATATTATTGTATACTTTATATGAAAAATATACAAAAAATACCCAAAATATTTGGAAAAATACCCAAAATATCCAAAAATATATAGAATATTTCAAAAATTACCCGAAATATCTGAAAAATACCCAAAATATCCAAAAAAATACTCGAAATATTCAAAAAATATTTAAATATTTTATTTTTTTCGGATACCGGATACCAGAAATTCGGGTACCAAATGCGGGTAGTAAAAATCACTATCCGAAAATCTGGGTACCCGAATTTCGGGTATCCAAAAATCTGGGTACCCGGTTTTGAACACCCCTAGATCAAACAGTTGCTTCCATTTATTCAATTTCAAAATATCATTTTTTACATAAAGAAACAAGACAAACGGGCAATAAGCTGCGTCGCTATGCCTTTTGGTCTTACTCATAATCCTACTCATGCACTTAATGGAATGACATGTGTAATCTACCAATTATCTCTCTTAATATTATCCATTGATTTTGACATATGTCTTCACAAATAAGTATAACTGTGAGTTTGACTAAATGATATGATTAAATATCATTACCTTAATAGAAATTTACCCTTACATAATTTATAAAATAACTTTAAGGAAGACATTAGACCATGTAAAACTACACTAGCGTATGAGCCAACTTGTTTCACACCCGAAAATCAACTCACACAACACCATTGCCACAATTGGGACATCAGTTTGCCACTTTTCACTAACTGAACAATTTGACTAACTTTCTGAATTTAAGTATTTCAAAATTAAGGTTCTAAAAGGCGCGCCATGGCGGCGCCAAGGCGTGAGGCGCGGCGTCGACGTTACGAAACAGACCATGGCGGCTCAGCTAGGCGTGGCGTGAGATAAGGCGTGATAAGGCGCGATAAGGCGCGCCTTATGGCGAGTTTTCTTGAAGGCGGCTGTAAAAAATGAATTTTTTTTAAAAAAATTTAATATATATAATTATAAATTTAAATGTAATATTTTTTATGAGCTTTATATATGAATTGTTATATAAATCAATATATTTATAAAAAAAATTCAATTTAATATACGTATATATATAAATTATATAAAAAATTTGCCGCCTTAAGCGACGCCTTGAAAAACGCCATGGCCCGCCTTGGCTGAGGCTTGATGGTGCCGCCACGCCACGCCTTACGCTTTCTAGAACCTTGTTCAAAATACATCATTATACTGAAATTTCTTATAGATTTCAACGTACCCTTAAG
Source organism: Calendula officinalis (assembly GCA_963853835.1). Taxonomy (NCBI): domain Eukaryota; kingdom Viridiplantae; phylum Streptophyta; class Magnoliopsida; order Asterales; family Asteraceae; genus Calendula; species Calendula officinalis. The sequence goes on from OY970832.1 coordinate 21,083,305, forward strand.
ATTTGGGTATTTCTTCTGATCCGAAATAATCGAGCTTATCTTATTTTCTATTTTATTTCTTATCCTAACTGCTAATGTAATTTCCAGTAAAAAGTACAAGATACAAGTGGAGTTAGTTTTGGGTATATAGAGTTATTGATGTAATCTAGGAATGTAAATAAGAATCGTGAATAACACGTTCCTAATTAGATATTTCGACCTTATGTCTAGGTATCACGAAATTCTAACTATTGGGATAATTCCTGAAAATCAAATTAGAAATTAGGCACAATTTTCAGTTCACATTTTTGATGATTTTGAGAGAATTCGTATTCAATTGTATGTCAAAGAGTATGGGATTTCGTCTGTTCCAGAAGATTACTTATGTGATCAATAAAGAGATTAAAACGGTTCAAAAAAATTATGAGCAGTCCCAAGAAATTAGGGACATTTACAAATGGTTTCCAATAGGTAAAAATATTGCTCGCTACGGTAGCGTACAACATTTGGTCGGGCTCGCTGCTTACCACCAGCTCGTTGCCCCTTAGACCCCATGGCTTCCCCAACGACCCCTCCGCCTTTTGTTTTTCATATTCAGTTTATAATTAGATGGAGGGCTGTAGAATATGAAAATCAATAACCATAATCAATCAAGAAACTAATAAGAACAAATAATGAAGGTGAAACATGAATCCTGATTTATGAGGAAAGGCTCTATTCAATGTATTATGTTGATATTTTATATAGTCTAGCTCTAGCCCATAGATGTATAAGTCCACTGGGCTAAGCCTATTTAGTGTATACCTTTGTAACATAAAAAATTAATTAATGGTATTACTATAAGGGTTTTTCTAACTCATGCCCTAAGGGCATGAGCTAAGAAGTATTTATTGATGTTACAATTGTCATATATGTTGAAAATGGTTATCAGAATTAGAGTTTATTTAATGCATTTTACACTATGTTAGGAAAGATTTTGTTTAATTAATACTTCTTAGCTCATGCCCTTAGGACATGAGTTAGCCAAACCCTTACTATAATTTTATGATTTTATATTATAGAAGCATTTAAAATCTGTTAATGTATATAGAATAATAATAATACAAGTGAAAACATACATTTTTATATTATATAAAAGATACATTCAATGAAACTAGCAGAGTATCCGCGTGATGCGGCGACGGATATCCTGTAACTATATTTTGCGTCAAACAAATGTTGTTCGGTTACAATTTTTTCCTAAAAACTCTACAAATTAATGAAAATTTAAATTTGGATCAACACAAATATTTGCGGCGACGGTACTAAAAAGAAACTGCATTTGTGTAAAACATATCTTATCTTATCTTAATCTCAACTACTAATAATGCATTTAGGCTTTCCAAATGTCTTAATTTCCCCTTTCTATTTTGGGATATGTCTTAAACAACACAAAATAATAAAAATTGATCATGTGGGAATCGAACCCGTGACGATTTGGGAGTTAGGCATGCATGTTAACCACTTGAGCTACTTACTTACTTTACTTTGTTCCAGCCCCTAATAACTATAACCTTTACGTTTCATACATTGTCTTTCAAAGTAAAGTATCTAATACGACATATAGCTATCGGAAAATTTTATTCGCCACAAAATATACTTACGGATAACCGCCGCCACATTGCGCGGGTACCCTGCTAGTTTCTTTAATACTTATTTTTGAAGGCACATAATATTTATCGTCGTAACCTGTTAAAACTCAAAAAAATAGGCACGTTGCATCACCTGATTATCAGTTTCATATCTTGTTGACCACAAACGTCAAAACTAAACATGACATGAGAAAGATTTGCATGAAAATCATATAATTTATACAGATCCACCATCATCACCGTCAGTATGTTTCATTTTAGGTATGATCGTAACCCTAACTTACATCTATACATGTTTCACTAATTCACTCGGTATTTTGAATTCGAAATGACCGATTGTTTCTCATATATCCACGATCATCATCGTCAATCTGTTTAATTTTCGTATTTAGTTCGATTTTTATTAACCCTAGCATTAATGGATTTGTTTTAAGCTGTTGACAGTTTTTAGGTTCTATTTGCTGAATTGATTTGTAGTTTGAAAATGAAACCTTGATGACATTTGAAAGTCAACACGTGGATCTGTAACATAGTATTGATTATTGGAGTTTTTCCAATTTAATTGGTTTACACATTTTTCCTGATTTTTGAGAAAAGTAGAAAATGATATACATATACTTAGGGACTTTAATCAACTGATTATCTTATTCTGATTATGTAGTGGTTGGGAGTTAATTTATGTTTTTTTTATCAATACTGTATAAAAAATTTGAATCATTTATCAGGTTGCAGCCTGTGAAAGAAACTCGAGAGAAGCAAATACAACTCTCAAAGGAACTTATTCTTGATTATTGTGGAACACAAAATATATTCGTAATTGGATTGGAAGAAAATATTCCTCTGTCCTCCAACCCTACAATTGAAAGTAAGTATCAGGATGATTTTTAATACATTTGTAATTTGTTAATCCAATTATTTATATATTTTGTTCTAGCAGAGTCGTAAAAAGTTGTAGTTTCAACACTGGAGATATGTAACCTGTTCATTCATCTGATCAGGCTTGTTATTGGCACCACATTTGTATTTCGGTTGATTTGATAACTGCTAATAAATTTGTAATATGTTAATCAAGTTGAATATAAGACATCAATAAAAATGAATCTCGAGTTACTTTGTATCACAATCTGTCTTGCAATGTATTCTTATTCCTATGTTTTCGATCCTTAATATAATATTTTTAATATAAAATTTATTTTACTAAAACAATAATAAGGAAAATTAGACAAAATAGCAATATAATCTCTACTAAAAAAAAAAACTCGAACAGGAACATAGGACCTGCGAGTTATAGACAAGCAACTTGATTGTTACTTCCTTTTTTTCTTCATATATACTCTGATTTTTTAGTGTAAAAAGAATTATAGTTAAAAGATTATAAGTACAGACGTGGGGAATTTGGTCACATTATAAAAGGAAGAGGACACCAAGTCAAATGAAGGAATTAAGGATTTTACGTTGTGAGGGCCTTTTTCTTAAAGATTGCTTCTATGATTTGCTTTGCCTCTCTATTTTACGGTTTTATCCGAGGTTTGGCTCTAGCGGATGGTTTTTTTAACTGGTTCTGAGTTTTAGACCGGTTTTTTGACCGTACGGTCTAACTTAGTTTATATTCCCTCCGTCCCAAATTTATCGTTTACTACAAAAAACCCACAGTTTAAGAAAGTACATTAATTATAATATGTTACTAATTAAATTTTTTATTTCCCACTTAAATATTTTTTTATTGGTTGAAATTTAAAAAAAACCTTATTTGTGGGACAAACTAAAATAATATAGTAGATAATAAAAATGAGACCAAAGGAGTAAAACATTGTGCGTTCTTGGTTCCTTCAATTAGCAAGGTTTAATTTCTATTGTGTTTTATGGACTTGAACTTCGACACTATGCGCATTATTACTACACCATGTGTTCCTTATTTCACACTAAATTATCTTTTTAACCACTTAAACGGTAACTAAACTGACACCACCACCAGCTATCCGTGACTGCCAACACCGCCATCCACCGTCACTGCCGCCTCCACCACCCCTAATTGATCACCACCAAATATAGTCAAATAGTACCCGCCATCACATTACGCAAATATCTATTAGTAATTATGTTATAGTCATACATCAACTTATGTACGCAAGTATATATATGTATGATGTAATGTGGAAGTGAGGAGTGTAGTGACATGAACTCGGGGTGTAAATGTCACGTAAGTTATAGCTAACCAAAAAAAGAAACGAGCTAGAAAGAGAAAAGGAGCCGGAAGGTGGACACGTTTCTTGATCATAGATGGTGTACACGTGTAGCTAGGTAGAGATATTAGTACACGTGGACCGTTTCTGCAATCACACGTGTAGATCATAGTAGGTTATGAGGTACGGGTCGAGAATCAGTTTAATCTCGTATTCACACGTTACCGACCCTCGCAATCAGTCACTCAATATGTGGCTTGGGATTGTGCATTTTGTGTTTATTTGTTAGGTTTTTCCCCGATTTTTATATCATATATAAACTACTAATTACCAATAATATTATCAGTTAAAAACTTACTAAGATTTAATTATCAATTATTAGTAACGAAATGCATATAAAGAAAAAAATGTCAATAACAAAAAATAGTGGTGAAAAATGCTCAAAAAATATTAGAGAGGTTATTAGGTTTCATTTCCGTCCCTACATAACATGTCTTTCGATCGATATATGTCGCGTTTTATGAATATGTAAAAAACCGCCCAAATAATAAACAACCATAAGAGCATTAGGTGTGGTAACACAAGTCGGAGTCTCCGCGTCACTTATGCGCCACATCACTATTTTACATTTCACATTCAAAACCTCAAATACCCCCTCTATCATCACTTAACCTAAAACACTTTTTTGGGACCCACTAAAATACCAATTACCCAATAAAAATACCCCAAAAACTCTCTCTCTCTCTGCCAGCCTCGCCGAACTTCTGGCGAACTCCCTCACTCACCCAACGAACGGTGTGGTGGCGAGGGTGAATTTTCGCCAAACATATGCCACATCATGGTTTTGATCCGGCGAGGGGAGGGGGTCCGCCACCACACCCCTCCCTCTAAGTAAATATATAATTATAAAATAGAAGTGAGATCCTGTGAGGACTCAAAAAACGGTGAGAACTCGCGAAGACACCTCATGAAAATTTCAAAAATTTTCGAAAAAAATATATATAACTCACCATGATAATTACTACATTTGACAAAAAAAAATTTCGAAAAAAAAATTATGATCCACTTCTTTTTGCGGATCATAACAATGATCCATATTTTTTTGTGGATCATTATTATGATCCATATTTTTTTTTTGGATCATTTTTGGAAAACTTTTTTTTTTTGGATCTTATAAGTTGCGATTTAAATATTTAAAAAATAATTTTTTTTGAAAAAAGTTTGTTTTGGATCATTTTTAGTGTTTTTTTTTGAGTCCTCGCAGTCCTCACCGGGAAAAGAGTCATCACCGGATCCGGACCCTTATAAAATATATATCTCGGAAATGAGAAACCTATTACCATCTCTAATATTTTGGTGTTTGATGTAAAAATTCATCTCCAACCAAAATAGCAAATTTATTCTTAATGCAAATTTTCATGTGTAATACCTACACCAATATTTTAAAACGCATGAATAATTCAAATATTAAAATATTACGTAATAGTTATTATGTGTAGTTTTATTATAAAAATAATATATTTGACTCATAATTTTTGAGAGTATAGGATAATAGTAAGACATAACATAAGAAATCATATATCACACTTTGAAAATACATGACATAAACATATGTTAGCAATAAAATAGTTAGGATTTTTGGGAAATGAAAGTAAACTTATAACCTAAAATATTTATTTTTTCATTTGTGTGTTTAAATGTGTTGATGATTTGTAAATAGGTTGAAAGGCTTAATTTTGACTTAACTCATTTATTAAACGTGTTAGTGATGCCGATCTATTTATAATATGAACCCGTTTAAAGTCAACTTTAACTAGTTTATTTTCGTATTGAGCTCGTTTTATATTTCTATGTCTAGTAACTAACTGGGAAAACGAATATGTAAGTGTGATAAAGAATTAAACTCTATTAGAAAAGCTAGTTAGGTAGTCAAAGTAACTAAGTAAGAGTAAATGGAACTTGATTGATATTTTTGTAATGTCTTTTTCAGCCTTCTACTTGACCCAAACTGTCAACCCATAATACAACTTTGACGTATCTCAACCCAATGATTATTCAAATTAATATTTCTTTACAATTTCAACCCAATGCTCACCACCTCAATCCTAGTCAAAGCCATGGTGGTCTCAACTTAGCCTCAAGTTGTGACGGCAACCACCTAAAACTAGTATCAGAGATTCAGAGTTGCACTTCAACTAAAACGTTGACCATATTTATTTATTTTTGAACGACTAAAAAAATGTATCATTAAAATAATTAGCGAGAAATTAGAGATACAAGGACACCTGCAAGATTCCAAACCCGTGGGGACGAAACATACGTCGTGTCTAACACACTAATAATTCATTTATTAAAATAAAATTTGTTAGTATAAGTTTTTGACATAGCAAAACTTGTCATGCATACGTTCGTTACTTTTCAACTCTAAACTATTAAAGCTGGCTCCTCTAATTAGTGGTGACTCTGTTTGTGCAATAACTTTTTTATAAGTGCGAGACTAGCCATTATTCATGATGTTCAATGAAAAACAAGGGACTAAAATTGCTAAACTTAAAAGAATTTTGTTATGTGTCCTAAGAGCCTATTATATAAATATTAAATATCTATCTTGCCTTATATTAAATTATAAATCTCTTTAATTTTTCAATATATACAGTCTTAGTAAACGTATAATTATAGCAAATAAAAATTAATAGTTAATTCGTGTCAAAGGGGTTGTGCGTGTGTGGTTGTCATGTATATAACCTTAGGTGTGGAACCCCTAAAAACTACGTAGTTTTGCTTAAAAACTTATTTTTATGAAAATCAGCAGGCATTACATTTTTTTTTTGAACGACTAGTTAGTAAGTTAGTGAACAAAAAGGTGGAAGATCTTTATTTTTATCCAAATAGAAAATCATCCGTATAAATCCTACATGTGTAATACAATCAGCATGCTTTAGTTGATCTTTATGACATATTAAACTAGCAATGGAATTAAATTAACAATTACGTATGGGAATTACTTGCTTTTTATGAATTATAAAACTCACCATGGAAGAACAGAGCATTGATGATCAGGTGAGAACAAAAACTCTAAACTGGAATTGAACAGGTGTTTAGACGATAATGATAGGTATGAGAAACAATCTTCACTTGTTTTGTGAAGAGTTTATTGATGTATTTATAATTACAAATATAACAAACTTTCATATACAAAAGATATAGACAATAATTTAAACTTATCAATTATCTACACTATAATTGTGTATATTCGGTTACCCCCCACAAGCGAAGATGGAGGGGGACCAACACGAAGCTTGGTACGAAAGTCCTCGAAAAGCGGTCTTGGAAGGCTCTTTGTAAAAATATCGGCTAGTTGTAGGTGTGTTGAAACGTACTTGGTTGACAACTTCCCCGAGAGAACGAGTTCACGGACGAAATGATAATCAATAACAATATGCTTTGCTCGTTTATGAGAGATCGGGTTTTGACTTAAAAATAATGCACTTCGGTTGTCACGCAACAATGTGGGCCGGCCGGAGGGAAGAATGTGTAATTCCCGCAATAAATGTGTAATCCAAATAATCTCGGAAGTCGTGTTAGCTAAAGCCCGATATTCCGATTCACAACTAGACCGAGAGACCGTAGGTTGCTTCTTTGCACTCAAAGATACTAAGTTACCACCAAGAAATATAGAGTAGCCATAAGCTGAGCGACGTGTTTCAATGCATCGCGCCCAATCCGCATCGGAATAACCAAGAATAGTTGGTGAAGGGGCATGTGAGAAGGAAAGACCGTGTGACATGGTACCTTTCACATACCGTAGAATCCGTTTTACTCCTTGAAAATGATCTTGAGTAGGTGCATGCAAAAATTGACTCACTTGATTAACGGCATAAGACAAGTCGGGTCTAGTAATGGTGAGATATTGAAGTGCACCAACAAGAGATCTATATAACGTGGGATCCGCAAATGGGGTACCTGGGCTAGTGAAATAGGTGGTAGTAGATAGTGGAGTGGCAACCGGTTTAGCATCTAACAAATGAGCTCGAGCAAGAATATCGTGTGCATATTTAGATTGACTTAAAAATATGCCCGAGTCATTGTATGAGACTTCAAGACCAAAGAAGTAATTAAGTTTGCCAAGATCCGTAATTAGGAATTCCTTGTTGAGCCGGGATATGAAGTTGCGGATAATGGTGGGGTTATTACCGGTTAAGATAATATCATCAACATAAACCAATAAGTAAAGGATGTCTTTGTCCTTTTTGAAGACAAATAAAGAAGTATCCGCTCGACTACAATAGAATCCGATGCTAGTGAGAAAAGAGCTCAAACGTTGAAACCATGCCCTAGGGGCTTGTTTCAAGCCATTAAGTGCTTTCTTTAACCGACAAACATGATTAGGCAATCGTGTGTCAACAAATCCGGGTGGTTGTTCCATGTAAACGGTATCCGATAGGTGCCCATTTAAGAAAGCGTTCTTCACATCTAGTTGGTGAAGTGGCCATTTATTAAGTATAGCAATAGAAAGAATAATTCGAACCGTGGATGCCTTGACAACGGGGCTAAAAGTAGCGGAATAATCTAACCCCGGAACTTGAGTGAAGCCTTTGGCAACAAGTCGAGCCTTGTATTTATCAATTGAACCATCGGCATGAAATTTGGTACGAAATACCCATTTAGAGCCAACAACATTTGAAGAAGTAGGTCGTGGCACTAAATTCCAAGTCGCATTAAGATTGAGAGCATTCATCTCATCACGCATAGCCGCGAACCATTTGGGGTCACGGGCGGCGGTTTTAAATCCCTTGGGCTCCTTGGAGGCAAAGAGAGCATGGTGTAAAGGTGATGAGGTAATGTGGGCTAAGTCGGCTTTGTGGCGAGGTTTAAAGGTACCGACTTTTGATCGAGTTACCATGGGATGAGTGGCAGTTGCATGATGTTGGGGTGCCTCGGGTGGAGGCTGTTCAGGTTGGTGTTGGGCGGGTGGGTTCTGTTCGGCAGGAGGTTGACCGCCAATAGGTGGGTTTGGATTTATTTGGGGAGGTGGCGAGTTGGGTGGAGTAGGTGGGGAATAAATGGGATTTGTAGGTGGATCGTGACATATGTGGCAAGGTGGAACAGTAGGTTTGGGGTTGGTAGTAGGTGGGTTTTGATTGTCAACTTTTGGGTAATATAAAGGATGGTCATCACAGTAAGTTGTTAAAAATAAGGTGGGTGATGGGGTGGATGAAGAATTACCCGTAAATGGAAAAATGCTCTCATTAAATTGTGCATGACGAGTGATATATATGCGCATGGTGGATAAATCAAGGCACCGGTATCCTTTATATTGAGTGCTATAACCAATAAAAACACAAGGAGCACTTCGAGGAGCCAATTTGTGTGATGAGTAATCTCGAAGGTACGGAAATACTTGGCAACCAAAAACCCGACAATTTGCATAGTTAGGCTCGGATGCAAATAATAGCTCATAAGGTGACTTGTCTTTGAGAAGTTTGGTAGGCAAACGATTTATAATATGTGTGGCGGAGCTAAAAGCGTGTGTCCATAAATGAGCCGGGACGTGAGCATTGAACATCATAGCTAACCCAGTTTCAGTAATATGGCGATGTTTACGCTCAGCCCGACCGTTTTGTTGAGGTGTATAAGGACACGAAAAACGATGATGAGTACCATTTTTAGCAAGAAGAGATCGAACCCGGTTGTTGTTAAATTCGGTGCCCCCGTCCGATTGAAATTGTTTAATCTTGCAAGAAAATTGTGTTTGCACAAATGCTATAAATATTTCAAACACGTTATAAAAATCCGATTTTGCTTTTAAAGGATAGAACCAAGAAAATCGTGAGTAATCATCAACGAAGATGGCATAATAACGAAAACCATCTAAAGAAGTAACGGGTGAAGGACCCCATAAATCACAATGAATCAAATCCAACACATGTAAAGAACGTTTAAAGTTGACATCAAAAGGTAAATGTTTGCTCTTTGACAATTGACAAGAGGAACATAAACGTGGGTTAGGTAAAATAGAATTAACTGACAAATAACCCAACTTATTTAAACTAGAAATAATGTCATATGATGCATGACCTAAACGAGAATGCCACACTTCAAAAGAGGCTTGTATTCGTCGAGAGGAAAGTTTAGCTAAAAAAGCTCTTTGACCTTGCTCGAGAACATATAAGCCATTCCTACGTTTGCCTTGAGCGGGTGTCTCCCTTGACTTGCGGTTCTGAATGAAAAACATGGGGTCAGAAAATAAAACGTCAACTTGATTATCCTGAGTTAACCTACTAACAGAGAGTAGATTTTTAGTCAAAGTTGGTATAACAAGCACATCAAGTAAAGAGATATTAGGAGTAATACGAGATTTCCCAATATGAGAAATGGAGGCACTTGCACCATTGCAAAAATAAACAAGTTCATTACCGGAATAAGATGTAGATGTATCAAGATGACCGGGAGATGAGGTCATGTGTGCGGAAGCGCCGGTGTCAACATACCAATCCGGAGAGGAGGTGTTGCATTGAGCTTGAAAAGCTTCGGCTAAATGAGCATCAAGAGTCGGAGATTGACGAGCAAAAGTGTGCAAATTAGGGCAAACATTTGCATAGTGTCCATCTTTTCTACATAGTTGGCAATGAGGAGGCCGGCGAGAACCACGGCCCCGCCCACGGGATGAGTTACCCCGGTATGAAGAACGATCACGGCCACGATTGGAAGAATTATCATGGCGAGAGGCGGTGACATTAAATGCAACCGGTGCGACAGTGGAGTCACTAATACTTTGTAGAAACATCTCGTGACTCTCGGCTTGAGAGACGAGGTTGCGGAACTGAGGTCGCGGGGTAATGAGCCGTTGGGTAGTCGAGAATGTTTCAAATGAGGAGCCAAGACCACAAAGAAACCAATGACTTTTATCATTGTCATCAAGTGGGTGTCCTATGGCAGTGAGTTGATCACAAAGGTGCTTGAATTTTCTTGCATATTCACCAACAGTAGATGATCCCTTTTTAATGGTGCGGAGAGAGTCGCGAAGGGTGTGAACCCGTTCGACGGAATCATGACGATACGCCGATTCGAGAGCAGTCCATACCGCATGGGATGTGGTATGGCCCAAGGCTTTGGCCATTGACTCTTCCGATAGTGATGCCTGAATAATGATGAGAGCCCTCTGATCAGCAGCGATCCAAGCGGTGTAAGCGGGGTTGACGGATGTCGACTGATCAGAAGTGATAGTAGGCGACGGTGCGGGGATAGAACCATCGACGTAACCGGTAAGTTGTTGATAGGATAGTAGCGGGATCATTTGCTTGTGCCATAGGAGGTAATTAGTCGAGGTAAGTTTGAGTGTAATCATATGAAGTATGGTTGAGAGTGAAAGGGGAGCATCGGAATCAGTGGTGGAAGAAGAAGGGCTGCCGGCAACCATTGCTTTGGAGAAGAAGATGTGCGGCGGCAGCTAGGGTTTAAGGTAAGGGATCGTGTATGGCTGATACCATATGAGAAACAATCTTCACTTGTTTTGTGAAGAGTTTATTGATGTATTTATAATTACAAATATAACAAACTTCCATATACAAAAGATATACACAATAATTTAAACTTATCAATTATCTACACTATAATTGTGTATATTCGGTTAATAGGGAATAAATTAAGCGATTGAACAAGAACCCAAATCGGGAATTCAACAGTCGTTCTGACGGGAACAAGAACAGGGTTTTAGATGGATTTTGGGTTTTTGAATGACTAGGGGTGATCAGATGGGCTTTTAGTTATTTTAATCAAAACTACGTGGTATTGAATAGTTCTACACCTAAGATTATATACATGACAGTCACACATTCACTTTTCCCAATGTCAAATTACATTAGTTAAGAGCTTTTAATATGATGTGTTAAAGTCATGCCAAAATACGTGGTGGCCGCCAAACAAAGCTTCACTCCCACCAAATGACCCACTGCCATACCAATGACGGTGCTCTTCATTTGGAGGGCATCTTTAATTAACACCATGTTAAACTCATGCTTCTGTCGTCGAACCTTTAACACCATAGGGTATCTTAAATATGAATGTTAAAATCATGTTAAAGAGTTAAAATGACTTTAACATAAATTTAACATACCTCATACACCTTATGCTGAGGTCTAAGGAAAAAATTTCCTCATTAATCGCATGGTAACTGATACCCCTAATGCAAATCGTAAAAAATCCCAACTTAAATTGTTACCACTATGGGTGTCCATCTGGATATCGGGTCGGGTCGTCAGGTTTAAGATAAAATATATATAATCGAAACCCGACCCGAAAAGAATTTGGGTTGGTTGGGTTGACCTGATCGGGTTAGTCGGGTTACACTTGAGTTAGAAATTTTATGTACTAAATTGAACTTTATGTATTTTAATTTAGCACGTATAATTGTTAATTGATTTTTACTGAATGATTTATAACTATTAATGTGTTAAGTCATTGATTTAATGATAAAAATTCCTTAAATTTTAAAGGAAAAAAATACTTAAACTTCAATCATATTTAACCGGGTCAACTTGAAACATGACAAAGGTAAGGAATCCTAACCCGATGCCCGACCCGATAAGGAGTTGGGTTGGTCGGGTCGAGTTTAAAAACCTGATATTAACATAAAACCCGAATACACCTCACATGACTAACATAATCTGGTTCGGGTTCAGGTCGGGTCGGGTTGACCCTTTGAACACCTCTATAAGAACAATGTCATTCAGATTATTATTCAAGATGAGCCAATTGAGGGTAATAAGAGTATAAGACGTCAACCACTGATCCACACGTCCTTCCAACATGGTATTTTAGACATATGAGCTCCAATTGGAAGCTTGGCGTTATTGCAAGGTATTTTTTAGGGTTTGCAAGAATACGAAATATACGTGTTGTTTTAGGGGACCCTCACGTGTTGTTTTAGGGGACCCTCACGTGTTGTTTTTCAAGTAGCTTTACTTTTAACTCGAGCCATATGAAAACACCGAAATATACGAAAAGACTTTTCTTGCATTTTCAAAACTCCATTCACCGAGGTTCAACACATCTTCCGCAATTTGGAGATATGAAATATGGAACTTTGGACTTCCAACCTCTATTGCAATTATGAAGAGAAAATGTGATAACACGTCCCCTTTTCGAAGACGTTTATGGATTTTAAATTCGGAGGTGGGTGGTTCCTTAAGAACCAAAGCGTACGCCAAAGTAAGACATTCTTTTATCCATTTTTACCAAATTTGATCGAAACCCATAATTTGCGCAAAAACACCTTTACATCTAATTGAATATAGAAGTTGCAGCGGATCAACACTATATCAATGTAATTAAGAACAATGAACTGTAAATAATATGCGAAAGTATTAAGAACACAGTTTCACAAAAAGCTTCAATGTATATTATTGAGTTAACAATACACACGTACGTTTACAATTCGTAAGGAACTATTTATAATAGTCCTTGAAGCTAAACTATTTACCCTAGTTATTCTAGGACTTGATTTACATCGAATAATAAAAATATACATTGATTTACATTCTATAACTATCTATACGAAGATCTCGGACTTGATATTCTTCAAAAACGCGTTATCAGTAGTAAAACTCATCACCAGTAGTAAATATGTAACATCAGTAGTAAACTTGGTGATCAGTAGTAAGTCCAGAAACCATCGTCAGTAGTAACTACTAAGATCAGTAGTATCTTCAATCTTTGCATGATCAGTAGTAACTAAGTTATATTATACACCAGCATCAACTTCGTCAGTAGTAATATGTTCTGCCCCATCAGTACTAAGTATGTCAGTACTAACTGCAACATCAGTATTAAGTTGATCTGTGTTTTGCTCCAACAATCTCCCCCTAAACTTATTGATTACCTTTTAATCAATCAAGTTTCTTTTGTTCCTCTTGTTCTTTTCTTCTTTTCTCAAGAGTTCTTTGATTCTGTTGAAGCCTTTGTTCAATAATATATCTGCTGTTCCTCTTTGTAAAATAATTCAGTTTGTTTTGGAACATAACAGCATCATAGGGTTTCATCAAAGTGTTTATGAATATCTGATACATAGTCTTCTCAGAATGTGGATATTCTTTTTCATATAAGTACAATTCACACACTTTGCCTGATTTCTCAAAGAAGTACATATTGGCAGTAGGAATGACATTCCAAGCATACACATTACCTGGATTTGTAAATTGTTCTGGATAATTGTCTGGATAAAATGCAGCATCTATCATTCTAGTTAGATATCCAGCTCCAGATTCTTTCCATGATTTCTTTGACATTCTAGGTTTTCCAATAATCAGAAGCTTGATTACATCACTTCTAGAACATGATCTGATTAAAGGTAACCATCCAGTGAATCTCTGTACAACTTTGTCTTCCCTTATGACTACTATAATGTTGTTTTGTATCACTCTCCAGTTAATAATTGGATTGTTCTGTAATGGAGCAACTGGCATTTCAAGAACAGGTATAGTTTGTTTTGACTTCTTCTTAGAGCTTTGTTCTTGATCAACAGATTTTCTTTTCTTTGATTGGGGAGTTGAAGTATCACCAATAGTTGAAATACTACCAGCTTTGAGCAAATTTAGACTGATTGGGATTAAAGTTTTGGCTTTCTTTGTTTCTTCAGCTTCTTGTTCAGCCAAGTCTTTCTTCTTTGCATTACAGTATTTTTCAATAATAGTCATCATTTTCATTCTTCCTAATGACTTTGCACTATGCCCTTTTGTTTTTAAATATTCAATCATGTTGGCCTTTTGTTCAAACACATCATCAGTCAAATCACTTTTAGTCTTTTTACATTCAGAAACCAAATATTCAAGGCATTGAATATGTTCTTCTTCAATCTTTCTGAGCCTTTTGAATTCTTCCTTTTGAGCTTTTATCTGAATGTCATCTGTTTGAACAGGTATTTGTGCAGGAATTTTACTTTGTACTTTCCCTTTCTTTTCCTCTATTGCCTGATACATTTCCACTTTCTCCAAAAATTTTCTGTGTTTTATTCTCCATCTGGACTGCTTTTCTGCTCTGACATGATTTATCTTGTTTACCATGTGATGTCCTAAAGCTCTGTTTGGATAATCATCATCATATATTTCTTTTCCTTTTCCAATATGAGCAGATGGTGGAGGTGGAATGTATTTCATATCTGGTATACCCATCATCAGAAGTTTGGGATAAAATAGATGTAATTGACCTTCTGGTAAGATTTTAGGGTGTGGAGGAAGTGTACATTCATCTACTTCAAACCAATTCACATTATCATCAATGTCAGGTATGATAAGTGGTTGATCAGGTGTTGGTGGTTTGGAGATGATGACATGTCTTTCTCTTTCAATCAGCTCTGGAAATTGTAATTCTTCCTCTTCAATAGTAACCAGAGTAGTTACTACTGGTGTTACTTCAGGAGTTACTACTGATAGGGCATCAGTAGTATTTGCTGCTTTCAAATCCTCTTCTTCATTTACTACTGCTATAATGTCAGTAGTAGGAGTTGCTACTGGTGTTTCTTTTTCAGCTTGTTCTTTAGTAGGAGCAGTAGTAATTGTCTCTTCTTCTGTAACCATCATCTCTGGGCCTTCATCAACACTTGATTCCTTTAAGTTTAGGAGAGAAGATGCTGCTGCTGCAATTGATTCATCAATCATAGTTTGTATGTTGTCCTTCTCCCCCTTAGTGAGCTCAACTGGTGGAGCATCACTATCATCAATCTTCTTCTTTAATTTTCTGATGAGTTTAGTTTGTTGATGAAGCCTGTGTTCATAGAATCTCATTCTTTTGTTGATGGTATTGACATGCCTCTTCATTGCAGCCATCGTTTTTCCTTGGTTTGTTAAATATTCAAGACAATTTTGTACTGTGGATTCAAGAGAATCCACTTTTTCCGTCAATTGGTTGATTTTAATACTGCCCTCACTCCATCTAGCAAGATCATCGGGCTCACTAACAGGTACATTGGTTTTAAGGTTTTCCTTCCTTTCCATCAATTCCACAGATCTGCCCTCATCACTGCTTGGTGATTCATTGGGTTTTTTTAGACATTCTCTTCTTCCTAGAAGAAGCAGAGATGTCCCCCCTTGTGGTTTCTTGGCACCGGGGTCCTTTAAGTAATTCCTCAAAAGAGTCATCACTTAAAGTTGCCGAGGTTTGGGTCTTAGTGATGTTTTCACTATCCTGTGCACCCACCTTTGGGGCATCAGTAGTGAAAGCCCTCTCCTCATGTCCTCTCTCCTCCTTGGAGGACAACTCTTTGAGCCTGGGGTGTGACTCGATTTGTCCCCTGGTGTCCTTTAAAGATAATTTCTTTCTTTTATAAGTTGTGGATATGTTTTGGGTTTTGTCTGGTAGGTCTTCCACAGAGTGAAGAGTAGCACTCTGCAGATTTAATTCAAGTTCCTGGGACACATTCAGGACTTCTAAGTTAGTGGGTGATTGAGTGGCTATATGGGGTGGTGTTTGGGCTGTATTTGGGGGTGATGGAGTGGGTTGAGGTTCAATTTGGGTTATATCTTTGATTGAACCCTCTCCAAGTGGTGTGTGATCTTTGATCGTATTAGGAAACAGAGGGGTTTCCTTGCCCGAAAATTTAAATTGTTTTCTCATATTTGAGAAAACTTTCTTGTTCAACTCTGGAATTGTGAAAATATTTTTGGGAGTTGACAAGTTTTGTAATTCAATGTTAATGATATGTTGGAGAAATCTGGGATACATTAAAAATTTTGAAGAGTTAAGATTTCCCAACATACCTTCAAAAATCATGTTAGAAAAATTGAATACTTGGTCTGTGCATAGACAGACAACAGCAGATGCTATTGACCTGTTAAACTCATTCCAAGTACTTCTTTTCGGAGAAATACAATGCTGAATAGTATGGACAAGAAATTTCCATTGTGGGGAGAGAAGACCTTTTTGAAAAGTTACTATGTTTAGTCTTCCCTCATATCCCATTTTGTTTAAAATTTCAGCAATGAATTCCTTAGGAAGAGTAGTCATACCTGAATCATCGTGTAGTTGTAGATGTTGTCGAATAGATTGTTCTGTGATGGTGATCGTTTTTCCATCCACAGTTGATTTTATCATTGGTACAGTTGCACCCTCCGTTCTTTCAGCATTGGTCCAGAAATCCACCAAGTGCTGTTGGTATGCCTTCAGTTTCACCGTTAATGCGAATCGTATATAAGAATTTTTCAGAAAGTTCACGATTGGTCGGAAATCCTTTGTTCCGTCTGGATTGCGTAGAAAGGCACACATGTTATGGAACTCTGAGTATTTAAGATCGGTTTGAACATTGAGGGATTGTACAGTTGCCATTTTTGTGGAATTTTGTGAAGAACAGAAGTGAATTTTGTTATTGACGAAGGGTTTTTGATCGTAAGTTAGGGTTTATCGAGAAGATTTAGCAAATCGAAGTGAGGATAATGCTAAACTAATCGACTGTCGCCTTTTATATCTTTCGATTTAACCTGCAAAACTGCTAAAATATCCTTCGAATCATAACATAACGGTTATTTTCATGGGGGTTAGTTTGGTAATTGTGTTTCTGAAAGACCAGTAGTAAATAAGATATCAGTAGTAAAACGTCAGTAGTATCTACTAACATCAGTAGTGACTAAGGATTTTGACATCAGTAGTAACTATAGACATCAGTAGTAACCATTAACACACAAGATCAGTAGTATATGTGAATACCAGTAGTACTGACTTACCAGTAGTATTTGTGTAAACCTAATATACACCAGTAGTAATGAACTACCAGTAGTATTTTGTGCATACACTTTCATACCAGTAATGCAGACCTACCAGTAGTAAAATACTTAAAAAAAACTTTTTACAACAAAACGTTACACATGATTTTAAGTGAGATTTTAAGTTATTAAAATCATTCCAATACTGCTAACCAAGAAGTTGAATCTTCCTACATCAAATGCTTTTGTAAAAAGATCTGCTAATTGATCATCAGTATGAATTTTAACAACTTTGATTAATTTCTTTTCATTGCAATCTCTTATAAAATGAAATCTTATTTCAATGTGTTTAGTTTTTGAGTGTTTTACTGGATTATTCACAATACTAATAGCACTTTGATTATCAATAAAAATAGGAGTTTTAAGGATAGAGATACCAAAGTCTAGAAGCTGGTTTTGAATCCATAGTACTTGAGCACAGCAAGCAGATGCATCTACATATTCTGCTTCAGCAGTAGATGTTGATACATTTGTTTGCTTCTTACATTGCCATGACACCAGTCTTGATCCAAAGAATTGACATCCACCAGTAGTGGACTTTCTGTCTTGACATTCACCTCCATAGTCACTATCTGTGTAGGCTATGAGTTCAAATGGTGAATCATGTGGATACCATAGACCTAGTGATGGTTTGCCTTTCAAGTATCTGAATATTCTTTTAACAGCTTGCAAGTGTAGTTCTTTGGGTCTTGCTTGATATCTTGCACACACACAAACACTATACATAATGTCAGGTCTTGATGCAGTTAAGTACATCAAAGAACCTATCATTGATCTATATAAGTGTTCATCTACATCCTCCCCCTCAACATCAGGATGTAGGTGTTTGTGTGTTTCCATTGGTGTACTAGCACTTTTACTGTCTTTCAAATCAAACTTTTCCAAGATGTCTTTGACATATTTTGATTGAGTTATCAAAATACCATCAGTTCTTTGATTGACTTGGAGTCCAAGGAAGAAGTTCATTGGACCCATGGAGCTCATCTTGAATTTAATTTGCATCAGTTCTTCAAATTCCTTGCATAATAAATCATTGGTTGAGCCAAAGATGATATCATCTACATAAATTTGTACCAGTAGTATATCATTTTTGACTTTCTTTGTAAACAAAGTTTTGTCAATGGCTCCTCTTTTAAAGTTGTTCTTCAATAGGTATGATGATAATGTGTCATACCATGCGCTTGGTGCCTGATGTAGGCCATACAGAGCTTTATCCAATTTGAACACATAATCACCATGTTTTGGATCTTCAAAACCTGGAGGTTGGCATACATAGACCTCTTCTTCAATCTTCCCATATAAGAATGCACTCTTAACATCCATTTGATAGACTTTGAATTTCTTGAATGAAGCATATGCTAGAAATATTCTTATGGCTTCAATTCTAGCAACAGGAGCATATACTTCATCATAGTCTATTCCTTCTTATTGAGTGTATCCTTGGGCTACAAGTCTGGCTTTGTTCTTTATCACTATACCTCTTTCATCTTTCTTGTTTCTGAAGATCCATCTTGTTCCAATGGCTCTTTTTCCTTTGGGTAGAGGTACAAGTGTCCAAACAGCTTGTAATTTAAATTGAAGGAGTTCTTCTTGCATTGCCTCAATCCAGTTTGAGTCCTTCATTGCTTGTTGGATCTTCTTTGGTTCATCCTGAGACAGAAAGCATTCATACATACATTCATTAGCAATTAAACTTATATTACACATATTTGCAGTTAAGCTTTTGTTTAATTTGCTTCTTGTTTGTAGTGGAGAGTTGACATCACTTTGAACAAGGTCTAATGGATGGTTCTTTTGAGTCCTTGTAGTTGTAGCTTTATCAACCACTAGTTGATTTTCAAGATTGGACTCATTTGTCTCAGGTAGTCGTTCTTCTAGAGATCCTTCATTGTCATTGATATTTGGTTCATCATCTTCTTGGTCAGAGTTACTACTGCTATTATCTTCATTGAGATCAAAAGAGTTGTTGTTGTTACTGGTATCAGTAGTCTCTTGAGAATCTAGGTTAATGTTGGGACCAGTAGTATTTTGAGTACTATTACTGGTATCAGTAGTATTTGAATTACTACTGTCTTTATTCTCAGAGTTACTACTGGTTCCAGAACTTGAGTTATTACTGACATCAGTATTAACTATTGGAGCAGTATTAACTACAATGTATCTCATTTCCTCTTGACCAGTATTAACTGATGATGTTCCTTCCTTTTGATTGTGACAATTTGAATTACCTACATTGAAATTCATATTAGAATTAAAGGATTTGGTTAGATTGTCTATGTCAAATAGCCAATCTGGACCATTTCCTTGTTCATTAGGTACATTTTCATTAAAGGATACATTGATGCTTTCTTCAATTATCCTTAGTCTTTTGTTGAATACTCTATATGATTTGCTTTGAGTAGAATATCCCACAAAGATTCCATCATCAGCTTTGCAGTCAAATTTACCAATTTGTTCTCTTGTAATTAAAATACTACAAGGAAAACCAAATGATTTTAAGAAACTTATAGAAGGTTTTCTTTTATTGAAAAGTTCATATGGTGTTTTAAAATGTGGCTTCACTATTAATACTCTGTTCTGAACATAACAAGCAGTATTAACAGCTTCTGCCCAAAAAGTAATTGGTAATTTTGAGTCTGCAAGCATTGATCTTGCTGCTTCAATGATGGTTCTATTTCTTCTTTCAGCTACACCATTTTGTTGTGGAGTTCTAGGTGAGCTGTATTGCCTGTCAATACCTTTAAGATCACAAAAGTTAATTAAGTTAGCATTTTTAAATTCTGTGCCATTATCACATCTTATGGCTTTCACTTTTTGATCAGATGTGTTTTCCAGTTTGACAATTAAGTTCTTTATGAGTTCACTTGTTTCATCCTTTGTCCTGAGAAAGAAAACCCATGTATATCTGGAAAGGTCATCAGTAATAACAAGACAATATTGTTTCTTTCCAATACTCATTACATTTGTATGTCCAAAAAGATCCATATGTAAGAGCTGTAAAGGAACAGAAATAGAGTTCACAGTTTTGGACTTATGAGAAGTCTTGTGTTGTTTACCTTTTAGGCATGCAACACAATGATGATCACACATGAATTGTTTTTGAGGTAGTCCAATGACCAGATTTCTTTTTACTAAATTATTCATGTTTTTAAAATTTGTGTGACACATCCTTCTATGCCATAGTTCTGATTCAGTAGTGTTTGCCTTGGATATAAAACCGTTGACCTCATTTGTAGAAATGAGTTCTCCCCCTATATCTAGGCAATACACATTGTTTCTCCTTGGAGTTCTTAAAACAACATATTTTTCATCTAAAATAAAATCAGGAGAAAGAATGATGCACTCAATGTCTGTGAAAAGAATTTTGTTCTTTTTATCACAAACTTGAGACACACTGACAAGATTGTATTTTAGTTCAGCTACATAAAATACATCATCAAAGGTAATTTTGCCATTAGTAACAGTACCTTTACCTGTAATCTTACCTCCATGGGGATTCTCACCAAATGCCACATATCCTCCATCAAATGACTTGAAATCTTTAAGAATTTGCAGATTTCCAGTCATGTGCCTTGAGCATCCACTATCAATATGCCATGTTCTTCCTTCTTCTGGGATCTGAATGCTCTGCACAAGTGAGTAAAGGATTAGTTAAGTTTGGGAACCCAAGCTTTATATGTCTTGGGTTCATCCTTTGAGAAATAAGCTTTTGGGGATTTAACTTTAAATACTTTTGGTACCCATACTTGTTTACTACTGGTGTGTTGTTTTACTACTGCCCTTTTGGAGTTATTACTGGTGTGAGAATTTCCTACTGATCTTGGTTTATAACCATGATTTTTAGCTTTTGAATACTTTACTACTGATGGACCAGTAGTATTTGGGTACTTACCATGTTTAGAGTGACCAGTAGTGTTTTTAGGGTTAACACCAGTAGTATTTTTGAAAGTTGTTTTGGGAGCAGTAGTATTTTTGAAATTAGGGTTTTTACCAGTAGTATTCTTGTACTTGTACCATACAGCATTATAATGAGGGTTAACACTAGTAGTAAAATTGTTAAAGTTTCTACTGGTGTTGGAAAATTTAAAATATTGTTTATTTTGATTGGATTTTCCATTGTTCTTGAAGTAATTGCTGTTCTTTGGGCTTCCAACTCTTCTGTTTTGCACAAATCTTGGTGCACTTCTTCCAAATCTTGGAGTTTCAGCAATTGGAGTTTTGATTGTATTTACTACTGAAGGACCAGTAGTATCTTTTAACTTTTGAGTTTTTGCATTTTCTTTAAAAACTTTAAATTCCTTTAACTCCTTGCAGTTTATTGGATTGAAGTGACAATCCTTTGCTAAATGATTCACTTTGTTGCAAATAACACATTTTAATTTATATTCTTGAGCCTTTATTATTTTTCTTTGTTCTAAGAGTTGGTTCCTATTTCTTTGGTTTCCCCTTTTTAGAATTTTGGGTATATTTTCTGCATCATATTTAGGAGAATCATTTGGACTTTGAGCTGTGTGAAAACTTGTATCAATTGATTTTGGTGATTCAGTTTGGGAGATTGTAAATTCAATTGATTGATCATCATCAGAAGAATTATTTGATTCAGATGTTTCATTAGGTGATTCAGTTTGATTTTCAGTTTTTAATTCATTAATGATTCTTTCTGAACTGTTTTTAAGTGGTGGAATGATTTTATTTGGAGGTGGTACAGCATGATATCCCACCCCATGAACAACTTTTTCTGTATTTTGATTATTAGTTAATTCATCAAGAATTTTAGTGCTTCTTTCAAACTTTTTAATTGTTAATTTATTTTGTTCAATTTCAAGTTGACATTCTTCTAATTTACTTGTTAGTTCTTTATTTTTTATTTCATAAAATTCTTTCTCATCCACAGCTTGAAGCAATTCTTCTTTTATCCTTTGATCAATCATCTGGTACACCTTTATTTGATGTTCTTGATCAGTAATCACACCATCAAATTCATGATTTCTTCTTACTGCTTTTGCTAAATCTTCATTTAATTTATTGTTTTCTTTTTCTAAGTTTTTAACAATTTTAGCACATTCAGAAGTACAAGGTTTAGGTTTTACCTCAGTTTTGTTGTCAGTAAAGGCCATGAGAGCTTGATTTTGAGCATACTCTTCTGCTTGGAAGCTCCAGTCATAGCCTTGTCCTTGTTGTGAAACAATGGCAGTTGATTTTGATCTTTTGTCTGGCTGAGGACACTCTTTTGCAAAGTGACCAAGGTTGTTACAGTTGTAACATTTGACTTTAGTTTTGTCAAATCCAGCTTTGTCACCTTTGTTGAAGTTGAGGCTTGTCCTACCAGTTCTCTTTAAGAATCTTTTTGTCCTTAGACTCAGCATAGCCATCTGCCATTTAAGATCCATCTCCTCAAGATCATCTAGGTTCAATTGTTCCAAGTCATCACTAATCAAGGCAGTATGCACATGACTAGTGAAGAAAGATTCTCTTGCAGCATCTTCAGAATCTGCAGCCTTTCCTATAGAGGTTTCCTGACCTTGACCTGTACTAGAGACAAATGCAGTATTATTAGAAGAAATAGAAGGGTTCTTTTGGTTTACCTCAGTTTCAAATACTCTGAGATCATTGTAGAGTTCATCAAACTCCTTTTCTTCTAGAGTATCTCTTTGTCTATATACCACTGTATACATGGCCCATTCTTCACTAAGAGATCTTAGGAACTTCATGTTGACATCTTCTTGATCCATCTTAACCCCAACCTGGTTAAGTTCACCAATTAGCTTGTTGAATCTGTCAAACACTTGAGTGAGTGTTTCATTGGGTTTTCCTTTGAAATTTTCAAAGTCTTGTTTGAGAACAGACTTCATATTCCTCTTGGTGCTCTTTGTCCCAACGAATCTCTTCTCCAGTGCTTCCCATAGTATTTTTGCATCATCATATTCAACAAAGAGATGTTGATAATCGTTAGGAATGGCCAGTAATAGAGTGCTTAGAGTTTTGAGTTCGATGCCCTTGTCCTTCTTTTCCTTCTCACACTTAAGTTTGTCTGCTTCAGTTGCAGAGCTGCTTGCTTGACCAGGACCAGTTTTGTTTCCTTCAAGGACAACTTCCCACATAGAATAATCTGTAATAAGCATGTATTGCTTAATACGATTCTTCCACATCCCAAAGTTATTGGGAGTGAGAATGGGGATTTTGTTGGCCTGAGTGCTTTCATTGTTATCCGACATGATTAACAATGTGTGTGTTTTAAGATTAAAACTTTTTGTTGTTCTTAACAAATAGTAGATCTAGAACCAATAGGCTCTGATACCACTTGTCAGGATCGATTAACTATAGAGAAGTTAATAAACACCTTTAGATCTAATTGAATATAGAAGTTGCAGCGGATCAACACTATATCAATGTAATTAAGAACAATGAACTGTAAATAATTTGCGAAAGTATTAAGAACACAGTTTCACAAAAAGCTTCAATGTATATTATTGAGTTAACAATACACACGTACGTTTACAATTCGTAAGGAACTATTTATAATAGTCCTTGAAGCTAAACTATTTACCCTAGTTATTCTAGGACTTGATTTACATCGAATAATAAAAATATACATTGATTTACATTCTATAACTATCTATACGAAGATCTCGGACTTGATATTCTTCAAAAACGCGTTATCAGTAGTAAAACTCATCACCAGTAGTAAATATGTAACATCAGTAGTAAACTTGGTGATCAGTAGTAAGTCCAGAAACCATCGTCAGTAGTAACTACTAAGATCAGTAGTATCTTCAATCTTTGCATGATCAGTAGTAACTAAGTTATATTATACACCAGCATCAACTTCGTCAGTAGTAATATGTTCTGCCCCATCAGTACTAAGTATGTCAGTACTAACTGCAGCATCAGTATTAAGTTGATCTGTGTTTTGCTCCAACACTTAAGAACCAAAGCGTACGCCAAAGTAAGACATTCTTTTATCCATTTTTACCAAATTTGATCGAAACCCATAATTTGCGCAAAAACATACTCCAAAAAATACCAATTAAGAGAATCTAACGTCTTTTTATAATCAACTTTTAACATTAAAATACGACTTTTCCTTCTAGAAGTCCAACTAAGGATTTCATCAACCATAAGGAATCCATTAATGATTTGTCTTCCTTTAATGAACTCACTTTGAACTTGGGTAACCACGGGTCCAGTAACATTAAGAAGTCAATTAGCTAAAGTCTTTTTTTTTTTATATTTTAGAAACAGCAAATAGATAAATTAGCTAAAGTCTTAGCTAAAATTTTATAAAGGCACCCAATAACGTTAATACGTCGGTAATCATTGATGGCAAGTGGGTATTTCACTTTGTGAATTAAAGTAATGAAACCCTCTAATTAAGAGTACACCTATTTTATCGAAATTTTTCACAAAAGCTAAAATATCTATTTCAACAATTTTCAATTTGGATAACTTTTAAATTTATTTTTGTAATTGAAATTTGACCAAAGTGAAAGACCATGCAACCGTCTTCAAAATTTAAGTGGTCACAATAAATAACGTCGATAGCGATAGGAACATATATGGCTTTATTTGAACCTTCATTTATGACAACTCAAAATCATCATTTGTATTGAGAAGGTCGACGAATACAAAATATTTCGACCTATTATACCATTCATTCACATTATCAAAGATGAGAATAAATTCTGAACTACACCAAATCGTTTGACACGTGTTGTGAATTGTTGGAATAAACCATCTAGCGGTGAATTAGTGGTATGAGTTCCCAAATAATTTCATATAGATCACATATTCGATCCCTCCATTTATCAGATGCCCAAGAAAAAGTTCAAAAACGACTACGATAACGTTTGGATCTTTTACATTGATAACGGGACTACGCTCCTGGCGGAAAAACACACTGTTTGATATATACATTAATTATGAGGTAAGTATTGAAACAATGTTAAAGAGATTTTTGCCTTTAATATGGTTATAATGTTTTTTCACACCTAGTGCTTTAATAAATTTGAGGTGAATTAAATTTGTAGTATAAACTATAAAGTAAAGACAAACGCTTATAGAAACTCGCAGATCAATTCCACAATCTCTTTGATTTGGGGTTGTCGAAAAACATCGTTTTGTAATAACATATTTAAATGTTAACACCTTAAAAAGAAGAAAAAAGACTTCATTGTATATGCAATAAAGTGACCAAATTCAAAGTAAGATACAATTATGTCTGATTTATAAATTCATTACAAAGATAATTAATTTTAGAAAAGGATTTAGAAGTCCACCCGTTTACTTTGCTTTAATATATGAATTTTAAAATATGAAACTTGAATGAGGAAGTGTAGTCTATGTTTGAATGCCACGTTTGATGGAAGCATGTTGGTTATTTTTTCTATATTTCTCAACAACAATATAATAGTTTGATAATAATCAAATGCTAGATGTTTAGTTATTAAAAATACTCGGATTGTGCAAATTGGACTGATAATTGGTCTGAACTATGGAACCGAGTTGAACTGAATCGAGTTGTACCGGTCCAGTTCTCGGTTTAATTTTTCATGCAAAATAACATAGATTTAAATTGATGGTTTGGTTTGATCTAATATAAAGTTATGATTTGTTTTCTTAATATCCTAGCTTAAGGACAATGAAGGTTTGTAAACCGGTGAGATCTAGTCCATGGTCTTATCAATGGCGATCAATGGAAAACGTTGGAGATGGCTTATTCTGGTGAAATATTTTAAGAAATTGATTCATAACATACTAATTAAGCATATGGACAACATGTTTATTGAACAATAAGATCGTGGCAATTATGTGGGAAAACACACATATATACTACTAGTCATAAGCTATGATCGAGGGTAAATTATAGATCTTGTAATTAACATATATAAAAATATCGGTGTTTTGACAAAAAAAGAGCCAAAATTTATAATATAAGGACTTAATTTTCATTATGTTAATAAGTTCAAAATGGTATGAATCAAGTGAAAACAAATTTAAGGATAGGTAAATCCTTTTGAAGAAAAACAACATAAAATTGAGAGCACTAGGAAACTTTTTAAGATCGAATCGAGTATGCAAAAGAAAAAAACTTACAAAGGACTAAGTTGAGAGTAGACTTGAAATCAAGGGACTGAAGTTGGAAATCCTAGAAAAAAAGGAGATAAGGAGAATCTTTACAATCGCAAGTAGCTTTTGCATTAAAAGGCATTGCCAATTAACACACGTGTTCTTCTACTCTTATCTCTCCTACATTCACACCGCGCAGACCAAAACCCCACCAATTTATTTGGTCCACTTGTTAGGCTATCCCTGTTAACAACTCAATCCAACCTAATTTTTTCATTAAAAAATAATATATTTATCTGTCACCTACACAACCTAACCCAATCTTATTTTTCACACACATTAACAACCCAACCCAACCTAAATATTTATTATTTATTAAAATCAAAACAACTAATCACAAAGTACCACATCACATTAAAAACAAAAGGAAATAATAAAATAATGGGTGGCCTTCATGTGACCTTGGTCTCCTCCACCAACCTAGGTTACCTCTTTTGGTGACCCCCAATAATTATTTTCATTATTATATTGTGGTGACCCAACCCTCAAATATACCAATGCGAGTGAGCTATGGGTGGCAGACCTCTATAGGGGTGTTCGTTTGGATAATTTGGATTTATCCGAACTAAATAGGTGAATACAAATGAATTTTTGAATTTTAAATGTTCAAACCGAACCGATCCAAACTAATTTAAAACCAAACCGATCCGAACCAAATTACAATTTGGTTGGTTTGGATTTATCCGAACCAAACCGTTTTTTTTACTTAATATACTTCAGAAGACTACACAAGTATATAATATAACTAAGATTAAGTTTAATATGTACACTTTTAAAACGATAAAAACAAGTCTAATTCATAGCTTTGGACATTTACAATAATATATGCAAAAGTCTAATCCATATTTAAATATATTTAAATATATGTATATTACTATTTGGATTTTTTGGACAATTCCGGATTTTACAATGAAAACCAAATCCAATCCGAAAACCAAACTATTAATTTGGTTCAAGTCCAAACCGATCCAAAAAACCAAAAAACCTGTAACACCTCAAATTTTAAACACAAAACATTTGCCCAAAATAAAACATTTTTCATAAATAGAAGAACTATCCCAAAAATATGGATTTACAAAAACCTTTGGTATGAATCAGAGTATAAAGTTTCGGTGTTACAAAATATATCAAAACCAAAGCTAAGCATAAATCCAATCTAAAGTTCTTCTACTCTAGGTCCCGCAACTCTATCCGTGCGAACCTAAACCTTCGATCCCGAACCTGAGTACATAGCAAAACAAAACAAGGAGTACGTGAGACAAAAACGTCTCGTGAGCTACATGGGTTTAGACCCGATAATAAAATGAATGTCACATTTCATATAACCAATCAATATACATATATATATCCAACTATCCAGTCTAGTCACCTTAGTGTGACCCTATCAATCTTGCTTACTTAGCAATCACAACTAACGTGGATGAGTCGATGGGAATTCACCCCAACTGCCCCTCACTCCACACCTCATGACCGGGAGTATCCCGTGACATCGCATAACTAACGTGGATGAGTCGATGGGAATTCACATGGGAATTCACCCAACTGCCCCTCACTCCACACCTCATGACCGGGAGTATCCCGTGACATCGCATAACTAACGTGGATGAGTCGATGGGAATTCACATGGGAATTCACCCAACTGCCCCTCACTCCACACCTCATGACCGGGAGTTGCCCGTGTCATCTCATGACTAACGTGGAAGAGTCGATGGGAATACGCCCAACTGCCCCTCAATCCACAACTCATGATCGGGAGTAGCCCGTATCATCACATCATCTCAATCTCATCATAACCCTATGGTTATGCAAATCTAGCTCTTTGCTAGCACTTTCATCATCCTCAAGTTAGTTCAATACTATCATAGGTATAACTAACTATCAACTACTAGTCTATACAATTAAGCAAATAGACCATAACACAAGTAATGAAAATTATTTAACAGGGCTATGTACTCAGTAAATTCCACACGTACTCACCTTAGCAACAAAGATGCTCCAACTGTGTTCTTGACACCAAAGCTCTTGCTTCACAATTTCACCGACTTTCCAAGATGTCACCGAAAGCCTAAACAATGATCATACAATGATCAACATCACAATCTACTATCAATGTGTTCATCTATCTCTAGATAACACACATCAATCCATTTCCCCCAAATATGATGATTACCAAACCCTAGGTTTAACCAACCCTTAAGATTCTTACAAATCTTAACCATACACTTGATTTCCTTATTAATATACCATCTATTAAGTGTATACAACATTTATATCACCATAATCTATAACCCCAAGAACTAGGGTTTCAACCCCAAGCTTCTAAACCCATAGATCTAAAGCTACAACTACCAAGGATTGAAGATATACCTTAAATCTTCAACTAGGAGTGAAGAATCACAAGATTTGATGAAGAAATCGACTCCAATTGATGCTTGACACCCAAAATCGTTCACAAGTTCGAAGAGAGAAAAACTAGGGTTTCACTTGGCAATAAATGAGCCAAATCCCGACTTTAATGCTGCCAGACACAAGTTCACGACGCGACCATAGTTCGCGTCGCGAACTCTCCTTCTACACGCATACTTAGCGATCGTTATCTAGTCGCGAACTACTTAGCGACACATGGCCAAACTCCCTGGAGAAAGTTCCCGATCGGGAACTTATAGTTCGCGCCGCGAACTCCTGATGGCAGCAAGGCTGCACTTTTTCCAACTTGTCTCGACCCGGTTTCGCCCGTAACTTTCTCGTACGGTGTCCAAACGACACGAAACCAATTCCCACGTAATTTATATGATTTATCCATAATTATCATATTTTTATACAATTTATCTATTTACAAATTCGGGTCGTTACAACTATCTACCCCTTAAGAAGATTCCGTCCTCGGAATCTCATCATAGTTCACGAAGTTCGGGTATCTTTTCCGAATCTCATCCTTGACTTCCCAAGTCAAGTTCGGTCCAAGGGAATGCTTCCACTTGACCAACACCAACTCAATCTCTTTATTTCTAAGTTTCTTGGTCTTTGTCTCTAATATTGCTTCGGGTTCTTCAATTAACCGATTCGGGGCATCAACCCGCAACTCTTGCAACGGAATTATGTTTTCAACTTCACCCACGAACTTCTTTAAATAACTTACATGAAACGTATCGTGAACACCTTGAAGTTCGGGTGGAAGTTCCAACTTAAAAGCTTGAAGCCCGACCCGTTTCAATATTTTAAACGGTCCAACATACCTTGGACTTAACTTTCCCTTTTTACCAAAACGCATCACACCTTTCCAAGGTGACACTTTCAACATCACCATATCACCGACATCCAAGTCGTATGGTCTTTTCTTTAAGCCCGAATAACTTCGTTGTCTATCTTGGGCGACTTTCATGTTGTTTTGAATAATACCAATCTTTTCATTTGTCACTCTCACGATCTCGGGACCCGTGAGTTTCGTCTCTCCCGCTTCCAACCAACAAGATGGAGTTCTACATTTTCTACCATACAACGCCTCGTAAGGCGGCATCTTGATAGTCGAGTGATAGCTATTATTATACGAGAACTCGACTAACGGTAAATGTTCATCCCATTTACCACCGAAATCCAACACACACGATCTCAACATATCTTCGACCGTTTGAATCGTTCTTTCACTTTGACCGTCGGTTTGCGGGTGATAAGCCGTGCTCAACCGCAACTTTGTACCCAACTCTTCTTGTAATGACCGCCAAAATCTCGAGGTAAACCTCGCGTCTCTATCGGACACAATCGATAACGGAACCCCGTGGAGTCGAACCACTTCATCAACATACAACTTAGCCAACTTCTCAAGTGGCAATGTTTCCCGAATTGCTAAAAATAACGCACTTTTGGTCAACCGGTCAACTATGACCCAAATGGCATCGTGACCTCTACTCGTCTTCGGTAAACCTACTATGAAATCCATAGTTATATCTTCCCACTTCCCGGCCGGTACAATTAATGATTGAGCTACCCCATACGGTACTTGATGCTCGGCTTTCACTTGTGCACACGTGGCACACTTAGAGATATACTTGGCCACTCTCGCCTTCATTCCGGGCCACCAATAAACCCGTTTCATATCTTGATACGTCTTTGTACTTCCCGGGTGAATCGAATACTTCGATTTGTGCACATCATACAACAACTCTTTTCGGATACCACCGAACTTAGGAACCCAAATACGGCCGCCTACGGTCTTCAACCCTTGTGCATTTTCGAGAAAATGTTGGTTCTTACCTAACCGTTCTTGTCTTAACTCGTCTTTTCCCATAACTTCTCGTTGGGCATTCTTGATTCTTTCGATAATACTCGAGACAACTTCTATACGTGATAACATTCCTCGGTTCGGATTTTCATAAACCTTTCGGCTCAAGGCATCGGCCACCACGTTCGCCTTCCCCGCATGATACACAATCTCACAATCATAATCGGCAATCAACTCGATCCACCTTCTTTGTCGCATATTAAGGTCTTTTTGTGTAAACACATATTGCAAACTCTTATGATCCGTGTACAATGTACACCGAGTGCCATACAAATAATGCCTCCACAACTTCAAGGCAAAAATAATCGCCGCCAATTCCAAGTCGTGTGTTGTGTACCTTAATTCCGCATTCTTCAATTGTCGCGAGGCATACGCGATCACCTTTCCTCTTTGCATCAACACACAACCGAGCCCTTGATTCGAAGCATCACTATAAACCACAAAATCTTCCATACCATCCGGTAACGTAAGGATCGGCGCGTTACATAACTTTTCTTTTAACAACTTAAACGCCTCTTCTTGCTTCTTTTCCCACACAAACTTCTCACTTTTTCTCGTTAACTTCGTGAGTGGAATCGCGATTCTCGAGAAATCTTGTATAAATCTTCGGTAATAACCGGCTAATCCAAGAAAACTTCTAACCTCGGTAGGAGTCCTCGGAGGCTCCCAATTTGACACCGCTTCAATCTTGGACGGATCAACCTTAATACCATCACACGTCACCACGTGACCTAAGAATTGCACTTCCCGCAACCAAAACTCACACTTTGAAAATTTAGCATACAACTTCTCCCGTTTTAACACATCTAACACAAGTCTCAAATGACCTTCGTGTTCTTCTTCGGTTTTTGAATAAATCAAAATGTCGTCAATAAACACGATCAAAAACTTATCAAGAAACGGTTTACAAACCCGATTCATCAAATCCATAAAAATAGCCGGTGCGTTGGTAAGACCAAACGGCATCACTAGAAATTCATAATGACCATAACGTGTACGAAAAGCCGTCTTCTCGGTATCGCCTTCTTTCACCCGAACTTGGTGATAACCCGACCTCAAATCGATCTTTGAGAAATAACTAGCACCTTGCAATTGGTCGAATAAGTCGTCAATTCTCGGCAACGGGTAACGGTTCTTAATAGTTACCTTATTCAACTCTCGGTAGTCAATACACATTCTCATCGAACCGTCTTTCTTTTTAACAAATAACACCGGTGCACCCCACGGTGACGAACTCGGACGAATAAAACCTTTATCTAACAATTCTTGCAATTGGGTCATCAATTCCCGCATCTCGGTGGGAGCTAAACGATAGGGAGCACGGGCAATCGGCGTCGCCCCCGGAACTAAATCAATTTTAAATTCAACTTGTCTCTCCGGTGGCAAACCGGGCAAATCATCGGGAAATACCTCGGGGAAATCCCGAATAATTTTGACATCATCCATCGACTTCTTTTCTTTCCGACCATCTAATACATATGCAATAAACGATGCACAACCTTTTGATATACTTTTCCTCGCCTTAATAGCGGTAATCACATTAGGCATGTGATGTCGTTTCTCCCCGTATACATACACTTTCTCGTTCTCGGGTGTCCTAATCGACACAATTTTCTTCCCACACAAAATCTTGGCTTGGTGCATACCCAACCAATCCATACCAATAACCACATCAAACGCCCTAATTCCCATGGGCAACAAATCCACCTTAAACTTTCTACCGTCTATCTCTAGTTCACAATTTCTATAAATACATTCAACCATAGACGTTTTCCCGTCGGCTACTTCTATTTCATAAACCTCGTCTAACATTTCGGACGGCACATTCAATTTACAACCGAACTCATAAGACACAAACGAATAATTAGAACCCGAATCAAACAAAATATGAGTTGGCAAGGAGTTAATGAATAGAGTACCTGACACCACATCGTGTGCCTCCTTCGCCTCCTCTCGGGTGAGTTGAAAGGATCGTCCCTTCACCTTGGCCGGTTCCACCTTCTTTTGAGCCGTGGACACCATCGACTCGATTCCCTTCTTTGGGCACACATTGCTATAGTGCCCCTTCTCGTGACACGAGAAGCATTCAACATCGGCCAACGACTTGGCCCTACAATCTCGGGCTATGTGCCCCGCCCTTCCACAATTAAAACAAGATTTCGACTCTCCTCGGCACCCGCCGGTATGAGTCTTCCCGCACTTCATATACGATGTCCCACCAAACCATCGCATCTTCTTTTAGCAATTGTGACGCATACGTCACCATATCGGCATCCTTACATTTACTACTACCGATCACCCTCTCGGTTTCCCGGATCCACCTCATGGTTACTTTCGGGTCCGAACTACCCGAATACACATTTGGCTTACAAGCCATGAATGATTTAAACGAACACCCTTCTTTCACAACGGGCTTAGCCCTTGCATCACTTTGGCCACCCGTGGAGGACTTCCCTTCCCCGGTGCCACTACCTCCGGTTTTCTCATCCGACTTAGCCTCGGATTCCCGGTCTCCACCCGACCTTTCACGGTCTCCAATAATTCGGTGCACTTCCTCGGCCACCGTTCCCTTGATTTGGTCGATAATAGTTTGGAGATCCGCCATGGTCACCGGAGTTCTATTAGCTCCGACCTCCGATTCATCAACCCGATGCATTGATGGTTGACTTTCTTGCTCATCCACCCTCTCAATAGGAGGTACTTCCTCCTCCCGGTTCTCCGGGGCTTTCCCACTTCTACGAGTGTTCACCATTTCTTTCGATCAAGACTATACGAAAGACATTAAACATTTAGTACCTTGTGTACAACCCATTAGTCGCGTACGACTCAATACTCAAAATCATATCAAATTCTTCGGTCCCCTAGGTTCAACCCTAAACTTAATATAAAGTCTCAAGGTCAACCTATGATCTTAAGGAATCTCATATTCCTAATGCTACAGTCTAAGACTAGGATGGTCATCCAACCTAATTCACTTAAACTATAGCTCTGATACCAAGTTGTAACACCTCAAATTTTAAACACAAAACATTTGCCCAAAATAAAACATTTTTCATAAATAGAAGAACTATCCCAAAAATATGGATTTACAAAAACCTTTGGTATGAATCAGAGTATAAAGTTTCGGTGTTACAAAATATATCAAAACCAAAGCTAAGCATAAATCCAATCTAAAGTTCTTCTACTCTAGGTCCCGCAACTCTATCCGTGCGAACCTAAACCTTCGATCCCGAACCTGAGTACATAGCAAAACAAAACAAGGAGTACGTGAGACAAAAACGTCTCGTGAGCTACATGGGTTTAGACCCGATAATAAAATGAATGTCACATTTCATATAACCAATCAATATACATATATATATCCAACTATCCAGTCTAGTCACCTTAGTGTGACCCTATCAATCTTGCTTACTTAGCAATCACAACTAACGTGGATGAGTCGATGGGAATTCACCCCAACTGCCCCTCACTCCACACCTCATGACCGGGAGTATCCCGTGACATCGCATAACTAACGTGGATGAGTCGATGGGAATTCACATGGGAATTCACCCAACTGCCCCTCACTCCACACCTCATGACCGGGAGTATCCCGTGACATCGCATAACTAACGTGGATGAGTCGATGGGAATTCACATGGGAATTCACCCAACTGCCCCTCACTCCACACCTCATGACCGGGAGTTGCCCGTGTCATCTCATGACTAACGTGGAAGAGTCGATGGGAATACGCCCAACTGCCCCTCAATCCACAACTCATGATCGGGAGTAGCCCGTATCATCACATCATCTCAATCTCATCATAACCCTATGGTTATGCAAATCTAGCTCTTTGCTAGCACTTTCATCATCCTCAAGTTAGTTCAATACTATCATAGGTATAACTAACTATCAACTACTAGTCTATACAATTAAGCAAATAGACCATAACACAAGTAATGAAAATTATTTAACAGGGCTATGTACTCAGTAAATTCCACACGTACTCACCTTAGCAACAAAGATGCTCCAACTGTGTTCTTGACACCAAAGCTCTTGCTTCACAATTTCACCGACTTTCCAAGATGTCACCGAAAGCCTAAACAATGATCATACAATGATCAACATCACAATCTACTATCAATGTGTTCATCTATCTCTAGATAACACACATCAATCCATTTCCCCCAAATATGATGATTACCAAACCCTAGGTTTAACCAACCCTTAAGATTCTTACAAATCTTAACCATACACTTGATTTCCTTATTAATATACCATCTATTAAGTGTATACAACATTTATATCACCATAATCTATAACCCCAAGAACTAGGGTTTCAACCCCAAGCTTCTAAACCCATAGATCTAAAGCTACAACTACCAAGGATTGAAGATATACCTTAAATCTTCAACTAGGAGTGAAGAATCACAAGATTTGATGAAGAAATCGACTCCAATTGATGCTTGACACCCAAAATCGTTCACAAGTTCGAAGAGAGAAAAACTAGGGTTTCACTTGGCAATAAATGAGCCAAATCCCGACTTTAATGCTGCCAGACACAAGTTCACGACGCGACCATAGTTCGCGTCGCGAACTCTCCTTCTACACGCATACTTAGCGATCGTTATCTAGTCGCGAACTACTTAGCGACACATGGCCAAACTCCCTGGAGAAAGTTCCCGATCGGGAACTTATAGTTCGCGCCGCGAACTCCTGATGGCAGCAAGGCTGCACTTTTTCCAACTTGTCTCGACCCGGTTTCGCCCGTAACTTTCTCGTACGGTGTCCAAACGACACGAAACCAATTCCCACGTAATTTATATGATTTATCCATAATTATCATATTTTTATACAATTTATCTATTTACAAATTCGGGTCGTTACAAAACCAATCCAAACGATCCAATCCAAATTGTTCATTTGGACAATCCGATTATATCCGAATAGTGAACACCCCTAGTCACCTCTCATTGAAACCAGTTTATTTATTATTTATACATAGTAGTGTTATTGTTTCTTTATCATTTATTCCTAATTATCCTCTACTCAAAATATGTGTCAAAATCAAAAGATAATATTAAGAGATAAATTAATGAATTACACATATCATTCTATCGAGTAGGTAAATATATGAGTAGGAACAAATAATATGATTAAATTTCATTTCTCATTTCTACATGTTATCTCTCTCTCTCTCTCTCTCTCTCTCTCTATTTCTCTCTTTTTTAACGGCAATTAAATCTACTCATATTTGTCTACAACGACACTTGAATATTGTTGTTGTTAGAATTCTGGGTGTTAACTTGTAAGGCATTTGGCGGCGCCAAACCGGTACCACCAGTCTCGGCATACCCGTCGTTGGTTCGTCGCTAATATCTTGGCGTAGCATTAAATACGTTTGTGTGTATATTTTTTATTTCTTAGTTGTGATTGATTTGGAGTATTTTTGTGGGTTCTAAAATAGTGTTAAACGAAGATTATATGCGGAAAGGTATATTTGGAGTGTGTTAAAGTTGGAACCATATAAAAGAGACATTTTTGCCTTTTAACACGAGTTTAACATGCTTCCATACATTGTGTTTTTAGAGAAACGTTCAAGGTAGTTCATCTTTTTTTTTAAGTTCTGAGGGACAAATTTCAGCTCTATCAATCAACTCTCAAATCATCACCACACCATCATCACATGTGAATATGTGATTCAATACATCAACACTACCACAACCACCACCACCCCATGTGTATTAAATCACATGTGATTGAGCATCCTCGACCACAAGTACCACCACCGCCAACCTCTGCCGCCTGCCGGCCACCGTCTCCACCACCGACAGCCCTTCGCACCGCCAGCTGCTCAATCACATGTGATTGCGGTGGTTGCCGGCGACGGCCCGCTGCCGGCGGTGATCGGTGGCGACAGTCTTTAAAGGTGGACTACCTAGAACACAACTCTGTGTTATTATGAGTTTTTTTTTTTGTTAAACCATATGTCATATAATTAGCACTTATATGCACCATCAGTCTTAAAAATCACGATTTTCACATGCGTTTTGTCATATTTAGTATTCGTCGACGATCAAATCTGTTAATGATCTTGCGGGTGGTGCAAAAGAAAAGGTTAAGAGAAACTGTAGATTTATGTTTTTTCGAATTAAGTTCAATAAAAGAATTCCATATCATTAATTTATCAACGTGCCCATTTGACCCTCCAGTCTTTTTCATTCTACTATTTCGTCTTCTTCTACGCAGTCCCCTAACACACACATATATATACATACACTCATTAGACAAATTAACATACATCATCAAAGCAACAAATTAAACCCCAAAGAATTATAATGGTGCTTGCATCAGAAACAAGAGAACAGTCACCAGTAGATGAAGCAAAGTATAGAGGCGTGAGAAAGAGAAAATGGGGGAAATGGGTGTCGGAAATCAGGCTTCCTAACAGCCGCGAAAGAATCTGGTTAGGCTCATATGACTCACCTCAGAAAGCTGCTAGAGCTTTCGATGCCGCAGCATTCTGTCTGCGCGGCAACAATGCCAAGTTCAATTTCCCTGAGCAGCCGCCTAATATTCCTGGAGGGATATCTTTCTCTCCCTCCGAAATACAGGCGGCTGCTGCCCATTTTGCCAATTCTTATACACATCACTACTCTGAGTCCCCATCGGACTTAGTTTCTGACACGGCGGTCCCCATGGAGACATACAACTCTACCTCCTCCTTTGACCTTCATGATGATTATAGTATTAATGTGACCGATTATGGAATATTTCCAGGGTTCGATGATTATTTCATGCGGCCACCGCCAATGGACTACGAAGAGGATAATTCAAACGACGGGGATATCTCGCAAGGCCCGTCATTTCTTTGGAACTTTTAGTCACGGGCCCGTTATACCATCAACCATATATATATATATATATATAAGTACACATCCTTGAAATGGGTCAGAATTCTGGAAGGTTTTTGTTGCCGGAGTTGCTGATAAATACATGAAGATGGACTGCCTAATTTTTGCATAAGGAGTCATCTT
Source organism: Calendula officinalis (assembly GCA_963853835.1). Taxonomy (NCBI): domain Eukaryota; kingdom Viridiplantae; phylum Streptophyta; class Magnoliopsida; order Asterales; family Asteraceae; genus Calendula; species Calendula officinalis. Next base: position 21,121,271 of record OY970832.1, read on the forward strand.
ATTTTATAGCTTTCATCAAATTTTTGGTTTTGTTCTAATTTTTTCTCCACATGTGTTTGTGGAGGTGAGACATTATCGACCACTTTGCATACATTATATTTATACGCGCGTACAAATTAAATTGTCTTTTCATGTACTATGCACGATGCCGATTATTGTTGCTCTCTGTAAATTTTCTAGATTATTTATATCTAAATTGTTAAGTGCTATAAATATTGTAACAATTGCATATTATTATTATTATTATTATTATTATTATTATTATTATTATTATTATTATTATTATTATTATTATTATTATTATTATTATTATCATCATCATCATCATCATCATTATTATTATTACTACTATTACTATTACTATTATTACTACTATTACTATTATTATTACTATTACTACTATTACTAATATTACTATTACTATTATTATTATCAGTGGCGAATCTAGGATCAAAGTCAATCGGTGTCCACTTATAATTGACCAATTAAAATTAAAACTTAGATTACAATTAAGTGTCATAAAGCACTAAAACTAAGTTAAATACTACTATTATATTTAATTGGTTGGGCATTTCATTATGAAAAAGGGGATGATAAATACACCACATCTTTTGATGCATATACCACAATGGGTGCATTATATGTTTGTACAGTCTGCAATTTTACTTATACAGCGTGGTATATGCATCAAAAGATGTGGTACCAAAATTAATTCCCTTATGAAAATACACTATGCAAGAGATTCTAAAGCATTTTAAGTGGAGCCACATGACAATTTTCCTTTAAAAAACAAATTTATGAGATATTTTACATGTGGCTGGCCCACCAAGTGGGGTCCTTGGACCCCTCTTAATTACACATGGATTCGCGAGTGATTATTATTATTACTACGAGACAACATGGTCCGTGCGATATACGGGCTTTGTTCATGATAATGAATTATTATTTCGAAAGTAAAACGTATACATTGTTTTTGTGTCACCGGCGAAGTACAAAATTATGTTCACTAACATGTTTAGCTTTAATTGTGGGTACTTTACTAAATAAGCAAAGTGTGACAGAGAAAAAGATAAAGTAACAGAACCATCATCGTTTCTATTAGCGTAACACAAAAAAAGCTATTCATAACATAGAAGTTATACTACGAAAAAATTTATGCTTTGTCTTGTAGAAAAACAACTATAAATGAACGACGATATATCTTCATTATAATCATATACTAATCTTATTTATGACAAAAATATACATGTGTTTATCAGTTATAATTATCTACCAATAATTATTTTAAAACTCTAGATATGTCGATTTATTAGTTTATATTATAAAATGGTTTTTATTACTTATATTAATTTACTAATAATTAATGCAATGCTTTTCATATGACAATTTGAATTTATTTGTCATAATTATCTCTTCAATTTTCAAATATATTAAACAACTATATTTAAATGTACTTCTTTTATTATAAAATGGTTTTATTACTTATATTAATTTACTAATAATTATTTCTAAGACTTTTCATATGACAATTTTAGTTTAGTAATCATAATTATTTCTTATTTATTTTTATGACCAAAATTCAACTTTTATTTATATTAAATAAATGTAATTAAATTATACATTAGTTTAGACATTATTTCACGACTTTTGATATGAAAATTTGATGAAGTTATTAGTTTTTATTATTATTTTTTACTACAATAATCTTTTTCATTACAATAATTTATTAATCATGTTTATGACAAACTATACATTAGTTTACATAATCATTTTCTAATAATTATTATGTTAATATATTAAACAACTATAATTAGATGTACTTTTTTTATTATAAAATGGTTTTTATTACTTATATTAATTTACTAATAATTATTTCAAGACTTTTCATATGACAATTTTAGTTTATTAATCATAATTATTTCTTATTCATTTTTATGACCAAAATTCAACTTTTATTTATATTAAATAAATGTGATTAAATGCTACATTAGTTTAGACATTATTTCACGACTTTTGATATGGAAATTTAATGAAGTTATTAATTTTTATTATATTTTTTTACTACAATAATCTTTTTCATTACAATTAATTATTAATCATGTTTATGACAAAATGTATATTACTCATAATCATTTTCTAATCATTATTTTATAACTCATGATAAGTCAATTTATTAGTTTTTATTGTAAATATACATGAGTTTATTACTTATATTCATTTACTAATAATATTATTTCAAGACTTCTGATATGAAAATTTGATAGAGTTATTAGTTTTTACTATATTTTTCTATTACATTAATTTCTTATTTTTATGACCAAACTCAACTTTTAAATATATTAATTTATTTATATTTACAAATATGTAAGCGAGCACTTATTTGAAAATGAATGATCTTGTTTATTATGTACTTTGCTACATATTGATTATTAAAGTAATGTACAATGTGACTTGCCTTCACCTCCGATCATAATTTATTCTTTTTCTTTTCTCGTTTGCATTATCATCATGCCTTTTGTTGCCCAACGATCATATCGTCAACCCACAAGTTTAGCTTTTGGTGTGTGTTATATATACTATCTAGACTTTAACATTTGAGTATAAGATATAATCAAAGAGTTAGACGCTATAATCAAAGAATTATGAGGAACTGAATGATACCGATTGGAGTATAAGATATTGTGTAATCATGAGAGTAACACCGCTGGAGATAGTCGATTCTACAAAATAAACAAACCTAAATTAAACGATGTATCATTACACAAAAATCACTTAAAAATATCAAGACATATTTGATTCATGAATGCACCAAAATGAAGTTCATAATAGGAGAATAGATGAATGTGATTAACAACCTTACTTAATTATTTATACTAAATAATTCATTTTTAATTTGTATGAAAAATTCTAAATAAATTAATTCAAATGATACCGATTTGAGTATAAGATATTGTGTAATCATGAGAGTAACACCGCTGGAGATAGTCGATCCTACAAAATAAACAAACCTAAATTAAACGATGTATCATTACACAAAAATCACTTAAAAACATCAAGACATATTTGATTCATGAATGCACCAAAATGAAGTTCATAATAAGAGAATAGATGAATGTGATTAACAATCTTACTTACCTATTTATACTAAATAATTCATTTTTAATTTGTATGAAAGATTCTAAATTAATTAATACATTTAGTATGTGTCTTTACATTTTCTAGAAACTAAAACATATATATTAAATTTAACAATTTAATTTACCTTTAATATGTGTCTTTACATTTGCTAGAAACTAAAACCTATAAATTAAATATAATAATTTAACTTAATTTAATTTAATTAATCTTATAAATGAATTTATTACATTATTAATATTAAATGCAAGGTATTAAATTCAACTTCATTTTTAGAACTCATTTTTTATGTATATATATATATATATAGAATGAAAAATTCTAAATTAATTAATACATTTAATATGTGTCTTTACATTTTCTAGAAACTAAAACCTATATATTAAATATAAGAATTTAATTTATCTTTAATATGTGTCTTTACATTTGCTAGAAACTAAAACCTATAAATTAAATATAATAATTTAACTTAATTTAATTTAATTAATCTTATAAATGAATTTATTACATTATTAATATTATTAATATTATTAATATTAAATGCAAGGTATTAAATTCAACTTCATTTTTAGAACTCATTTTTTATGTACTTCTTTAATTATTTCAATTTTTTAGAACTCATTTTTTAGAACTTCATTTAATTCAATTTTCAAATATATTAAACAACTATATTTAAATGTACTTCTTTTATTATAAAATGGTTTTATTACTTATATTAATTTACTAATAATTATTTCTAAGACTTTTCATATGACAATTTTAGTTTAGTAATCATAATTATTTCTTATTTATTTTTATGACCAAAATTCAACTTTTATTTATATTAAATAAATGTAATTAAATTATACATTAGTTTAGACATTATTTCACGACTTTTGATATGAAAATTTGATAAAGTTATTAGTTTTTATTATTATTTTTTACTACAATAATCTTTTTCATTACAATAATTTATTAATCATGTTTATGACAAACTATACATTAGTTTACATAATCATTTTCTAATAATTATTATGTTAATATATTAAACAACTATAATTAGATGTACTTTTTTTTTATTATAAAATGGTTTTTATTACTTATAATAATTTACTAATAATTATTTCAAGACTTTTCATATGACAATTTTAGTTTATTAATCATAATTATTTCTTATTCATTTTTATGACCAAAATTCAACTTTTATTTATATTAAATAAATGTGATTAAATGCTACATTAGTTTAGACATTATTTCACGACTTTTGATATGGAAATTTAATGAAGTTATTAATTTTTATTATATTTTTTTTACTACAATAATCTTTTTCATTACAATTAATTATTAATCATGTTTATGACAAAATGTATATTACTCATAATCATTTTCTAATCATTATTTTATAACTCATGATAAGTCAATTTATTAGTTTTTATTGTAAATATACATGAGTTTATTACTTATATTTATTTACAAATAATATTATTTCAAGACTTCTGATATGAAAATTTGATAGAGTTATTAGTTTTTACTATATTTTTCTATTACATTAATTTCTTATTTTTATGACCAAACTCAACTTTTAAATATATTAATTTATTTATATTTACAAATATGTAAGCGAGCACTTATTTGAAAATGAATGATCTTGTTTATTATGTACTTTGCTACATATTGATTATTAAAGTAATGTACAATGTGACTTGCCTTCACCTCCGATCATAATTTATTCTTTTTCTTTTCTCGTTTGCGTTATCATCATGCCTTTTGTTGCCCAACGATCATATCGTCAACCCACAAGTTTAGCTTTTGGTGTGTGTTATATATACTATGTAGACTTTAACATTTGAGTATAAGATATAATCAAAGAGTTAGACGCTATAATCAAAGAATTATGAGGAACTGAATGATACCGATTGGAGTATAAGATATTGTGTAATCATGAGAGTAACACCACTGGAGATAGTCGATTCTACAAAATAAACAAACCTAAATTAAACGATGTATCATTACACAAAAATCACTTAAAAATATCAAGACATATTTGATTCATGAATGCACCAAAATGAAGTTCATAATAGGAGAATAGATGAATGTGATTAACAACCTTACTTAATTATTTATACTAAATAATTCATTTTTAATTTGTATGAAAAATTCTAAATTAATTAATTTGAATGATACCGATTTGAGTATAAGATATTGTGTAATCATGAGAGTAACACCGCTGGAGATAGTCGATCCTACAAAATAAACAAACCTAAATTAAACGATGTATCATTACACAAAAATCACTTAAAAACATCAAGACATATTTGATTCATGAATGCACCAAAATGAAGTTCATAATAAGAGAATAGATGAATGTGATTAACAATCTTACTTACCTATTTATACTAAATAATTCATTTTTAATTTGTATGAAAGATTCTAAATTAATTAATACATTTAATATGTGTCTTGACATTTTCTAGAAACTAAAACATATATATTAAATTTAACAATTTAATTTACCTTTAATATGTGTCTTTACATTTGCTAGAAACTAAAACCTATAAATTAAATATAATAATTTAACTTAATTTAATTTAATTAATCTTATAAATGAATTTATTACATTAGTAATATTAAATGCAAGGTATTAAATTCAACTTCATTTTTAGAAATCATTTTTTATGTATATATATATATATATATAGAATGAAAAATTCTAAATTAATTAATACATTTAATATGTGTCTTTACATTTTCTAGAAACTAAAACCTATATATTAAATATAAGAATTTAATTTATCTTTAAAATGTGTCTTTACATTTGCTAGAAACTAAAACCTATAAATTAAATATAATAATTTAACTTAATTTAATTTAATTAATCTTATAAATGAATTTATTACATTATTAATATTGTTAATATTATTAATATTAAATGCAAGGTATTAAATTCAACTTCATTTTTAGAACTCATTTTTTATGTACTTCTTTAATTATTTCAATTTTTTAGAACTCATTTTTTAGAACTTCATTTAATTCAATTTTCAAATATATTAAACAACTATATTTAAATGTACTTCTTTTATTATAAATGGTTTTATTACTTATATTAATTTACTAATAATTATTTCTAAGACTTTTCATATGACAATTTTAGTTTAGTAATCATAATTATTTCTTATTTATTTTTATGACCAAAATTCAACTTTTATTTATATTAAATAAATGTAATTAAATTATACATTAGTTTAGACATTATTTCACGACTTTTGATATGAAAATTTGATGAAGTTATTAGTTTTTATTATTATTTTTTACTACAATAATCTTTTTCATTACAATAATTTATTAATCATGTTTATGACAAACTATACATTAGTTTACATAATCATTTTCTAATAATTATTATGTTAATATATTAAACAACTATAATTAGATGTACTTTTTTTATTATAAAATGGTTTTTATTACTTATATTAATTTACTAATAATTATTTCAAGACTTTTCATATGACAATTTTAGTTTATTAATCATAATTATTTCTTATTCATTTTTATGACCAAAATTCAACTTTTATTTATATTAAATAAATGTGATTTAATGCTACATTAGTTTAGACATTATTTCACGACTTTTGATATGGAAATTTAATGAAGTTATTAATTTTTATTATATTTTTTTTACTACAATAATCTTTTTCATTACAATTAATTATTAATCATGTTTATGACAAAATGTATATTACTCATAATCATTTTCTAATCATTATTTTATAACTCATGATAAGTCAATTTATTAGTTTTTATTGTAAATATACATGAGTTTATTACTTATATTCATTTACTAATAATATTATTTCAAGACTTTTGATATGAAAATTTGATAGAGTTATTAGTTTTTACTATATTTTTCTATTACATTAATTTCTTATTTTTATGACTAAACTCAACTTTTAAATATATTAATTTATTTATATTTACAAATATGTAAGCGAGCACTTATTTGAAAATGAATGATCTTGTTTATTATGTACTTTGCTACATATTGATTATTAAAGTAATGTACAATGTGACTTGCCTTCACCTCCGATCATAATTTATTCTTTTTCTTTTCTCGTTTGCATTATCATCATGCCTTTTGTTGCCCAACGATCATATCGCCAACCCACAAGTTTAGCTTTTGGTGTGTGTTATATATACTATCTAGACTTTAACATTTGAGTATAAGATATAATCAAAGAGTTAGACGCTATAATCAAAGAATTATGAGGAACTGAATGATACCGATTAGAGTATAAGATATTGTGTAATCATGAGAGTAACACCGCTGGAGATAGTCGATCCTACAAAATAAACAAACCTAAATTAAACGATGTATCATTACACAAAAATCACTTAAAAATATCAAGACATATTTGATTCATGAATGCACCAAAATGAAGTTCATAATAGGAGAATAGATGAATGTGATTAACAACCTTACTTAATTATTTATACTAAATAATTCATTTTTAATTTGTATGAAAAATTCTAAATTAATTAATTTGAATGATACCGATTTGAGTATAAGATATTGTGTAATCATGAGAGTAACACCGCTGGAGATAGTCGATCCTACAAAATAAACAAACCTAAATTAAACGATGTATCATTACACAAAAATCACTTAAAAACATCAAGACATATTTGATTCATGAATGCACCAAAATGAAGTTCATAATAAGAGAATAGATGAATGTGATTAACAATCTTACTTACCTATTTATACTAAATAATTCATTTTTAATTTGTATGAAAAATTCTAAATTAATTAATACATTTAATATGTGTCTTTACATTTTCTAGAAACTAAAACATATATATTAAATATAACAATTTAATTTACCTTTAATATGTGTCTTTACATTTGCTAGAAACTAAAACCTATAAATTAAATATAATAATTTAACTTAATTTAATTTAATTAATCTTATAAATGAATTTATTACATTATTAATATTAAATGCAAGGTATTAAATTCAACTTCATTGTTAGAACTCATTTTTTATGTATATATATATATATATAGAATGAAAAATTCTAAATTAATTAATACATTTAATATGTGTCTTTACATTTTCTAGAAACTAAAACCTATATATTAAATATAAGAATTTAGTTTATCTTTAATATGTGTCTTTACATTTGCTAGAAACTAAAACCTATAAATTAAATATAATAATTTAACTTAATTTAATTTAATTAATCTTATAAATGAATTTATTACATTATTAATATTATTACTATTAAATGCAAGGTATTAAATTCAACTTCATTTTTAGAACTCATTTTTTATGTATATATAGATTACTACTATTACTATTATTATTATTACTATTACTATTATTACTACTATTATTATTATTATTATTATTACTATTACTATTATTATTATACATACTTGCGGTCTGTATGCTTGTGTGCACAGAATGGCTGGAGCTAGTAGGGGCCTAACCAAGTTAGTACCTGCTTCATAAAATATCATGTAACGAAATGGTACTATTTTCTATACAATACAATTAGTATTGAACATTTACTGTTCATACAAAGTTGCAAAAAACCCCTAAAATAAGGGTGGATTTTGTAAATACAATAAAACTTTTTGCTAGAATTGTAATATAGGTATATTGTTTTGCAGATTTTTAATACGTGTAGGTTGCATTTGAGTGGAAAGCCAAATATCAAATATTCTAAGGGTCACACGTTATATACATGACTGGAACATTTCTCAATTTTTCTATCAAACCGCTTTTTTTGCATTCATTCATGACCAAATTAGGATATTAATGTAATTTAACGTTTAGTCCCTCATTATTTATGTATGTTATCTACTACCCATATGCTAATATATATACATAATAACTAACATATATCTACTTTCTTCAACCTCTTTATGTTTTTTTTAGAGTTAGCTTATTTTTTTAGGAAATATAACCCAACTCATAGATTTCTACATTGGTTGATTAGAAATGACTCAAGATTTGCCCTTTGGATATCTTCGTTATTGGCCATGCATTTTGCCGTCTTTTGTAATTTATTAAAATGCACACAATATATATTTTCAATAATTGTGCTTATTTATTCATAATAAGCAAAAAAATCCGAAAAGAAAAGAAAGAGTAGACAAAAAAATCATATGAAATCATATATATGAAAGAGTAGACAAAAAAATCCGATTAGGTAATTCATAAGAGAATTTTTAATAATGAATATGAGTATAAAGTAAAGCATTCTACAACTAATGTATTAATATTAACTGAGATTAGTAAACAAATAAGCTAACGCTGAAAAATTGTTTACTTTATGACTTCTACGACAGTATTAGAAAAAATTATTTGATTTATAATCCCGAAGCGAAGCGCGGGTATTTTATACCTTGTTACATACATATATGTACATATATTTTAGTAATCTAATTATATATCTGTACAAAATGCTAAGAAAACAAGCACTTTAATTTAGTAAGGAAAATTGGCTAATTTATAAATAGAATTCAGTCCGTACGGATTTAGGGCTTTGAAAATGTTCTTTTCCTAATAGTAGCGACCTCCACATATATATTAATCGGCCCAGCTTCATCAAACCAAAAAAAATTAGCATCCGCCCCTAGCATTCCCCCTTCTCATTTCCCATTGTTTTGGATCATGTGGTTCTTTACCTGTAAGAAACATGTTTGTTATTGGAAATTTGTTGATTTGATTTCAAGCACGATCGTTTGTGATGGATCATATTTTATTTGGAGAAAAAGTAATGTTTTGGACTAGATACCTTCAAATTGATTTCGAGCGGTGGTTGTGTCCTTTCAAATCTCCGATGATTAGGGTCAAATTTTAAAACCTGATCAACATCTGATAGAAGTCGATTTGAGATGACTAATCTCCCAAGAAATTAAGAAAGAAATTAAAAATACTTTTAACAACTTTTTCTTCATTAACTTTTCCACAAACCAAAATCACATATAAATACTAAAACAAATTAACTAACTAGCCCACTATTTCCACTAACTATTACCACTAACATACATTAAACCAACTAGTTTGACTAAATAAACTAACTTACAAAGTATAAATTACTAATAATAATTTGCTTAACTAAAATTGAAAATACTAATTAAAATTAAAATAACTAAAATACCATAAACTATAATATTAGACACGTATCAATACTCCGCGCCTAAAAAACGACCTTGTCCTCAAGGTCGGAGTTCTTGTCCGGTGGTTTTGGAGGAGGTTTGGGTTGGTGACTAGTGTAAAATATTTTCAAGCATCGAAAATAAAGTCTTTGACACCGATTAACTTGGATCTCATTGGGTGAAAGACATTGTAACCGTAGTGGAACGGGTTTGTTTGAGGTTGTGAACCGAAGGTGGCCGAGTGTGAACTTTTCCTCGATGAGATTGACAAAGTCATAACTTTTGTGAAGTTTTGATGGATAAAAAATGACCATCTCATCTTGAACTTTTAGGGTATTTTGAGGTGGTTTGATAGGTGGAGGAGGTGGCGGTGGGGAAGTTTCATTGGCGACCTCTATGTCGGTATTGGTGATACATGTGGTTGTATTGGTTAGGGAATAGAGACCTTGGGTGGTGAGGTTGGTGGCGTTCTTGGTTATGGCCTTAAGAAGATTGGTGGTAACGGTGGTTTGGAAGGCGATATGTTTCGAGATGATTTCAAGGTTGGTGTTAACCAGCTTTTGGCTAGCGAGGATTTTATCGGTATTTTGGTTGATTGTTTGAATGAGTTTTTGCATCATTTCAACCATGGTGGACATGGTTTCTTCGAGTGTTTGAGGTTCCTTGCGGGGAGGCATGGCGAGGACGAAGATGAAAGCACCAAATGATATAAGTCGATTTGAGATGACTAATCTCCCAAGAAATTAAGAAAGAAACTAAAAATACTTTTAACAACTTTTTCTTCATTAACTTTTCCACAAACCAAAATCACATATAAATACTAAAACAAATTAACTAACTAGCCCACTATTTCCACTAACTATTACCACTAACATACATTAAACCAACTAGTTTGACTAAATAAACTAACTTACAAAATATAAATTACTAATAATAATTTGCTTAACTAAAATTGAAAATACTAATTAAAATTAAAATAACTAAAATATCATAAACTATAATATTAGACACGTATCAGCATCCCAAGGTTAGTATTTTTTTTTATTCTTTCTCTCCCTCTTCATATTTGATTTGGCATAGACGTATAGTTGGATCCTTATTGTTATTGGAACCGTAATTGGTTCAAATATGGTTTTAGATGAAGTTACTTGAACTGGTAATGCTTGTGTGTTATTGAGGCTAATTTTGGATGATCTTGAGTTGATGTGAGTTCATTGTTGTATGTGTTTATAGATGAAATGGTGAACTTGATTGTGGAATGTCCGTCAAGACTGAAATCAAAGACTTTTTCGCTCAAGCTCCCTCTAGATTGGAGGTTATGGTTTTAGCTTTAACCGCATGTTTTAGGTAAATTCATATCCTAAACTGTAATTAATGGCGTATCAATGTTGATTTCGGTCAGTCTTTATTTCAGCGGGCTAAATAATAGAATTGGATAAAATGGAGACTGGTCATTTTAAACTTTTATATCATGGTATAAGTTACTTAATTGACTTATTAATTTGCGCATTTTTATTGGTTTTAACTTTTTGCTTTCATTTCACTTTTAAAGTCTTAAAGATCTTGGTTTGGATGGTTTTTATTATTAATTAAAAGACTAGCAAAATGCTCCAAAATCGTAGTGCACACAAGTATTGCTCGGAACCACAATTACATGTCATCTCCGCTACGGCTGCATAGACCTAACAACATTTTTTCGCTGTAAAATAGTTACACAGGGTACCCGTCGCTGCATTACACGGGTACCCTGCAAGTATTCTTTAAACTACAAATTTAATTAATCTCAAATTTATTAAAGCATTAGGTCTGAAAAACTGTTAAACATTCATATAACATTAATTTACTACCCACAAAAAATACTCAAACCAATCATAATTTTAAAAAACAAAAAAATGAATTACTTGGCGTCCGTTATTTGCTTGGCAACAAGATATTTGGCACACTTTGGCGCTGCCAAAGTACATATGGCGTGAATTTATCATGGCCCACATCATGTGCTCTTAGAGTTTAAAACATGCAAATGTAAATACTTATAAAATAATATAATCACGGAGGAAAAGATTTTTTATGGGTTTAGAGGTGTTCTTTTACATATATTAATTTTGTGTTTTATTTTTTGGTATGTAATATTATATGAATTAATTAGAGTATGATAGCAAAATAAAAACTAAAACTAAAAGTTAATCATGTAGTTATTTGAATTTAGCTGGGATGAATGATGTTACATTAGATTTGGTGTAATTTGAATATTATTATTCATCACACTAAAATGATGCATTAGTTTTATGCATATAGTTAGAGAGAAATTTTGTACTTACGTATTATGTTGAAAAAATGTGTATTTGGTGAATGTATGAAAGATGCTATTCCGATTTCCCTAAATTTGTTAGAACTTTTTAGTTTATAAGTTGATTCCCTTAATTCACACATTTTTTAAGGCTAAATTAATTCTATTTTATTTCTGTCAGTTTTAGTTTGTAAGATTTTAACAAGTACTATCAAATATAAAATCACGCATATAATATGAGCTACTGTTAAAAGTTATGTTAAGCATTATTGCATCTTTTAACATGATTTTAATAGTTACTTCAAAATTATCTCCATTTGTTTAACATATTTATAGAATTCATTGCAACCTACAAAAAATAACTCAAACTAATCACAATTAAAAAAAGAAAGAAGAAAAATTGTTTAACCTCGCCTTAAATTCATGACGACGAACATTTTGCTAAACCCACAGTGTGATTTGGCAAGCATTGGTGCTGCCAAAAGATATTTCATGATCGAGTTTAACAGGAAGACACCTGCTCTTCTTATATACTTCCGTTATGCATCACAATAGTTGAGATTGAATAAGTAAGGTTGACCCCAAACTATAAAGAAACTAGGTAAAGAAGGTGGGATTGTGGGTCAACCATCGCTAATTGTGTTACGCGATATTTCATGACTTAATTTCGAATTAATTATTTCTATTTAATCCGCTAATTAATCTTTTTGGCAATTCATAATGCTCTTGTTGGCCTAACTTGACTAGCTATATCATGAAATTATATATTATATATTTAGCTTTAAAATTTTCAAAAATAAATAAGTTCTATCAGATTAATCAATGAGTTTGGATCTTATTTCGTCCGGCCCATTCACTTTCTCACTTATGGGCTATAATCAAACACATGTAAAATTAGTTTGCATTTCAAGTTCTCGAGGAATCTCACACGAAATTCGATTTAAGAAATGGGCCCTGAAGTGTCACTATACCAATAGGTGTTTTGTGAAGCAAATATTATTTGGAAAATATAAACATACTTTATATGTGCTTATGAGCTTATCAAATATCAACTTAAGCTTATGGGCTTAAGTACGCCATTACCCGAAGCAGATAAGCCTATAAACAATTAAAATTAAGCTTATTTGCTATAGAAACTTTAAGTATGCCCATAAGCTGCTAAAATAAGCTTACCCAAACACCCTCAACCCTCATTAAATCTTGAAAAGAGATGCAAATATTTATGCAAAAGTTTTGGATGGAAGCTTTACTTCTGATGCTTATCATATGACAAAACCTCAACCTGAAGGTAGATCACAAAAACCTCTCATTTATGATGTATGATGTGTAGTAATTGACCAATGGGCCGGTTGTATTTATCACAAGTTATCTCAATCCGGTGTAGCTAGGGAACATGTGAACTACATAAATGCACAATTGCACATGCTACACAAGCCGAAGATATTAAGGAATCCCAAGCTATTGTTCATTGTGTTGGCCATAATCAAGAGGTTACTCAAAGCAATAGACATTACTTAATCTTAATTATGAAACATGATTACTTGCACTAATCAGTTTTCCAAATGAACTTTTGATGTCGTAGTTTTTTTTTGTTTTTTAACAAATTAAGGAAGCCGTTGCAACCATACAAGTAATTGCACCGGAATGATTTGTAGTTACGTATCCTTTATATCCAACCATTTTTTGAAAAAAATCAATTTTGGTATGTTATGTAGGCGATTAGGACAGGTTGGGCACATCCAAACATTAATCTTGGCTATTAAGACAAGTAATTAAGTGTCAGTGGTGGACCCAAGAAAAATACTTCGGGGTACTGTCACATGTTGTACATTTTTTCCTTAGGGGAGTCACCTAAACTAACAAAAGATTTTTTTTTAAAATAAACACTATTTGAAAATTTCCAGGGATTGCACGGACAACCCCGTACACTATGCTATGTCCTTCCGTGTTAAGTGCTAATTAACGAGGTAACCTAACAACATTTATATACGAAACAGGAAATGAATTTTCTCGTGGGACAAAAGAAAGAAAGACTTGATATCAAAGTGGCGCTATCTAGCTAATTCATTTGGGTTGGGGGTCACAACTCTTCGCTATTATTTGGACCTTTTCAGTAGATGTCGCAGATTGATGGGACCATTGTCCTTTTTCGAACAAGATTATTAAACTTGATCATTTATATCATCATACTTTAAACACCTTGTTTTATTATATAACAAGAACTAGAAACATTAATTATTAGTTACATAATTAACTACCCCCATCGTTAACTATATTTATAAACATATTATAACAAGCAAGTAACATGAAGATGTATCAAATAATGGTGATGATGATAGTGAGATCAAACATGTAAAATGGGGTTAAGGGTGATCGAGACGATTAATGAGATAAAGAGCATTACTAGTAACTTTGGCCACATTTGTTACCTTTCGTTTGATATCAGATCTCACTCTCCCTTCAATATCCTTAAACCCATCGAGACATGTATCTTCATTGGTCAACGCTGCGCTGACCCATGTTTCTGCATTACTCATTTGCCACCTAAATGTGCCTCTTTTAAGCTCCTTAAGTTCACCCAAAGTCTTCCTAAGGTCATCAACCGAGTCCGATATCTGGCTAGCACAATCTTTAACCGCTCCTTTTTCCCGTTTGTTTGCTTCTTTTTGCATCCCGGAAAGATATTCCGACACCTTGGCGGCACGAGAGATGCTGACGTGGATCGCCGCCTGTGCTAGCTCTTTTGGGGTGGCGGCTGGCCCTCTGTAGGTGGTGAGTGTGTGAAAACACACCTTTGGGAAGGTGGCGTGCTGGCAAGATGAACGGACGAGATCAGGCGATGGGGAGGCCATGGTGGATGAGAAAGTAAAGATCATGAAAAAGAAGAAGATAAGGGTAGCCATTGTTGAAGAGTGTGAAGTTGAAGTAGGTGGGAAACAACTAAATAAGAGCCCATAACAAAACCATGATATATTTAATGACATAGAAATTAAACGTGATGGTCCGGTGGATCGACATAATGGTTTGTGTTGGATCGAATAGATTCAGACAGAAATAAATCAAAGTCTAAACTTTTATTAATATGATTTTGATTACAAAGATTCGATGAATTTACAGAAACAAATCTATACATATTTATACTATGTGAAAAGGTGCGAGTAACAGTCACGACGATTCGTTGTGACGGTTGTGGCGGCAGTTATTGACGGTTACTGGTGGTGCCGGAAAACGCGGGGTGGTGCCGGTTCAGTTTCTGGCCGGTGACACTTTCACTTGTTTTTATTTATTTTATCCTAACTATAATACTTATGTTAATTAACTTGATAAATCAAGATTAATATAACATTCTCCCCCTTAATCTTGATTTTCTTCTTGATGGTCTTTGACTCCAAGTAGTTGTCTCATTGTGACGAATCTTATCCTTGGAAGTGGCTTTGTGAGTATGTCTGCTCGTTGTAAATCTCCACTTATGTGCTCGACCATTATATCTTCTTTTTCAACACAATCTCGTATGAAGTGATACTTCGTATCTATATGTTTGCTTCGTCCGTGGAAGACTGGGTTCTTCATTAGAGCTATTGCTGATCTGTTATCCACGTAGATTGTGATTCTTTCTTCTCTTTCGTTTGAAGAAAGACTTAAATTCAAAAGGGACAAATCAGTGAACACCCAAGAAGGACTAATGTTCACACAACATGAAGACAAAGGTCAACCTTCCAGAGGTCGTGGACGAGGAAGATTTAACCAATCACGAGGCCGAGGGCATAACAAATTCAAATCTGAAAGAAGAAATTGGGAACCCTCACAAAGCAACTTCAAGAAAAATACTCAAGATAGTAAAAAGAAGTTCACCCCAGATAAGTCTAAAGTAAATTGCTACAAATGCAAGAAATTTGGACATTACGCACCAGAATGTCCACAAAATGATCAAGAAAAAGGTCAATCAAACTTAATTGAAGAAGATTTAGAACCAACACTGCTCATGGCAACAGTTGAAGAACACAAAAAAGTATTCCTGACTGAAAAGAACCTTGACTTAAAGAAGACTACATCAAATGATGAAAGCTTATGGTACTTAGACAACGGTGCAAGCAATCACATGACAGGAGTCAAGAGTCATTTCAATGAAATTGACGAAACAGTTACAGGAAACGTAAAATTTGGAGATGGATCAAATGTAGAGATTAAAGGAAAAGGATCCATATTACTCAACTGCAAAACTGAGGAACAAAAGGTTATTTCTCAAGTCTACTATATTCCAAAGTTAAGAAGCAATATCTTAAGTTTGGGACAACTAACAGAAAATGGTTGCAAAGTGGTTATGAAAAAAGACATACTACTACTCTACGACTCAAATAATAACAGTCTGCTAAGAGTTACACGATCTAAGAATCGACTCTACAAGGCAAATCTAAAGATTGGCAAACCTATTTGTTTACTAGCAAACCTACATGATGAAACATGGTTATGGCATGCAAGACTAGGTCACTTAAACTTTGGATCATTAAAGAAAATGCATTCAAAGAACTTGGTAAAAGGAATACCACACATTTCACAAACTACAAGTATTTGTGATATATGCCTAATAGGAAAACAAAGTAGAGCACCATTTCCACAACAAGCAACATCAAGAGCAAAAGCACCACTAGATTTAGTTTATGGAGACTTATGTGGACCTATCTCACCAGCTACCCCAACAGGCAAAAGATATATATTTCTACTAGTAGATGACTACTCAAGATATATGTGGGAATATTTTCTAGAATCAAAGGACCAAGCTTTTGGAATCTTCAAAGGATTCAAACAAAGGGTAGAAAATGAACTTGGAATCAAGTTAAAAATGTTCAGAACAGACAGAGGAGGAGAATTCACATCACATGAATTCTTGGAATATTGCAAAGAAAATGGCATAGCAAGACAATTAACTGCACCATACACACCTCAGCAAAATGGAGTTGTTGAAAGGAAAAATAGAACAATTCTCTCAACAACAAGGTGTATGATGAAAGCAACAAACCTGCCGCAAAACTTTTGGGCAGAAGCAGTAAGACATGCCATACTAATACTAAATTGCACTCCCACAAAGTCACTAGAAGATGTTACTCCATATGAAGCTTTAAAGGGAAGAAAGCCTAACTTATATCATCTCAGAATACTCGGCTGCATTGCCTATGCAAAAGTACCATCTCAACACCTTACAAAGCTGGATGATAGAAGTATAAAAATGGTATACTTAGGGAGTGAACCAGGATCAAAAGCATATCGCCTATATGATCCAATTAAGAAGAAAATTTGCATCAGTAGAGATGTAAAATTTAAGGAAGACGAGTCATGGAACTGGGAAGGAAGTAATGAAGACTACGATCCAAACAAACTAGAATGGATCGACTTTACTGTAGAAAATAATGAAGCATCTGAAGATCAACAAAGCACACATCAAGAATATGAGCCTGATAATGCACATGACAATAGTTATTCAGATGAAGAAATGTCAGATTCTCCCAACTCCCAGATACAAGACAGTCCTCAACAATCCATCATTAACACATCAGATTCTGAAGTAGAAACTCCTTCAACAAACTCAAGTATTGATCACACACCTGTAAGAGGTTACAGAACGTTAAGTGATATATATGATAATACAAATGAATTATTACTAGTTGAAGATGAGCCAAGAAACTACAAAGAAGCATCAAAAGATGACAAATGGATTGAAGCTATGAAAGGCTAACAAAAGAAGATGAGTGGGATGAGGTTGGGATTGTCTTTGGTTATCCCATAAGTTATGGTCAAGATTTCAAAAAACTATATGAAGATTACCTCTTAGTTCCACATCAATTCTATGAGTTTGGACTCCCAATACTCGTTAAAGAAAGAGGTCTAAGCAATTGTGACAAAGATCACATGCAAGAGGAATCTCCAAACCAAGACTTGTCTCAACAATATGTAAAAGTGAAAGTGGAAGAAGATGACAACGTCATCTATTGAAGTGAAGCTAGCCAAGAACAACAAGGACAATTTGCCATTTAGGGGGGAATGTTGGAAATCCTTTTAAATGACAAATTGTATTATTATTATTATTAGTTATAGTATGTTAAAAACAATTAGTACGTATCCATTGTATATTGTATTAAACAAATAAGTAGTTAGCACGTGGCAATAACAAACGGTGATAAACCGTTCTTTCCGCCAATTCCGGTAACCGCCGGCAACCACCAACCGAAGGGGTGTGTTGGTTGGCATGCCACCCTTTCACTTTGTATATATACCCATGTATCCTATGTTGTAATCATCGATCGATCAATAAAAGTTAGTTTATGAAATTCTCTGCTCCTTTGTTGACATATTGATATTGATACACTCTGTTTTTGTGTCTTACCAAAACTCTCACCGGAAAAACTATATCTCCACATATTGATTGACATGTATAGCAACTTGCAAAATCGAACAGTTTGAACGGTACAGAAGGGTTAAAACATCAAGTCAGTGAAAGTTTAGGAATGTAAGAAACATTAGGTTAAAGACCATATAGTTTGAGGATTAAAACATAATTAACAGTATTTTAACCACGAATAAAGAAGGTAACTAAATGAATTATTGGTGATTGTAAGAATGAAATGTATTTCTAAATGGAGAAAGAAGAAAGGACAGCAAAAAGAAAGGCTGGCAGTTTACTCCTTTTAAATGCCCACCTACATTTGTTGGCTATTCAACAGTAGATGAAATGAAGATAAGATGGGTCGGGTCAGGGTCATGTGGGTTAAAAAAGTATAAACTTATTCAATACCAACAATAATATATTAGATTGTAACTTATAATCAGTTATACATATATATGTGTATATACATAGGTTGCGGCTAGTGAGAATGGGACATCTGATTGTGGTTCTGTGGTGCCATAACATGCTAGAAATAAATGGACAAAAATCATTAAATGCAAAAAATAATTTGTTCATTAATTTTCCTTGTTACGAGTGTCACATCTGAACCAGCCTACCCCTACAATTTCATGTTTCCTTATCTTGTTTTTCACTCGAGCCAATCAACTATGGTTCATGCAAATTGCAAAAACGTCAATTTTTTTACATGAATCGGATGTATGAGTAGATATGTCTGATTAGAGGGAAAAGATGCCTAACTTTTTATTCAGATTCTAATTAAGAAGGTTTGCCAAACATTTTTAATCTTCTCAATTAAGAAATTGCCTCTTAATAAGATCCTAAATATTCATTGTTAGACTTAGAGCTAGTATCCTTCAACGGATTATTTGGAGATACTTCATTTCTTGATTATATTCCTCTGATTAATTATATATAAAAGTTTTGGTCATCAATAATCGGGATTACGATACACTAATAAATTTGGGATTTGATGTATCAACGAGTAACGGTTCACATGGATCAAACATGAAACTCAATATAAATCAGATTTGTCCTAGACTTTTAACGACATATATGAATTATATTAATGATCAATTGGACAAGATGTTGCCGAGTATACAATATATTCGATTTTCAAGGGTTGTGACACTTTACACTGCAACTATCCGAACCAAAACAATTGAAGCCCCAACCAAAGGTACCGTGCCAACGGCTTCCCCAACCGAAATGAAGCCGACGGCTAACTAAAGTTGCCGTTTACATAATTACAAAATTTTACTGGGTCTTTGGGAGTGGTATTTGGGCATAACAAGGCCTACAAGTGGTCTACGTGGCCCATAATTGTTCTAGAGCGGGCCTTGTTATCGGTAACAAACTAACAATCTATCAATGGAATATGAGGGTTGATTCTGGCTATTGGGCTCAGCTAGGCCTAGTAGGCCGAGAGTTGTTTTAATGGGGGTTCGGTGGGCCCGAACACCTGTCTCAAACCCAAGACTTATTATGAACCTTTAGGCACACATGTTAATAAAACCGTAACCCACAATTAGAGCAAAATAGAATTACACATTTGAGTTTTCATATTGATTTTGGTTACCATACTATGAACTGTATAGTAACTTGTTTCTTATTAGACTGAAGAGATGGGTTGAGGTTGATGATGCGTTTTTACCTATTAAGTTGAACCCATTCAATCACCAATGTGACGAGTCGGTTAATTCGGAAGATAAACTTACTCATACTAGGTCCATACCTATTGGCCATTGTCATTCACTTATTTTAAGTTCCTACTAAATATTTATACTTATTTTTTTACTCATTTGTTAGTATAAGTATTTAAATTAGATAATAAAATTAAGACATAAAATTAATAATTTCACATACTTCCTCCGATTCAAAATAAGTGATATACTTTCTTTCTTGAAATGATTCAAAATAAGTGATACATTATGAAATACTCCCTCCTTACCATAAAAAACTTCTCATTTCATTCTAAATTTTTGTCCCACAAAAAACTTCTCATTTCTCATATTTGATATGTTCCACACAATAAAAAACTATTATTACTAAAGACCCCGCCACTAATATCCCCTAATTATCTTTCTCTCTCCAACACAATTTTATATTTTAATCAAAAATATTATCAATGACCTCACCACTAAATATCACCTAAAAACTTGTGCAAAAGGCAAATGAGAAGTTTTTTTTGTGGGACGGAGGGAGTATTATTTTATTTGGCAAAATATAGTAGGACTCACACCCACTAACTATTAGGGGTGTTTACTATTCGGATATAACCGGATTGTCCAAATGGACAATTTGGATTGGTTCGTTTGGATTGGTTTTTTGGATCGGTTTGGACTTAAACATAATTAATAGTTTGGCTTTCGGATTGGATTTGGTTTCCATTGTAAAATCCGGATTGTCTAAAAAATCCAAATAGTAATATACATACATTTAAATATACATCCAACAATTATAGCACATTTCCAAAAAATCAAATATCTATGGACTATGGAAATTAACAGAATATCTCATGGTTTGAAAAGTCACAAATTGTGAATTAGACTTGTTTTTACGTATAAAGTAATTTATCGTTTTGAAATTATACATATGAAACTTAATATTAGTTATGTTATATACTTTTGTAGTCTTGTGAAGTATATTAAGAAAAAAACGGTTTGGTTCGGACAAAACCAAACCAACTAAATTGTAATTTGGTTCGGATCGGTTTGGATTTAAATTAGTTTGGACGGTTCGGTTTGAACATTTAAAATCCAAAAACCATTTGGATTCACCTATTTGGTTCGGATATATCCAAATTATCCAAACGAACACCCCTACTAACTATACTTTAACAAAGAGAAATTACTCATTACCCTTATTTTTTACTTTTAAACATCATTAAACTCACTTTATTCAAAAGGTGTGTTACCCATTTTCCCGTAATCATTCAATTAATCTAATTTAACCATCACTATAATTTTTTACCTAAAAACTGTGAAACTTAAAATGTATATGACTTATTTTGAATAGCGGGAAGTATTAGTTATTTGTTGAGTAGTAACATATTAGTGGAAGAAATATAGATACACATAAAGGTTTGAGTAATCAAGTCTTTTGAGTGTTTGATGATGAATAAACACTCAAAAGAAAGCAAAGTAGCGTCACCTTATTATTTGAATATTATATACAAGCTTTACTTTCCTCCCAAGGAAAACATTTGAGTTTGATCATTCTTGATACTCATAAAAACCAAAATGATGTTACTCCATCAAACAAGCTACAGCCAATACGCATAGCTTTAAAAAAAAAACCCAAAACAATTCCGAAATTCATCTCATTCTCCATCAAATTCCCCTTTTGTTCTTAATCGTTTGACCAAAATCTGTACCTATTCGCATCAGATCTCTCTGTTTCTCCCCATTTCTACCCCAATTCAACGACTACAACACCGTCCTCGATTCTGTTCATCCTCCGTCGTCCGCCGGGCACCATCTTCAGGTTACTTTTCTTGTTTTTGATAATTTGCGTTTAATTACTTCTTTTATGTGATTCTGATCCGTAATCTACTCCAATTTCGTTTAATGTTTATGTTATATTGTAATCTAATTCTACTGATTTAGTCGAAATGAAGAACCTAATGCATTAAATTGAAAGATCTAATTCAATTAATAGACGCATTGATTGTCCACTAAGTAGGGTTAATTCAGTTCCATAAAGATCTAATTCAATTTTTTTTAAATTCAGCAGGAGAAAGAATTAGGTCTATTGAGGATTACAAAAATGGATGACAACGGAGCAACAAAATTAAACGGTATTCGACAAATTGTTAGGCTTAAAGAAATCATTCAAAGATGGCAACATGTGACACTTGGGGCAAAAGAGAATGATGATGATGCTGATGATAACAATAATCATAATAACAATAATAGTCCTACAATTGCTGGTAATCGTTCTGGTGGAGGGATTAATCCTGCAATTAGCATGAGATTAAAGGGATACACTGTTTATTCTGATTCAGATGTTGAAGATGGTTGCCACAGCCCCGATTTACCAAATGATGTCCCAAAAGGCTATTTAGCAGTTTATGTGGGTCCCGAGCTTCGAAGATTTATAATTCCCACAAGTTATCTTAGTGATCCATTGTTCAAAGTTTTGCTAGAAAAAGTTGAAGAAGAATTCGGGTTTGACCATAGTGGCGGTCTTACCATACCGTGTGAGATTGAGACCTTTAAATACCTTCTTAATTGCATGGAACATCATCAGAAAGATCATCATGATGATAACCACGGTAAATTTTTGTTTGATTCAGATTCAGTTCAAAACCCGGAATAATCTTACTGTGTAGTAATTACATCTTTTGAATTGATTTTGCAGCTATGATATGAGAAATAATGAACAAAAGATCGATTGTGCAGCTTATTCGTGTGGTATGACATTCTTTTATCTGTATTCGTGTTCTTCTCTTTCAAATATTCAAGTGAAAGAGAATCGAAGATATAATTTGTAGGAAGTTAAAACTTGTGTTTCTAGTTTAGATTAACTTTGTGTTTTGTTGTGTTCTTGGGATTTGTAGCATTTGTTGATTGTTCATTGTTTAACGTACGGCTATTTGTTTTCTAACAATTGTTGTGTAATGTTGTTGGCACGCTTAATTGTTAATAAACCATCAAAATCCATGTTAGTTGTAAAGTTAATTTGATTGTTGTGTTTAGGAATATGCTTGTAAAGAAGAAATGACAATGAGAATGCTTTAAGGTAAAGTGTAAGGAGATAGGTGGTGTATAGTTGTTAAAAATATTCTCAATATTTCTCAAAAGGGTATTCCAAGACGCCCTTAGTACTAGGCAATCATCATATGGTTAGTTGTAGTTAAAAAAGGAATAAATAAGGGATTAGAAATCATGTGATTGATGGATGCATGTGCATAAAGATTTATGGATCATGGAGAGATCTGTATTATATAAGTAACATGATATATAATTATTCGTAAGTGTGAGACACCTCATAGGAAATTAGATAAGAGAGAGATGGAAAGATTATGTGTATCTCAAGAAAATCATTGTTCTGTAGGCGTTGTCGGGCATGGATTATAGTCTATGTTATGTTTCCAGGGCGACTTATGATGTTAGTTTGAATTTTTAGGTTGTGATTTAGAGTTCCTGAAACTACGTGCTACTTTTTCGGTAATTGGTCATTAGGCGAATATATAAAAACATGAAACTTAGGCTATGCGAACACGATACTTACAAGTTCGCATGGTTATTGATATAGTTGTAAACAAGCTGATCATTAGGCGAATCTTAGGGATATAAAAACACGATACTTACAAGTTCACGTGGTTATTGATATAATGGTAAACAAGTTGAGCCCATGTCAATGAGTCACCTTGAATAGTCTCGAGGAAGATTCAAGTATGATTCAAGATTTCAAACAACTTGGTATTATCACGATAACCTACCCGTACAATATTAATGGTACCGAGTTTTCACGGGTCCCAGAAATGGGTACTGAGTCCCTCGGTTTAGTACGGGACCGTTCCGGTATTCGTTGGTAGCAAGTTTTCTAGGGTTCCAAAATCAGGTACCGAGTCCCTTGGTTCAGTACCGGTATTCGAAACCGGTTGCTCATCCCTAATTAGAACTATGTTCAATAAATCAAAGTTTGACTTTTAGCTCAATCAAAATATATTCTCATATAAATAGGATTTGTAACTTTGTAAGCCAATAAAATTTAAATTGAGATCATATAAACTCGAACTCTATTTTTAGTATATGTTTCAAGCTTACATTTTATAGAGTTTGACCCACTCGAGTTCAACTTTCGATTTTGTTTTATAAAACTTGTTGCCTCCTGAAATTCTGAAAATATGTATATAGATCCAGCCCGAGCCCAGATACAAGACTATTTAGGGAGAAAAAAGAAACTTAGGCCCAATTGCTTATCATCCTAAAACATTGAATAGATTTAAGCCCAAACTAGGTCTACAAGCGAATAAAGTTTTTATCATGTACTCCCTCCATCCTTTAATAAAGTTCACATTTCTATCAAAATATTTGTCCCAAAATAAAGTTTCCATTTATCAAATTAGAGGGACTCACTTAATAAAATAATATTATTACCATGTACTTCACCACTAAGGCTCCGTTTGGTTACGGAAAATTTTCCACTTTTCCGGGAAAATTTTCCAAGAAAACAAAAAGTTCAGAAAACGTGTTTGGTTCCATGAGTTTTCCAAAATTTTCCAAGAAAATGAAAATTTTCTGTTTTTCAAATTTGTGAAGGATTTTGAAAAATTTTAAAAAGTGATTTATATTGTTTTCCATACTTTTTATTTCTAAAATTTTCTAAAATATACACACACCCACTCTCCACTCCACTCCACCCACACCATCCCCAACACACTCACACACACTCAAATAATTCTATACTCAAATAAAACTTATTTGATATAAGTAATTAATGAAGTTCATATTAATTTAATGATTTAAATCTTTATATATTAAAGGTTTTCGAAAATTCTATACTATATTATTTAATGGTGGACCGAAATATTTAGAATTAAATTAGTTTTTTAAACTGGTTTTTAATTGATGCATATTTTGGACATAACTTAGACATGAATAATTCTATATTATGTTAACAATATATTATAAGGATTAATTATAAAAAAAAATTGTTCTGCAATAAGTAATAAAAAATTTGAGTAAAATATTACTACTTCCGTATCAAAATAAGTGATACACTTTCTATTTAGGGTGTATCAAAATAATTGATAAAACTTACCTTATTTAGTAAAAACGTAAGGTAATTGATAAATTCTATGTTGTTGATAGTGGTTATCCGAGTCTAAAGGGGTTTTTAGCTCCCTATCGGGGTGAGCGATATCACCATTCAGATTGGCAAGGTGTAAGTGGAATTAGAGGGGAAAAAAGAATTATTCGTTTTCATGCATTCATCCATTCGAAATGTCGTAGAACGGGCATTCAGTGTTCTTAAAAAAAGATTTCACATTTTGAAAGATATACCAAACTACCCGTTAAGGCGTCAAATGTTAATTCCGCATGCATGTTGTGCATTGCATAACTACATAAGGATGGAAGATATGGCAGACACTTTATTCACCACCTTTGGTGATGAAAATATTTAAGTCCTTGTAGAGGGTTTAAGTGTGGTTCAAGAAGGATTTCCTTTGGATATGACTTGTCAAGATGAAATGCTTCAAGTTAGAGATTCAATTGCTGACATGGGCAAAATACTTACAACGTCGTCAAAGACGTTTGCAATCTTGATACCATTACTACATGTTTGCCTCACTTAATAGTGACGGGAGATGGAGACAATCAAAATTAAAATAGTCAATACAATAGGCTTCATGAACTTAAAATTACTTGCAAGTGGTTATCTACATTTTTACTTTGTTGCTTTCATATACAAGCACAAAAATATTATACTAATATGTCATGCAATTGGATACGAATATACGTCACCAAATCCATTTCCTGAATATAACAAACTATTAAATGCAAACAAATGAGTTGGATATGTTCAAGTATATTAAGGAATGAAGTTGACAACAAATACATTGTATATGGCATATATTCACTGTCATTTGAATCGAATCTTATTGCATACGTTTTTAAAATAACAGACTATAGAACATGAAAACATGTGTAAAATATACAACCAAACACGTTTTCTAATTTTTCAAAATTGGATAATGAAAACTCAATGGTTTGAACCAAACGCGTTTTCAAAAAATTTCATGGAAAACTGTAAATGAAAACCATTTCTTTTCCCTTGAAAACTTTTCATATAACACGAAAACCGTTTTCCGTAACCAAACGGAGCCTAACTATCTTTAAAAAATATTTTCTCTCTCCAACATAACCTTATATTTTAATCAAATTTATTATCAAGACCCCACCACTAACTAACTCCTAAAAACTTGTGCCCAATTGAAATGGGAACTTTATTAAGGGACGGAGGGAGTAACTCGGAAGTGAATTCACTCGAAGCATAATTAAGTTGGGTTTATGATCATATAAGAACTTGATCATTTGGATTCTTATCGTAACTTTTTAATCTTGATGTATGGGTTAATATTTTTGGTTATGACTCAAAATGAGTTTTCTTTATTGAACATAAGTCCGATAAATTATATTCAAGCTCTCGATCCGGGCTTGTGATGTTTAGATGGATATTTTTGAGCTGTTTGAGTTCTTGATTTTAGCTCGAGCATACATAAAGAAAAGAGCTATATAATCGAGTTTTAGCATAATTAACCTAACATTATTGTTAAAAATAATAAATGGTTCAATCTTAGTTTGGAAGTTTTTGTGTTAGTCTTTACTTATTGTGTGATTAGCAATTGCAGGAAAGGTAAAGGGCTGTTGTGGAAATGCTGTTGTTACCGTTGGAATGGAATTAAGAGTTGAAGGACTTATCTGCAAATGTTGAGGATTGAAGTGCAAAAGGCTAAGGACTGAAGTGTAATATTGCTGAGGGCTTAGCTGGAGTTTTTGACTATAAATACTTCCTTATCAATTAGGGTTTCGGCAGCTTTCTCATTTTTCTATCAATTATCATCACTCATTTTCTCTGCTCTCTCATATCGTTGTTTAGAGTTTTCTGATTTCTGAAGTTTAGGTTTATGTAAACGTTTAGTTTTTAGTTTAGATCTTCAGTGATTTAGTGTTGATTGTATTGATTTGTTAAAGTTCGTTTAAGATATTTCTTTGTATATGTTGATTGGATCGGAACTGGTTCATCTCTGTTTTGTTAATAAGAGTTTCTTTGTTTTTATCATGGTATCAGAGCCACAGCATCTCTGATTTCTGAGTTCTTCCTAAAATTCGTGACTCACTCATACAGTTCATCGAGTTAGGGTTTTGGAATTGTTCGAGATTTAGGGTTTTTGGAAGAAAACTCGTTCCGATCTATTCTATTCTTTCGATTCAAGGTATTATTGAATCAATTTGTCTTCGTGCACCAACGCTGGTTCACACTCTACTCAGGGGTCCTTAGATCTGTGGTTATAGCTGGAAGTTCTTAGGGTTTCTTAAGGAAATTGTTAGATCTCGGCTGATCTGTCTTGAAGGAGAAGATCAATGACGTCTCCGGCTACAATCCTCCACTCGTGGTTTCCGCTGCACTATTGATAATAGCCTCGTGTGAATCTATCTGGATAAAATCACTGTGAGATCGTTCTATTTTATCTCTTTTGGTTGAATTTTTTATACAGATTAGTTGTGTTGTATTACCTAACTGATTGTTGTTTCAGATTGATTGACTAAATACTTGTCCAGAAGATCTTGAGTTTTGTTCACTGTTCTGCTGGTTTTAGTTATAACTAACTTTGGTGTTCCTGTGATTGTTGTTATCTAACCACTTAAAATGGCAGGAGATGATATTCCTAGCAGTACTAGTTCTGCAACTCAGATTAGTAACCTTTACTTCGGTAATCCTCTCTATCTTCATGCTAGCGATACAAACGGTACTCCTATATTACCTTTTGAACTCAGTGGTACCGAAAACTATAATGTGTGGAAGTGTGCTATGATTTTAGCTCTTGAAACCAAAAACAAACTCGGGTTTGTGGATGGTACTTGTGAGAGACCTCAGATCAATGAGTGTAACATCCTAAAACTGGCCTAGATGTTTTAGGTATATTTTGATATTTGAAAATATCTATTTGACCATATGTGGAATAAATTGATTAAGTGTTAAATGAATTGTTTGACCTTTTGTCCTTTTGTGATATTTTAATCAAGGGATTAAAATATCTGTTTTCTGAAATGTTTAAATGAAAATGTGATTTTTATATCTTTGGATTCTCCTTTTAAAATCGTCTCCAGAAATGCTTTCGTTTTTAAAATTGGAACCCGTTTGGTATTTTAAATAAATTAACTACGAAAGGGACTTTGTTTATCGTATTTGTTTAAAAGTGGAAAGATCACAAGTGGGCCCTTTTTTTTGGAAATTTCGGCAGACAAGAGGGAAGGGGGAAACCCTCCCTCCTCACTTTCTCCATCTCACTCTCTCTCCACGTCTCTCTCCTCTCTCTCTCTCTAACATCTCTCTAAAAAACCCTTTTGTGTTCTTGAGTTATCTTGAAGATCCATAGCTCGTTTCTTGGCCAATCTTTAATCCGAACACGTTTTTGGAAAGCTCTTGAGGTAAGCTTCAACCTATACGTGTTTATTTTCGATTCCATGATAGTTGATAAATTAGGGTTTATGTGTTCTTGAGTTTTGGTTGGTGATTATGGTGTTAAATGGTATGTTAAGTGTTTATGCAAGGTTTGACATGTTTTGTTGTTTGGGTACAAGTGATTTAGCACAAGGTACAACCTTTTTAGCAAAGTGTACACATGGGTGAGTGGGTGTGTTCGTGGGTGTGTGTGTGTGTTCATGTGTGTGTGTGTGTGTTCGCGTGTGTGTGTGTGTGTGTGTGTGTATCAATTGTGTGGTTTTGGTTTATGCTTCCAACTTGACTTAATATGGGTTTTAATGTTATTGTTGGTTGAATTAATATGTAGGAAGTGATAATATGTCAAATATGTTAGTTATGGATTATGTCAAGTTTTGGTGAGATTTGATAGCTAGTGTTTGGATGATTTGGGTCAAAAGTTATAACTTATGATTTTGAAGTAAAATAGTTGGGTTATGATAGTTATGAACTTGTTAGATTGATTAATTAGTTTTGATTTGCTAAATGGTAGATTATAGCATTTGTAGTTGTGTTTGGATGTTTTTAGTTAGAAATGGTTAACTAGTAAATTGGAAGTAAAATGCATGGATTGTTGGTAACTTTGAGCTTGATGAATTGTTTCATGATTATGACTTGTTAAGTTATAGAATTTTGTGCTAATTGATGGAAATTGGAAGTGTTATAGTCATGCTCGGGTTTTGACCCGTTTGGGCCGTTTAGTGGTAAAATGATTTAAAATAACTTGGATTGTGAAAGTGTAAGTATTTTGTTAGGATTATGTGATTAGTAATGTTATTGGTAACATTTGGTGAATTGCAAGTTGATGTTATGTTTACAATTGTAGGAGGTATTATTGTTTAATTACCCGGTTTGACCCGTTTGAATGTAAGACTTGCAAAAGGATTATTTGACTTGTTGTGTAAGTATAGAAGGTCATGACATGTTCATATGATGGTTTAAGTGTTTGGCTATTTAGTTAGAGCAAGTGATAGTGTTAAATGTATATTTAACATTGTTTATAATTTGGTGGAATTATATACTAATTCGGTATTTCTTTGGTGTACAGGAATCGGGATCGTGACTCAGAAACATTAGACCTCTGAGTTCGACAAGTGGAAGGTTTTCGGTGAGTGGATTTAACCTCCAACTTGTGTTTGGTTACAATTGGTTCGGTATATTGCATACTTGTGAAAATGCAGGATTTTGGCTGATCTGGGAAGATAGCGGTGCTATCTTTAGATAGCGACGCTATCTTGATAAGGTCCGGGAAAGTGTCGAAAACAGAACACCGAAATAGCGAAGGACAGGAAATAGCGACGCGATTTTGTTGGAGATAGCGTCGCTATCTTCTAGATAGCGACGCGATTTCTGGGTTGGACAGTTTTGTCGTTTTGCTTATCTTGCTTGCTAGTTTAGCACCTATTTGCTAGAGTTGAGCCAAATAGGTTATGTGCACAAAGTGAAGAGACTGGGCTTGATTGCAAGCAACAACTCGGTGTGTTGGTTAGCCGAGGCTCGGTGTGTGTTAATCCGAGGTTTGAGAAGTCACTGCGCTGGGCATCGGGTGTCGACTAAAGGGTATCCGACCTTACCTGTATTTGTTGCATGGTCAAGGGAGGGAGTTGCCCGGGTGTTGGGCACGAAACGCTATCGGTTACCATGGTTTGGCCGACCATGGTTTAAGGCTCCGGCAGGACCCCGATCTTCTCGAACAAACAGTGTTGTCCCCAACCGGAGATGTTTTAGAACTTCCGTGTTTTAGTGGACGGTGATACGTAGTTCTGTGGCCTTTAGACCGTAGGGATGTCTATGCTAGCTTGTTGGGCTTTACAGAATTTGTAGATTTTATTCATTCACTTAGCTTTGTGCTAATCCCTCCCTCGTTGAATCTTTTCAGGTGATCGGTGCTTTGGACGGGATGATTGACCAAGCTCAGTTTATTATGTTTTTAAAAAAATGAGCCATGTCACTTAAGTGACACCGTTTTGTATTGTTAAAGTAATGTTTATTTTGGAAGCTCATTGTGGGACCTTGTTTGTAAACTAAACTAAACTAAACTAAACTAACCTAGAGGATAACCTAATCGCCTTCGGGCATTTTTAAAAAAAAAACGCTTCCTAAATTTTGCGGTGTTACAATGAGGTTCTCCAGAAACAATGGGACATATACAATTCGGTTGTTCTGTCCTGGATTTTAGGTTCTGTTACAGAAGAGTTATACTTAGGTCAAAAATTTTCAAAAATCGCTTCTGTTGTCTGGTTAGAACTAAAAGAAACATATGATAAAGTTGACGGTTCTATAACTTTTAATCTGCATCACAAAATAAACTCTTTAACTCAAAATGGAACCTCTATTTCTGAATATTATCATAAACTAAATTCGTTATGGAAACAATTTGATGCTTTAGTTAAACTCCATACTTGTAGTTGTGATGCAGCAAAAGATTTTCAAGATCATAATCAGTTGCTAAAACTGATGCAATTTCTAATGGGATTAGATGATGTTTACTTACCTATTAGGAGTAATATTCTGACTAGAGATTCGTTACCTAGTGTTAAAACAGCCTATGCAATCATCTCTAGGGAAGAATCACATAGAGGAGTTCCTTCTAATAGTTTAAATAATAAAACTCAAACTCACGTTTTCAATGCT
Source organism: Calendula officinalis (assembly GCA_963853835.1). Lineage (NCBI taxonomy): Eukaryota > Viridiplantae > Streptophyta > Magnoliopsida > Asterales > Asteraceae > Calendula > Calendula officinalis. Next base: position 21,153,083 of record OY970832.1, read on the forward strand.
AAAATCACTGATAATAAGAAAAAGAATGTTGTAAAGAATCCAAATTTAATTTGTACAAATCCTAATTGCGGTCTTCAAGGTCACACTATTGATAGGTGTTATAAAATTGTTGGATATCCCAAGACTTATAAGAAAAAAATTCTCCAATCAAAGTAGTAAGTCTTTTTCAAACAACAATTCTGTCTCTGACAAAGAAGAACCTAGTTCTTCGATACAGTTTACAAATGAACAGGTTCAGCGCCTTATTGGGATGTTGAATGAAAAAACTACCACGGAAAAAATACATTCAAACATGGCAGGTTCGTTTCTAAAATCAACTCTAACACTATTTTTGATACAACCACAAAATAAAAATGAATGGGTTGTTGACTCTGGGGCAAACCAACACATGACTCTTTCGGATGAAAACTTAGTCAATACTATAGATGTTTCTGATCTAGAATTAAAAGTTAATCATCCTAATGGTACTTCTGCTCAAATAAGGAAAATTGGTAATTTGAGAATAACTAATGCCTTAACTCTTTATGATGTGCTAGTGGTTCCCGAATATTCGGTCAACCTACTATCTGTTCATAAACTGTCTAGGGATAGTAAACTTTTTGTTGGGTTTGATGACTCAAAATGTTACATACAGGATTTGAAAAATATGAAAATGGTGGGGATTGGTAATGAAAAGGATGGTTTATACCTTCTCAAGTCAGGTAATAATATACAATGTAATAAGATCACGACTTGTTTTCTGTCTAAACAGATTTGGCACTCTAGATTAGGCCATCCTGCTGATCCAGTCCTTGACGTTCTTAAACATAAGTTACAACTTGATTCGGTTGACTTAGCCGTTCCCTGTGATGTCTGCCATAAATCCAAACAAACAAGGCAACCATTTCCCTTGAGCTCTCATCAGTCAAAGGAATTAGGTGAACTTGTACATTTGGATTTATGGGGGCCATATAAAGTTTGTAGCAAGGAAGGTTTTAAATATTTTTTAACAGTGGTTGATGATTTTTCTAGGGCTGTTTGGGTTTTTTTGTTAAAAACAAAAGATGAAGTTTTTTCAAACATACAAGATTTTGTATACTTAGTAAAAAATCAGTTTAATAAAAATATAAAAAAATTTCGAAGTGATAATGGGACTGAGTTTGTTAATAAACAGTTTCAAACATTTCTTAGTATGAATGGTATTTTACATCAAACTTCATGTCCCTACACTCCTCAACAAAATGGCATTGCCGAACGGAAACATAGACACCTTCTAAATGTAGCTAGGTCTCTTATGTTTCAGGGAGGGATACCATTAAATATGTGGACTGAATGTATTCTAACTGCCACTTACTTGATCAATAGAACGCCTTCCTCTGTTCTAAAAGGTAAGTCTCCTTTTGAAATTATTCATAGCTTTGAACCTTCTCTTGATCATTTAAGAGTGTTTGGATGTTTGTGCTTTGCAACCATCTTAAACAACTCAGATAAGTTTGGAAAACGGGCTGAAAAATGTATTTCAATTGGATATTCAAATTTGAAAAAAGGATACAAACTTTATAGCCTTGAGAATAAAACAGTTTTTTTCTCAAGGGATGTTAAGTTTTACGAAAATGTTTTTCCATTTAAAAATGATTCAACTTCAAAACCTGTTTTCAATGAAGTTGATCATTCAAATTTTTTTAATATTGACAGGAACAGTAATACTACTCTACCCGATGATGATGAGGAAGGGAACCTATCTAATAATGACGGCAGAAGTGCAGATTCACCTGGCAGTGTGGTACCGTCTACCAGTGATTCTGTTACTTCAGCAACATTTGAGGAGAATGAACAGAACTGTTCTGAGGGTGACACTTCCAGGAGTAATATTACTGAAAATGTCCCAGTTAGAAAGTCTTCTAGAATACCTACTTTACCAAAAAGTTTGGATAATTTTGTTTTAGATGGAAAAGTAAAGTATGGGTTGGAAAGAGTAGTAAACTACTCTAATCTTAATCCAGAATTTAAATGTTTTGTTTCAAACTTAAATAAAAATATTGAACCAAAATCTTATTTTGAAGCCTCAAAAAACCAAAATTGGGTAGAAGCTATGAATAAGGAAATGGAGGCGTTGTACCGCAATGGTACTTGGGAATTAACTGAGTTACCTCCTAATAGAAAAGCTATAGGGTGTAAATGGGTATACAAAATTAAATATCAATCTAATGGGGAGATTGAACGGTATAAGGCTAGACTTGTGGCTAAAGGGTATAGTCAACAAGAGGGTGTTGACTTTGATGAAACTTTTTCTCCCGTTGTTAAAATGGTCACCGTGAGAAGTTTAATCACGCTAGCTATAAACAAAGGTTGGTCTTTATTCCAACTTGATGTAAACAATGCGTTTCTTTATGGTGAGTTAAAAGAGGAAGTCTATATGACTTTACCTCCTGTTTATTTTCCAAAAAACGAGTCAAAAGTTTGCAAATTGATTAAGTCGTTGTATGGCTTAAAACAGGCTCCTAGACAGTGGAATCAAAAGCTTACCACTGCCTTAGTTGAGTATGGTTTTGAACAAAGCAAAAGTGATTATTCGTTGTTTACAAAATCTGTTAATAGTGTTTTTATTGCTATCCTCGTTTATGTTGATGACATTGTTCTTACGGGTAGTGATATAAATGAAGTAAAAAAGGTAAAAACTTTTTTAAGCTCTAAATTTTAATCAGAGATCTTGGAAAATTGAAATATTTTATTGGGATTGAAGTTGTAGAAACGAAAATTGGTGTTTGTCTAAATCAAAGAAAATATTGTATTGATTTAATTCATGAGTTTGGGTTGTTAGCTTCCAAACCTATTGCTACTCCCATGGATATGAATTTGGTTATATCTGATAGAGGAGATAGTTCAGATCCTCCACTCGAAAACATTTCTAACTATCAAAAACTTATTGGGAAATTAATTTACTTAACTCTAACAAGACCAGATATTAGTTTTTCTGTTCATTGTCTTAGTCAGTACATGCATTCACCGAGAACCTCCCATTTAAAGCTTGCTCTTAGGTTGCTGCGGTATTTAAAAGGTTCTCCAGGTAAGGGAATACATCTGTCAAAAGGTACGAATCTCAATCTTTCTGCTTGGGTTGATTCTGATTGGGCAACATGTGTTACAACTAGACGGTCAGTTACTGGTTTTTGTGTTTTTCTTGGAGATTCTATGATTTCGTGGAAAAGCAAAAAGCAGCAAACTGTGTCCAGATCCTCAACAGAGGCTGAATACCGAGCAATGGCTTCGGTAACAAGTGAAATTCGTTGGATTATAAAGATTTTAAAAGATTTAAAAATAGAATTTGAAATTCCGGTAAACATGTTTTGTGATAACAAATCTGCAATTTTGATTGCAAACAATCCAGTTTTACATGAGCGTACTAAACATATAGAGGTAGACATACATATTGTTAGAGATAAAGTTCTTTCTGGGTTGTTAAATCTGATAAAGGTTGAGTCTTTAAATAACATTGCTGATATTTACTAAAAGTTTAAGTGTTTCTCAACACAAGTTTCTTTGTTCGAAGTTAGGGTTGTTTGATGTTTTCCAAGCTAAGATTGAGGGAGGGTGTTAAAAATAATAAATGGTTCAATCTTAGTTTGGAAGTTTTTGTGTTAGTCTTTACTTATTGTGTGATTAGCAATTGCAGGAAAGGTAAAGGGCTGTTGTGGAAATGTTGTTGTTACCGTTGGAATGGAATTAAGAGTTGAAGGACTTATCTGCAAATGTTGAGGATTGAAGTGCAAAAGGCTAAGGACTGAAGTGTAATATTGCTGAGGGCTTAGCTGGAGTTTTTGACTATAAATACTTCCTTATCAATTAGGGTTTCGGCAGCTTTCTCATTTTTCTATCAATTATCATCACTCATTTTCTATGCTCTCTCATATCGTTGTTTAGAGTTTTCTGATTTCTGAAGTTTAGGTTTATGTAAACGTTTAGTTTTTAGTTTAGATCTTCAGTGATTTAGTGTTGATTGTATTGATTTGTTGAAGTTCGTTTAAGAGATTTCTTTGTATATGTTGATTGGATCAGATCTGGTTCATCTCTGTTTTGTTAATAAGAGTTTCTTTGTTTTTATCAATTATCGAATCGAGCTTGACCCAACTCGACTCATATCCATGGGCCGAACCACCCTTGCAATTTAACAAGATGCAACACCTTGAGTATAATTCGATTTGTTGTAACAAAGCAATTTAACAGTTGTAAATAGGGGTGAGCATTTTAACCGGAAAAACTGAACCGAACCGAAAACCAACCGAAACCGAACCGAAACCGATCCGATAACAGATTTCGGTTCGGTTTTCGGTTTATGAAATATGGCTATATCGGTTTCGGTCCATATCGGTTTCGGTCCATTTCTTATCGGTTTTTAACCGAACCGAACCGATAACTAAGCTCATACAACAAAAAACTAGGATACCCCTCAACTACCTCCCCCATATGATAGCCTCGTATAACTTGTCCATATCTCTTTTCTCAATTTTAATTATTTTGTTTCCTAAAACCCTTTGGTTTCCAAAAGACTGCTCCTACTTCTAAACTTCATCGTCGATTTTTTGTCAGAGTGTTTATTATGAAAGTTGGTCACTTGGCCTTTGCATTTGTTGTGTGGAAAACAATTTGACGACTTGGTGACTTCAGAGGTTAAATCTGGAAAGTGGAAAAAAAATAGCAAAAAAATAGTTTTGGAGCTTATTGGAGCATATCGGTTTTTAGACCGAAAACCGGAACCAAAACCGAACCAAAACCGAAACCGAATAAGTATTAATGGTTCGGTTTTCGGTTTCGAATTTTATGCTTAATCGGTTATCGGTTATATCGGTTCGGTTCGGTTCAGTTTTGACCCGATAATCACCCCTAGTTGTAAACACTACGCCAAAAGTATAATTCGGGTGACTTTTTTAACCTTTCGAATTATGTGACTTGGTTTTTCTTTGTAACTTAAGTGCTAATTTCCCTTATTTAATCCATTATAAATAAAAATATGACCCTTAGAGCTAGGGGTGAGCATTTTAACCGGAAAAACCGAACCGAACCGAAAACCAACCGAAACCGAACCAAAACCGATCTGATAACAGATTTCGGTTCGGTTTTCGGTTTATGAAATATGGCTATATCGGTTTCGGTCCATATCGATTTCGGTCCATTTCTTATCGGTTTTTAACCGAACCGAACCGATAACTAAGCTCATACAACAAAAAACTAGGATACCCCTCAACTACCTCCCCCATATGATAGCCTCGTATAACTTGTCCATATCTCTTTTCTCAATTTTAATTATTTTGTTTCCTAAAACCCTTTGGTTTCCAAAAGACTGCTCCTACTTCTAAACTTCATCGTCGATTTTTTGTCAGAGTGTTTATTATGAAAGTTGGTCACTTGGTCTTTGCATTTGTTGTGTTGAAAACAATTTGACGACTTGGTGACTTCAGAGGTTAAATCTGGAAAGTGAAAAAAAAAATAGCAAAAAAATAGTTTTGGAGCTTATTGGACCATATCGGCTTTTAGACCGAAAACCGGAACCAAAACCGAACCAAAACCGAAACCGAATAAGTATTAATGGTTCGGTTTTCGGTTTCGAATTTTATGCTTAATCGGTTATCGGTTATATCGGTTCGGTTCGGTTCGGTTTTGACCCGATAATCACCCCTACTTAGAGCATTAGGTGTGGTGGCTTGGGGTCGGATGCCACCTCCGCGCCACCTATGCGCCACATCATTATTTCACATTTCACATTCAAAACCCATAAATACCCCCTCTACCATCACTAACCAATAATACTCCTTTAAAAAAATAAAAAACCATTAGAAAAATAATAAACTCTCTCCTCCCATTGGTCCCAAAACTCCATCTTTCCTCCTATTGGTTCGTGGGCTACGCCACCCATCCGACTTGGAGTCTCACTCACCCAGCTTGCGGTGTGGTGGCTTGGGTCGAAAGCTAAGGTAGCGTCCGACTTGGAGTCCCTTTCGTTACCACACCCCTCTCTCTTATAATAATGCTTTAGAATCCATTCTCAATAAGAAACTAACAATATCAATATGAAGGAAAATTATTTGCCGAGATACGGTATTGTTCTTAATAAATTTTCCTATTTATTTTTCTACTCATTTGATCAATACAAATGTTTAAAATGATAAGTTTATAAAAAATAATTAATAATTCTCACATGTCAACTATTTTATGAATTGAATGATAAAATATGAATTGAAAAAAAAAACAATACGAAGTATATTTTTTCTTTTTTTGTCCATGACCCCTTTCCCATTAAACATTCTTCTTGTATTATGTTGGTAGACACTAGACACACTAGAATGGGCTTACATCACATCACATGCATTTCTTATTGTTTGGAGTTTAGCATAATTATTGCAACTTCATTAATTAACCATTAATGGTTGGGGTATGCAACACAAAACAAGCTTGCATTTGGACCACATCAAAATTAAACACAAATCAATTTCTTTAAAGGATTTTTGTGCCTAAGAAATGTATTTCTACATTTTATTAATGTTCAGTAGTTTTATAAATTTTTGTTCAATCATATAACAGCTAAAAGATATGCGTTAAATTTGGATCGTTATGTAACTTAATAACTTGAATAATGATGTGACGGTAGCAAATGACCCAAAAATAAAACAATACAATAACCTAATTACCTAAATGGAACATGGTAAATGACATGTCTTGCCACCTTACCAAGTTACAAGTTACAACAAGGTTTGGGTCCACTGCCTTCAGTAATTTTTCAGTAAAGTCGGCAAGGTGTGCGATTGAAGAGACAATTTTGGGTCCACTGCCTTCGGTAATTCACTATTGGGAAAAAATTATTCCAATTAAAACTAACATTTTCATGTGGAGATGGCTCCAAGACAGATTGCCTACTTGTTTTAATCTTTTGCAACGCGGGATTATTTTGCAATCTGCTGTGTGTTGCTTCTGTGAAAGGGAAATTGAGGATTCGGGGCATTTATTCTGGTCGTGTTGCAAGGTCCGGGAAGTATGGGTCGCGTTTTGTAGATGGTGGCACATAGACATGAATAATTTTTCGAGCCTGAACCAATTATTCGAGTGGAAGGATCGGGCTGATTTGCCAAAAGAAAAAAAAGCAACATTTTGTGGCTGCCTTCGTCTCGTTTCTATGGTGCGTTTGGAGATATCGAAACGATATCATCTTCAACAAAAAAGTTGGATGCTTTCAAATACTTATCGAAGAAGCCCAAGCCCAAGCCTTTTCTTGGATCAAAATTAGGTCGAAGTGCAATTGGAGTAGTATCAATTGGGGGCCGTGGTGCTCGGACCCGGGTTCCGTGTGAAAGGTTAAGGTTGTTTGTAGTGTCCCGGTTTTTATTTTGTGGTTAAACTGTAATGTTGTAGGGGTGTGTAGATTAATTATTATGAACGTTTGTAATTTTGCTAGTTTCTTGCTAGCCGGTTAATATATGTCATGGGTTTCCTTGCAGGGGTGATGGCAATGCCGAAGCTCCCGTTTGGTTTCCTTTTTTGCTGTTCAAAAAAAAAAAAAGTTACAACAAGGTTATTTTTTTACTAGGACCTACATGGGACATACAATCATTTTTTAATGACCAGGAAAATCCATGGCTTAAATCCGGGGTTCCACGAATACCTTCTATGAACCAGACAAACCACCATCCTCCACGAATCTAGATTGTTAATTAGTCTAGGGCAGGCCGGTGGTCTCTATGAGTTGCAATCTCGAACTTAGAACCTCTTTGAGGATCTCAAATCCTCATTCAAGAAAGCTTACAGATATAGCACTATAGCAGTAGTGGCTGTTTTCATTTCTAGCAGATAAAGTCCCAATCACAAAATGTCATTTATCATTGACCTTGGATAGAGCGGGTAATCTAGATAGCCTTAAATCAAAAGGAAATTGGTTGACTTTTTTACTTTTACTTTTATTATACTTAGTTGTAAGTATACACAATCACATAGACGAACTATATATATGATGATAACCTAACAGAGGTGTTCGAAATGACTTCTAGATATCACATGCATGTTCAATCTCTTCCTTAGGTAAACACTTATCATATGACTGGAAAAAAGTTTAGAAACGATTACGACAACAGTTATATCGTGTACATCATAAGCAAAACTCGACCATATATCCTAAGGGAGACTATTATAAATAAAAATAACATTTTAAAATAAAATAAATCACGTAGACGAACACTTTCATATAGTTTGACCTTTGAATTATATATTTAAGTATGATATTAAAGTGTTACATAAAAATAAATTTTAAAATATTCATTCTACCTTATATACAATTAGCATTCATCACTGTTCATTAATAAGTAAACGGAACGGAGGGAATGAGTGGCTGAAAAGGAACGGAGGGAAACGGCTCAAAAGTAATTGTGATTTACAATTTACATAAAATGCCCCTAAAATAGGATTGTTTATGTAAATAGTTATATAATATTACTTTTCCACCCTCTAATTATTAACTAATGGCTAAAATATTATACTTATTATCTTAATTTAACATATATTTAAATGAAATGAAAATTTTATTTTTTAAAAAGTTCACCATTAAAAGTTTACTGAAATACGATCAGAATAAGCCTAATTTTACAATATTTCTTACATATAGATTTTCTTTTTACTTAATTTTTAAATTGAAATGGTATATTTTATAAAATTTGTGTTTTGAATATGATGTATTTTTTAGCTATGTGTGTGTTTTTCAACCAGTTAAGTTTTCTAAAAGTAAATAAATAATTTTTATCTCTAAACTCCATTTAAGTAAATTAAATCCGATAAAATCAAAATTTTATATTAATTGTCGAAGAGATGAGTTTTAAAATCAGCAGCAACGCGCGGTAAGTAACTTTCCTCGTTATATACATTGACAAACTTCATTACAATTTCATATAGTTTCTCCTTTGAAATTTATATATACATATTTAGATACATAATTTGTTAAATTATAAATTTATTTTTACATCATCAATTAGTATAAGAATGTCTTGTAACGACCCAAATTTTGTGTTAAATAAATTATAAAAAAAAATATGATAAATAAGTATAAATCATTTAAAACACGTGGAAATTGGTTTCGTGTCATTTGTAGGGGTGTTCACTATTCGGATATAACCGGATTGTCCAATTGGACATTTTAGATCGGACTATTTGGATTGGTTATTTGGTTTTTTGGATCGGTTTGGACTTGAACCAAATTAATAGTTTGGATTTCGGATTACATTTGGTTTCCCTAGTGAAAACCGGATTGTCCAAATAAATTGAATAGTAATATATAGTAAATTGATTTATATACTAACACTTATTAGTTTCCATTATAAGCAATTATGGTACTCCTTTTCTTTACATTTCTTGTAGTAAATAGTAAATTGATTTATATACTAACACTTGTTTCATTTTATATTGTATCAATTGGCGATGTACCAATCTTTTTGGAGTTTTTGATAAAGTTGATATCAAGATTTTTGCATATATGATTGTAAATGTCATAAGCTATGAGTTAGACTTGTTTTTATGTACAAAATAGTTTATCATTTTGGAATTTTACATATCGAACTTAATATTATTTATGTTATATACTTTTGTAGTATTTTGAAAATTTTAGGGAAAAACCAAATGGATAAAACCAAACCAACCAAATTGTTATTTGGTTCGGATCGGTTTGGTTTTCGAATTAGTTTGGACGGTTCGGTTTGAACTTTTGAAAACCGGTCTTTATTTGGTTTAATCTATTTGGTTTGGATAAAACCAAACCGTCCAAACGAACACCCCTAGTCATTTGGACATCGTATGAGAAAGTTACGGATGAAATTAGGTCAAGACTTTGTTGGAAACAAGTTTGGAAATCAAAATGGTATTTCTGGGAATTCTCGTGAACACGAGAATGGACTCGCGAACACGAGTAAGCAAATCAGAGATCGGAACTCGCGGACACGAGTTGGGACTAGCGGACGCGAGTTGGACACGAGAATGGCCGGAACGCGTAAACTCGCGAACGCGAGGTGTGGATCGCGAATGCGACATCTGTCAGATTCATATAAAAAACGGGATTTTAGGGTTTTTACTCATTTTCTCTCCACTCCAAAGGCGCAACCGATTTTGGGAGCTCTTGGGGGCGATTTTGGTTGTTCTTGGGCATAGAACACCACCATACATGAAGATCTTCAAACCTTGTTAAAGATTTAAGGTATTTTCATCTCCTAGTTAGTTTTGTAAACAAGATTTGGGGGAATGATAATTTTGAATGTGATGTGTTGGAATCTTGTTAAAGATGGGTAATGAGGGTGTAGAACACCCATAGGAAGTATGTAGACCATGGATCTATGGTTAATTTGCAACTTGAAGTAGTTGTATGAACTAGGGTTTATGGATCTCCACCAACTTGGTGAACTTGGTTGTTGGGGTTGATTATGTTGATGTTAGATGGTGTCTAGTTATGGATGATAACTAGAAATGTGATGATTATGTTGATAGGTTGCAAGGACCTAAAAGCGGGAAGCATGGATTTGTGTTGATAAACATGACATGGATTTAGCTATTGCTAAGGTGAGTACATGAGACTTTTAAAACTGGGTACATAGCAAATGGTTTTTGAAAATACATATGATATGTTATGGGGTCTTTATTAATAAACATTTTGATAAAGATAGTGACTGAAAAGATAAGAAAGTAGGTGTAATGTGATACTAGAATAAGTCTAGTATGATTGATGAATTTGGAAGTAAATATGATAAACTAAAGCAATTGGAAATGATTTGATAAGTAATGAGTATCTACTGGTAATAATTACTAATAAAAGAAAAGAACGAATATACAGGAAAATGCTTATGATGTGACTAGTAATAATTATGTATTATAGTCACGAATAGATAAAAGTATTATGGTGTCGATAGACAAGAAATGTATCTTATGAAATAAGTGAATATGGATCTCCTAGGGTTCATAGATGTAGAAGTATGTGTGGATTGCTTATGATTGAGTCCATGGGACTATACATGTACGTTCTTTATATTGAACTAGCTATATATAGTTATTATTAGATAACTAACGTGTTTGATGATTGACGAGATAGCCAAGGGCTTAGATGAAATAACTTGAGGAGTTATGATGAGTGATAGTGTGGCGATGATTCGGGGGATCCCCGGTCACTTTGGATGGGGCGGAATGGGCATCGACCCATGGACCATCATGTGTTAGGAGGCTTGCTACCGGACGAGATCCGGTTAGAAGTCGGGTAACGGTAGATTGGGCGATTCCCTCTTGCCGTTACCATAAGGCTTATTAAGGCGGGGGATCCCCGATTAATAAGTACGTGAGTTGATAGGTTGTTTGGAGATGTTCCAAATAACTAGTGGTGACTGCCAAGGAGCAGAAAGCGATAGGGTCACAATAGAGTGACTTGATGGTATTGATGTAATATATATATATATATATATATATATATATATATATATATATATATATATATATATATATAGAATATGGATCAAGAAAGAAGCTAGTCTATTTAGAGAAGTTAAAGAAGCAATGTAACACCGCAAAATTTAGGAAGCGTTTTTTTTTTTAAATGCCCGAAGGCAATTTTAAGAATTTCCAATTCAAAATTACCGGTCTTAATCATTTAATTCTCAAAACTACCCTTTCATAACATAAAGTCACATCAATTTTTGCATACTAGGCACGAACTGGTCAAAATCAAGCAATTCATCATGACACTATCAAAGTCCTTAGCTAACAATACTTCAATCAATCGCCAACTATTTTATGCGTAACTAGCCATATTACAAGGATGACAAACTTTACAAAGTCAAGTTGCACGTTTTGACAAAACAAGTCGGAGTCTACACAATTCAAGTCTACCCCACAATTTCATTACAATCATGGCAATACAAATAGCAACATCTTTTATACCCCGTTAGTCATACCTGTGACCTAACTGATCAAAACAAGTTTTATTATCCAAAGATTGTTTTATTACATCCATAACATGTTAAAGTATTTAACAAAACCAACTTATACAATTAACAACAATTATCATCATAATCAAGGTCTAGCAACTAAATGCATCCAAACAAGACTTGACACTGATTACCTTTAACAGATCAACATTAAGAAATTTATCATAGCAATTTCAAACATACAATTCACAGTTCATTAACATGTCAAACTCATGTGACGACTAATAAGCATTTTCAATTACATGTCAACTTTTACTTAGACTCCAAGTCAACCAATCACAATTCAACTAGTTCTTAACTCTTACCTATTAACATCCAAATAGTAAGGCAATTCCAACAATTCAATTCACAATTAAGCATAAGCAACTTTTATCATTTCTATCATGATATTTGATCTGGAAACGTATCCCCTAAGTCATAAACCTCAAAATCCCAATTCAACAGCTTGTATTACAGTCTATAAACATCCTCATCACTTTGAGCAATTTAAAAATCATCAATTTTTATTAACATAAATCGTTTCTATACAATCATTTAAATCTAAACACTAGATTTAAGTATAAATCACCTTTTCAAACTCTTCTCAAATAATTTCATAATCAATGCAAATCATTTAACAGTCCCTTTTATCTTCAATTATTTCTATCACAAGTCAATTCAAAATAATCTACACATACAAACATTTTTGATTCTCACTATACAAGTCACTACATGTGACCCGGCATGTCACAATAAAAGTTTCACTTTTTCACATAACAAACGCTAGTCCTACTTGGACTATTCAATTCACGTATACAATTCTATTCATTTTCATTACAAGCATCACCTTCACGAAGTTTACAATAATTACTATTATACTCCATTTGATCCACGGTCACAGATGTTGTGACCGAAACCGACATACAACCGATTCTCTTCGCTTCTCCTAGAGTGAAGGAACAAACAAACAGTTACAATCAACATGCCATCAATTTGCACAATATGAAAACAAGCAACTTTAACCACCGAGACACTATATATGTCCCGACAAACCAGAAAAGATTCAATCTTCTATAACATTTATTCATAACTTTAATTAACTAGACTAATCCACACATCATGTCACTCTAAACTTAGTCCAAGTTTCAACAAAAGGAACATGTAAGCTTACATCTCTCATATTTACAAAACTCCTAACACATAAGATGTATCCCAAATCAACAAACAATCACTTATTCTAATTCAAGTGACATAACACACCGAGGGTAAGCAGTTCAGTTCATCACAACATTTCACAAATCTTAGCTAAGCATTCTTCTCAATTAACAATTCTACATAAACACAAGTATTGAGTTTATAAAAACATACCCGAGCTGTCACGGTCAGTGACGTCAGCACTCTTGCTTTTCCTTTCTACCGTTGATGAAGATTCCCCGACCACCACCGCACTTGACCCATAATCCATTTTCTTTTTCAAAGGACATTTACTCTTTTCATGTCCCTCACTTTGACAATTCCAACACACAACCCGTGGAAACTCACAATCCATACCTTTGTGCCCAAAGTGGCCACATTTAACGCACTTCATGGTCTGGGTTGTGCACGTCCCCGAATGAGCGGACTTACATTTACGGCACCACGGGTTCTTCTGACCTGATCCACGAATAGTCTGTTTACGACTCATGTTTCCCGGTGGTTTATAGGCACCTTGGTACCCTAACTCTAGATGTGACGGGATTTCCAAGTGTGGGTATGGGTAAAGTCCCTGAGGTGGTAGTGGATGATTTATCTGAGGTGGAGAGGGTTGGTTCATTTGTGGCGGAAATGTATAATTTGCTAGTGGTTGTGTTGTCGGGAGAGTAAGAAGCAATGGGGCGAGGATCGAGGGTGTCATTCCTTTGTTAGTCGTTGTTGTTGTTGTACCTGATTTCTCAACTCTTGCACTTCGTTTTCCAACGCCTTTATATGTGCTTCCCGGTCAGTCTCCACATTGTTACTTGAGGTAGCAACTTTTTCTGGGGTCAAAGGGGTCGGGTTCTCTTTATCTGCCATATATGTAGCAAAACACAACATCTCACGAAAGCTTAGTTTAAATCGTTAGTAACTACATACTAACTATAAACTAACTTCATTCACATTTGCTCTAATCCCGCTCGTACGGAATGCTTGACCAAACTTGAGCCATGATTTGGGAATGGAACACCAACCCCGTGTATCCATTGCCAAACCGAAGCTCTGATACCAAGTTGTAACACCGCAAAATTTAGGAAGCGTTTTTTTTTTTAAATGCCCGAAGGCGATTAGGTTATCCTCTAGGTTAGTTTAGTTTAGTTTACAAACAAGGTCCCACAATGAGCTTCCAAAATAAACATTACTTTAACAATACAAAACGGTGTCACTTAAGCGATATGGCTCATTTTTTTAAAAACATAATAAACTGAGCTTGGTCAATCATCCCGTCCAAAGCACCGATCACCTGAAAAGATTCAACGAGGGAGGGATTAGCACAAAGCTAAGTGAATGAATATAATCTACAAATTCTGTAAAGCCCAACAAGCTAGCATAGACATCTCTACGATCTAAAAGCCACATAATCACGTATCACTGTTTGTCCAAGAAGACCGGGGTCCTGCCGGAGCCTTAAACCATGGTCGGCCAAAACCACGGTAACCGATAGCGTTTCGTGACCAACACCCGGGCAACTCCCTCCCCTTGACCATGCAACAAATACAGGTAAGGTCGGATACCCTTTAGTCGACACCCGATGCCCAGCGCACTGACTTCTCGGAACCCGGTTGCCCACTTACCGAGTAGTTGCTACCAATCAAGCAAAGTCACTTCACATTGTGCACATAACCTATTTGACTCAACACTAGCAAATAGGTACCAAACTAGCAAGCAAGATACGAAATTTACATCGAAAAAATCATTGCAACTGAGTTCCCATCGCGAACTCGAGTTCGCGTCGCTAACTCATGTTCGCGTTCGGGAACTCAGTCGCGAAACGTTCACGATCAACACCATAAATTCCCTGTCTCGAGTTCGCGTTTCGCGAACCCTAGTTCGCGTCGCGAACTCCCTGAAGCTGGCACATTTCCTGCATTTTCAACAAGCATGCATATACCAAACTAATTGTAACCAAACACAAGTTGGAGGTTAAATCCACTCACCGAAACCTTCCACTTGCCGAGCTCAGAGGTCTAATGTTTCTGAGTCCCGATCCCGATTCCTGTACACCAAAGGAATACCGAATTAGTATATAATTCCAATAAATTATAAACAATGTTAAATATACATTTAACACTAACACTTGCACTAGCTAAATAGCCAAACACTTAAACCATCATATGAACATGTCATGACCACTTACACTTACATAACAAGTCCCTAGTCATTTTGCAAGTCTTACATTCAAACGGGTCAAACCGGGTTTTTAAACAATAATACATCCTACACTTGTAAACATAACATCAACTTGCAATTCACCAAATGTTACCAATAACATTGCTAATCACAAAATTCTAACAAAATACTTACATTTTCACAATCCCATTTATTTTAAGTCATTTTACTACCAAATGACCCAAACGGGTCAAAACAACATTTTTACTTCAACACCTTCAAGCACAACTATAATTGCTATAATCATACCATTTAACAATTAATAACTAACTAGTTATTTTAACAAGATCGAAACTCCCTCCTAGATCATTATTAACCACCAATTTCACTAGTTCATGAAATCTCCCAATAACCATCCAAACACCACCCCAGCTCAATCATTTAGCACACGTTCATCACAACTAACAAGTCATAACCAATTAAACAATTCATCAAGTTCAAGTCACCAACAATCCATATATTTTACTTCCAAATTACTAGTTAATCATTTTACCAAAAACATCCAAACACTAGTTAACATTTCATCAATTTCATCAAATCTCAACATAATTCAAAACTAACAATTTTGACTCACACTATCACAACTAGTCATTTATCATAACTAGACATAAATTCCATAAATCATAAACTTACTAGCAAGTCAGAACTAGTTACCCAACTCTACAAGATTAACACTTCTTACATATTAATTTAACCCACATTAACATTAAAACCCATATTAAGTCAAGTTAGTAGCATAAACCAAAACCACACAATTGATACACCCACACACACACACACACGAACACACACACTCACCCATGTGTACATTTTGCTAAAAAGGTTGCACCTTATGCTAAAATACTTGTACCCATACAACAAAACATGTCAAACCTTGTATAAACACTTAACATACCATTTAACACCATAATCACCAACCAAATCTCAAGAACACATAAACCCTAATTTATCAACTATCATTGAATCGAAAATAAACACATATAGGTTGAAGCTTACCTCAAGAGCTACTCAAAAACGTGTTCGGATTTATGATTGAGCAAGAAATGAGCACAAGATCTTCCTTAAAGCTCAAGAACAATGAAGAAGGTGATGGTGGTTTAGAGAGAGAGGGAGAGAGAGACGTGAGGGAGAGAGTAAGAGAGAGAAATGGATGAATGACAAAAAGATGGGCATTTCCCCATCAATAAACCGTCCAAAAAGGGGGGTGGGGCCCACTTGAGTTTTTTTCATCTTTTAAACAATACAATACAAAAGTCCCTTTCGTAATTAATTTATTTAAAATACCAAACGGGCTCCAATATTAAAAACGAAAGTATATTCGGTGACGATATTAAAAGGAGAATCCAAATATATAAAAATCACATTTTCATTTAAACATTTCAGAAAACAGATATTTTAATCCCTTGATTAAAATATCACAAAAGGACAAAAGGTCCAACAATCAATTTAACATTTAGTCAATTTATTCCACACAGGGTCAAATAGATATTTTCAAATATCAAAATATACCTAAAACAACTAGGCCAGTTTTAGGATGTTACAAGCAATTAAGAGCATTGATTTAATTAAAAGATTTAAGGGCACTTAAGGGCTTGATTGTCATTTTCCCCCTCTAACAATACATACGTGTTTTTCATTTTCCCCTCATTCTTAGTTTCTTTCAATTTTCTCTGCCTCATCTTCTCCCCATCTCCTCCACAGCTCCATCAATGGCTTCTCCTCCTTAATTTAAAGGCTATCCATTACGTGCTTTCAGGTCTGGTAGGGTACAATTAAATAATTGAACAATATATTGAATCCCCTAAATCTCCTCCTTATTTTTACCTTTATTACCCTATTACGTGATTTCTATGACTGCCTCGTTCAATTTGATTTTAGATCCACAAACATAGTCACATAGTCGCACAGCTCCTATACGGATCATTACATGATTTGTCCTCCCCCACCAACTTCAGATCACGTGATTTGTCCTCCTCAATTCATATACAAACGAGCTCTTTAATCAACTCCAGATCCTGGTAGCTCCTCAACCGAGAGATGTAAGCATCCATTACGAAGTGATTTAAATTTCAACCATTTTAGTTTCATTTCATAAACATCACCTGTGTGAATGGGTTGTCAATGGGTTCTTATTCTTAGAATTTTGGTTTGAGAATGTTTTATCACATTGCCTGCAAGTATGCATATTCTAGAATTCTAGCTTTGATTTGAAATATTGACTAACTATAACGAGATATATGTTCTTATGATGAAATTATCTTAGTTTGTTTAGTTCAGTTTAGTAAACCAAAATTTTTAGATACACAAATTGATGGAATTAATGGAAGGAAAAAAATTCTAGTATTCAATTCCCTTGCCAAACAAATGAGATTATTTAAAAGAAAATGATATCTAATGTAGAAATCTGAACACAAGTATTTTAGCATTGATTTTAACTCAAGTATAGATAAATTTTAAGTTGTTGTTTGAAATATTGGGAATTGCATTTGCATTTTCATACCTGCAGTTGCATTTTCATTTTATTGAATTATTTTTTGAAGTTTCACTTTTATTGTAATTTTTTTTTTATAAGTTTTGATCATGTACCAACTTCCCATCGAATTGGTTTTGAAGATATATATGGTCTTAGTTATAAGTATTGGGTTCCTAATGTTATTTTCATAGTTATGATCCTCGTAATACCCGCACTTCTCCAGAAAGGAAAAAAAGTAGAAGATGCACACAAAAAAAAACTGCAACAAATAGATGATGATGATGCATGATTTTCTTGAGTGGCACATTATTTTTTTATTGGTTATTTTTATATTATTACCAAATGTAGTTAAACATACTTTGATATTTTCACTTTCGATATCCCTGAAATTATTAATTACTGATTATGTTTTAATTACTGTCAATTGCAGTTGCATTTTCATACTTACAGTTGCATTTTCATTTTATCTACTTATTCCCTAAAATTTTAAATACTTGTTCAGTTTTAAAATTGTCTGTTGACTTTGCACTTTCATACTTGCAGATACATTTGCATTTTTATTTTGCGTAATTATACTTGATTTTATAACCAACTTTTTTTTTTGCCAAAATTGACATGTGCATTTGCATTTTTATACTTATAGCTGAATTCTTGCAGTTGCTTTTTTATTTTATGTAGTTACTCCCTGAAATTTTACATTATATTCCTGCTTAAATACTCAGTTGCATTTGCATTTTCATACCTACAGTTGTATTTTAATTTTATGTAAGTTGCAGTTTAACTTTCCGGTTCTGTTTTAAATACTCAGTTGATTTTCATTTTCGTACTTGCAGTTGCATTTTCACTTCATACTTTCATTTAGATTTCGCCTTTTCATTTTATACAGTTATTCCCTAAACTTATAAATAATAGTTATGTTTTAAATACTAATTTTTGCATTTTTTTTTCTTTTCCATATTGCAATTGTTTTTGCATTTTCATTAAATCTAGTAATTTCCTTAAACTTTAACCAACTGTTTTGAATAATGATATTTACATTTGGATTATCATAATTACACTTGCATTTGCATTTTCATTACATATAGCTTTTGTGCAGTTTTTTTTTTTGTTCACCTTTTCATGTATTATCACTAATTGATCAAATTTTATGTACCTACATTTGTTGTATTGAATATCATAATCAAATTAAAGGGGAATAAAATCAAAATCGTAACAATTTATATTACTTCTACAACCATCAATCATTTCATATAATCAAAATCCAATTAACTACCAATTAGTTCAAAAAAACAAACCAACCTCGACAACACATCCAACAATTCGTATTATCAAAACCCAACAAATTACATAGTTTATAGTTATACATGACAAACTTAATTTATAGTTAGACCAACATTCATTTTTTTCCCACTCCTACGTAACTTGTTCATGATTTTTCTTCATCTCTTTAATTGTTTCTTTATCTCTTTATTCATTCACATTTTTAAACATATGGCTTGCCTCTTCTCCCCCTACGCATTTTCACTTTTATCGCCTAAGCATTTTCACTTTTTCTGCCTCTGCATTTTCATTTTTTTCTTCATTTGCATTTTCATTTTTCTATGCATTTGCATTTTCACCTTCTGCATTTGCATTTTCGCCTTACATATGCATTTTCATCATCTACATCGTGTGTGTTAAATTCTTGAGTTGATGCATACTCAACAGGGATTCTATCCATCAATGCTTTACCAACTGCCCTTCAGTACTGCAAATTCACAAGTATAAATATAAATGAATAAATACGAATAACCTAGAATCTTGAATCACCGTGTCTAAAATTTGAAGATAAAAAGGATTATTTATATAAACACAAAGAATATACAATTCATGATGTATTTGACACTGTCATTTTCAAATGTTTCATAGGTTTGTGCTTCTAAATTATCCATTAGAGGTTGCAATTAACAGAATAATACATAAGTGCAATAACCGCCAATAATTTAAATATAAAACCGAACAACAAAACTTGCACAAAAGGACTTACTTGCTAAGGAGATTGTACAAAATCTCTGTAAGCAAGCTGCAATATTAAACGGAATTAATCATAACATAATCATTAAAATAAATGAATAACTTTGATAGTTTTAATAAAATGTTCAATATGAACGTTGGGTTGTAAATCTCACCTCAAACCGTTATTGTTCAGAAAGTGGTTCCATTTTATGATATAAATAGCCAACATAGTCCAAATATGACCCTAGCTCATGTTTTTGTGCTTCTGATAATGGAACATGAAATAGGGCTGCAAACAATATGCATTTTCTTATTTAATAGGCTGCAACTAATCGATCAAAAATATGTAACCAATTGAATGATTTCGGTTATATGAGAAAGGAGAGATTGATTTTGTTTGAGATACAATTCAACTCAATTCGTATTACCCGTTTTACAAGACTCGAAAGACCTCTTAAAACAGTTGTACAAATACAATCATCCATATCCCAAATATGAATCGTATGATCTAAATTCCCACTAGCCAAAACCTTCAATAATGGAAAAAGTATATATACCTGCAAATACATATCGATGACGGTCTTAATCTAGCTTGTTGAGCAACGAAATGTTGATACTCTGTTGCTTGATTGGTGGTTGCTGCTGCGACGCATAAAATTGCGTATGAGACAGATTCACAATTGAAACCATGTATTTCCTTCGTCGATCGAGACAGAGACCTAATCGTCTATAGAAATCCTAGATTGGTAACTGTCCGATTGAAATCTTGGATTGTTGTTTGTCCGATTGAAACTTAATCGCTAGTTCGTCACCGACTTTTGAAACCTAATTTTTCTGTGATGGAATGATAATCACGTATGATGCCTAGGTGAGAGAGGGGTTTGGGTTTTTTTTACAATTCTACCCTTCTAGGCTTTTTTTTTCATCCGGGTCTTTTCCCAAATTTGCATCTGCGTGATTTTAAAAGGCAACAATCTGATCCATTCAATTTTTGATCCAGGGTTAAAAACTATTCCTTATGTTCTTTAATTAATGATGTTTTTCTATAGATCACTACACTATATATATATATATATATATATATATATATATATATATATATATATATATATATATATATATACAGAACCCATTTTTTGCGTAGAACTCATCTAAGAATATTAGAATTTAGTAAAAAAATATGCAAAACAATAACATTTAACCCAAATCAAACATATACTTTAAGAAAAACATCAAAAATACTGAAAAACATATATGTTTAGAAAATATAAAAATAACACTTATGTATATATACATGAAAACATACATGCACAAAAACATACATGTTTTCGTGCATGAATAACATACATGCATGGGGGTCCCTCGTTAAATCACTTCATGTATCTTCCATGATCATTTTATTTTGAAATTCAATGGTTTAGATTGAGTTCTGCGGATTCTGTAGCCTAAAATGGGTTATGTAACTAGCCCTTCACTATATATATATATATATATATATATATATATATATATATATATATATATATATATATATATATGTGTGTGTGTGTGTGTGTGTGTGTGTGTGAATTGATTATTATTATTATTATTAGGGTCTAAAACCCATGCATCTCACGAGACTATTTTGTCTCACGTACTACGTTTGTTTTTGTGGCTATGTACTCAGGTACAGGTTTGAAGTGATAGAAGGTTGCACTAGAAGTGGCCTCTATATGTTTAGCTCGGGAGCTCGTAGGTAGATCCCGTTTGCCTATGGTTTTGATATACTTTGTGACACCGTATTTTTGTATACTCTGATAAAGGTTTTAAAGTTTTTGTTAAACTGTATTTTAGATTACATGGAAAATGTTGGAAATCGTATTTTAAATGTTTTAAACGATGTTATAAAAATACGGGTGTTACATGTCTCTTTATTTTACTTCATATATACTTCCTCCGATTCAAAATAAATGATACACTTTATGTTTCACGGTTTTTGAGGCAAAATTTTATAATAATAGTTAAATTAGATTAATTAGATGGTTAGTGGGGAATGAGTCTCACACTTTTTGAATAAAGTGAGATTAATGATGTTTAAAAGTACAAAACAAGGGTAAATGAGTCATTTCACCTTTTTAAGTAGATAGTTAGTGGGTGTGAGTCCCATAATTTTTTGCCAAATAAGGTAATTTTTTAAAGTGTATCACTTATTTTGAATCACCTCAAAAAGGAAAGTGTATCATTTATTTTGAATCGGAGGAAGTACAAGATGCTAGTTCGAATCTAGTTTTATTATCTATCTACTTCTACTACTATAATAAATCAAAGCCTATATGGCCACGTGTCACTTTTTAGAACATTAGCCGTACACATGGCGCCTCCACAATTTTTCATTAATTTTTATAGATTTATTAAATAAATAAATGTGATAAAATTAATTAAATTGACTAATCATAAATTCTAAATTCAAATTAATATAAATCCGGTTTGAAAATTTGAAAAAAAACGGACTTCAAGGAATTACATTTGTTTTCTTGAATACTGATTTTTATTTTAATAATAATATTTAATAACTTTCATACAAAAATAAAAAATTAATTATCAACTAAATTTCACATTAAATCAAAGAATTATCAACCTAAATTACCTCAAATCCGGTATTTATCACCAAGTTTTGTTTTAATATCTGATACAATTAGGTAAAAACCCTACACAAAAAAATATGAGAATTGATTTGTTCAATGCCAATTATAATGCATCTAAGGCAAAAGGGTTGTCACTAAGAAAGAATCCTTCCTTTTGAAAACTAATAATTAATTAAATTAACTCATGTTTGTCTTTTTTAGTCAAATTTCTTCTATATTGATAGGAAGAGTAATGGTATTTGTGCCTACTAATTTGATCATGACAAATGTCAATATTAAGTGATGATATGATGAGAGAAAATTAATGGATAACACATGTCAAGTTTAGAAGTGGGTAGACACATTGGTAGGCACAAATGGTAGGCAAATATCATTTCTCTTATAAGAATATTAAATTACTCATATAATCAATTCAACTAATAATTTCATTTTTAAAATGAAAGATTCTCTCTTAGTGACAGCCCTTAGAGTTGTCATTATCAAACCCTTAAGTATTACTTCATTATGTATGTATCCATCTACTGTCGTTAGTACACCGGTTAAAATATGACACACTTTTAGTCTAGCAAATGCAATTCAATTCACATGTATATGTTATACGAAAGCCATGTGTTATTCAATTAATTGATAGTTTGAATTAATTCCATTAGAAGAAAATTTTCATTAATAAACCAATAATAACATGTTAATTTTTAATATAAAAAAGGGCTTCATTCATACAAGTAATATACATACATGTTAGTTCAATTCAAAGTGTTAAATGTGAGGCAGAAACGGAAATCGAGTTAAAGGAGGATTAGATGAATGAACACAGTTAATTGAGGGATTAGGGTTAATCATTAATTTACTCAAAGTTACCTAATCAAGTCTCAACACACATTAATGAAGTTCAAAATTTACATTTTCAAGTGTTGTATTAAATGCATTTTTAAGTTTAAATGAAAAGTTATAGTTAGTTAATGTACCTTAACATATGCCTTGAGAGCATATGTTAGCAAAACCCATATAATTATAAAGGTATAAATATAAAAAAAAAAAAAAAATTTGCCTTAGATGAAGAATAAAATAACTCAAACAAATCATTTCTCGAAATATATAGTATATATAATTTTGAGTCTTTTAATTACATTTAATTTGACTATTATAAAGTCAAGTTATACAAATCAATTACATCAAATATTTTAATTACAATTGCGTATTTGACTTTTTTTAAAACTTTTTAAAAATCGAGTGTATACATTAGATAATATAAACAAGAGGAAATATAATAATATCAAATAAAAGAGTGTTTAATAAGGAAAATATAAAAATATAAAAACAATTAAAAGAAAATAAAACATCACTAAAAACTAAAAAGTGTTTAATAGAAAAAAATAATATTTTTAAGATAAATTTCAAAACACTTCCTTGAATATAATAATTACTCTAGATAAGGCTACATACAATTGTCAAATATACATTCAAATAAATTTGTGCTAATTTCGAACAAATTGCTCAAACGATACATTAAATTATAAAATGCTTTATAACGTAAATTATGAAATTCAATTATCACTAATGATATAGACATGAGGAAATACAATTGATACATAGAATTTATTTACGTTTTACTAATTTCTCTCAAGCTAATATATACAATATTTACTTAATACAATATTAAAGAAACATTCAAAGTAATCCTTAATTTTTGCGTAGTGCTAAGGGACAAATCTCAGTTATTAATCAACACAATCTAATAGTCAAGATTAATCATATATTTTATACATGAAGGAGTATTTTGGTCATTTGTCACTTAAAAAAAGTTTAATTTTTCAAAATTTTTTTCGTTAAAAAAACAATATTTAATGATAATTACGTGTAGTACTTAATCACAACTGATTTTAGTGTAAAATCACATGTGATTGTATATTTAATCACATTTGATGTTTTAGTATAATCACATGTGATTGTATTTTTAATCACATTTGATGTTTTAGTATAATCACATGTGATTCATTATGAAATAACATGTGATTCAGTATGGACTCACATTATGTGTTATTAATGAAAAAATATTTATTTTAAAAAAATTCTAAAAAGACAAAAAAATAATTCTAAAATGAAAAATAAAAAATATATTTTTTTTAAATGACCAAAATACCTCTCCATGGATAAAATATGTGATTAATTTTAACCATTACTTATAATTAATCAATGATTAAGATTTGTCCCTTAAAACTACATAAAAATTAAGGACTACCTTAAATACAACGCTATAATATTATTATGATTATAACTATGATAAATTACTATTTATGTCTTAAAAAAGAAGGGCCGAAAAGAGTGTTAAGAGATGCACCGTTCTGGTTCCCATTCTATTAATGTTTTTTTTTTTCTTTTTGATTTTTAATTATTTGTATAATACAATTGGTTATAGAATAAATTGGCAGATAATAATGTTCATTATAAAATTGAAAGGGAGTTTTAAACAAAAAACTAAAATATTAACTATTTAAATCAAGTATGTA
The DNA here is from genome assembly GCA_963853835.1 of Calendula officinalis. Lineage (NCBI taxonomy): Eukaryota > Viridiplantae > Streptophyta > Magnoliopsida > Asterales > Asteraceae > Calendula > Calendula officinalis. Next base: position 21,178,032 of record OY970832.1, read on the forward strand.
AAAATGTTATGAGATATTCAAAAAAAAAAAAAAAAAAGTAAAAATGTTATGAACATCACTTAGAAGCTAGGTGGCTGGAGTAGCATATTCTCTTTCATTTGACGCGCATTCGATACCTATTCCTATTTAAGTTCCTTTTTCCCTTATATTTTTTACATTCTTTCAATGACAGTTCTTTAAGATTCTCTTAAATAATAAGGGTTTTGTTAATGCGTGCCTCATAGTCATATGATAATGAATGTTTAATAAACCAAAATTTCCTTAATTACAGTAAAATGACATATATGGGTCATTAATACTTTTTTGTTATACCGATTTTAACCTTATAATAACTGAATAATAAAAGTTTTTGATAATTAAATGCAGGGGCACAAATGACATTTAACAGGCATATGATGTGCCCTCGAACACATATTAGAAAATCTCAAATAATAATTATTATATTATTAGATAATTATATATAACAAACATATTTATATTATATAATAATTAAGTTCAGCAAATTATCACGGGTCATAAACTAGTTATTAATAAACAAATAATAGGTGAAGCAGCTGAAAACGCGTATCTTCCATTATTTTATTTTTTGTTCCTTCCATGCTTACTTTCATACTGTATTTGTTAAAATATACGTAATAATAAAATAATAATAGATTTATAAAAAAGTTTTAGACCCAACGTAGAGAAAGAGAAAGAAGGGGTCTGTTTCTGGTGTTTGGTACATAGACGTTGATTAATTAAACAAAAAGCATCCAACCAACCCAATCATTTCTCCACCTTCACAGTTAATTAACTACTTTAAATTAATCTATTTATCTTATCGCTTTCCAAACTTTTTCTTGCTTTCCATGTCTACTAACTCAATTTTTGGTTAGACTTGTCGCATTCAACAAACAGTATGTGACAATGACATAAACATAGAATTATATTGTTAGATACTATAGATGTTTAAAGTAAAAATATATGATACATAAATCAGCCTTTACTAATTTAAGGTTCTTTAATGCTTTGAAAAATATTATAGTTCAAAATCATGTCTAAAATACAATTCTTGATAGTAACAAAATAAAAGAAAATTGTTAAATATCGAAGAATTATACGAAAATAATATTTCAACATTAAATTATGGATTTTGGACATGATGGTATTGGTAGGGCTTCTGTCAAAACCATTCTGTTGGCTAGATTTGTCCCATTGCAAATGAATGCCCATGCTTCCAATTTGGTCCTGTGTTTCTTTAACTAAGTTCTGGAAGGTGAGTTTTCACCATAACTCACCCGAATAAAAAGTTGTGATCGTTTTAAATCAACACACTTTATAAGTTCTAACACCTTTTCCGCATTTTCACTATGCATCGTATTAAAATACAAGACCTAGGGGTCGTTTAATATATTTATTATTGGTCGAGTAAGACATACCCTCTCATTAGGTTCAGAGCGTTTGCTAACTGCTAAGTACTATTTTCACCCATTACTCGATCCAAGTTTCTAAACCAGCATCCGTGTGGGGGAAAAAAAGTTAATGACCCAATCAGAAGTGACATATGACTTTTACATGTTATGACTTTTATATTAGTTCATAACATGTTAATTACGAAAATTAAAACCATAACATAACATGTAAAATCCATAATATAATTTTATTATGGTAGCACATAACCAAATATATTTCAAAATAATAGCACACACGTTGCTTTGAGTTTATGGATCAATCACTAAACCAATTCCACGTTTGTACTGAAACAATGCCAGACGTGTGAACAGATGTTGTTGGGTTACAAATTAATATACTGATTTAATCAAATCAAAAGTATTAAACAAAAAGAAAAAATATTGGATTAATAACTTGTTATCCAAGAAAGAAAATGAATGGTGTACAGCATGAATTCGATACAAGATTACAAGAATGAATAAAAACATCAACAAGCATAAAAGTCGACAAGTTCATGTAAGCCTTGATCAGGTTGAGGATCTGCATTTTCGATCATCCACAATAAATGTTCAAACAAAACAACTTCACATTCAATGGTGACATTAGAATCACCATCACCCGAACGTTCAACAAGTTCTTGAAACAACGGGTGTTGGGCCACTTCTGAGCTTATAAGGTATCGTCTTCTTGATTTCCCTACAAAAACAGCATGCGAATCTTGGCTCAAGTGGTTGTTGTAGTCTTCTTCATCAGCCGATGCACTGCTTTTGGTAAACGAGTGCCATTTTTTTAGAACCGATTTGATCTTGGTTAGCTTTCCGCCTTTCGCCATCGATTTTGATTCGGAAATTTGAGGTTTTTGTTGTGGAGTTGATGAGAGAAATTGAGGATGGAAGTTGGTTTCTTATATAAAGTGGTTTGTGGTTGGGGATGAGATGGGAGATTTCATCCTATGGGCTATGTACATGCATATATATATATATATATATATATATATATATATATATATATATATATATATATATATATATATATATATATATATATATATATATATATATATATATATATATATATATATTTTTATATATTGATGGTGTTGGGACAAATAGGTGTTTAGGGCCATTCTTGATTGTCTAATAAAATATTGTTATCATTTGTATGTGATTGAGACCTTCCAAGAACATGACATTATAATAAGCTATAAAATATTATCAATCACTTTTGTTTTTTTTGAATTTACAAATTAAGAAATGGGAGTATATGGTGTATTTTAATAGGATATCTACTAACTCTTGTGAAATACAGTATAATATTTGTTATAATTAGTTTATGGGTTTTAATGCGACTTTTCGGGTGTCTAATGACTTTTTTTCCAAGTATATTTTTCTTAAAAGAAACAGAGAAAAACCTACCTTGAGCCGATTGAAAAGAATTGTTTTTTTTTTAGAATTTAATCTCTTGAAATTTATAAGTTTTGCAAAATAGGCGTTATTGCGAGTAAGAAGTTACACTTTTTAACTACAAATTTGATTTTCAATAATATCTCAAAAGTCAAACCTACTACATATGGCAACATTCTTATAAAGAAATTCATTTTACTATTAAAAGTTATCAAGATAAATTATAATTTCTCATATTGAAAAAGATGTCATATAAAGAAATACAACGTGAAAATAATTAGACTTGGTGGAACACCAAACACGTAAAAGTGTAAAAACAATATTGCAAAAAACTAAAACGTAGATTTTTTTATACAATTTCATTTTTTGTACATTCAATCTCAAGAAAAAACTGCCAAATTGCAGAGATCAAAAGGGCTAAAAAAAAAAAAAGACACCATCTAGTCTTTGACATCATTAACACCTTCTGTGGAAATCTGGAAGCGAGCTTCAGCTTCAGCTAAACATGGGGAACTAATCACTTTACAAATACGTTCTTCTCCCCTTCCTTTCCTCAAAGCTAACCTTTTTTTTAACAATTAACTAATTTTTTAATAAATTAACTTATGAGATTTTATGGATTTCAATTAATGTACCTTGTTGTAGAAGCATGAGCCATGATGTTACCACCAATGGGTTTAAATTGTGGGCCCGCAAACATGGCAGAACCGTCTACTTGGGCCACCACTTGATTAGTGATCACCACCGCTACACCAAACTAATCAAAAATATTAAAATAACAAATCAATACTAATTAAGTAATTAGCATGATTAGAAAATTATAATTACCTCATCTGCTAATTTTTGAAGGCTCCTTAAAAACTTTGCAAGATGCATTTGTCGGGCAGATAATTCACCTCTGCCCGAGAAATCCGTTCTATAGAGTGCAGTTGCACTGTCCACTATCATAAGTGCAAACCTTCAAAACATAACTAAATTAAGCTCAAACTCAATTTATAATATTCTCTTCTAAATAAATCAAAAAATCAAACTTTTAATTATCTGATTAACATTTTAAGTCGAAGGATGAAGAAAACCTAGTTTCAACCATCATTGAAGCTGCTTCTAGCAGCAATCTTGACTGATGATCTGTATTATATGCTCTTGCATACGCTACATTCTCCAGTACATCAGCACCATTCCATCCAAACCTGCAACACAAATTAATGATTACATTAGAAAAATATACAAATCTAACAATTTAAAAAGAAAAAAAGGAAAACAATAATTTTAAGGGAGCTATTAAACAACTACCTGTCTGCTATCTGTAAGAGTCTTTGTGGCCTGAATGTACCTTCAGCATCAATGTACATTGCTTTCCCTTCACCACCACCTTGATCTAATGGAAGCTGAAAATTATAAATTAAAAAATAAATAAAATTATTTCATGATAATTATTAAATAAATGATCTTACTTGGCAAGTTACACATAAAGTGTGACAAAGTTGGGTCTTTCCAGAGCGGAATTCGCCGTATAATTCAGTAATAGATCCGGTCTCGATTCCACCTATACCAAAGGTACATAATGTAACGATTAAAATTAATTAGATGGTAATTATTATATATATTATAACATAAAATGGTATTTATATGTACCGTCTAATATCTTGTCAAGCTCTGTAGACCCTGAAGATATTTGAATTATTTCTTGTCTTTGTGCATGGAGTTGGCCTGCACTAGTAAACCCCAAAGGGACCAGTTTTGAAGCTGTTGAAATGCAAAAAAAAAAAAGGACCATTAAACTTTATATATTGAAAAAATTAAAATAAAGTAAAAGTATAAAATCGACATTATGGCATGCCTGCTTCAACAATTTTATCGACTTTAGCTTCACTGATTCCTTTAATTTGCAAAAGCTCTTTTCTAGGAGAGTATGCTACAGCTTCAACTGTACATAAACCAGCATCTTTCAGCTTCTTTATGTCAAGGGCAGCAATTCCTGAAGCCTTTAGGGTAATTGAAGTTAAAGTTAGTATATAACAAAAATCATTGAAAACCTAAGTAATGTTGATGTGGGTTTTGATCTTTATCGGACATACAGAATTGAGTTGACCAATTTAGTCAAATCTTGGGAAACCCATAAAGAAACACACCATATTACAGCATATTGGTTGTTCATATCAAGAAATAAGGAAAATATAAAGAACCCTAATTCCAACTTGACTATTACAAGATGTTGTCAAAGCCCCAGTATCAGCACAATCTTATATCAAGAAAAGAAACAAATATAGAAACCCTAATTCCAAATTGATATTATACGGTAAGCTATAATCAAAACTCTAGTATCAGAAGATTATTACATCAAGAAATTAAGAAAATATAAGAACCGAGAGTCATAATTGGACAGTTTTTTACAAGATAAGACTACGATCGTAATCAATTCGAATACCCATTTGGCCAACCCTAATTTTGCGCAGAAAGTTTTGGAGGAATAAGAAAATAAATACTAGTAACCAGATTGAATGAAACCCATAACAAGAACCCTAGATTCGATTGAAAACGTAGCCTGAAGTTGTTCGACTGGAAAAGGGCCATGATCCAACTGTTCATCCTGCAGCTGCTGTTCTTGAACAGCCTTCTGGTTTCTCTGCCTTTGATCCATATTTGAAATCAATTTGAGATCAGAAGAAGAAACCGTGTTTCCCCCAAATGAAAGAAACGGTGGTGACTGGTGAAGCTAAAGGGAAAGCAATATTTCAAAGTATTTACAAGGCGCCAAAATAAAGCGTACGCGAGAAAGGACCCAAATATTAACCGGGTCGGGTGTTTACAAAACCCAATATTAGGACATACAAAAGTGTGTAAAAGTATATGTGTACAAATTACAATTTGTGAGTTTACATGGATCACTAGAATGAGATAAATAGCCATATTCGGTAGATTTTTAAATCGGGCCCAACGATTGGGTTGATTGTTACACTCATGGTGGTTGTTAGTTTTGATTAAAAATAGGAATCAATTGGATGTCATTTAACAAAAAAAAAAAAGTGGCCAAGTCAGGTCGGGCCAAAACTTTAGAGTTACGGATTAATTAGTTACCCAATCATAATTAGCTATATCATTACAAACAGGTAACTATACGACACAAAAACAGATCTACAAACTATGTAGACCAGTGCCCACTTTAAGCTTTGGTTTCCTTCGATTTATTTCTACCGTTGGCAACATGTCTTCAGTTAGAGAGAGAATGTCATTTACTTCGCTTAACCCACATGATCTGGGAAGAAAAATATGAGAATTTTAATAGGTATTAGTATTTTGTGTTTTTATATTTTAATAGGTCTTGACATGTGTGTCAGTTAAAATGGAGGTGCACCTGATGTAGCAAAAAATGAAGACAAGTCTTAAAAACACTAATCATACTTCAAATATATTCATATCTACTTTCACGATCCATTGTTCATTCCAGTAGCCCCAAGTTTAGGTTGAAACTGGCCCGATTTTGAGTGTTGCATAATCGATGAAATGCTAGCATGCTTCACTTTAAGAGTTTTACTTTTTCCCCAAATCGTCTTCACATTAACTAGCTACAAAACGGTAAATGCACAGGAACATAATAAGCAAGCATCTTTTAACCACATTTCACATTGTATAAAATGACTCACCGTGTACTTAACCACTTCTTCTTTCTTAAAAATGGTCTGATAACCGGGTTACTTGACTCTATCTTTGCCCCGTGAACTCAGCATAATAAAGCATATTGGGTTCAGGAATTTTCAAAGTTTTAGGTTTCGGTTCAAGAATATTTCAAACCATTAACATTGAATTCATATTCATTTTGAACGTGATTGAATCATACCAACAAACAACACAACACAACAAAGTATCAACATATTAACAGTTACAAGATCAAAATTTGAACAACTTTTAAGAACAGAATCGACACGTGAATGAATGATTAACAAAAGTTGATTAAGCGGAAGCTAATAACCAAAACATAACGTGTGAAGAAATGGCAATAAAAACCCACGTAACAAAAGCCATGGCTATCGAAATCTAAAATCGGCTACATGGAAGATGCATTTTAGGTTTTGTGCAGAATTGCAAGTCTCTTGCATATAGAACCACAATTCCAGCCGAACAAGCAGCAGCAAGAGATAAAGTAGCTGTCACCTGGAATTTAGATCACATTTTAGCATATCAATATTAGTATCAAAATGGACATGGTGAAAGAATTAGATTAACGAATGAGAAACACGATTATACTCAATCACCAACCACAAATAAGCTGATTAGGACAGCATTTTGAAGGTCTTTCTTGCTTCCAAGAGCATATACATGCAAGCCCAAAGCTCCACAACATTTCAAGCCCCATCGATTCAATTAAATAACTGCACCAGAATAATTCATACGTTAATCAGATAAAAATGATATAATTAACATGTTACTTAAATGCACTAACCGTGAAAATATCCAGATCAAAAAAAGTAAAAGGGCCTTTCAAACATGTGCCCCCAAGGCACATGTTAGTGTGCATTAAATAACACTAGCAGGGTACCCGCACAATGCGGCGGCAGGTACCCTGATATATTTTGCGGCGAGAATTTCAATCCTGATTTTATATGGTTACATATTTATTCACTTTCAATTGTTGATGAAGGCTTTGATGTAATTTCTAAACACAGTCGTTTCAACCCCTAACAAACTGTAAAAATAAATTAACGTCATGTCGAAATATATGCTCAAAGTAATACCTGTAATTTCAAAATATCAAAGATTAAATAAAGCATACTACTAATTCAAAGTCAAAAAAAAATCTCAATTTGACTTTAGGCCTTTTTTATCTATGACTTTTGACAAAAAAATCATCTACTAACTAAAATTTTCTTTAGATTTAAATATTGTTCATGTTGATTTTTAGCTTTTTGGGTTTGCCAAATTAGCGTGGGTGATGAAATAAGTCAAAGGTATGCATTGATTACGTATCTGGACTTGATTTATATTAAGTTAGCTTACAGGTAAAGGAATTTGAGGAAACCAAAGATAGTATATAAATTTTTGATAAATTTAAGGACAATTTAATTAATTTTTTTCTAATAAACGCAAAGAAAAAAAGAAATAATCCAATCTTGAGACAAATCCATAGAATAAGTAGGCTGAAATGAAAAGAAAAATAGTTAGATTAAATAATTTTTGTTAAGAAAAGTATTAAATTTAACAAAAAAGATTTACCATTTTTTAATTTGAATGAGTCAACAAAATCAAACGCATGTCAAAGGCAATGAAGTCAACTTATGTTTAAAGGGTCTGTTACGAAATGCATTTAGGATAACCACAAATGTGTTTATTTATTCTTGAAATGAAAGAGTATCAATAATCCTTGTAGTTGAGATGGTAAAGCTTGAAAGTTGTAACCTCCAGGTCATGGGTTCGACTCCTGGACCTTGCATTTTATTTTGAGATTGAAAAATTAAGAGGTTTCCTTAAATGACAGGTTTGAATTCAGACATACCATTTTTAGAAAAGTCTAATTTGCTTTATAAAGTAGTATAGATAAAATTTCCTAATAATTTGTTATTAAATACGAAGTATTAATGAAGTCTCTATGTTACATTTTTGAGGTGAGTATTAAATGCATTTTTGAATTCTATTGGAAAGTTGATTTTATTTAATGCACTGCCTTGGAGGCACATGTTAGAAAAATTCAAAGTAATATAACAAAAATATGTGTTCATTTATTTCGTGCTATCCCTCAAAATTAGTATCCGCATAATGAAAAGTCTGTAGTGTTTGTGTAAAATATATTAGAAAATTAAAACAAATTGTTATTCCTTGTACAAGCCCTAATTTCTTTCTGCCAAAAGTATCGAATCCACTACTACGCAAGTGCCAATTAGGGTAAATGTTGAATACATACAATAATTAAATTCAATGATTCAGCAGCTCATTAAATGCTATGAATTGAAATATAGAGTGCTAAACAACATATAATTTACCAGAATGCAGTATAATTCGAAAAACCAGTAGCTGAAACCATCCATCCAATTGAAGCAGCAGCGCATAAACATTGCCCAGTTCGTAACATCAAACCACTCAAACTACTAGCGCTTCCAAACATATCCTTCGATCCTTCTTATGATTATGCAATCTCTCTGGGGCCCTTAGATCGAAGGGACCCTAAATTCCAGCCCTAGATTTCAATATACTTCACCATATGGGGAGTTCTGAGCATGCAAAACACAGTCGAACAGAATTTTTGGGTGAATAAATGATTTCAGTACTCGATTGTAAAATGTGTGGATTACGAGTGACAAAAATTGGACGGTATCGAAGGTGATTTGGATTTAGGAGTTTGGTATGGATTTTGACACTTCGATTTGGGAGATCGAGAAGGCAATTGAGTGCTCTAGACTACGTGGAATTTTCTTTAAATTTATACGAAGTAATATATTTTGAGTCCTACTAAATCAACTAAATTATTCCTTTTCTTATAATTCTAATGGGTCCCACTTCAAATCCCTATGTAAGACATCATTTCTCTTTATCATTATCTTTTTTATTCTTTCAATTTTTATTTATATAAAAACTTGTTAAATGAATTTATATCAGTCACTTCAAAAAACTAAAAATATTAAAGCATTAACATTTTAAAAAATTAACATTTTATAAACTAATTTTCGTAAAAAATAAACTGCTCCGTTCATATATATAATTGGTTCTTAAAAAGTTTTCCTCCCTTCACATATAAGAAAATATGTAATTTTTTAATTGCAAAGTAAAGAATAAAAGCTTAGAAGTTATATTAATGTTATAAAATTCAAGATTACATGATAAACATATATCTATGTATCTTCATATTCAGTTTTTGCATAAACTTGACTAAAAAGTCAATGTATTAACATCATGCTGCATTAATTTAAATAAAAAAAAAAAAGATACTTAAATTTTAAATAAATCCAACCATCATAAATTTCATATCATGGTGACATGGTCTATGTTCGAACACCAAAAGAAACCAACACCTTAATTTAAATGATGTGACCAAAAGGATTTAAATGATATTAAATGAATACTACTATATTACGAATCATAATTACTTTTTATAATTTGAGTATATCAAATTTAAATATAAATGTTATAATAAAAAACAATATTTAATTTAAATGTAAATATCAATACAGATAGAAAATGATTAACTTTATAAAAAAAATACAGATAAAAAATGATTATTTTAAATTAATAGTAACAAAATAATAAGTAAAAAATAAAGAAAAAGTAATAAAATATGATTTTTTTTTTTTTTGAACGACTAAAAAGAGGCAACGAGTAGAGCTTCGGCATTGCCATCACCCTCCCGAAGACCTCCACTAAACTTTTATTAAACAAACGAAAGCTAGCAAGATACTAGCAATTACAATAAAGGAAATCTTAACCATTCTAACCAAGAAATCATACATTTACGATTTCGGTTATTAAGCCATAAGAACGAATTCAAAATAATATTATCTACTATGACACTTTTCCGAATACTACCAACATCAAACAAATTGGCATTTCTGAATCTCCATAACCACCAACAAACCGTAATCCCGATCACTTGACGTTTCAATTTTTTGACATTAATATTCGACAAATCTTCACAATATTGCCACCAATCTTGAAACGAGTGAATTTCCCTAGTCACTTGATCACACCATAAGCATACAGCTTTCCACACATCTCGAGCAACCTTACAGGTGAATAACACATGATCCATGGATTCTACTCCACCATTGCAATTCGGGCATTCTATCGATTGTATCTCCATACCCCTTCGAGACAAATTTAGCCGGGTAGGAAGCCGGTCTAGTCTTAACCTCCATAAGAACACATTGACTTTACTGGGGACTTCCTTGCACCAAATTGTAACCGAATCTATACCGGGATAAATTTTTCTGTCTATGACTCTTCTAGTTTCAGCAACCGAAAACTCACTCGAATCTTCCAACCTCCAACATAACTTATCGCTACCTTCACGAAGTTGTGTTCCCGCTAATAAATTGTTGAGGTGATCGAATTGTTGCTGCTCTATACCCGACCGAATAGGTCGCCTCCAACACCACTTCCAATTTCCATCTTCCCATCTATCTTTAGTTAAACATTGATTGCTCATATCCAAACAAAAAAGTCTATTAAATCGGTCTCTTATTGGCATACCACCGATCCAATTATCCATCCAAAATCTTACTTTGTCTCCTTTAATAACTTCGTAATACATAGAGTCAAATTTGATGATGTCTTTATCATGTAGCATATTCATTGATTCTATAATACGGGACCAAACTCCTTTATAAGATCTAAGACTTGATCTACTTTTCATACCACCATCACCGCCATATAAAGCTCTTATAACTTGACACCATAACGAATCATGATCATTAAGGAACCTCCATCTCCATTTTAATAAAAGAGCTAAATTGAGAGCATCAATACTTGCTATATCTAGCCCTCCTCTTGATTTTTCCGGGATCGTATTTTTCCAAGCGACCCAAGACAATTTTCGTTCATCTTGATTGCACCCTCGGAAAAATTTAGACCGAATTTGTTCCATTTTTTTAAGAATACTATCTGGAATTCGAAAAAGTGACATCCAATATATTCCCAAACTTCCAAGCACCGATTTAACTAGAGTTAATCGGCCGCCAACCGATAACATTTTTGCTTTCCATGTAGATAGACGTAGCCGGAACTTATCAATTATTTTATCCCAACTTTTTTGAAGCCCCATATTCGCTGCCATATTTAGACCAAGATATAAAAAAGGAAGTTTTCCGGGTTGACAACCGTGACCATTAGCCATCCGATCGACTTCTGTCTCGGGGACTCCAACGCCATATAAATTTGACTTATGCACGTTTATCTTCAACCCCGAGAATTGGTGGAACTCGTGCAGAATTTGTAATATACATTCGAGATTCGAATCATTCCAACCCGACACAAATATCACATCATCTGCATAAAAAAAGTGTGATAAAGAAAAACTATTTGATCCGACCAACGCACCTGATAATCGATGCTCAATAACAGCCTTATCTATAAGAACATGAAGACCCTCCATAGCTAATATAAATAAGAACGGAGATAACGGGTCTCCTTGACGAAGCCCACGAAACATAGAAAACTCATCTGTAGGACTTCCATTCACAAGAACAGACATCCTAGCCGATGAAACACATTCTTTGATCCACAGACACCATCTATCTCCAAAACCCACTTGTTGCAAAATATAATAAAGAAAATCCCAGCTAATAGAATCATATGCTTTCTCAAAGTCAACCTTAAAAAGAAGTAGTTTTTTTTTCATCTTTTTATACCAATCTATGATTTCACTAATCATTAGTGGACCATCTAATATTTGTCTTCCTTTAATAAAGGCCGACTGTTCCACACTTATCACTTTCTCTATTACTTTTGCTAACCTTATAGCTAACAATTTTGAAATGATTTTATATTGACAACCTATAAGAGAAATAGGTCGATAGTCATTCACCAATGTCGGGTTTTTAGTTTTCGGGATTAGCGTAATGAAAGACGAATTACAACCCGTAGGAAGTTTACCCGTGTGCAAGAATTCAGTAACCGCATTGAATATGTCATCTTTTAAAACATCCCAAAATTTTTTATAAACTTAAAAGTGAACCCGTCCGGACCCGGTGATTTATCGCTACCACAACTCCAAACCGCATTTTTTATTTCTTCCAATGAACAATTTTTTTCTAGATCTCCTTTTTCAAACTCATCTAGTTTTTTAAATGAGTTAACATCAAAAACCGGGGTCACATATTCTATAGGTTGGAACTTAAGTTTATAGAATTCAAGAAACACATTTTTTACCTTCACCGGGTTGGTATGCCATTCTCCATCTTCTGAGATACCTTGTATCATTTGCTTACGTCTTTTTTGTTTCAAAAGCCCATGAAAGAAAGCAGTATTTTCATCTCCCTCTATGTTCCATTTCAGCTTTAATTTTTGTATTCTATCCATGTGTTCCAAATTTTCAATCTCTTGGATTTCTTTTAAACATTCAACCCTTTGATTTATTTCTTCATCAGTAGCAATAAAATCATCCATTTTCTTCTCTATTGCCTTGATGTTACTACATAAAACCTCATATCTCGACTGCCTAAGACTTCTCTTATTTTTCGCCCAAGTCTTAATCTTTGATTTAACGGATTTAAACTTATTTTTGAGGTGAACAATCTTCGACTTTTCCAGTATTTGGTAATCGGCCCAAGCTTTTAAAAACAACTCATCTAACCCCGGATCATCAAGCCACGAGTGATAAATCCGAAAAGGAGTAGGCCCATAATCATAATATTTAGACGATAATAATAACGGAGAATGATCCGAGAGCAATTTATCTAAAGCAACCACCTTGAGATTATTTTCACCATTTATCAAATTATCCGACACCATGAATCTGTCTAATTTACTCATTTTTGAGCCTCTTTTATTCATCCATGTAAATTTCCTTCCCCCAATCTTTAAGTCAACTAATCCACAAACGTCTATGAAATTGTTAAAATTATGGGCATTTTGAGAGTTAAAAATTGAGCCATACCGTTCCGACTCGAACCTAACTTCATTAAAATCACCAAAACATATAAACTTACCGACTTTATCCGCCATATAAACGGAAATCTCCACCCATAAAGCCCGACGAGCTTCCGCGTCTTGAGGCGCATACACATTTATCAAATGAACATTTTCTTGAATACCCACCCACTTCCCTTCTACTATGACTAGGTATCTCCCGCAAACAATGTTTTCTTTAATAAAAACCGCCGTATCCCAAATAGAAATGATGCCCCCTGAATGACCACGGGCTGAACTACACGCAAAATCAAATTGATAATTTCCCCACAACGCCTTAATATGAAATAAATTTGGAGATGTCATTATTGTTTCTTGAATCCCCAAAAACGATACACTATGTTTATGACAAAGAGATTTAATCCATCTCCTTTTTTTCACGGTCCCAATACCCCTTGCATTAATGGAAAGAACATTCATCATCACAACCAAATACACCTTTACTTACTTTACCAAAATTGCACTTGTCTCGTATTTTTATCGTACCAAATAGAATACCGCAACTAACCGAATGAGACAAATCTTTATCCACCTCGTTATTTACTGTCTGACGTTTGAGCATCTCGAAACCCGGCGGACAGCTTAAAGAATCGGCTGAGTCACTACTACACCTATCATTTGGTTTTGAATTCAAACCATTGTTAATAGACCCACTGGTCTCTTTTATTTCCTCCACTTTACTTGTTTCACATTCCCCAACTGGAACTTCATTATTAGTTTTGTTGGTGTGCATTAATTCAGCATTTAACTCTATGATTGGAGAAATTTCAATTGACTGTTCTGAATCTCCAACACTAGAGTTTTCTACCTCCTCCTCATCATCATCATCCGACGACTCGTTCTCCGACTTAATAATAAACTTCGGTTTCCATAATTCCTTCTCCTTTATTCTAACAACATATAGCGTATCTTTAATTTCAACATTTATGCATTCATTGATAATTTTTACCTCCTTTGTATTAATACAAACCCTACCACAACTAGCATCATGTTCTTCATCTTCATCAAAGAACAAAAACGAACCCCATAAACCGGCAATCTTTTTGTACACATCTGCATTCCACGCGCACAACGGTAAACCCTCTATTTCAAGCCACACCAATCTCTCATCAACTACGAAGTTACTTAACACATGGCTCACTTCCGAGAATAATGCTTTACATACATTATTCTTAAACCGCAAACATGCTTTTTGAGAACTAAAATCAATCCATATCCATAAACCACCAATATGATGCACATCAAAGTCAGAAAAACCTTCATTTTCTAAATGCATGTTAATATTTAATAACAAGTCTACTTCACGCACTTTTGCTAACGCCACCGAAGTAGCGTCTTCAATCTTCAACAACTCCTTATCTTGAATTATTAGGGACTTAACCTGTTGTGGTGTGACCGGAATTAAATTTTCCGATACATATATAGGATCAACATTTTTATTCCCTACTACAGCCGATGCATATGACTTAGGGTTACTATTAGCATTGTTCTGATATTGAATCTTTGAGGTTTCATCATTTTTTAAGATTGCATATTTAGCCGATTGTTGATTGGAAACCTTGTTAGACCGGTTGAATCTCGCAACAGATACATAAACATGAAACGATCCCATCCATTGTTGCGAAAGCCTACGTGCGAAACCAGATTCATCTTCAACTCCCAAGAACCGTATGAATCCAAAACATTTCCCCATCTTTGTCTTCTTATTAGCAATATAAACATCCACTACTTTCCCATAATCCTTGCACCAATGCCAAAGTGACTTAACATTCAACGTATGAGGAAAATTTGTTATAAAGAAAGAGGAAGCCACCTTTTCAACTGATCTTTGAAATGGGTTCTCAATTGGTTTCCTGTGATCGATCGGATGCCCACCTTGCTTCTTCCCGATCTTCCAAATCCATCCATCGGAATCCATTCGGTGATTACGATTACTCGCCATTGAAAAACAGTATTCAAACCCTACCCCCCGCCCCACCGAGCCGGAGAAGCGACGTCAACGCCTGATTTCTCAATTCGCCGCCGTAAGGCGCCGTAGTAAAAGTAATAAAATATGATGATTACTTAATAATAGTTGAGTTGACTTTATTGTATTTAGTGAAAGTGATTAGTCTTTTCAATCATTTTTTAATCATTACATCTTTACTTTTAGTGAATTTAGACACACCCATATATTTTTAGTGCTTTCTCGTAATTACTCTCATGACTCATGAGTGTTTTTAATACGGAAAATGAAATTGTAAAAAAAAATGATTGCAGAGAATATAATTGTCTTGAGAATGAGAATTGTCTCTCATGTTTAGTAGTATAGAGACTTTAATAAAGAAATGTAAGAGAAATATAACAGAGAATTATTTCTCTTATTTATTACAACAAAATATTCAATTGTACCAATTTTAAAATTATAGCCAAGGCTATTTCATTTTTTATTTGTTTTGTACCCATGATTTTTAAAACGCATTTGTTTCGTAATTATTTCATTTTTATTTTTTATCAAAGGAAATGCTAATATATTGATGGAAATCAAACTTTAAAACCCAAATTACAGCATGCCAATAACTTTCTAAAACAAGTGAAATTTTAGTATTTATTAATGGAAAATGATAATGACAGCCCTTAGGGCTGTCATTAAGAAGGCAAAATACATAAAAGACAAGCCCCCTGAATTTTAGAAATGTTACTTTTTTAATCAATGTACAAGTATTTTATGCATGTTAACAAAACCCTTTATTAATATATGAGTACATAGAAGAATGGATTTTATGGTTATCACTCATTAATATGCATGTTTTTTAATCTACATATTGCACCAACATTGTTGGTTTCTGCAGTTACAGACGAAGAAGACGAAGATGGTGTCTGCATACCTATTTTAATTTCTTGTAATTCTTATAGGTAATCAAGTCATGTAGATGAATGATTATCATGGGTCTAGTTCCTTTTCAAGAAATAAGTGAAATGCTTCAACAATTAGCCAATCGGAAAGTAATGGTGATTATGTGTGCTTGGAGTTTACGATGGTTTTAAAAGTGCTTGGAGTTTACGATGGTTTTAAAAGAGATTCCAAATCTCCATTTTTTTTTTTTTCTTGTTTCCTATTTTTCATTTCTCCCCTTTTCTCTTCAATTGTGAGGAGAATAGGACTTTTTACATTTGCACACAAACAAGATACTTGCTTTTATTTTCATTTTCCTCCTTTCAATTTCCTGTAGCAAACACACCCACTACTACAGAAACGATTTGTTGTTGCGGGTAAAACGATTTGTTGTTGTGGGGAAAGGAACGCACTAACAAACTACGCACTATCAAACAACACAAACCGCAACAAAAGAGAAACCGCAATATCAAACACAGAGACCGCAACAAGAAAGAAACCGCAATATTAAAGCCAACACCGCAACAAAAGAGAAACCGCAATATCAAACACAGAGACCGCAACAAGAAAGAAACCGCAATATTAAAGCGAACACCGCAACAAAAGAGAAACCGCAATATCAAACGCTGAGACCGCAATAAGACAGAAACCGCAACATTAAAGCAAAAAACGCGCTATTAGTTTTTCGCACACTACACATACCCGCAATATTAGTTATTCGCACACATGATAAAGTAACCGCAATATTTGTTATTCAAAATAAACAAAAAAAAAATCATTCCACAATATATATATATATATATATATATATATATATATATATATATATATATTATATTCTATATTTAAAGATAGCACCCAAAAACATATATACAACAGCACAGTAACTTAATGTCAAAAAAATGTACACTTGCAGGGTTGTGATCATTGTAATGGACCGTGTTTCATAAATTTACAACTATATGTTCAAGAATTTACACTTGCTAATTAATTTCTAACCTTTAATAAGTGGCATCACTTTGCTTGCACCTCTTCATCCATTCGAGATACAGTGGCAACAACCTTTCTATGTATTCATGAATCATAGAAGCATCAAAACTCTTATTACTCTTCCACATCTGCTCATGAAAAAGAATTAATATCAATAATTTTTACATCTAAATGAGTAATATTTTAAAATTATAACATAAACTTACAGATTGGTTGATGTTAAACTGTATGGTCTGTAAAAATTCTTCAATATGTCGACTAACAATGTAACCACATTCCCAGCTTTGGTCTTGTTTCCAGCACTGTAATATTTCAATATATTGAAATTTTATACATCTTAAATAAATTGGTAAAAAATGGAAATTGAAAACATACAGTTGTGTTTATCCATTTAAATCTACGGGGAAACATATGATTGATTACTCCTACAAGAGTGTAGTACTCGGGACCAGATTCACGCTTTAAAGAATCAACAATATATGCAATATTCGTTTTAGGACAGAGGATAAAAAGCATCCAGTGTTGCCTGCAAGTAAACACAAGCAATTAATCAAAGTTACTTGCTTGTATGATGATTTAAAACATCCAGTGTTGCATGTATTATGGAAAATCAAATATTACTGTTGATAGTATGGTGCAAGAATGTATGACTTGCTTGGATGATGATTTAAAACATCCTTGATATGTTGGATGACATGGTTCTTGTTGGTGCGACATTCTGGCTCGGTAATATAGTGTGCATTGAAAAATGCACATCGTGAATTGCTGCCGGCCATTGCATAATAATACCTTAAATATACAACATAAAGTTAATAAATACAATTATACCCAAATATTAAAATATTAAGCTTACATTGACAAACAATGTATCATGCTGCTATCAACCCAATGGAATCGAGCAAATTGTAAAACCTCGGTTGCTGGGATGCCTTCTAAATATATCTCCGGATACATACCCGGAGGGGAAGGAACACTAAGACCATATTTGTTATATTTGAAGAATGCATCAAGTATTGGGAGAAATTGGGGAGCATCGGCCATTACCATCGCATAATGCTGGTCGTACTGAGGATCTAGAGGAACATCCTCGGGTTCGGATTCTGTTTGGGCTTCGGGTTCTGTTTGGGCTTCGGGGATGGTTCGGGCTGGGCTGTCGGGTTGAGGTGTGGTGACGGTTTGGGATGTGGTGGGTGTTTGGGGTATAGGGTCTGTTCGGGCTGGGCTGTCGGGTTGGGCTTCTGGGACTGTTTGGGCTATGGGGACTGTTTGGGCTGGGATAATGGTTTGTGCTATTGGGGCTGTTTGGGCTGGGTTAATGGGTTGGGCTGCGGTTACGGTTTGGGCTGCGGGGGCGGTTTGGGCTGCGGGGACGGTTTGGGCTGCGGGGAATGTTGGATCCTCCGATTGCAACTACCACAAGTAATCATAAAAACATTAGTATTTAAATATAATGATTAAAATAATGATAATGATAAGACTAACCATTTGTGCATAACTAACAAACTCTTGTTCTAAAGGGAATGTTGAAGTTTCGGGCATTTCTGGTATATAAACATTGTTGGTTGATAAATCAAATGGAGAGGATTCTCTCAAGTCCCTTTCCGGGGAATTGACAAGTCCATCACCGATAAGCTAAAACATCTCTACAACGTTAGATAAAAGCGTTCACAAACAATAAAAATAAACTAAAATATACCTTCACTGCGTATCTTGGCCACTGTACTATATGATATGGCAAATTCTCAACCAGTTGGACATCATCTGTTTTTGTAAGAGGATGTACAGGCAAATCCTCCTTTCCTGCCACGATGGAATCCACTTGGACTTTTACACAACCATCGGCAATCTGTTTATGATGTAACAGTTGGAATACCACAGTTGGCCATACTCGTCCATAACCAACTTTGACTAGATGGGCATCCGCCACCCTAACTAGCAACTCACACGGTGACAACACCTGTAAAAACAGATACAATTATAAGGCTGGATAGTATAGGCTGCAAAACTTTTAAATTGTTACCTCAATAGGTGGATAGTGTTCCACCGTTCCACGGGACCCACATGAATCATGGTGGCTTGTGTTGACCGCGGGGGTACTTTGCGGGATCACATTTCGAATCAATCCACCTTTGACCTTTGTGTATCCAATTACCTCGGATACGGTCCGAGATCGTCCCCCGTGCTCGGGTCCTAAGAGAACAATTAAAGGATCCTTCTTATTTTCTGCGTAAGTACCATCCGCTATCATCTTTTTCTCTTCCGCGAGCTACAAAAAATATTTGTTTACCAAAAAGATAAAAATATTCAATTAAATAAAACTTAGTTTACCAAAACTTGGAAATTGTCCATCGCTTCGTTAGGAAGTTCAAACTTTCCTTCACTATTCTTAACTGCACAACCCATCAAAAACAACTTAGACCGTTCATTTTGAATCTCCGAAAGAACACTATGGTTTTGTAGAAGTTCAGACCAAACTGCATCCTTTTTATTTTTTTTAAAACGGTTCCACCCGCTTCGGCCCACGCGGACCTTGAATTGTCTGCTTTTATTGCTTGCCAATGCTTTCTCCCTTTTTAGCTACACAAATTAACAAGTTGTTAATAATAAAATATTGTACAACACTAAACATATAATATAATTAAGAGATACCATAAATTCTGGGGTGCTTCTTTGTGCCTTAAATGCTTCCCAATCATTCCTTTTAAGAAACTTATACTTCTCACAAGCATCCTTACCTGTAAGGACGAAATTTTTAACAAGCCTAGATTTAAAATTAGTACCAATTTTCACAGATTTCTTCCTCATTAACTCTTTTGCATCATCGTTCTCGATATTCCACATATTCTACAATTTAGAGTAAATAAATTATATGCTATCATCACTTAACAACTATTTCATATTTCTAATAAATATATACCTTGGTATCCAGCCATAGTTTTTCATATATGTCTTTGTCCATTTTGCCCATATCAGTTGCTAGCGGGAAACAATGTTGAACCGTCATCCCAAACCATGACGTCAGTTCTTTACTTAGAGGGATATTATTTTCATCAAATTCAGTTTTATATACATCTTCTTTATATTTCTTCCCAAAAGATGCAGGACCACGTTCGCCTCTACGTCTCTTACGTTCTTAATTATCGGCCATTTCTGCAGAATTACGACACAAATGCGTGAACATAATACGTTAACAGAAAATTAAAGATGATTAAGAATGAATGCATAACAAACACGTACAAGAAACCATTAACATAATACTTTAATACCTAGCTTGGTAAGGAAAATCGGCGATGTAACGGTAAACTAGGGTTTAGGTCGACGAGATCGAGTGATTAAGGTTTTTGGAAAAGTGATTAAGGATACGACGTGGTGAAAGCAACGTCGGTTACTATCCAAGGTGAAGAAAACGACGGTGAATCCAAACTCCGGCGAACTAGTGCAGAGTGATTTTGGTGAAGAAAACGGAGGGTTTGGTCGAAGAAGGTTTTGTGCAAAAGTGATTAAAGGATTCGATGTTTGGATAACTTATGTTTTGGGATTTGAAAATTTTGGACTAAACAATTTCGTTTTAGCGGTTTTTACTACGTATTAGCGGGTTATTTTATTCTATTTGTTACCGCGGTTATTGTCCATTAGTTATTGCGGTTTGTTTGTTGTTGCGGTTTGGTGAATTAGTTGTTGCGGTTTTGTTGATTTGTTAATGCGGTTTTGAGTTTCATTTTTTTTCGCATACTAAGAAATTCAAATTAGTTGTTGTTGCGGTTTGGTGAATTAGTTGTTGCGGTTTTGTTGATTTTTAATGCGGTTTTGAGTTTCATTTTTTTTCGCATACTAAGAAATTCAAATTGATAAAAAAATGTTACACATGAATAAAACAGTAAGTTAATTATAAATTTGCATAGTACTAAAACACATATATAATACAAATATTAATTTTCAATAATATATAATAGATCGAGTTATTAAATGTATGTTCCTTCTCCGTCAGTTCGTACATATGAGCTTCTATTCATGTTTTCAAAATTCCCGGGTTCGATACCGACGGAAAATGGTGGTAAATCATCGAAGTTCTCGTCTTCTTCTTCATCCACAACATTATCAACCCCAAGAATACGTCTTTTATCTTGCAACACAATGTGGTATTTTGCTTTGCTTGGATCTTTGACGAAAAAAATTTGTGATACATGTGTTGCGAGAATGAATGGCTCGGATTTGTAGCCATTAGTTTCAAGATCGACAAGTGTAAAACCATATTCGTCAACAACACAAATTGAATTGTTATTGCGGGTTCAAAATGGCCGCAACAACAAATTTTGTAGTTGTTGCGGGTAATATATGGCCGCAACAACAAATGGATTTGTTAATGCGGGTAATATTTGACCGCAACAAAAAATGGATTTGTTATTGCGGGTTTAGCAGGGCCGCAACAACAAATTAAATTGTTGTTGCGGTTATTTCTTTTGCAGTGCGAACTGCATTTGTTGTTGCGGTTTTATCTTACCACCGCAATATATAAATTTATACGTCCGCAACAACAAATGCGATCTGTAGTAGTGACCCTTGTGGTTGGATGGGAGTATTCTCGTTGCCTGGTGGTATTTTTGTTCTTTTCTTTTCTATTTTAGTAATAACTAGTCTATTTTAGAAGTGATGATTATTATTTTAAACACATGTGAAAGAACTAATATGAAGAGAGTTTATTTCGATGCGAAGATGACAGGTTATATTTTTATTTCAGTCTTTTAAAAAAAAAATCTTCACAGGAGATATATTTTTCAGAAAGTTTATTGGTTATTGATTATTTTATTTCAGATTTGAATTTCATATGTTAATAGAATCAATGTAAGTGAATGTAATTGACAAATGTGTGGAAAAATTGTTAGATAAGATAAATGATAATTCCATCAATACAATGTAGTTCATATTGAAGATTTCACAAGTCAGAACCTGATTTAGTATGTTCTGTAGAACCCGATTTAGTATGTTCTATGTACGTACACTTTGGGCCATTTTTGACGCATTCACCGGTCATTAGATGATCTTGAGTTGAATTTTAGCTATTGAAGTTTTTTTTTATATTAGATAAATGAGGGGTACGAATCATGAACTGCAGATGAACAAGAAACATTTATGCAATAAGTTGAAGCCTTTTATAAAGAGAAACGATTGGAATTTAAGCCCCTAAAATTTTATGGACAACCTTTAAATTGTTTAAAGAGATTTTTTTTGGGTTCAAAGTTATGATTTTAATTTTTTGGTGAAGGCTTTGATGTATTGTTTGACAAATTATATTTGAACTTTTGTTTTGAATTTTTATTAACCACTGATTTATTATGGATTATAGAATATTATAGTTATAAATATATTTTTTTTATTTAAAAAAAGAAAAGCCCACAATTGGCTTTTTATTAATTTTACAAGCCAAAATTAGACTAAGCAAATTTTTTCTCGAGGGCTTTGTTCACT
The DNA here is from genome assembly GCA_963853835.1 of Calendula officinalis. Lineage (NCBI taxonomy): Eukaryota > Viridiplantae > Streptophyta > Magnoliopsida > Asterales > Asteraceae > Calendula > Calendula officinalis. The sequence continues at coordinate 21,200,808 of OY970832.1, forward strand.
AGGGTCACGATTTCAAAACCAAACCCTAGACCTCTGATCGCTTCTCTATTCATCGTCTTCAATTTATCGTCAATCAGTCATGGGTTCAGGTCAGTTTAAGCTTCATTATTTCGTACTTACGGGCCTCAATTCCAGCCATTAAATGACCTATCTGCAGAAAAGCACACACACAATTAGTACGAACATGTGTTCGTGTGTATCTTGTTTGATCAATGGATTTGCATTTGTGATTACGATTTCGTTTTTCTTTCACCTCATTTAGATGCAGACATGGAGGATTATGGATTCGAGTACTCCGAAGAAGAACCTGAAGAGCAAGATGTGGACATTGAAAATCAATATTATAATTCCAAAGGTACTAAATCCCCTATTTCAGTACTTATAATTCTGCACATACTGGTTCAGTTTTTTTTTCTTTTCAAAATTGTTTTGCTACATGCTGAAAAGAAGGGGGATTGTTAATTACAAACGATTATAATGTTGATTTTGGGGGTGTAAACTTTATAATTGATGAGGGGCCTGTTTACTCACTGATCTTTATTGTCAATACTCCCTCTATTTTATGTATGATGATGTCATTATAAGCTATTTTTTCAACTTTGAAGTTCATATGGTGTTATAGACTTGTTACCCACCTGCATTAATCATATTATGTCTACATTTTTTTCACATAGTTTTACACGTGTCAGTTAATTATTAAGGCATTTTTTTTTTTTTTGTATTCAGGTTTGGTTGAGACTGATCCAGAGGGTGCACTTACCGGTTTTGCTGAAGTAGTTCAAATGGAACCAGAAAAAGCAGAATGGTAAGTATATTATAATTAAAGGATAAATATTTTTGCAAATTTGATGATATTTCTTGTGTTATGTTATGAAACAGGGGATTTAAAGCACTTAAACAAACTGTCAAACTTTATTACCGTTTAGGGAGATACAAAGAAATGACAGATGCATATAGAGAAATGTTAACTTACATTAAATCTGCAGTTACTCGAAACTATAGTGAAAAATGTATAAACAATATCATGGATTTTGTATCTGGATCTGCTAGTCAAAACTTTGGTCTTTTACAAGAGTTTTATCAAGCCACCTTGAAAGCACTTGAAGAAGCTAAAAACGAAGTAATTGTTATTTTATTTTATATTTAAAGTAGCTTAATTAATCTTATATAAGTCATATTAAAGGGAATTATACCAATTTTTGTGTAGAGATTGTGGTTTAAAACAAATCTTAAGCTTTGCAAGATCTGGTTTGACATGGGTGAGTACGGTAGAATGAATAAGGTATGCAACTTTTCCAAAACCACCTTTTTCAGTATCACTTTTTTCAGGGGTAAAACTGTAATTTACCACAATGTAACAGATTTTGAAGGAACTCCACAAATCATGTCAACGGGCAGATGGTAGTGATGATCAAAAGAAAGGAACTCAGTTATTGGAAGTTTATGCAATTGAGATTCAGATGTACACCGAAACAAAAAATAACAAAAAACTTAAGGTGAAATGCTGTTATGTTACTTATGTTATATCCAGTATGGTTATTGTTATTAATTTAATTTTTATGTTTTAATTTGTGACAGCAACTTTATCAAAAGGCACTTACTATAAAATCAGCAATTCCTCATCCTAGAATTATGGGAATTATTCACGAGTGTGGTGGAAAAATGCACATGGCAGAACGCCAATGGGCAGAAGCTGCTACTGATTTTTTTGAAGCTTTTAAAAATTATGATGAAGCTGGAAATCAACGAAGAATTCAGTGTCTCAAGTATGCTATTTTATTATCATTATTATTTATTTTTTTCATGATAGTCGAACCTTATTTTTATATATTTAAATATGTTACAGGTACTTGGTACTAGCCAACATGCTTATGGAATCTGAGGTCAATCCATTTGACGGGCAAGAGGCAAAACCGTATGTAAAAATTTCATCATTTTTCCTCCCTTCAATTTCTTTACTGTTTGGTTAATGGATTTGGGTTTGGGTTTCAAAAATGGGAATCAAACCCACATAGTGATTCCTAATTAGAAACCAAACGCGCGCAGGTACAAAAATGATCCAGAAATCTTGGCAATGACAAACTTGATTGCAGCATATCAACGGAATGAAATCTTGGAATTTGAGAAGATTCTCAAGGTACAATTTTGTCACAATTATTATTTATTTTATGATATGATTGTAATTTGATAAAACAATATGTTGCAGAGTAACAGAAGAACAATCATGGATGACCCCTTTATCAGAAATTATATCGAAGATCTTTTGAAAAACATCAGAACTCAAGTGTTACTCAAGCTCATCAAGCCCTACACAAGAATCAGGATCCCCTTTATATCAAAGGTACACACATGACACATATACATACATACATATATACATAAGCATATATTCATATTCATATACTTATAAATTGGTATGACACACACAGGAGCTTAATGTGCCAGAGGCTGATGTGGAACAGTTGTTAGTGTCACTGATATTAGATAATCGAGTTCAAGGCCATATTGATCAAGTTAACAGGCTGTTGGAGTGTGGTGACAGGTTAAATATCAATCTACATAAACTATTTTTTGTTTTTGTTTTAAATTAGTTATTTTTTTATAAAAAAATTGAGATTTTATGGTGGCAGGTCAAAGGGAACGAAGAAATACACTGCTGTGGAGAAATGGAACACACAACTTAGGTCACTTTATCAAAGTATTGGCAACAGAGTTGGTTGAATTAAAATATAATAACTTTTTGATGAGAATTTTGTTATTTTCCCTTTAGCATAAGAATGTAACATTTCTCAAAATTCGATTGAAAATTTGTCGTCCGTGAGATGAATTTTATTAAAAGTTAATGGTAATTACGTAATATCAGTGTTTAGTACACAAATTAAGTCTCTGCAAGCTTGTTTTGTTATCGTTTAGCACAACTCGCTACTAACTACTACTCCTACTATTAGCAACCTACTACTAGACTATAATTAAATGAACCTAAAAGTAGCTATTTTGTCTCCTAATTAGCTCCATAATTTTCAAACTCATTACTATAAATATTAAATACTTCTCCGATTCAAAATAAGTGACATTTTAAAAAATTACCTTATTTGGCAAAATTTAGTGGGAATCACACCACTAAATATGTATTTTAACAAAGTGAAATGACTCTTTTAACTTTAGTTTTTACTTTTAAACATCATTAACCCCACTTTATTTAAAAAGTGTGGGACTCATTCCCCACTAACCATCCAATTATTCTAATTTAATCATCATTATACTCTTTTACCTCAAAACCGTGAAACCCAAAGTGTGTCACTTATTTTGAAGCGGAGGAAGTATAATGGTTTTGAGAATAACAATCCTAAGGGCTGTTATAAGACATACAATAGAAACTTGTACATAAATATATAACCAACTCTTTAATTTTGAGAATTACTTCCCCATAAATTATTGTAGAGCGAATTACATCTAAGGTCCCTGTGGTTTACCACTTATTGCAGCCACAGTCCCTAAACTTCATTAAGTACACTGGGAGTCCCTGGTGTTGCCACTTTGTTGCACCCGTAGTCCCTGAAGCAAACGGACGTTAATTAAAGCCGTTAAATCCCCCATGTGCATATCACATGATGGGTAGTATGGTAATTGTCCACCCCTTCCTCATATTTAAACCCGAGTAAATTACATGGAAGGTCCCTGTGGTATACTACTTATTACAGCCTTAGTCCCTGAACTACATTTATTACACCGGAAGTCCCTGGTGTATACACTTTATTACACACATGTAGGCATGTAAACGAACCGAACGTTCAACGAACCGTTCGCGGGAGTTCGTTTATATACGTTCGTTTAGCTAACAAACGAACACAAACAAGATTTTGTGTTCGTTTAGTTAAACAAACAAACACGAACAAATGCCCGTTCGTTCGTTTACGTTCATGAACATCCGTTCATGATTGTTTGTTTACGTTCGTTTGTTAGTGTTCGTTTGAGTTTGTTTGTGTTCGTTTGTATTTGTTTCGTGTTCGTTTGTGTTTGTTTATGTTTATTTGTGTTTGTGTTTGTTTCGTGTACTTTTGTGTTTCTTTATGTTCGTTTGTGTTCGTTTATGTTAAGAAAATATAGTGTTCACGTTCGGTTCGTTTTCAAGCCTACATGTGTGTAACAAAGTGTATACACCAGGGACTTCCGGTGTAATAAATGAAGTTCAGGGACTAAGACTGTAATAAGTAGTATACCACAGGGACCTTCCATGTAATTTACTCGGGTTTAAATATGAGGAAGGGGTGGAAAATTACCATACTACCCATCATGTGATGTGCACATGGGGGATTTAACGGCTTTAATTAACGTCCGTTTGTTTCAGGGACTATGGGTGCAACAAAGTGGCAACACCAGGGACTCCCAGTGTACTTAATGAAGTTTAGGGACTTTGGCTGCAATAAGTGGTAAACCACAGGGACCTTAGATGTAATTCGCTCATTATTGTATGATAATTTATGTCGTTAACGGCTGTCATCATCAAAACCAAAAATATAAAATGTAAAACAAAATAATCAATACTAAAACTATTCTATTAGTAAATTAAAAGAATAAATTTCTTTTCATTTTACCATATTTTGCATTTGATCTCTTTCACCAGAGGTATGATTATTCTTTATCATAAAATTGTTAGTTTATTGATAAAAATTACTCATAATATGCAAGAATTAGCTCTCAATACTAAAAAGTAAAAATCATTTCATTTAATTAGAGAGTGTTATAAATTAGATATGATTATGACCCTATTAGCACTTCATCAAAGAACTTGCTACATCTATAACAAGAACATAAGATGAAGAACAATAACTAGAAAGAAGAGAGGAAGAGAAGTATGTAAACACTTATGAAAGTGTTGAGGTGCATTTTATTCATCCATCTCATGGGGTATTTATACTAAAAGTTTTACCCTTGCATTACATGTACATACAAATGAAAGGTAAATAAGTAGACATAGATTTGATGGAGAAGACATGAAGGGTTGAAAATGTGGCAATCCATTTAATGGCTTTGTCTTGCATATTCATAATACTCCCCCTTGGATGACACATTTTCCAACTACTACTGTCTCGTTAAAAACCTTTGCTAAAGAAAACCCAGTGGGAAAAAACTTTAGCGAAGGGAAAAAGAGTGCAGTGCATAGTTTACTCCCCCTCATTTATGTAATCACTATTCTTCACATGCTATGCACATGTCGCATTCCGATACCCGATACATGCTTTCTAAAGATTGCAGTGGGAAGTGCCTTCGTGAAAAGATCTGCTGCATTGTTACTGGATTGAACATACTTTATCTCAACTTCATGATTCTTTATAAGCTCTTGAGTGTATTCGAAAAACTTTGGAGGAATATGTTTTGTCCTGTCGCTCTTGATATATCCTTCTTTCATTTGATTAACATATGCCGCGTTATCTTCATATATTAAAGTTGGGACTTTATCTTTATCCAATCCACATGAAGTTAGTATGAGTTGCGTCATTGATCTTAACCATGCACATTCTCTGCTTGCTTCATTTAGTGCTATTACTTCAGCATGATTTGAAGATGTGGCAACAAGTGTTTGCTTTTAAGAACGCCAGGAAATTGCAGTACCTCCATTCATGAAGACATATCCAGTTTGAGATCTTGCTTTATGAGGATCAGACAAATACCCTGCATCTGCATAACCAATCAATCCTTGTTTTGAATCATTAGGATAAAATAATCCTAAGTCACTAGTTCCTCGAAGGTATCGGAATATGTGCTTGATCCCATTCCAATGCCTTTTTGTCGGTGATGAACTGAACCTTGCTAATAAGTTTACAGCAAAAGAAATGTCAGGTCTGGTACAATTAGTAAGATACATTAGGGCACCTATTGCATTAAGATATGGTACTTCTGGACTAAGAACCTCCTCATTTTCTTCGCATGGGCGAAATGGATCTTTGTCAATATTTAGTGATCTAACAACCATTGGAGTACTTAAAGATTTGGCTTCGTTCATATTGAAACGCTTCAAGATCTTTTCTATATAATTCGATTGATGTACAAGTATTCCATTAGGCAAATGTTCAATATGTAATCCAAGACAATACTTGGTTTTCCCAAGATCTTTCATTTCAAATTCTTTCTTTAAAAGTTCAATAACATCAAGAATTTCTTTATTCGTTCCAATGATGTTTAGATCATCAACATATACAACTATGATCACATATCCAGATGTTGTTCTTTTAATAAATACGCATGGACAAATAGTATTATTTTTGTAACCCTTACTTGTCAAGTAATCGCTTAAACGATTTACCACATGCGTCCAGATTGTTTTAACCCATATAAAGATCTTTGTAGTTTAATTGAATACATTTCTTTAGGTTTTGTATTCAATGCTTCAGGCATTTTAAATCCTTTAGGAATTTTCATATATATATCACTAGCAAGTGATCCATATAAGTAAGCAGTAACAACATCCATAAGACGCATCTCTAACTTTTTAGAGACTGCAAGGCTGATTAAATACCTAAAAGTGATTGCATCCATAACTGGAGAATATGTTTCCTCATAATCAATTCCAGGTCGTTGAGAAAAACCTTGTGCTACAAGTCTAGCTTTGTATCTTACAATTTCGTCTTTCTCATTTCTCTTTCGAACAAAAATCCATCTATACCCTAATGGTTTCACAACTTCAGGTGTCATAATAATAGGTCCAAATACCTTTCTCTTGTTGAGAGAATTCAGTTCAGCTTGTATAGCTTCTTTTCATTTAACCCAATCATGTCTATTTTGACATTCATTAACAGATTGTGGTTCAGAATCATCATTCATAACATCACATGCGACAGCATAAGAAAATTTCTCATCAATATTTTCTATAACATTACTTTCCTCAACCGGAGGATTGTTTTGTGTTTCTTCAGGAACACTTTCCTCATGATCAATTGCATTTTCTGTTGGTTTCCTTTTTCGAGGATTTCTATCCTTTGAACCAATTGGTCTTCCACGCTTCAAGCGTGTCTTAGATTCTTGAGTGAATTTATCATCAGATTGCCTATTTGGAATTTCAATTCGAGCTGGAGTATTAACAGCTGGTATATATGATTTAGTCACTCTTTTTGTATCAGTAAATGCATCTGGCAATTGATTAGCTATTTCTTGGAAATGCATTATCTTTTGAACTTCAGTTTCACATTGTTTTGTGCGAGGATCAAGATATGACAAAGAAGGTTCATTCCATGAGACATTCTTTTCTTGGTTTTTCGTTTCTGCACCTAATGGTGGAAAAACTGATTCATTGAATTGACAATCAGCAAGACGTGCTGTAAAAACATCACCTGTTAAAGGTTCAATATATCTTATAATAGACTTTGTCTCATATCCAACATATATACCCAACCTTCTTTGGGGACCCATCTTTGTACGTTGTGGTGGTGCAATAGGAACATATACAGCACATCCAAATATTCTAAGATGAGAAATATTTGGTTCTTGACCAAAAGCAAGTTGTAAGGGAGAGTATGCATTATATGAACTTGGCCTTATGCGAATTAATGATGCATCATGTAATATTGCATGACCCCATATGGAAACATGAAGTTTGGTTTGCATTATCAATGGTCTAGCTATTAGCTGTAGACGTTTAATTAATGATTCAGCTAAACCATTTTGTGTGTGTACATGAGCTACTGGATGTTCAACAACAATCCCTACAGACATGCAATAGTCATTGAATGCTTGGGAAGTAAATTCACCAGCATTGTCCAGTCTTACTCTTTTGACTGTATAATCAGGGAAATGTGCTCTAAGTTTAATGATTTGAGCAAGAAATTTTGCAAATGCTATATTACGAGATGATAATAGGCAAACATGAGACCATTTTCTAGATGCATCTATCAAGACCATAAAGTATCTAAATGGTCCAGATGGTGGATGAATTGGTCCACATATATCACCTTGAATTCTTTCAAGAAATCTAGGTGATTCCTTGTCAACTTTCATCGGTGAAGGTCTTATAATTAATTTTCCAAGGGAACAAGACGTACATGGTTTCATATTACTTGTTTGAGGGAACTTCTGGTCCTTCAATGGATGACCATGTGTATTCTCAATTATTCTTCGCATCATTGTTAATCCTGGATGACCTAACCTGTCATGCCATAAACTAAATATCCCAGGATCACAATGTTTTTCTTTAACCACCATATTTGATTCTACTTTATTTATATATGTATGGTGTAAATTGGAATCAAATTTTGGTAGTTTCTCCAACACTCGATTGTCATTTATAATAAGCATAAATTTCTTATTATCTATTGTTTTGGTTTGCGTGTCATAACCGTTAAGATATATATCACCAAAACTCAATAGATTTCTGCTTGACTTTGGAGAAAATAAGGCATTATCTATTTGGAATTTTGTACCATTAGGTAATATGAAATTAGCTTTTCCAGTTCCCTCAATCAAGTCTACAGGACCCGATATAGTACGTATTGAACCCTTTGTTGGGTTTATTTTGGAGAAGTATTTCTTTGATTTCATGATAGTATGTGTAGTACCACTATCTGCTATTAAGAGATCTCTAATATTTCCTTGATGTTGTGCTCCATTTGAACTCATATTGAACTTCACATATGAAAAACAAATAATGAGGTTATTATAAAGAAACATCATTTATTGAAGGGAAATATATTACATAACACATACTTCATTTGCTGAAAGGAAATATATTACATAAGACACACTTTATTTGCTGAAAGGAAATATATCACATACGACAAAACTTCATTTGCTGAAGGGAAATATATCACATAAGACAGAAAGCAAGTAAAAACAGGCTACAACAAACCACTGATTTCCTTAATCAATGTCTTCCATGTCATTGCAGAAATCGAGAGTACTGAGGTTGGTAATATCATCAATGTTGAATTCCATGTTGTTAGTTTCAACATTATCAACGAGATTTACTTCTTTTCCCTTTCCTTTGAGGGAAGCTTGGTAAAGTTCACATAGATGTGCAGGTGTGCGGCATGTCCTAGACCAATGGTCCGCGCAACCACATCTATAACAACAACTCTCAGCATTCTTTGATTTACCAGCATCATACCTTGCCCCTTTGGCCTTATCTTGTGTTTGGACATTGTTCTTTTTAGTGGCATTATAATCATTATTTTTATAAACACGACCACGACCACGATTAGAATAATTGCCTTTTCCACGACCATTGTTATGGTTTGGATTTCGATTAAAATGCCCACGGCCTCGTCCATAACCACGACCACGTCCTCGTCCACGTGTATTGTTTCTAGGACCATCAGTATTAGTAGCATTTGCTTCAGGAATTGCTACTGATCCCGTTGGACGAGATTCATGGTTTTTCATTAAGAGCTCATTATTTTGCTCCGCAACAAGGAGACAAGTATTCAGTTCAGAATACCTATTGAACTTTTGCAATCGATATTGTTGCATTAAGTTTATGTTTGATGCATGGAATGTGGAGTATGTTTTCTCCAACATATCTTCGTCAGTAATCGTTTGCCCACAAAATTTAAGTTGGCAACAGATTCTGAACAAAGCAGAGTTATACTCAGTTACTTTTTTAAAGTCCTGGAACCTCAGATTTCGCCATTCATCTTTGGCACTTGGAAGTATAACTTCCTTTTGATGATCAAATCTTTCTTTTAAAGACATCCAAAGAACACATGGATCAGTGACATCAAGATATTCAAATTTTAACATGTCATCAATGTGTTTACGAAGAAACACTTGTGCCTTTGCCTTGTCTTGGGATGAGCATTCATTGTTTTCATTTATAGTTTCATGAATGCCCATCGATTCAAGAATTAGTAAAACATCGATGGTCCATTGCATATAGTTTTTCCCAGTAACTTCAAGTGCAGCTAGCTCACGCTTTACAATACTAGACATTTTGAAACTATAGATTTTGAACAAAAACAAATTTAAAAATTAGAATCCATATATATATCAATATTAAGTGCACAAAACAGCAGTGGGAGAACAATCATCCCATACATGAACAAATAAGGATAAAATACATCAGGAGGGAGATTACTAATTAGGATGCCAAGTGCTAAAACTGATACAATTACAAAAATCAAAAGCGGGTGAATCATTCTTGATCTTGATTTTGAAGATGAGAGAAATTATTTTTGTGGTATAAAGAAGTGTGGATGATGTGTTTATTTATAGTGTAAAAATTTATAGCCGTTGTAAAATTTTAATATTAAAATATTTTTTTTACCGTTATATATATAGCCGTTATATATATATAATTTTTTTTAATAAAGAGAATAATTAAAGTAATAAATTACATAAAACATATTTGTAAAAATATTAGTGAATGTTATATGAATTAGTAAGAAAAATATAATATGCATAAATAAACGTTAGTATACATAAATGAAAGTTAGCATACATAAATAAATGTAGTAACATAAATAAATGTTAGATGCAATAAAAGTAAATGTTAGTTTGCATAATTAAAAGTTAGAAGACATAAATGTAAATGTTAGTTTGCATAAATTAAAAGGGTTAGTAAACATAAGAATAAAATTAGAATAATCATAAATGTAAGTATGTTAGTAGTCCCAAGATTAGTAGTCCAAATGTCATCATAATGTCCTTGATAGAATATGTTTGGTTTTATTTAGTTTATTATGATAATTATATTACAATTTTATGTTAAGAAATTGTTTACCTTATGTAATTAACTTGATTAATTGAATGTACCTTGTGATTAAGTTGATCTTCCTCGATTAAGAACTTTCGTGCTGATAACGTGTTATAAATTAGATATGATTATGACCCTATTAGCACTTCATCAAAGAACTTGCTACATCTATAACAAGAACATAAGATGAAGAACAATAACTAGAAAGAATAGAGGAAGAGAAGTATGTAACACTTATGAAAGTGTTGAGGTGCATTTTATTCATCCATCTCATGGGGTATTTGTACTAAAAGTTTTACCCTTGCATTACATGTACATACAAATGAAAGGTAAATAAGTAGACATAGATTTGATGGAGAAGACATGAAGGGTTGAAAATGTGGCAATCCATTTAATGGCTTTGTCTTGCATATTGAGAGCAAGTTATTCACCTGATAATTTTAAGTCGAATATCAAAATTAAAAATACAGCAAGATTTCCAAAAGTAAACCCTATTTATCTGATTTGCAATAACTGGGGTCAAAACGAGTCCAATATCTATCGACCCACCCCACCAAGATTCATCATCATTGACTACCGATATATAAATCAACGCAACAAACCCTCTTTCCCCAAATAATCGGTTTGTTGATCAAACCCCCTTAAATTCAATCAAAATTATAAGGGAAAAACTCATCATCATGGCTGTAGTTGATTTCGTAATAGTATTAGTAGTAGCAGCAGCAGCTTTTACAACGACGGTCACCGGAAATTCTGAAGGAGACGCGCTTTACGCCCTTCGCCGGAGCTTGAACGATCCCGACAAAGTGCTTCAGAGTTGGGATCCAAATCTTGTTAATCCTTGCACATGGTTTCACATCACCTGTAATCAAGACAATCACGTTACTCGCGTGTAAGCCAAACGCTTGTACTAAAAACCCCCAAATTTTTTGTGTTTTTTAACCTAATCTTTGCACTTCAGTTATTAGAGCTGAAGAAATTTACTTAGAAAGTATTATAAGTATATAAAATTTCAACACTCGGAGCTTATTTTTAGCTCAATTTTTTGATTTAGGGTGTATTATTTGCTATTGGTTGTTCATTCAAGTGTTGACCTAATGGATTTTATTATCACCTGAGCTATTGAATTTGATTTTCTTGTTATATAAGCATTGGGATGTTTAGAGCTACAGAGAATGTAGTTTTATGAAGATTAGAAATATCATGTTAACATTGATTTAGAAGTGACTGTGATTAATATCATAATATATACTATTTATTTTTAGTTTTTATATATTTTTGCATACAGTTTGACATCTTTAGACATTTCTGGACTTATAGTTTAGGGTAAAATCAAGTGATTAATAGACGAAGGTTAGAGGTGTCAAAATGGACGGGTCAATCAATTTGGCTACAGGGTCGAAACTTTTGTAAATATTATTGTTGATTTAATCAAATATCTAAAAACCTAATCTGAAAAAACTCAGTATTCATAACACAAACTTAATTTACTATGTTATTATTTTTGTTTTACAGGGATCTTGGAAACTCAAAGTTATCTGGTCATCTTGTTCCTGAGCTAGGAAGACTCGAACATCTACAATATCTGTAATTTTATTAACTTATGCATTCAAAAAATTTAATCCATATAATATTTTATAAGCTTCAATAAACATGTAATATATTTTGATTGATGCAGCGAGCTTTACAAAAATACGATTGAAGGTACAATTCCCGCAGAAATTGGTAACTTAAAAAGCCTCATAAGTTTGGATCTCTACAACAACAATATCTCTGGCAATATTCCACCTACACTTGGAAATTTGAAATCTCTAGTGTTCTTGTGAGTTTAACCAACTATTTTACAACACTATCAATAACTTTTATGTTTATTATATTAATTATCCTATTTACAATTTGCAGGCGTCTTAATGATAACCGTTTAACTGGAAGAATCCCAAGGGAACTCATTGGGATTTCAAGCTTGAAAGTTGTGTACGTGTTTTTTTGTTTCTTTTTTAATTTATTTGGTACAAAATGTAAGGTGATACGATTAATGTTAAAGAGTGTTTTTGGATGTTTTTTTTTTCTTCCAGAGATGTATCGAACAATAACCTATGTGGAACAATTCCTACCACCGGTCCGTTTGAACATATTCCTTTGAACAAGTAAGGCTTTATTTCATTATTCCTACTGAAAGAGAGAGGGCAATTTGTTTCTTTGTTCTTTTTGCAGCTTTGAAAACAATCCTCATCTTGAAGGGCCAGAGTTGCAGGGACTAGCAAGTTATGATACAAACTGCTATTGATTAAACAAGTTGGTCAAGTTTCTGTATCGAGTTGCAAGTGAAAAATATGGATAGTTTGTTGTGATGTCGTTTGTAAAATCGTTTATTATGTTGTCTTAAAATATATAATATTTGGTGGCAACCAATGGAAGTTATGACTTTGACTTATATGTTGACTGTTTGATCTACAAGTTGCACTTTCACACCTCCCAAATTCTATACTTTTTTATCGACTTGAACCCACAACCATGTGGGATAGCTGGGTTATAAGCCCGTTTGAAAATAAAAACCAGAACCCACCTGGCCCGCATATTATGAACATATCATTGCTTATACGTTTCGCCCAATGCATACAATTAACCACTAAAAATCCCCCTCGTTAAACATAAGATCCTCTATTGTAACATTTTACCATCTTTTAGCAAATGAATTATATGAAATTTTGCTTCTAATCACCGACCCATTTTGTCAATTCTTTGGGTGGGCTAAACCGGGGTTGAGGAAACTCAATTCCGGTTATCCTAACCCGTGGTGGCCTGCCATTTCTAGATGAAATTAGTTGCATGAAAGTAGGCCATTGAAACCCGTAAAGGATACCAAAATCAATTATGTGTATTCTCATTGAATTCTCTGCTTTATCCATAAGTGAAATTTGATACTTTTCTAAATGGCGAATTGGTGACGATGCAATATATAAATGGTAAGCTTTTATATTGATTCATATGATCCTGTTATCCATTGATATCTCAAAATTCGCATTTATAGTACGGACCTTAATCATGATATTTAGAAATATTTGCATTTATCACAATTTAAATTATAATTGATTTATAAAGTAATCGTTAGATAAAACATGTAAACGATCAACTTTTATTCGCTCCAAAATATAGTTAGATAGACTACATGCCGACATATTGCACAGATACTCTATGATCTTTTAATATATAACTTCACATTTGGAAGATCACGGAGTTTGAGGCAAAAGATTAAATTAAGGTTAAAATACATTAAAGTATGGTTAAAATATATTAAAGTAGATAGTTAGTAGATGATGAGTCCCACTTTTTTTTGAATAAAGTGATATTAATTAGTTTTAAAAGTAAAAATAAGGGTATAAGGGTAATTTCACTTTATTAAAGTGGATAGTTAGTGGAGATTGGGTCCCATATTTTTGCCAAATAAGATAACTTTGAAGGTGTATCACTTATTGTGAAATACCAATAAATTAAAAGTGTATCACTTATTGTGACACTGAAGAAGTATACAATCACCGTTAGTTAAATGTATGCATAATTATCTTATCGATAATTTTTATATTGCATGTACGGAAAATAGATAGAGTCAGACCTAGGGATGGCAACTCTCATCCGATCCGATGATCATCCATCCGATCCGCTCCACCGGTGGTGGATATGGATGAAGTTAAATGGGTGAATATCGGATGTGGAGCGGATATGGATGTTTATTGGAGCGGATACGGATGATGATTTTCAATCCATGGATGAATCCATTTAACCCGAAATTAATCTTTTTTATATTACAATTTTACATGATTAATAATATATGTCTACATATATTTTATTCAATCAAATTTATACATAACATAACATTGAATATAACTAAATTTGTAAACATTACAAACCGTACTTTAGGCTTATGTATATATTAAGTTATGTTTTCGTTTGTATCTATCAATAATTGGGTATTAGTTACAAACTATGTTCTATGCCTCAATGCATCGAACGTAGGTCTGTAATTATGTTTTCGTTTGTATATTCTTTTGAAAGAAATTATATACATATTCAACAAAAATTGCAAATTTATCTATGAAACTATCATACTTTCTTATGAAACTATCATACTTTCTTTAAAAAACTAAATTCTTTCGACATCCAACGGATGCCCATTTACCCGCTATAATCCGATGGATATGGATATGGATGGATGAAATGATTTTAAATGGATATGGATGTGGATATGGACGATGTAAATCTAAATGGATATGGATGTGGACATCGCATCACCCGATCCACATCCGCTCCATTGCCATCCCTAGTCAGACCAGATCCGTGGGCGTGCGATTTCTGTTCTTCCGAGGTCAGCAAAATGTATTTTTCCAGTTGGAATTTTATCAAGTTGGCATCAAATTATATCATCCCCAATTCGTGGTGGGGTTACTGAATTTACAAACTTCATTATAACAATATTAATTAATAAATCCACCAATTCTTCTTCTTTCTTCTTCGTGTTCTTTGAGAGTACGAGAATCTAGAATGTGGCCATCTGTCTCGTTTATGTTGGATTCATTCAATTAACCCCAATCTATTCCACATACCCATCTTCAAATTTCCGGATTGTTTATCTTAATTTGAGCAACATTCATTGCTGCTGATCTGCATGTAAGAAGAAGAACCTAAATCTGCCATCTGATGATTCTTCTGGGGTTTTGTTTTGTGCATTCGGTGAGTTCTTCTTCCGTGAATCTGTAATTAAAAATAGAATTAGAATGGCCTTTATGTTTGGTATGGATTCAGCTGTATTATTGTAGGTTTTTGAGTGAACACTGCCTTTTATCGAAATTAACGTAGGGCTTTTGAATTTTCTGATCTTAATTTTGTTTATCTAGTAAATAATTGGTGCATATTTACTGTAACAATGGGATCAAATGGCGGTAGTGGTGAGCCTCAAACCCTAAAATCTGATCTATTGGCGAGACAGAACTCAATTTATAACCTAACTTTAGATGAGGTTCAACACCAATTAGGGGATCTAGGAAAACCTTTAAGTAGTATGAATCTTGATGAGCTTTTAAAAAGTGTTTGGACTGCTGAAAGTGGCATGAATGTTGACTTTTCTCACCATGGTCAACCCCCTTCTGCTTCTTTGGGTCGTCAATCGAGCCTTACACTCACACAAGATCTAAGAAAAAGAACAGTTGATGAAGTATGGCAAGATATTCAGCATGGTCACAAGAACAACGGTAAAAATAAAATTAATAATAATAAAAATGTTGAACACAACGATAATCGAGAGAGACAACCGACACTTGGCGAGATGACATTGGAGGATTTCTTGGTAAAAGCCGGGATTGTTTCCGGAACATCTCAGGGAAATAAAAATTTGGATTCAAATGTTTCGAATCAACCGAATATAAACAATCATCAACAACAATCACAATGGATGCAGCAGTATCAAGTGGCACCAATGCAGCAGTACATGCCAGGTCATCATTCAGTTCAACAATCGTTGTCAATTGGTGCGAACCCGATGCTGGAAATCGGTTACCCCGAGACGCAAATGACGATTTCGCCCTCGAATTTGATGCATAATTTATCGGATACACAGACACCTGGAAGGAAGAGGATTGCTTCTGGTGATGTGATTGAAAAAACTGTGGAAAGGAGGCAAAAAAGGATGATTAAAAATAGAGAATCTGCTGCACGTTCACGAGCAAGAAAACAGGTACTTTAAAATTAGTAAAAAATCTATTTTAATATTTTATAATTAAGAAAGTTGTATGAGATTTATTTATGGTTAAATAGGCTTACACACATGAATTGGAGAACAAAATTTCACGCTTGGAAGAGGAAAACGAAAGACTTAAGAGACAGAAGGTATGTTCATTTGGGAGTGATAGTTTGTAAAAGTTTGGACAGTTTTGTAATTTCAAAAGTTTCAGGGTATGTCTTACCATTTCTAAGGGGTTTACAGCAATTTCTGGGAGATTTTTCTTGTCTTGTTCATGATTATAGTTTGTATTTGCAGGAAGTAGGGCAGGTTATACCGAGTGCACCACCACCCAAACCAAAGTACCAGCTCCGAAGAACAACCTCAGCTCCTTTTTAACAATAATTCTTCGGATTATGTAGAGGCATTTTGTCTTTTATTTTTGTTTTCTTTTTCAATTTTTGTTAGGGGAAGTGGTTTTGATGATGCATTGTGTTTGTTAGCTTTTTTATAAGCAGTGTATCGGGTCAACATTATGGGCTATGGGTCGATTTGATGCATTGCCTGTGGTTGTGACTGCCGTAATACACTGAGTTTTTCTTGTATGTATATTGTTAAGACAACTATGTATCTCATTCGAGTTTTTAATAGTATGTGTTGTTAGCTTTACTACCACAATGTTGCCATACTGACTTTTATCTTTCAAAATCAAATTTGTATATAAAAGCTTGAATTAAAACTCTTGAAACCTAAAATATACTGAAAAACTCTTGATCTTAGTATTAGGGGAGCATATGCAGGTACCCGCCGGGCACCGGAACTGGTAATAGCGATTCTTCATTTTCTGTAAGTAACTAATTTATTATCACAAAAACTTAATAAGTTTCTTCTTTCTTTCTAATTGAATTGTGTATTTATAAATGTATATTGTTTCAAAAAGAAAATAATTATTACCCAAATATAATTGATTTGTCATCTAATACTTATTTTAGAAAAAACCAAAATAGCAAAGGAACAACAAAAAGCATAGTATTAGAAAGATTTAATTATAAGTTTTTCTAACATGTGTCTTATGTTAAAGTTCATTAATTAACATAAAGTTTCTAAAGAATCACAAAATTATTAAATACATCATTAAACTATAAAAATAAAACTTCATAGTAGATGTTTATTGCAAATGATGTCTAGTTCAACTGGATTGATGCATGAGTTTTGTAACGACCCGAAAATTGTAGATAAATAAATTATGTAAAAATATGATAAATTAGGATAAATCGTTTGAAGAACGTGGAAATTGGTTTCGTGTCATTTGGACACCGTATGAGAAAGTTATGACCGAAACCGAGTAGAGACAAAGGTCAAAAACTGCAGCCCTGCTGCATTGAAGGGTTCGCGGCGCGAACTATTGTTCACGTTCGCAAACTTGAGGCAGAGAGTTGGGATTTTTGGTGATCAAGTTCACAGCTGGCTCACGATCGGGAAGAGTTCGCGACAAGGGAAGTTCGCGGCGCGAACTCTTCCGACCAGGCATTAAATTCGGGATTTCAGCCATAAATGCAAAACATAAACCCTAGTTTTCTCTCTTGGCGATTTTTGAGCATAGCAGCTGATTTTGGACGATTTCTTCACAAATCCTTGGTAGATTTCACTCCTAGTTGAAGATTAAAGGTATATCTTCACTCCTTCATCTTTGTAGCTCAAGATCTATGGATCTTGAAACTAGGGTTTAAAATCCTAGTTCTTGGGTTGGTGACTTATGGTGAAATAAATGTTGTATACACTTAATAGATGATGTGTTAACAAGGGAATCAAGTGTATGATTAAGATTTGTAAGAAACTTAAGGGTTGGTTAAACCTAGGGTTTGGTAAATCACCATAATTGGGGGAAAGTTGTTAATAAGTGTTATCTAGAGTTGGATGAACACATTAGTAGTGGTAAGTGATGTTGATCACCTTGTGATTGTTATGTTAGGCTTTTGGTGAAGCCTTGGAAGGTTGATTGATCGTGAAGCAAGGGATTGGGTGTCAAGAACACGGTTGGAGCATCATATTGCTAAGGTGAGTACGTGTGGACTTTACTGAGTGCATAGCCATAGAAATGTATTTTACTTATTCGTGACCGGTCTATCGGAATATGGATTTAGACTTATTGTGTGTGAATTTAGTTATATATAATAATGTTAATATACAACTAACTTGTGTGATCATTGTTGTAATAGCCTAAGGCTTTACTTGGCATAACTATTAGGTTATGATAAGAGATAGATGGTGGTGATGCGGGGGATCCCCGATCATTGAGACGAGTGTATATATGTTTATACACTAGGCACGATGGTGCTTCTAGTATGCATATGTTTGCATACTAGGGTTGTTAGGATTCTGTTACATATATGTTTATGTATTGGATATGCTTGTGTATTGGTACATATATGTTTATGTACTAGATATGGATGCTAGAGATTGATAGAGTTACCACAGGGTGACTAGACTGTGTTGTTAAGATGTATACGTATAAAATATTATCTACATATATTTATGTTGTGATGTACGGTTTATCAGGTATAAAACCCATGTATCTCACGAGACTCTCTTGTCTCACGTACTCCTTGTTTGTTTTGCTATGTACTCAGGTTCGGGATCGAAGGTTTAGGTACGCATGGATAGAGATGCGGGGCCTAGAGTAGAAGAACACTAGAACGGATTTAGACTTAGCTTTGGTTTTGATCTATTTTGTAACACCAACTTTATACTCTGATTTTCATACCAAAGGTTTTTGTAAATCCGTATTTTGGGATAGTTCTCCTCTATATTAAATGATTATTTTGGCCAAATGTTTTTGCTATAAAATTTGAGGTGTTACAACTTGGTATCAGAGCTATAGTTTAAGTGAATTAGGTTGGATGTCCATCCTAGTCTTAGACTGTAGCGATAGGAGTGTAAGATTCCTTGAGATTATAGGTTGACCTTGAGACTTTATGTTAAGTTTAGGGTTGAACCTAGGGGACCTATGAAAGTTGATATGATTTGGGATTTGAGTCTTATGAGACTAATGGGTTGTACATGAGATACCAAATGTTTAATGTCTTTCGTATAGTCTTGATTGAAAGAAATGGTGAATACCCGTCGAAGTGGGAAAGGCCCGGAGAACCGGGAGGAAGAAATACCTCACGTTGAGGTTGTGGTTGAACAAGAGAGTCAACCGTCGATGCATCGAGTTGATGAATCGGAGGTCGGAGCTAATAAAACTCCGGCAACAATGGCGGACCTCCAAACTATTATTGATCAACTCAAAGGGACGGTGGCCGAGGAAGTGCACCGTATAATGGGAAACCGTGATAAGACGGAGGGTGACCGTGAGTCCGAGGCTAGGTCGGATGAGGGGACCGGGGGTAGTGACACCGGTGAAAGAAAGTCCTCTACGGGCGGTCAAAGTGATGCTAGGGCAAGACCCGATGAGAAAGAAGGTTGCTCGTTTAAATCCTTCATGGCTTGTAAGCCAAATGTGTACACGGGTAGTTCGGACCCGAAAGTGACTATGAGGTGGATCCGAGAGACCGAGCGGGTCATCGGAAGTAGCAAGTGTAAGAAGGCCGATATGGTGACGTATGCGTCACAATTGTTGAAAGAGGATGCCATGGTTTGGTGGGATATTGTGTATGAGACCCTCGGGAGGGAGGTGATCGAATCGATGTCGTGGGATGAGTTCACCACGAGATTGAAAAAGAAGTTTTGTCCCGAAAGGGATTTGGAGAAAATGCATGAGAAGTTCGTGACCCTTAAGAAGGGTGATATGTCGGTCGAGGAGTACTCGAGGGAGTTCACGGGATTACTCCCGTTTGTTGCAAAAACTTACTCGGAGGAAAGATTGAGGGTAGTCCGGTATGCTAGTGGGTTACCTTGGGATTACCAATTGGAGGTCAAGAGGGCGGTCACACTCGATGAGGCCATTAGTGCCGCCCGGGGTGTGGAAGAAGTAAAGATGGCAAGGATTTCCGAGAGGGCCCATGGGGGTGAGAAGAGAAAAGCCGAGAGTGGCTCGGGTACCTATAAGAAGGGGAAGTTCACATCGAGCTTCTCGAGGCAAGGAAGTGTTGCCTTATGCGAGAAGTGTGGGAGAAGCCATACCGGCGAATGCCGAGGAGAGCCGAGGACTTGTCATAGTTATGTGTAACACCCTAAAATTTACAAGATTTAAAAAAAAAATTTGTGTGCAAGATTATAATCAAAAAGTCCCATAAATAATTCCCAAAATAATCATTTGATATAAAAATGTATTTATTGCGGAAAAGTCTTAAGTAAATTCGGAGTCTTAAAAATAATAAAAACGTTCCACATCAGCACTCAGAAGTAGTACAACAGTCAACCGTCCACCTTCTCTTTTCCTTTGCTAGTACCTGAAAATGGGAGGGAGATTTTGGGTCAGCGGGGAAGCTGAGTGAATAATCTCAAAATGTAAACAACTACAACATACAATACATGAGGGCACACAAGTGAACTCCTACTCATTTACTACTCAGTTAATTTCTCAGTTTTCATTTCTTTTAATTTATATAGCGCGCTTGTGCAAATCGAGTCGAGAGATCAACCTCGCCTCTCCTTGCACTAAAATGCCACTCAGGCTACCACACAGAAATGCCACTCAGGCTACCACACAGAAATGCCACTCAGGCTACCACACAGAAATGCCACTCAGGCTACCACACAAAAATGCCACTCAGGCCACCACACAGATTACCACTCAGATTTATTAATTATTTTTATATTTTCAACTCATAACATAAACCACACAGATAGCCCTGTCACATAGAAGCACAAAATGACTCGGTACCGGCTCAGATACTCGGCACCTCTGTCTCAGATCAGTGGTATATAAAAACAGTCACTCAGTTACTCAGATAACAGATCAACACACAGAAAGTAAAAACAGATCAAAACAGTTAACCACATAAGTCATGCACGTATCGTTATAACTGAATACACGGTGAGAATACTCACCTCGAATAACCGTAAACTCCTAAATATCCTCGGTACTGAAGAGCGTCTCTAACCGGTCCTAGAAGGTCCTACAATGTACAAGGAAGCTCGGGTTAGGATTAGGCTCAAAGGTTGCTTCAGCAGAAACTAAACAGCACTCAGCACTTTCACGGGAACGGTTATAACTCTCAAACCGCTCACTAGATATTATTCAAATTTTTACAGTAGTTAAATGACTCAGAGGACTACAATTTTACAGTAGGCTTCGGAAGCTAGATACAAACAGAAAAGGCTCAAAACAGGCTCGCGAGACAGAATAGCTGAACTTAAAACTATCCAGCGAAGGTTTACTAAAACATCAATAACTTTTAAACCGTGAATCAGATTAACGAGCCGTCAGCGTCGTTGGAAAGAGGACTCAGAAACCTAGAGAACAACACAGGCCAAAAATCCAAAAACGTATTTTAAGTGTGGTAAAAACAGTCCCGAACTCTAATTATACATTCTGTCCAAATTTTCAGCATTGCGTTTAAAACTCGTTTTGAAACCCGACACCTACCCGATTATTCTCGAGACCCCAGCAGTCCCGAAACTCATTTTTAATCTCAGAATCATGTTTACCATTTATCTAGTCTTTTATTAAAAATCTATTTTTGTTTAGGAAACCAAGAACCCTACGGTTCGGTTTCCGGGTTTTTCGATTAATAAAACGTTTAGCTCATTCGCCAACAAGTTTTTGACCCAACACCACGGAAACAGTGGTTAACATCAGCAATACCAACTCACGAGAATTTAGACAAACCAGTTTTGACGATTAAGAATTTATAAAATGGAACTTGACTGTTAAACGACATAAGGAACGAAGTCACAAAATAATAAACAACAAGCACCACCCGACACCAACGAATTCAGTGACTATCCAATACCAATCAGAGACAACATTTCGAGTAAAAGAGAAACAAAAAGGTTTTGCAGACCAAGCTTTATATCAATCACAGTCATCCAAGGAAACGAATTAAAACAAAAATCACAAAAACGGGACGAAAGATTAGCTTCACATGTAAACCAAACCCACTTAAGTTCGGTATCAAATCCTCAAAAGCCCACAGCCCCGGAAGCTCTAAACATAAAAGCGATTATCACAACAATCAGGGAAACAAAAATAGGCAAGGATTAAGTGATTAAAGGAACTACCGAAGAGTTCACAATCGAGGCTCGGTCTCAATTATTGCTCGACAACAATAAGCTTCCGCACCAACTACTGCTCCTGCTCGGTTTCACATCGGTTCAGCTAGAACAACATCATACAAATCTGCTCGGTCACAAACAATCAATACAACTGAAATTAACAAAGATCGGGTGGAAGAAAAACAAGGCCAAGATCACAAGATTTTACCGAATAGGGGATGAATCTGGCTTGGTTGCTCACGATCAATAATCGGTTCAGAATTGAGGAAACGAAACTCGCACCACAGATTGGCTCAAACCCTTCTCTCGATCAGTCTTGGCTGCAGAAACAAGCTAGGGATTGACAGCAATCAATAGAAGTGAAGATTGTTGAACGGAAAGAAACAAGGTAAGAAAATAACGGCGAGAACCTTACCAACAACGACAACATTTCTTGTTTCTCGATACCTCCGACTGGAACACGTGATCGGAATGAAGACAGCTGAATGGAGATGCTCTACAGAAGCTCTGCTCGCTCAAAGATATGCATGAGGAAAGATGGTGATTTGCGGCCGACTTAGCACTAGGGTTGGAAGGATATCACGACTTGTTTAAAAATGCATGGGAAAAGAATACTTAATGCACATGGAAAGAGAATAAGGCCCTCAGCCCAGCCTTCTTACGATAGGGTCACAACTTTGGCCCTTCGTGGGCTTTACTCTAACCGGACACATCAATAGGAAAGGACAAGCAATATTAGACAATATTCAATCATGGCCGAACTCGGGATTTGGGCTCGGATGGAAAACAAAAACGCACTAGGAAGAGAACACAAGATCAAGGAGAAAACGACCAAGACCTTGGCCTATCGGCCGGCCTCAGAAATTAATAACGTCTAGGTTAATTAATTAAATCCTCATGATCACATCATCTCGAAATAAATATCACACTAGTTGCTAATATGAACCGTCGCGCATTTAATTGCTCGGATTAAATGCACCTCAAAAGCACATAATGTATAATCTCAATTAAATAAACAACTCCAGTTTATTTGATAAAAGTATAAAATTAAATTACAAGAAAAGCAAGGCGTTACAACTCAACTCCACTTAAAATAGACTTCGTCCCCGAAGTCATGGCTCAGAAGAAGCTTAGGATATCGATCTCGCATCACAGGCTCGTCAACGACACACACTCGTAATAGAAGAAAACGATAAGGTCATGAAATAAGGATCTCTAAGGATCTCGGTTTAGCGATGAAAAGGATGTCGACCAAAAGCACATATAACCACGATACTCTACTGAAGGCGTCTTCTTGCTCTTGTAGTCGAACACAGTGGCTGCACTCAACGGTTAACTTTGCGTTGAATCTCCGATTCAACTCCACTTGGATATTTGTTACGGTTTGCTACGTGGTGACCCATGGTCTTTGCGTTGAATCTCCGATTCAAACCCGAGGCGATATTAGAGTCAAAGACAAAGAAGCTTCGGAATAAAGAGATCGAGTTGGTGTTGGTCAAATGGAAGCATTCCCTTGGACCAAATTTGACTTGGGAAGTCAAAGACGAGATTCGGAAAAGGTACCCGGATTTCGTGAACTATGATGAGATTCAGAGGACGGAATCTTCTTAAGGGGTAGATAGTTGTAACGACCTGAAAATTGTAGATCAATAAATTATGTAAAAATATGATAGATTAGGATAAATCGTTTGAAGAACGTGGAAATTGGTTTCGTGTCATTTGGACACCGTATGAGAAAGTTATGACCGAAACCGAGTAGAGACAAAGGTCAAAAACTGCAGCCCTGCTGCATTGAAGGGTTCGCGGCGCGAACTATTGTTCGCGTTCGCGAACTTGAGGCAGAGAGTTGGGATTTTTGGTGATCAAGTTCACGGCTAGCTCACGATCGGGAAGAGTTCGCGACAAGGGAAGTTCGCGGCGCGAACTGGTTGTTCGCGGCGCGATCTCTTCCGACCAGGCATTAAATTCGGGATTTCAGCCATAAATGCAAAACATAAACCCTAGTTTTCTCTCTTGGCGATTTTTGAGCATAGCAGCTGATTTTGGACGATTTCTTCACAAATCCTTGGTAGATTTCACTCCTACTTGAAGATTAAAGGTATATCTTCACTCCTTCATCTTTGTAGCTCAAGATCTATGGATCTTGAAGCTAGGGTTTAAAACCCTAGTTCTTGGGTTGGTGACTTATGGTGAAATAAATGTTGTATACACTTAATAGATGATGTGTTAACAAGGGAATCAAGTGTATGATTAAGATTTGTAAGAAACTTAAGGGTTGGTTAAACCTAGGGTTTGGTAAATCACCATAATTGGGGGAAAGTTGTTAATAAGTGTTATCTAGAGTTGGATGAACACATTAGTAGTGGTAAGTGATGTTGATCACCTTGTGATTGTTATGTTAGGCTTTTGGTGAAGCCTTGGAAGGTTGATTGATCGTGAAGCAAGGGATTGGGTGTCAAGAACACGGTTGGAGCATCATATTGCTAAGGTGAGTACGTGTGGACTTTACTGAGTGCATAGCCATAGAAATGTATTTTACTTATTCGTGACCGGTCTATCGGAATATGGATTTAGACTTATTGTGTGTGAATTTAGTTATATATAATAATGTTAATATACAACTAACTTGTGTGATCATTGTTGTAATAGCCTAAGGCTTTACTTGGCATAACTATTAGGTTATGATAAGAGATAGATGGTGGTGATGCGGGGGATCCCCGATCATTGAGACGAGTGTATATATGTTTATACACTAGGCACGATGGTGCTTCTAGTATGCATATGTTTGCATACTAGGGTTGTTAGGATTCTGTTACATATATGTTTATGTATTGGATATGCTTGTGTATTGGTACATATATGTTTATGTACTAGATATGGATGCTAGAGATTGATAGAGTTACCACAGGGTGACTAGACTGTGTTGTTAAGATGTATACGTATAAAATATTATCTATATATATTTATGTTGTGATGTACGGTTTATCAGGTATAAAACCCATGTATCTCACGAGACTCTCTTGTCTCACGTACTCCTTGTTTGTTTTGCTATGTACTCAGGTTCGGGATCGAAGGTTTAGGTACGCATGTATAGAGATGCGGGGCCTAGAGTAGAAGAACACTAGAACGAATTTAGACTTAGCTTTGGTTTTGATCTATTTTGTAACACCAACTTTATACTCTGATTTTCATACCAAAGGTTTTTGTAAATCCGTATTTTGGGATAGTTCTCCTCTATATTAAATGATTATTTTGGCCAAATGTTTTTGCTATAAAATTTGAGGTGTTACAAGTTTTACTCTCATATGAGGCGTGAGGTTTGAAGTTCGAATCCTGTAAACACGTGGTCCCCAAATATGGGGAATTTTTTCCTTAAAATCTCTATGGGGGCTGAGTTTGCCCGGTAAAGAAGCTCGAACCCGGGGTGCTCGTTGGAATATTGCGAGTAGCCTTTCGTTGTTATTATTTGTCGTTTCCAAAAAAGTAGATGTTTATTATTACAATTTTAGAAAAAAATAACTTCATTAAATACATTTATTGCCATTTTTAAATGGGAATTGATTTGTTAAAGGCAACTTTTAATGCATCTAAGGCAAATTTATTTTTTTGACATTTATACCCTTATGTATTTTTACCCCTTTTTTAACCCTGACCACACCCTATTTTTTCCGTCTAAAGAAAAAAGCTTCGTAGCCGATTGCCGTCATCTGGAAACTGGAACAACCACCAGTGGGATTTGGTTTGTGAAATTTAATAATAGGTATGTAAAGTTCTCCACCACCATGTATACTCTTGTTTATTTCTCCAATCATATTATATGTAAAGTTCGGCTATGGTATTGACACCTCAAAACCCTATAAATCTGAGTTTTTTAATTGGATTAGTAATAGATGTAAACAAATCAATTTAAATTAAATCATTTGATTGTGTAATCCTAATCTAACTTCAAACTCGTACTCGTTAAGGTTAATTCTCTTGTAAAATTATGCTGTTAAAAATATACAGTGTTATACATAGATATTAAAAAAATATATAGAGACCATAAAAATAAAATGTTTTATACGTAATAGATAAAAATTTCTTTATATATGTGCATGGTTGATTCTAATATTGTTTTAATTTCATTTAATATATGACCTTAATAATGGATTCTTCAAGTGCAATGATTCAAGATGAAGAACTTTATTTGACTAGCTCCAAATTCGAATCATATGATAACCTACTAAATAGTGTGCGAGCATTTTATTATGCTAAAGGATACGGGTTATCTATTGCCGATTCCAGAAAAGACAAGTATGTAACTTTGAAATGTGACAGAGGCGGTTCCTACAAAGATATACGATCTATTGAAGGTAAACGAAAAAAGAGCACTACATCTCGTTTGATTAAAAATAGGGTCCTTGATTGGAAAAACAAATCTTTGTCTTATGCAGGTAAACTGCAGTTGATTGCTTCTGTCTTAGCTTCTATGCATATATACTGGGCCTCGGTGTTTTTACTGCCAAAGGCTGTGTTAAAGGAAGTTAATAGAATTTTTAAAATTTTTTTATGGAATCATCGAGATGATAAAAAAGGTATGGCCAAAATCAGCTGGAAGAATGTTTGTAGACCAAAGGATCAAGGGGGGTTGGGGCTTAAAGATCTTGGGTGTCGGAATGAGGCTTTGTTATGTAAACATCTATGGAATATTGCTTCTAGGAAAAAATCTCTTTGGGTTGAATGGGTCAACATAGTCAAATTAAAAGGGAGAAGCCTTTGGGATGTTACTCCAAGGACTAATGACAGCTGGATGTGGAAGTCACTGTTAGGCTTGGGAAGTAAAATTCAAGATGCTGTTTGGCATATTATTGGAGAGGGGTCTAACGTCTCCATTTGGTATGATCAATGGGATAGTGGGGGACCGTTATGCAATTTTGTCAGTAAAAGAAGAAGGTATGAGGCGGGATTGTAGGATACTTTGACTGTGGATAATATGATTCTTAATGGGGAGTGGATTTGGCCTACAGATTGGGTAAGATTGTACCCTAATTTGCAGAGTATTCTGGTTCCAGTCCTTAATAATGAGCCACATAAGGTTAAATGGAAAATTGCTAACGGAGTTTTGGTGGACTTTAATGTCCGATGGGTCTGGGAGAAAATTAGGCCGGTTAATGAGCTGGTTGATTGGGCAAAAGTTGTCTGGTTCTCGCAAGGGCATCCCAGACACGCTTTTATCATGTGGTTAGCAATTCAAAGGAGACTTCAGACACAGGACAGAATGATGAGCTGGTGTCCGAGGAATGACCTTATATGCTCCCTTTGTAAACATTGGAATGACTCACATCAACACTTGTTTTTCTGCTGTCCTTATTCGAAGGTTGTGTGGAATAGTTTGAAGGGTATGATTAATATGGGAGATGCAGCGGATGATTGGGACAATATTGTCTTGAAGTTAGTTAGCATGCCCTGTAATAAAAGTATAATGAGCATTGTGAGAAGGATAACAGTGGCTGCAGCTATGTATTGCATTTGGAAGGAAAGAAATGAGAGGATTTTTAGCCAAAATGCAAAACCAGCAGATGTATTGTTGAGGATTATAAAGGAAACTGTTAAATTGCAGATTTTAAGCTTGAAGATCAAGAAGTCTAAGAATGTGAGTAAAGTTGCTGAGATTTGGGATGTTCATCTACAGGATCATGTTATGTAGGTTGAAGTCCTTTACTTATGTTTTGTATGTCTATGTCTTTTTTGCTAGAGGGTGATGTTGGTAGGTATTTTGGCTTGTATTTTCTGGTTTGGTTGTTTTGGTCTTGGATTGTATTTCGTTTTGATGGTTATATATATATATATATATATTTTTGGTGGTTCCTCTAGGTGGGGGTGATGGCAATGCCGAAGCTTCCCCTAGGGTTACCCTTTCTTTTAAAAAAAATAAAAAAATCTCGTTTGATTAATTGTCCCTTCCAGATTAGGGGTAAAATGGGAAGTGATGGTGTTTGGGTATTAAAGGTTAAAAACTTGGTACATAACCACGAGCCATCTACCGATATGTCAGGGCATCCATCATTTCGTCGATTACCACCGGATGCCGTACAAAGTGTTAAAGACATGACCGTTTCTGGAATACCCCCGAGACAAATTCTTTCATCTTTACGTCAACAAAACCAAAATCTTCCCGCAATCTCTAGAACCATATACAACTTGAAGGCAAAAATCCGTAAGGATAACTTAGGGAATCGTTCAACAATTAATGTTTTATTTGAAGAGCTTCAAAAAGGTGGTTTTACATATGATGTTTTATATAATCAAGAAGGTCATATAATGCGTTTGCTCATTGCACACCCATTATCTATAAAATTGGCAAAAATCTTCTCTGATACTTTTGTGATGGATTGCACCTACAAAACAAATAAATATAACATGCCTCTTCTTGATATCATTGGCGTTTCATGCTTTAATAGCTCTTTTTATTCTGGGTCTGCATTTTTTAAAAAAAGAGGACGAAGAGAGTTACATTTGGGCATTGAATGCATTCAAAAAGATTCTTGGAGATGGTAATCAACCGTCTGTAATTATATCAGATAGAGAATTGGCACTAATGAATGCTATAAAGAAAGTATTTCCAAATTCAAGAAGTCTTTTATGTGTTTGGCACATTCAAAAGAATGTGTTGGCAAATTGCAAGAAACATTTTGAATCTGCTGAAGAGTTTAATGTTTTTATGTCAAATTGGAATATTGTGGTATATTCAAAAACAGAATCTCTATTTGAAAAACATTGGGGTGAGTTCGAGTTCTTCTATAAAGAGAATAAAGGTGCAATTGAGTATATAAAGAACATATGGTTGCCTTGGAAAGAAAAATTTATTAGTCCATGGACTGAAAATTGCTTACATTTTGGTAATCGTTCAACCTCAAGAGCTGAAGGTGCTCATGCCAAACTTAAACAATATTTACAAGTTTCTACAGGTGGGTTTCAACAAGTGAAAGAGAAAATGTGTCTTGCAATTGAGCATGAATATAACGAGATTAAAGTGAAACTGGCAAGTGAGAAAATTCAAGTTCCTCATGACTGCAATATCCCCATTTTTAGAGAGCTTTTGTACAATGTATCTCAGTTTGTTTTGAAGGAGATATATAAGCAATATGAAATACTGAAAAAAGGTAATATTCGTAAAGATTATATTTTAAAATATTATAGAATTATGAATACTTTAGCTTTTATTAAATATATGATTATTTTAGGTACAATGACTCAATGCACCGGTCATTTTATGGCAACAATGGGTCTTCCGTGTGCTCACAAGATAAAATATGAAAAGAGAATGACACTTTCGTTGGATCTTGTCCATCCACATTGGAGAATTGATACATTATCTTTAAATTCAGAAATTGACTCTGACGACGATGGCACAACTAGCTTTAATAAGTTGGTTAATGAGTTGCATTCAAAATTTCAAGTGTGGCCCCAAAACAAGAAAGAATTAGCTATTTCAATGCTTACTAAACTTGTGAACGAATCTGATACCTTATTTGAGACGAGGAATAACTTCTACGACACGAGATCCTTCAAGATTTGAGTATGTGGAATCACAATCACATAATCCTTCAACTTCTAGTTGTGTACTCCAAACGAACAACAAAGTGGCCGAGAGTATTACTTATGTGGATCATGAAAACAATGGAATTGATTTAAATATTTATCCTGAATTTTCAAGTGATTTTTTATGAATTTTTGAACTAGGTGTTTTTTTATAATGTTTTTCAATTTGTATTGCGTATTAACTATTGATGACTTAAATCGATTATTTGTTATAAAATCTATATATGTGGATGGACACATTTTCAACCCTAGCATGAACACAATTCAACCTTAGGGTAAACCATTTTCAATATTTCCAAATCTATCATAAATTTTCTTGTATACTAATTAATGTAGCATGGTAAATCAATAGTAAATTTTGTAGTATAAATACCCCATCATGTAAAGAAGCAAAGTGCACTTAATAATACACTTGCATAAGTGATTATAATTCTCTCTATCTTCTTACTTGTTTCTTACTTTTATAATCTTCAAGTTCTTTGATCAATTGCTAATAGAGCCTTAATTGTAGTAAAATTATAACACGTTATCAGCACGAAAGTTCTTAATCAAGGAAGATCAACTCAATCACAAGGTACATTTCTTATAACAATAAGTTATAATATAATAATAAATTAAATGAAACCAAACACATTTAATCAAGGACATTATTATGACATTTGGACTACTAATCTTGGGACTACTAACATACTTACATTTATTATTGTACTAATTTTATTCTTATGTTTACTAACTCTTTTAATTTATGCAAACTAACATTTACATTTATATATTCTAACTTTTACTTATGCTTATGCTAACATTTACATTCTAACTTTTACTTATGCTTACTAACTTTTAATTATGCAAACTAACATTTAATTTTATCGCATCTAACATTTATTTATACATACTAATTTTCATTTATGTATACTAACATTTATTTATGCATATTATTTTTCTTTCTTTTATGTACTAATTTATTTAAAATTCACTAATATTTTTACAAATATGTCTATGTAATTTATTTCTTTAATTATTCTTTTTATTAAAAAAATTATATATATATATATATAACGGCTATATATGTAACGGTTATAAAACGGTAAAAAAATTATATAAAAATATACAACGGCTACATTTTTACACTATAAATAAACACATCATCCACACTTCTTTATACTAAAAAATAATTTCTCTCATCTTCAAAATCAAGATCAAGAATGATTCACCCGTTTTTAATTTTCATGATTGTAATGGTTATTGTACTTGGCATCTTAATTAGTCTCACGCCTGATGTATTTTATCCTTTCTTGTTCACGTATGGGATGATTGTTCTCCCACTTCTGTTTTGTGCAATACATATTGATATATATGGATTCTGATTTTTAACTTGTTTTTGTTTTAAATATATATAGTTATAAAATGTCAAACGTTGCGAAGATTGAATTTGATGCGTTAGAAGCATCTGGTAAAAATTACAACTCATGGATCACTGATATGAGAGCATATTTAGCATCAATGGGTATCTTAGATGCCTTAAATGAAAATAATAATTGTTCATCTCAAGAAAAATGGAAAGCAGTTTTCAATCTTCGTAAACACGTTGATGCTAGTTTAAAAAATGAATATTTAAACATTGAAGACCCATATATTTTCTGGAAGTCTCTTAAAAAAAGATTTGATAATAAGAAAAGGGTCTTACTTCCCTTTGCCAGAGAAGAATGGAGATCATTAAGATTCCAAGATTTTAAACAAGTGTCTGATTATAGCTCAGCGTTGTTCAGGATATGTTCACAACTTGAATTTTGTGGAGATCCTGTGACAGATGCAGAAAAGTTGGAGAAAACTTACTCCACATTCCATGCATCAAATGTTACTTTGCAAGAGAATTTGCGATTGCAAAAATTCTCAACATATTCTGATTTGCAAGAATATCTTCTGACTGCTGAGCAACACAATATGCTCTTAATGAGAAATCATGAGTCCCGTCCCACAGGATTAGCAGCACTCCCTGAAGTCAATGCTGCAGAAAATGTTGGTCCTCGAAATAATACAAGGGGACGTGGTCGTGGTCGTGGACGAGGTCGTTTTAATCAAAACCATTCTTTTGGCCAAAACTATAATAATGGCCGAAACCAAAACTTTGGTCGAAGTCACCCTTATGGTCGTGGTCGTGGTTTTGGTCGTGGACGTGGACGTGGATATGGACGTGGTCCAAGAAACAATACTTATCATGCCCCACAAGTTAACAAAGTCCATTCACAAAACCAGACCACCAAACATGATGCTGAAGCAAGTGCTTCTCAGAACAATCAAAGTGTGTGTTATAGATGTGGTAGCACGGGTCACTGGCAAAGTACTTGTCGCACACCTTCTCACTTTTGCAAGCTATATCAAGCTTCACTTAAGCAAAAGGAGAAAGAAGTAAACTTTGTGGATCAATCTGAAAACACTGATCTAAATGCTTCCGATTTCTTGAATGACATGGAGTAATATGAAGCTTAATCACTCATGTCTAAATCATAATTATGTTTATGTTTTCATCTTTGTAATTCGTCTATGCATTTCGTTAAACTAGGATTTCCCTTGTTTTCATGTATTGAATTTCTAATAATCTGTATAATAACTTATGTTTTTCCATTTTTCAAGTTTGATATGAACTCTACTGGAGCAAAACAACAATCGATGGTTGGAGATCTGTGTATTCTAGATAGTGGTTCCACGCACACTATCCTTAAGTCTAAGAAATATTTTTCTGAACAAAAATCAACAAAGGCAAGCATAAACACCATATCGGGTCCAGCTGACTTGATAGAAGGTGTAGGAAAAGCTAATTTTATACTACCTAATGGTACACACATTTTGGTAGATAATGCTTTATTTTCTCCTAAATCAAAGAGAAATTTATTAAGTTTTAAGGACATATATCATAATGGATATGACACTCAAAGTGTGACTGCACATAATGAGAAAATATTACACATTACTAATAAAAGTCATGTATTGGAAGAACTACCATTACTACAATGTGGTCTACACTACACACATATAAACATGGCAGAGTCACACATGGTAGTCAAAGTAAATAGTCACGATCCTAGTATATTTAGCTTATGGCATGACAGGTTAGGGCATCCAGGCTCAACAATGATGAGGAGAATAATTGAAAACACTCATGGGCATCCATTGAAAGATCATAAGATCCCTCATATAGGTAAAACAACTCGATGTGCATCATGCTCCCTTGGTAAGTTGATTATAAGACCTTCACCTATTAAAATTGAAACAGAAACCCCTGCGTTTCTTGAAAGAATCCAGGGAGATATTTGTGGACCGATTCATCCACCATGTGGACCATTTAGATACTTTATGGTCTTAATAGATGCATCAAGTAGATGGTCTCATGTTTGTCTATTATCAACACGTAATGTTGCATTTGCAAAATTTCTTGCACAAATCATTAAACTAAGAGCACATTTTCCTGATCATACTATAAAAAGAGTAAGATTGGATAATGCTGGTGAATTTACGTCTCAGGCATTTAATGAATATTGTATGTCTGTAGGAATTGTTGTTGAACACCCAGTTGCTCATGTACACACACAAAATGGTTTAGCTGAATCTTTGATTAAACGTCTTCAGTTAATTGCTAGACCATTAATAATGAGAACAAAACTTCCTGTGTCTATTTGGGGTCATGCTATTTTACATGCTGCATCATTAATTCGTATAAGACCAAGTGCATATCATAAATACTCTCCTTTACAACTTGCTTTTGGCCAAGAGCCAAACATCTCCCACCTTAGAGTTTTTGGTTGTGCTGTATATGTTCCTATTGCTCCACCACAGCGTACAAAAATGGGACCTCAAAGGAGGTTGGGAATATATGTTGGGTATGAAACAAGTTCAATCATAAGATATCTTGAACCTTTAACAGGTGATGTTTTTACAGCACGTTTTGCAGATTGCCACTTCGATGAGGCAAACTTTCCAACATTGGGAGAAGAAAAGAAAAACAAAGAAAAAGATGTAACATGGTGTGAGCCATCACTATTATATCTTGATCCTCGAACTAACCAATGTGAAAAAGAAGTTCAAAAAATAATGCACTTGCAGGAAATTGCAAATAAATTGCATGATGCATTTACTGACACCAAAAGAGTGACAAAATCACATATACCGGCTGTTAATGCTCCAGCCCGAATTGAAATACCAAATGAAAAATCTGGTGATAAAGTCACTCAAGAGTCTAAAGCACGCTTAAAGCGTGGAAGACCAATTGGTTCCAAGGATAAAAATCCTAGAAAAAGAAAGAATGCAGAAAATGCGAATGATCATAAGGAAAGTATTTCTGAAGAAACACAAAATATTGAAACTCCTCCACAAGAGGAAATGAATGATGTTAACAATGAGATTTCCATCAATTATGGTCAAACAAATATATTATGGAACCGGGATAAATAGGAAATATTGATGAAATATTTTCTTATGTCGTTGCATGTGAAATTATGAATGATGATCCTGAACCAAAGTCTGTCATTAAATTTTGTAGTATAAATACCCCATCATGTAAAGAAGCAAAGTGCACCTAATAATACATTTGCATAAGTGATTATAATTCTCTCTATCTTCTTACTTGTTTCTTACTTTTATAATCTTCAAGTTCTTTGATCAATTGCTAATAGAGCCTTAATTGTAGTAAAATTATAACACGTTATCAGCACGAAAGTTCTTAATCAAGGAAGATCAACTCAATCACAAGGTACATTTCTTATAACAATAAGTTATAATATAATAATAAATTAAATGAAACCAAACACATTTAATCAAGGACATTATTATGACATTTGGACTACTAATCTTGGGACTACTAACATACTTACATTTATTATTGTACTAATTTTATTCTTATGTTTACTAACTCTTTTAATTTATGCAAACTAACATTTACATTTATGTATTCTAACTTTTACTTATGCTTATGCTAACATTTACATTCTAACTTTTACTTATGCTTACTAACTTTTAATTATGCAAACTAACATTTAATTTTATCGCATCTAACATTTATTTATACATACTAATTTTCATTTATGTATACTAACATTTATTTATGCATATTATTTTTCTTTCTTTTATGTACTAATTTATTTAAAATTCACTAATATTTTTACATATATGTCTATGTAATTTATTTCTTTAATTATTCTTTTTATTAAAAAAAATTATATATATATATATATAACGGCTATATATGTAACGGTTATAAAACGGTAAAAAAAAATTATATAAAAATATACAACGGCTATATTTTTACACTATAAATAAACACATCATCCACACTTCTTTATACTACAAAATAATTTCTCTCATCTTCAAAATCAAGATCAAGAATGATTCACCCATTTTTAATTTTCATGATTGTAATGGTTATTGTACTTGGCATCTTAATTAGTCTCACGCCTGATGTATTTTATCCTTTCTTGTTCACGTATGGGATGATTGTTCTCCCACTTCTGTTTTGTGCAATACATATTGATATATATGGATTCTGATTTTTAACTTGTTTTTGTTTTAAATATATATAGTTATAAAATGTCAAACGTTGCGAAGATTGAATTTGATGCGTTAGAAGCATCTGGTAAAAATTACAACTCATGGATCACTGATATGAGAGCATATTTAGCATCAATGGGTATCTTAGATGCCTTAAATGAAAATAATAATTGTTCATCTCAAGAAAAATGGAAAGCAGTTTTCAATCTTCGTAAACACGTTGATGCTAGTTTAAAAAATGAATATTTAAACATTGAAGACCCATATATTTTCTGGAAGTCTCTTAAAAAAAGATTTGATAATAAGAAAAGGGTCTTACTTCCCTTTGCCAGAGAAGAATGGAGATCATTAAGATTCCAAGATTTTAAACAAGTGTCTGATTATAGCTCAGCGTTGTTCATGATATGTTCACAACTTGAATTTTGTGGAGATCCTGTGACAGATGCAGAAAAGTTGGAGAAAACTTACTCCACATTCCATGCATCAAATGTTACTTTGCAAGAGAATTTGTGATTGCAAAAATTCTCAACATATTCTGATTTGCAAGAATATCTTCTGACTGCTGAGCAACACAATATGCTCTTAATGAGAAATCATGAGTCCCGTCCCACAGGATCAGCAGCACTCCCTGAAGTCAATGCTGCAGAAAATGTTGGTCCTCGAAATAATACAAGGGGACGTGGTCGTGGTCGTGGACGAGGTCGTTTTAATCAAAACCATTCTTTTGGCCAAAACTATAATAATGGCCGAAACCAAAACTTTGGTCGAAGTCACCCTTATGGTCGTGGTCGTGGTTTTGGTCGTGGACGTGGATATGGACGTGGTCCAAGAAACAATACTTATCATGCCCCACAAGTTAACAAAGTCCATTCACAAAACCAGACCACCAAACATGATGCTGAAGTAAATGCTTCTCAGAACAATCAAAGTGTGTGTTATAGATGTGGTAGCACGGGTCACTGGCAAAGTACTTGTCGCACACCTTCTCACTTTTGCAAGCTATATCAAGCTTCACTTAAGCAAAAGGAGAAAGAAGTAAACTTTGTGGATCAATCTGAAAACACTGATCTAAATGCTTCCGATTTCTTGAATGACATGGAGTAATATGAAGCTTAATCACTCATGTCTAAATCATAATTATGTTTATGTTTTCATCTTTGTAATTCGTCTATGCATTTCGTTAAACTAGGATTTCCCTTGTTTTCATGTAATGAATTTCTAATAATCTGTATAATAACTTATGCTTTTCCATTTTTCAAGTTTGATATGAACTCTACTGGAGCAAAACAACAATCGATGGTTGGAGATCTGTGTATTCTAGATAGTGGTTCCACGCACACTATCCTTAAGTCTAAGAAATATTTTTCTGAACTAAAATCAACAAAGGCAAGCATAAACACCATATCGGGTCCAGCGGACTTGATAGAAGGTGTAGGAAAAGCTAATTTTATACTACCTAATGGTACACACGTTTTGGTAGATAATGCTTTATTTTCTCCTAAATCAAAGAGAAATTTATTAAGTTTTAAGGACATATATCATAATGGATATGACACTCAAAGTGTGACTGCACATAATGAGAAAATATTACACATTACTAATAAAAGTCATGTATTGGAAGAACTACCATTACTACAATGTGGTCTACACTACACACATATGAACATGGCAGAGTCACACATGGTAGTCAAAGTAAATAGTCACGATCCTTGTATATTTAGCTTATGGCATGACAGGTTAGGGCATCCAGGCTCAACAATGATGAGGAGAATAATTGAAAACACTCATGGGCATCCATTGAAAGATCATAAGATCCCTCATATAGGTAAAACAACTCGATGTGCATCATGCTCCCTTGGTAAGTTGATTATAAGACCTTCACCTATTAAAATTGAAACAGAAACCCCTGCGTTTCTTGAAAGAATCCAGGGAGATATTTGTGGACCGATTCATCCACCATGTGGACCATTTAGATACTTTATGGTCTTAATAGATGCATCAAGTAGATGGTCTCATGTTTGTCTATTATCAACACGTAATGTTGCATTTGCAAAATTTCTTGCACAAATCATTAAACTAAGAGCACATTTTCCTGATCATACTATAAAAAGAGTAAGATTGGATAATGCTGGTGAATTTACGTCTCAGGCATTTAATGATTATTGTATGTCTGTAGGAATTGTTGTTGAACACCCAGTTGCTCATGTACACACACAAAATGGTTTAGCTGAATCTTTGATTAAACGTCTTCAGTTAATTGCTAGACCATTAATAATGAGAACAAAACTTCCTGTGTCTATTTGGGGTCATGCTATTTTACATGCTGCATCATTAATTCGTATAAGACCAAGTGCATATCATAAATACTCTCCATTACAACTTGCTTTTGGCCAAGAGCCAAACATCTCCCACCTTAGAGTTTTTGGTTGTGCTGTATATGTTCCTATTGCTCCACCACAGCGTACAAAAATGGGACCTCAAAGGAGGTTGGGAATATATGTTGGGTATGAAACAAGTTCAATCATAAGATATCTTGAACCTTTAACAGGTGATGTTTTTACAGCACGTTTTGCAGATTGCCACTTCGATGAGGCAAACTTTCCAACATTGGGAGAAGAAAAGAAAAACAAAGAAAAAGATGTATCATGGTGTGAGCCATCACTATTATATCTTGATCCTCGAACTAACCAATGTGAAAAAGAAGTTCAAAAAATAATGCACTTGCAGTAAATTGCAAATAAATTGCCTGATGCATTTACTGACACCAAAAGAGTGACAAAATCACATATACCGGCTGTTAATGCTCCAGCCCGAATTGAAATACCAAATGAAAAATCTGGTGATAAAGTCACTCAAGAGTCTAAAGCACGCTTAAAGCGTGGAAGACCAATTGGTTCCAAGGATAAAAATCCTAGAAAAAGAAAGAATGCAGAAAATGCGAATGATCATAAGGAAAGTATTTCTGAAGAAACACAAAATATTGAAACTCCTCCACAAGAGGAAATGAATGATGTTAACAATGAGATTTCCATCAATTATGGTCAAACAAATATATTATGGAACCGGGATGAAATAGGAAATATTGATGAAATATTTTCTTATGTCGTTACATGTGAAATTATGAATGATGATCCTGAACCAAAGTCTGTCATTGAATGTCAAAATAGACATGACTGGGATAAATGGAAAGAAGCCATGCAAGCTGAATTAAATTCGTTGAATAAACGTAATGTTTTTGGACGCATTGCCCTCACACCAGAAAGTGTGAAACCTGTTGGTTATAAATGGGTTTTTATACGAAAACGAAATGAGAAATATGAAATTATAAGATATAAAGCTAGACTTGTAGCCCAAGGTTTTTCTCAAAGACCAGGAATTGATTATGAAGAAACATATTCCCCAGTTATGGATGCAATAACATTTAGATATCTAATAAGCCTGGTAGTTTCCAAAAATTTAGAAATGCGTCTAATGGATGTTGTCACAGCTTATTTGTATGGATCACTTGATGGTGATATTTACATGAAAGTTCCCGAAGGATTTAAAATGCCAAAAGCATTAAGTGAAAAACCCAAAGAAATGTATTCAATTAAGTTACAACGATCCTTGTATGGGTTGAAGCAATCCGGACGCATGTGGTATAAACGTTTAAGTGATTACTTAATAAGTAAAGGTTATACCAATAATATTATTTGTCCATGTGTTTTTATTAAGAAAACAACATCCGGGTTTGTAATCATAGCTGTCTATGTTGATGATTTGAACCTTATCGGAACACATAAGGAAATTCATGAAACAACTGTACTTTTAAAGAAAGAATTTGAAATGAAAGACCTTGGTAAAACCAAATATTGTCTTGGTTTACAAATTGAGCATATGAATAATGGAATACTTGTCCATCAATCAAATTATACAGAAAAGATTTTGAAACGTTTCAATATGGACAAAGCGAATCCATTAAGCACTCCAATGGTCGTTCGATCACTTAACGTTGACAACGATCCCTTTAGACCTCGTGAAGAAAATGAAGAGGTTCTTGGTCAAGAAGTACCATATCTCAGTGCAATTGGAGCTTTAATGTATCTTACAAATTGTACTAGACCCGACATTTCTTTTGCTGTTAATTTGTTAGCAAGATTTAGTTCAGCTCCTACAAAAAGACATTGGAATGGTATCAAACATATTTTTCGATACCTTCGAGGAACTGTTGATTTAGGTCTATTTTATTCTAATGATTCAAAACAAGAGTTAGTCGGTTATACAGATGCAGGTTATCTATCTGATCCTCATAAAGCTAGGTCTCAAACGGGATATGTTTTTATGAGTGGAGGCACTGCTATTTCATGGCGCTCCCAAAAGCAAACACTTGTCGCGACATCATCAAATCATGCCGAAGTCATCGCACTTCATGAAGCCAGCAGAGAGTGTGTGTGGCTAAGATCGATGACAAAACTCATTTTGACTTCGTGTGGACTAGAGGGGGAGAAAAATCCAACTGTGATTCATGAAGACAATGCAGCTTGTGTTACACAGATGAAAGAAGGTTATATAAAGACTGATAGAACCAAGCATATACCCCCAAGATTTTTCTCATACACTCAAGACCTGATAAAGGATAATCAGATCGAAATGAAATACGTCCAATCTAGTAATAATTCAGCAGATCTTTTCACAAAGTCACTCCCTACTGCAATGTTCAGAAAACATGTTCACAGTATTGGAATGCGACATGTTCATCAGATGTGATAGATGTCTACATGAGGGGGAGTCAACTAGACACTGCACTCTTTTTCCCTTCGCTAAAGTTTTTATCCCACTGGGTTTTTCTTTAGCAAGGTTTTTAATGAGGCAGTACTTCAAAGTTGAACTCAGTTTTGAAAAAGTGTCATCCAAGGGGGAGTGTTATAAAATCTATATATGTGGATGGACACATTTTCAACCCTAGCATGAACACAATTCAACCTTAGCATGAACACAATTCAACCTTAGGGTAAACCATTTTCAATATTTCCAAATCTATCATAAATGTTCTTGTCTACTAATTAATGTAGCATGGTAAATCAATAGTAAATTTTGTAGTATAAATACCCCATCATGTAAAGAAGCAAAGTGCACCTAATAATACACTTGCATAAGTGATTATAATTCTCTCTATCTTCTTACTTGTTTCTTACTTTTATAATCTTCAAGTTCTTTGATCAATTGCTAATAGAGCCTTAATTGTAGTAAAATTATAACATTATTGAGTTTTTTCTGAATTTTTTTATTTGTTTGTCAAGAACTTCTTTTGTACGAAACAAAAGAATATTTTTATTTTTGAAATTCTTCATTTGGACATTAAGGTTGAAAAAGCATGGGGTAGATGACTAAGAATATTTTTGTGTAGGTTCATTTGGGATCATGACGAGAATCTTTTTGTTTTGGCGGCTAAATTTGATGAGGGTGTGACTAGGGTTAAAAAAATGGTAAAAATATATAAGGGTATAAATGTCAAAAAAATAAATTTATCTTAGATGCATTAAAAGTTGCCTTTAATAAATCAATTCCCTTTTTTGGAAAATATATGTTAGCCTTTATAAAGAGTGTATTAATTAAGCTGTTGGTGAAGAAATTTTGGGCGCTATCCATAAATCAACTATCTATCGTCTACCCCTAATGGCTGCTTCTGCACCTACCACTTTCCAGAGAATACCAATCTTCAATCTCACTACACAACAGAATCGCCTTACCTATTTCTCAAAGCTCTCATGTTCATCTTTGCAACGAAGCAATACAACACGATTTCCCACCCTCGTATCATCATCCTCATCCTCAATCTGTTTCTCCAATAAGTTAAACTTATCTCGTCTTCCTGTTGGTTTCGCTTCTTCACATGAAGAAACCCTCCTTACTGACGATGAATCTCAGCCTCAGGTACTGTTAATTTTTTTTATTTTTGTTTTTAGTAATTTCGTTTTACAAATTCAGAGTGAAATATGACATGATTTCACCTGTTTTTAATTCATAGTATGGAAATTACCTCACTTTTGCTTGTGAAAATTGGTCCCCAAATTCAGTTTCGATTTCCGAAACTTGACCTAGTATCTGTAGATATTCATGGGCAAAGTCTCAGATTCAATCGAATTCAAACTGATTTTATCAAATTGGACTTAATGTAATGGATTTGATTCAAATACGGATTGTTTGGGACAGGAGAAGTATAAATTTATGGAAATTCATACTCTTACGTCAGTTTCAGCATTGTGTTATTTTGCAGTATTAGGGTTCAATTTAGGGACTTTTTGTTTGTCAAAACATGCCCAAAACGGAACCAAATTGAGGAGATGAGTTAAGTATTAGGGTTCAGTTTAGTGACTTTTTGCTGGTCAAAACATGCCCAAAATGACTGTAATATAAGGTCAAACGGTTGACTTTCTTTGCAAATATATAATTACTCAATTTCACTTTCTCACAAATATATTAATAGGTGGAAGATACAGAAGTCATTGCTACAGATGATGAATCAGTTGAAGATGATGGTACAGAACTAGAAGAATCACCTGCATCCATTTTAGCATCACTGCAATCATCCAAAGAGGCATTAGCAGAAAATAACGAGTCAAAAATAACCGAAATCGAAACTCATTTAAAGTCGGTTGAAGATGAAAAATTAGTTCTAGAAAGACAGCTGGCAACAGTTTCAGAAGAACTTTCAAATGCAAAAGACCGGGTTCTTAGAATAAGTGCTGATTTTGACAACTTCAGAAAAAGGACAGAACGTGAACGTGTTTCATTGGTTGCAAATGCACAAGGGGAAGTTGTTGAAAACCTTTTGCCCGTTTTGGATAATTTTGAACGGGCTAAAGCTGCATTTAAAGTGGAGACTGAAAAAGAGGAGAAAATTAATAACAGTTACCAGAGTATATACAAGCAATTTGTTGAGATTTTAGATTTTCTTGGTGTTGTTCCTGTGGAGACAACTGGACAGCCGTTTGATCCATTGGTAATTCCCGTTTAACATTTTTCAATTTAAAAAAATATATATAAATCATTAAATTATACAAATATGGAAATATATATATCTTCATAGTGATTTGCCTACTTGATCATTGACTGCAGGCAAATCGGCGAGTTGGCTCGAAATTCAGTCGAGTATTTGATGATCTTTTTCAAAGGCTGGAAAAACTTTGTTCAGGTTTTATCAAGACCTAAATAATTACTTTTTTAAGCTCAAAAGTCAAAACAGGTCTTGGGTCTTGACTGATTCGAGCTAACTCACGCCACTTCAGCTTTTTGTAATCGTTTTATTTAAATTTTTGTAACCGATTTGTGATATAATATCCGGTTTATCATTATTGGGTAATTATAATAGTTATAGCGTTTTCAAAGTAGTTTGACCGATTGATTTTTTAATGATAAAAAGCTGCATGAAGCAATTATGCGCGAAGAATCAAGTGAATTTGATGAAGGTGTTGTAATTCAAGAATTTCGCAAGGGGTTCAGAATTGGTGAAAGACTTTTACGTCCCTCAATGGTTAAAGTTTCGTCTGGACCAGGACCTGAAAAGGCTGAACCGGTTAGCCCGTCTGGACCAGAGGCTCAAGCGACAGGTCCAGACTCAGTGGACCAGCCAGAGGATGTTGACCAGTCAGAACCGGTTCCAGTTCAGGAGGAATGATACAGTTAATTTT
Source organism: Calendula officinalis (assembly GCA_963853835.1). Taxonomy (NCBI): domain Eukaryota; kingdom Viridiplantae; phylum Streptophyta; class Magnoliopsida; order Asterales; family Asteraceae; genus Calendula; species Calendula officinalis. The sequence continues at coordinate 21,244,153 of OY970832.1, forward strand.
ATAAATTCAGTTAGTTAGGGATTGAAATGAGTTTTTTTTTTTTTGCCAAGAATACTGCCATTATAATGCTTGTGGGAAACGTGTTATGTTTTTATTGCTAATTGTCTAATCAAGACATTTATGTAAGGTTGAAGATTAATAGACAAACACAACGGATGGTATATCTATAGTATAGCTTTAACTGTATAACTTTACACTCACAATTCAGACACAAAATTGGCTGTAAACCCCTATTCTCACTCAAACAAAAATGAAGACGAACTCATATGTTTCAAAGAACCTCAAACCAACCAACCAAGTGACCAACCCCAAAAAACAAGAAAATTTTGTAAAAATTCAAAATTTTAAAAACCCAATCAAGAAAAAAAAAATAAAAAAAAAAAATCGAACCGTATATAAGAAGTTTATATGTGCGTGTGTTCTCATTTTTTATCCGTGTTGCTTGTGCTTGAAGCATTCTCTGTTCCATGGTTCACCATTGTGGCATCACTATAAGTAGTCAAAGATTCCTTTGGTTGAGACATAACTTCTTCATGAGATATTTCATCAGAATTCAATGATGAAATTTGGACATTTTCTACCTGATGAGTTGCATCCATATCCTCTGTTTCCAAAACGGGCTTATTATCTGGTACATCCGCAACTTGATTTTGAGAATCCCTAGATTCAGTTACAGAACTTGATGACTGAAAGCTTTCATCTTTATGCAGATCATGAGAAATTGAGGAAGATGAAAGATTCCTTGTAACATAATCTTCAAAAGACTTGTTTTCTTGCTCAGATTCATCCTCTTTAATCTCAGAAGCATGTACATAATCTTCTCCAGACATCAATTCTTGTTTTTGTTCTTGAGAAATGTCCTCATTTTCAAAATCACCATCTGAAGAAACTGATTCTGAATCAGGTGCATAACTCACCTTTGAATCACTAAATTCAGGTACAAAATATGGCCTTTGATGATCAGAAACATGCTCGATTTCAATCAAAGGTTGCTCACTTTCAGAAATTAAATCTGCATCATCTCTTATTACAGAACCTTGTTCTGCTTGTATATCTTTATTTTCAAGATCAGTGTCTGAAGAAACAGATTCTGTATCAGGTACTGAGCTCACTTTAGAATCACTAAGTCCACTGAATTGTCTTTGAAATGTAGAAAATCTTGTTTCAGGTAGAAAGTATGGTCTTACATGATCAGATACATGTTCTTGATCTTCAGTATGATCCTTATTTTCAAGATCACCAACAGAGGAAACAGATTCTGTATCAGGTACATAACTAATAACCCTAGAATCACTGAATCCACTAAATTGCCTTTGAAGTTCAGCAAAGCTTCGTTCAGGTACAAAGTACGGTTTCATCCTAGTTTCCTGCCTCTCGCTTCTAGAAGCTCCAAAAACTGAGGGACCCACATTGAAACTTTCATGCCTGCAGAAAAACGGTTCTTTTGGTTGAACAACTGCAAATTCTTGTTGAAATGTGTCTCCAACTAAATCAGGTTTTTCTTTACTTGAATCGTATGGAAGATCGAAAGGATTTCTTCGTTGTAATAAAACAGATGGAGCAGATCCTGGAATGTTATCATTTGAATCATAATCAAATGAATTGATTCTTGCTGTTGAAATTGGAGGAATATTCCATGGGAGATCATCAGCAGTTTCTAAATCTATTAAATTCTTTTCAGCTTGCATTCTCATGGTTTTTCGTGCCCTACGTCTTGCAATAAGATTCTCCAAACGTCTGTTTCTTTCCATTTCTGATGTTATGAGATTCTTTTGGTCGTATTCTGTCCATAAAATAGCAGATCTGGTTTCATCTTCTTTGTCAGCATGTTTTGATTTTTTATCATCATTACCAACTACTGAATCTTCATGATTCTTAACACCTTTATTATCTTCATCATTGTTATTAGATTCACTAGTGGTATCACTTGATTCAAGCGAATGGTCTGAAACAGCATCAATTGCATCACGTGACAGATGAGGTGAACCTTCATGAGTTTCTCGTTCTTCAGAAAGTAATGGATGAAGTTCATCAAGCATAGGAATGATATCAGCCATTGATGCATCTGGTGATGAACTTTCTGCAAGATCAGATCCCGAATCTGATCATCATCATCAACACGTTTCCAAAACAAACCAGAATTAGAATTCAACGGATCAGGTGAACCTTCCCATAATTTATCAACATTTTCCAACACAATATGTTCATCTTCCGTTTGTTGAAGTGGAGAATAATGACTTCCTAAAACAACTTTCTCTTCTTCCGTTGCTTCCTCTACTAAATGTTCTTCCCCAAATTAACAGGTCCTCCTACACCAGAATCATCATCAAATGACCTATTTGAAACCTCAATTTTACTCCCATTAGTTTCCTCATAAGCAAAACTTCCATCTCTACCAACCTTACTTTCCAATTTCCGAATCTCATCTAGGCCAGGTCTGACTTCCGTTTCAAATTCAGGTATATTTGGCTGACCAAACCTCAACAGAGTTCCGAGCAGAAGATACAATTACAGGAGAAGCAGATACCAGAAGCGAAAACAGGAAAGGAAATAATCGAAAACAAAACAATAATCATACCAGCGAGAAACGGATGCCTAACAACTGATCTGCAGCAAATTATCATCCAACTGCTAACATACTTTCTGAACAAACCTGCCCCCATTATGTGAACTTCTACAGGTAAATTATAAAGATCAATAAACAAAACAAGAAGAAATGACGGTTAGTACCTTGAGGATCAAGTTTTTGAAGAACCGAAATGGTGTGTAGGAATTCAGTTTTTGAAACTAAAAGCAGCAACAAGTTGTTGTTGTGTAAGGATTCTGCTTTTTTGGAATTAACAGGTAGGAAAATCGAAATCAAAAGCGAAATCGAGTGTTGATGAATTGGAAAGGAGGTGCTGGAGTTGCGTGGGGTGGTGGTGGTGGTAAAAGGAACACTTTCCCAAACACCATTCCCAGTACATTGCATGATTTCTTGCAATGTTGCTGGGAATTAAATTCATTTACTTGTTATTTAATCTTTTAATATAATGGGTTCGGCACTTTTCTTTTATTTACTGGCCCTTTTTGTGATTAATATTGGTGTATAAGTGCACACACATGTATTGTATGCATACATTATGATAGGGATCAATTGGTGGGTGGTGGTGGTGGCGCTGTCAGTGGTGATGATGATGGTGACTGGTGTTAGTGGTGGTCGCGGATGGTGGGTGGTGGTGGGGAAGTGGTGGTGGTGGTAATAATGGTGAGTGGTTGTTATAATATCAACTTTTTAAAGTTGAAAGGATTAATAAACAACATATAATATAGTAACTGTAACGCCCTAAAAATTCTTGTAATTGAATTAGTTACTTTTATAAAAAAATAAATTATGTGACATTATTTATTTGAGCTTTTTGTTTTATGTGATTTATGGTGTATTTAATTCGAGCAAATTAAATACTTAGTGTTTTATTAAATGACAAGAGTGTCATTTCATGTGTGTTTAATTAATCACGCGGATTAATTAATAATAATAACAAGTGTGTTATTCAGTGGTGCAAATTAATAATGAGATTAAGTAGCTAGTTATCCTAAACGTTTAATAATTCTCGAGGCCGCCAAGGCCAATCTAATTAGCTTGCTTTAATCGACAAAAGAAAGGTCATGCATGCTTGCGCTGGTAATTATATAACTATGAGGGGTGAGATGTACTTACTCCTTTCTTTAAAACCGATTAGTAAAAAAAAATAAACATATGTTTATTTTCCTTGTATTCCAATTCTAGGTGGTGGAGGCCTAGCCCACGTGCATTACTAGCAACAATTAAAAGGAAGATATCAAATCCCTATTTGTTTATTCGACCACTCCTCTCTCACAAGCAAAACCGTTTCTTGCTCACCGTAACAACCAAGCAAGGAGCAGAAGCTGGTCTATTGTTCGGTGGTTCATAGTATCGAAGCTGTAGAGCATCTCCATATTGTTCCTTGTTCCATTCCACCATCGAACCAGAGTTGGAGGAGGTCAAGCATAGTTGTTGTCGGTAATATTATCATCTCTTGCTTATACTGTTTCGTTTTTCGACCGAACAAAACTCTAACCTACTTTGTTTCGTCCTTGTGACATGTTCGATCATGATGGGGCAGCGAGCAGATAGAATTCCGGGCAGTTACTAAGCCGTGGTGTGAGGACTACTATCGAGCAGATTTTCGCGAGCAAAGAACCGTACCGATTTCGGTAGTTTACTTTTCCTAGTCTTTGTTTCGGTTATTCCGTCTCTTGTGTTCCTTCATTCGATTATAGTTGGGTTTGTGATTGTTTTCGTTTTTAGCAGGGGTTGTAATCGAATCTGTTAAGGATCGAGTTTGGGGATGATAGTTGTTGTGTTCGTTTAATAGTCATGTGCCGTTTTCTAAAGTCTTAATCGACTCTCGTATAGAAATTTCCTTGTTCTCAGGTTATTATTGGTCCCAACAGCAGCTTGTGGGTGACGGGTTAAAGGAGTGGGTAAAACCACATCGATTAACTAAACGTTTTAATCAACCGGAAACCGAACCCGTAGGGTTCTTGGTTTCATAAACCAAAGAGTCTTCTTGAATAAATTAACTTGATTATGTAAATATAAGTTACTGTGGTAAAAAGTGATTTTGGGGCTGTTGGGTATCTCGGGGATAAGCGGGTTGTTGTCGGGATTAAAAACAAGTTTTTTTTTTAATAACAAACTGATTTTTAACAGAATCTGTTCTTCGAGTTCGGGGCTGTTTTTACCACACTTAAAATACATTTTTAAACTTTTGGCCCGTGTTGGTCTCTAGTTTTCCAAGTCCTCTTTTCGTTGCCGCTGACGAATCGCTAATCTGACTTACGGTTTAAAAGATATCACTATTTCAGTAAAACGTCGCAAAGTTTTTTTTTTCGGTTCAGCTATCCTGTTTTGTAACCCGTTTTTGAGATACTTAGAGTACGTTTTGGGAAGGGGTCGTGAGACAGTAAATTGTAGTAATCTGAGTTTTCTAGCAGTGGTAAAAATTTGGGAATAAACTAACACACGGTTTGGGAGTTATAACAGTTCCCGCGGGGGTGTCGGGTTCTGGCAGAATTCTATGAGTTGGGTTTTGAGCCGAGTTTTAATCCTAGCCTTATTATGTGATGTAGGACCTTCTAGGAACTGAGTTGCGACTTGTACGTGCCGAGGACACTTCTAGGAGCATACGTCGATTGAGGTGGGTGATCTCACTATAAACTTGCATTTACTTTCGTTTCATGATTTTGTGCTATGTGTCATAAACTGCTATTGCTTGAGACAAGCATGTTTACTTGATTATGTGCTAAGTGTTGTTTATTTTCAATACATCCTGAACTGAGATATGGATACTGAGTAACCGAGCTGGGTACCATATCATTATGTGTTGATCTGTGTACATGAGTTATGTTATGAGTTATATGCATGTGAGATGTGCTACTTGATTACATATCTGTTGAGATGATATGTGTTGAGTATGAGATGGTTTGTTTTATATGAGTACATGTTGTATGAGTCAACACGTTAATAAAACTAACCTAATAACTATGAGATTTTAATTACCGATCGCAAGAGGCGACGGCGAGAGCCAACTCTTCCCGTTTGGGTTGCCAAGGTACACTACACGACTGTCAGCGTGGTACTGCGGAGCACCTAGAGGACGGGTGTTGGAAGAGGGTGTTGTGACGAGCGTATGGCGGTGGGCGTACGTTGAGTATCGTCACAACCCACGGCGAACCTAAAGAGAACTAATAAAGGCCTAATAACGAGAAATGAGTAGAGTCTTTTAGGGTACATGTATGTGGCATGAACTGTTGTATCTGTTTGTTTATTTTCATTTTACGTGTGGCTGACCCCAAACACTTCCCCCCATTTTCAGGTACTAGCAAGGGCAAAGAGAAGGTTCATGGCTGATGGGTCGCATCTCGGTTTTATTGTTGGATTTGGATTTTCACTTAAATGTTTGTCGAGTCAAACTTATTTTTAAAACTTTATTTATTCCGCATTAAATACCACGTGACGGTTTATTTTATGAATTTATGAGTGGGACCGTTTTTTTACTTGTACTTGGGAAAATATTTATTTTATTACTTTTAAATTTTTTTATTTTGCCCGGTTTTTGGGATGTTACAGTAACTCAATTGTTTAAGGCATTGTGTTAATAACATATACGTCACGAGTTTAAATCTTGCATGATGCATATTTTTTATAAACATAAATCTCTCCTGAAATAACAAGTGTGTTGACTGAAAATTAAACTCTCTTACTTCATGAAAATTCCGAATAGATTATATAGTATGAGAAACTTTCAAGGAGGTCCATCATTTTTACGAAGTCCCGAGGAACAAATCTCAACCATTGATCAATAAGATCTAATGGTCAAGATTAATCACATATTTTATACATGAAGGGGTATTTTGGTCATTTGACACTTAAAAAAAATTCCGAATTTTTTTTATTTTTTATTTTCAATTTTCAATTTTTTATTATTTTTATTATTTTTTCATTAAAAAATAATATTTTATTTTTTCATTAAAAAATAATATTTATTTGATAATTATGTGTAGTACTTAATCACATATGATTTTAGTGTAAAATCACATGTGCTTGTATATTTAATCACATTTGATGTTTTAGTTCAATCATATGTGATTCAGTATGCAATAATATAATGTGTTATTATTGAATAAATAATAATTTAAAAAAGATAATTATAATAATTATATAAAAAATAATAATAAATAAATAAATATTTTTTCTAAAAAAATGACTAAAATACCCCTCAATGTATAAAATATGTGATTAATCTTGACCATCAGATCTTATTGATCAATGATTGAGATTTGTTCCTCGAGACTTCGTAAAAATGATGGATCTCTTTGAACGCAACTCTATATAATATAGTAAAAATAAAGATAATATAAAACTTAAAAAAATATATTTATTATCTCTGTACTAAATTTTAATTAATAAAAAATCTTCTTTTGTTTAAAGAGGAATAAGATTAGTTCAATCCCAACGGTGGGACGTGGAGCTCGCTGTTGTGGCATGGAACTCGTCAAAAACTCATCACCGTTGGTACGAGTTACATGTGCTTTTCCCAAACTCATCGGGAATCTAACGACTGACACGACGTGTCTTTTTATTTTTAAAAGAAAAAAAAAAGACAAAAATACGTAGGGTCACCTGGAAGGAAGATATATTATTATGATCAACTTGTGAGTTTATTATCGGTAAAGAAATGAGTGATGTGACAATATTGACGAGTTTGGGAGAGATCTTATTAATTTGAATTCTATAAAAATACCTCAGATATAATTTGTTTTTACGTATAATAGTGGATAGATAGTGTTTTACAACAAAATTTTGTAAGAGCTAATACCAATTTTCATTAAATAAAATACAATACAATTGGGAAATGACTAAAACAAATACAAGATTAAAACAAGAATATGTAGAAAACAAAGAAGAAACAAGTTTGGTTGAGTCTCGTGAAATTCACGATCCCCTTAAAATAGATTCGTCGTCTATCTCACAGGGTAAAACAACTGAGTAGTTTTACACTACCGAATATAATCCAAGCTCGAACATTTATCGAAATTTCTTGTGTTTAACGAACACTATCAATAGAGAGCAAATGGTGATAACTTATAAGTGGTGTAAGAAAGTATGTGAATGTGTGTTGGTGTTCACAAAAGTGTGTCTTACAAATGAACCACATCATCTCTATTTATACTAGAAATGTGTCATCATGTTAATAACAATCATAATTGTCATTATACATATTCATTATAAAGAAATAAAACCACCAAATTCAATTCTATGTTTAATGACACACATCAAACTTATTAATAATATTAATAATAATATTATTATTACTTGAATTTCTTAACCATACAAACCGAACCCACATGATACCCGGGAGACGAGCGTCGATAGGTTCAAGTTCCCACTGGTTCATTTATTTTATTTCTTTGTTCCATACACCCTGAGAGTCGATATCTCATTCACCACAACTACATTTTGGACATGTCAACCATTAATTATATATAACAAATATACATATAATTATATATGTCCAAAATTTTCCAACAATCCCCCACATGAATAGAGATCGATCGAAAACACAACAAAATTTCGATAAATGTTCAACAGTTAAGTCTTTCAAATGATAGGTAGGTGTTAGCCTTTGAACCTTCCCTTGAGAAGCACACTTAGTCTCCTAGCTGTCAGTAGACGCGATGTCCTTGAACTGAATCCGCCTTTTGTGTAGACGACAGTATACATTCTCACAAGACTCTCCCTAACTTGTTCATATCCTCTTATCGTGCCCGTCTTGGTCATGGACACTGTCTGGTTCTGCGAGATCTACTAAGAATTGTGCCCCAACAATTCCATTCGAAGCGACCCAACTTCTCCATCACATAGGTGATTCTCTACAAGGAATCATTAAAAGCAATAGTGCTTATCCTCATTGTCACTGAACTAGGAATGGACTAGGAAGTAGTACAATGTACCCCCTTTAAGAATGTTTGGAGGAATTCCGTTACCCCCACAGTGACATCCCTTCGTTTATACAATTAGGTTGTCCTATTGAACCTAGATCTTGGGATCTCCAGTCAACTAGGTTAGGTTTCCTTCGCATAAACTTTTATTCCAAGGGCTTTAGTCCCATTCCATAACTAACTCTCAACTTAAGCCTTTTTCATAAGTGAATCCGCGATGTTATCATTTAACTTTTAAATAGTTAATCTTGATAACTTCAATTGAGAGTAGTTGTCATATCGTATTATGTCTTACTATTATACATTGTACACTTGACTAATGTAAATGTAAGACAATGATATATACCAATTTATACATCAATTATTTGGAATATCTTCCTTAATTGATATAACTTTAGGAAGATGAATACCTTAGCAAGGTACCCCCATATTCGTACGTATTTATAAGACGGTTTTCTTTCAAACCAAAATTCGTATGATGTTTCATCTAACCCTTACGAGGTATCTTATATAAAAGATAAGTAGTCGACATACGACATACCCCCACATTTGTACGTACTTATGATACGATTTTCTTTCAAACCAAAGTTTGTACAATGTTCATTTTATCCTGTAACGACCCGAAATTTGTAAATAAATAAATTGTACAAAAATATGATAAATAAGGATAAATCGTTTAAAGAACGTAGGAATTAGTTTCGTGTCGTTTGGAGACCGTACGAGGAAGTTATGGGCGAAACCGGGTCGAAATAAAGATGAAAAAGTGCAGCCCTGCTGCCTAAGGGAGTTCGCGACGCGAACTTGGGATCACGATCGGGAAGTCGGGCCAGGTAGTTTGGCTTTGGGTCGCGAAGTAATTCGCGTTGGGTTAGCGATCGCTAAGTAAGCGTACGATATGCAGAGTTAGCGACGCGAACTTAGTTCGCGCCGCGAAGTCTGGTCGAGCAGCATTAAAGTCGGGTTTGAGCTCATTTAATGCATTTCAAAACCCTAGTTTTTCTCTCTTCGAGTTTGTGGACGATTTTGAGTGTAAACCATCATTTGGAGCTGATTTCTTCATCAAATCTTGTGATTCTTCACTCCTAGTTGAAGATTAAAGGTATATCTTCACTCCTTTGTAGTTGTAGCTTTAGATCTATGGGTTTAGAAGCTTGGGTTTGAAACCCTAGTTCTTGGGTTGGTGATTTATAGTGAAATATATGTTGTATACACTTAATAGATGATATATTAACAAGGAAAACAAGTGTAGGAGTATGATTTGTAAGAATCTTACGGTTGGTTAAACCTAGGGTTTGGTAAATCACCATTTTTGGGGGAAATGGATTGATGGGTGTTATCTAGAGGTAGATGAACACATTGGTAGTAGTTTGTGATGATAATCTTGTTGTGATAATTGTTTTAGACATTCGGTGAAGTGTTGAAGTGGACGAATTGTGAGCAAGGAAACCGGCGGAAAGATTACGGTTGGAGCATTTATTGCTAAGGTGAGTACGTGTGGAACTTTACTGAGTACATAGCCTATGAAATACATTTTATTACTTGTGTTATGGTCTATTTGCTTATTTGTATAGACTAGTAGTTGGTAGTTAGTTATGCCGATAGTTGTATTGGACTAACTTGTTTGATGATAGACGTGATAGCCGAGAGCTAGATAGACATAACCATCGAGTTATGATATGTTGAGATGATGTGATGATGCGGGGGACCCCCGGTCATGAGAGGGTGGAATGAGGGGCAGTTGGGTGGATTCCCATCGACTCATCCACGATAGGTGTGGAGTGAGGGGCAGTTGGGTGGATTCCCATCGACTCATCCACAATAGTAGTCTTGCTAACTGGAGGTAGTCCGGCGAGTAAGGTAGGTATTGGTAGATTGGGCGAATCCCTCTTGCCAGTATCTTGAGGCTTATTAATGGCGATGGATTTCGGTTAATAAGTCAAGGTGGTTCTAGTTAGATCGGGGCAACCCGATGACTAGATGTGATTGCTAGGAAAGCAAGGTATTAGAGTCACAATAGGGTGACTAGATAGATGGATGATTGCTTACATGTTTGTCTGTTTGTCATTCGGTTATTATTATTAACTTTGGGTCTAAACCCATGTAGCTCACGAGACGTTTTGTCTCACGTACTCCTTGTTTTGTTTTGCTATGTACTCAGGTTCGGGATCGAAGGCTTAGGTACGCATGGATAGAGATGCGGGACCTAGATTAGAAGAACACTAGATTGGATTTAGTCTTAACTTGGTTATGATCTATTTTGTAACACCTACTTTTATACTCTGATTTCATACCAAGGTTTTTGTAAATCCAAATTGAGGATGTTCTTCTATTTATAAAATGTTTTATTTTGGCCAATATTTTGTATTAAAATCTGAGGTGTTACATATCCTCACGGGTATCTTATATAAAAAATAATTAGTCGACACACGACGTACCCCTACATTTGTACAAATTAATGTATCAATTAGTTTCTATTAAGTAAAATTACACCCTTTCGTGTATATGAAGGAGTTTTGGTTATTTCTTTCAACCAAATGGAAGGATGACTTTGTTATTTTTGTGAGTTGAATCTATATGGAATGTCGGTGGTATGCAATTCAATTAATTAAAACAAATTTAATTAAATTTATATGGCATAATCAACCATGTTAAATATTTAACAATTTAAATGAACAACTTTATTAGTATTTTATCAAAATCGCGGTTACAAGTTGTCACATTTAATTTTAACATTTTTACCAACAACACTTCCACATTTTGATAACACAATTCCATTGGATTCAATCACAACCCAAATAACAAACTTAGTAAGCAACAATCCGGACACAAGATTTTTATGAATCCCCGGAACATACAAGATGTTGCTCAACATGACATAATTTCCGAAAGTCATCCTTACGATAACATTTCCTTCACCTTTGATATATGTGGTAGTCGAGTTTCCCATAAAAAGTTTTTACTCATTTTTCAACATCTTTGAAAATGATAAACATATTTTTATCGAAACACACATGACGGGTAGCACCCGTATCGACATACCATCAACTTGAATCGGTTCGCACCATTTACTTCCGACAAATCGGAAATCATGGCCGCATTATGCACATCTTCCTTCATGTACATTTCCATGTTAGGCATTGTCACAACATTTGTCATTTTTATCAAATAAAAAATGTAAATTTGACCAATAAGCCTTATCAATCAAAATGTTCCAATTAGTAGTAAGATATATTTCAAGTATCATCTTATCAAGAATCAACTCAAGAAGCCAAAGACTATCTTGTATCTTAATCACTAATTCAAACCAACATTTTTCCCAAGTCTCACAATTTGAAAGTAAAATTCTAGATGCAAAGAAATCCATAGATATAAAATCCGAAGAATTTAACTTTTACCAAATTTGAGAAAATTCAAGTAACCAAAGTTATCTTGAAATCTTAAAACAACACAACCTTTTTATTTTAAAAATCTTATAATTTCCAAATATCTCACATTATGAGACTATATTCAAAAAACCAAAGTAATCTTGATATGTATAAAATGGAAATTAAAATTTTTCAAAGGAAAATCTCTATAATTCAAGAGAACAACAATAATGTGAAAGTTCAATCCAAACATTCAATTTCCAAATAGTCTCACAAATTGAAACCATATGTCAACAAGCCAAAGCTACCTTGACATGCATAAAATGGAAATAACATGAACGAATGTACTTTTCTTAAATTCAAAATTTTGAAAATCATAAAGTAAACTTTCACAAGATTGAGAATAAATTCAAGATGCCAAGGCAATCTTGATAACTAAAAATTTTTAAAACCAAATATTCAAGTACATTTTCTCACTATATGAGATTAAATTTAAGAAAACCCAAGTTATCTTGATACTTGAAACAAAATAAATCAAAACATTTATATTCAAAAAACTTTTAATTTTCAAATAACTCACACAATGAGACTATATTCAAGATACCAAAATATTCTTGATATGTATAAAATGGAAATTACGAAAAGTTTATAAAATATTTTCTCAAACAAATTCTTTATAATTGAAGAATAACGACAATATTATGAAATATAAATCCAAAATATTTGATTTCCAAATAGTCTCACAAATTGAAACCATATGTCGAGAAGCCAAAACTATCTTGACATGAAGAAAATGGAAATCAAATTTATTTTCAAACCAATGTAATTTTGATACTTTAATAATCAATAAATTTCACAATGATATACAAATATTTATAAGATTTATTTCAAGTTTCATCTCTAATGAGAATCAACTCAAAAAGTCTATGACTATCTTGAACCTTACAAACAAATATGATTGCAAAACTTATAATTAACAACAACAATTTTCACAATTATAAATTTTAAATCCAAAATTGTTTTAAACAATATATCAAGTTATTTAAAATCAAACTTTAAAAACTTGATATAATAAACTTTAAATCCAAAAATTTGATTTAACAATTTATAATAAACTTAACCAAACATCTTGTTTTACATAAACTTTCAATCAAAAACTTTTTCGAATCGATGCTATTAAAAAGCAAAAATCAAAAAGGAAAATATGTATTTTCCAACCGGTATTAGCAAGAGAGGAAAAATCTATTTTAAGTTTGTAGGAGCTAATACCAATTTTCATTAAATAAAATACAATACAATTGGGAAATGACTAAAACAAATACAAGATTGAAACAAGAATATGTAGAAAACAAAGAAGAAACAAGTTTGGTTGAGTCTCGTGAAATTCACGATCCCCTTAAAATAAATTCGTCGTCTATCTCACAGGGTAAAACAACCGAGTAGTTTTACACTACCGAATATAATCCAAGCCCGAACATTTATCGAAATTTCTTGTGTTTAAGGAACACTATCAATAGAGAGCAAATGGTGATAACTTATAAGTGGTGTAAGAAAGTATGTGAATGTGTGTTGGTGTTCACAAGAATGTGTCTTACAAATGAACCACACCATCTCTATTTATACTAGAAATGTGTCATCATGTTAATAACAATCATAGTTGTCATTATACATATTCATTATAAAGAAATAAAACTACCAAATTCAATTCTATGTTTAATGACACACATTAAACTTCTTAATAATATTAATAATAATATTATCTTAATAATATTAATAATAATATTATTATTAATTGAATTTCTTAACCATACAAACCGAACCCACATGATACCCGGGAGACGAGTGTCGATAGGTTCAAGTTCCCACTGGTTCATTTATTTTATTTCTTTGTTCCATACACCCCGAGAGTCGATATCTCATTCACCACAACTACTGTAACATCCCAAAACCCGGCCTAGTAGTTTATTGACCTTAAGGTATATTATCAAAGGGTTATCTGATTAAATGCTTAGTTAAATTAATTTGCCTGCTGTCCTTTGCGGTATTTTAACCAAGGGGTTAAAATACCCAACTTGTGATTTATTTGGAATGAAAACATGATTTTTATATATTTGGATTCTTTGTTAAATATCGTTTCCAGAAATGCTTTCGTTTTTAAAATTGGAGTCCGTCTGCTATTTTAAATAAATTAATTACGAAAGGGACCTTCAGACATATACTGAAAAGTAATAAATGAAAGGAAATAGAGCCAAGTGGGTCCCTCTTTGGCTGAGAACGGTCGAGAGAGAGAGAGGGAGAAACCCTCCTCTCTTTCTTGTCTTATGCATTCAAACATTATCTTCTATTTTACTATTTCATTGCAACACAAAAAACCCCATCTTTTCCCTACTTGTTCTTGAGCAAACTTGGTGATTTCTTTGTGCTAAGGTCCGAAAATTGCACTAGTGTTTGTGTAAAGGAAGTCTAGAAGTAAGCTACACCTTCTCCTCTACTTGTTTATGTTGTTCTTGAGCTTGAACTTGAACTAGGGTTTAGGTAACTTGTTGATTTGTGGTTGAATCTTGAAATGGATGTTGTTTTATGTGATTATGTAAGCTTTTACATCTTTTGTGTGGTTGATTGTTGAAGGAATACAAGATTTGGTGAAAATCACCTTCAACCTCCATTAATGGTGGAAGTTGAAGGTGGGTTTTACAAATCTTGGATTTCTTGAGTTATGATTGGATAGAATTGTTTATTAGGTTGAGGAATCATGTTTGTTAAGTTATGGATGTTAAAAACCTAGTATTGATCAATTTGTGAAGTAGTTTAACTAGTGTTTGGATGATTTTGTCAAAATGGTTAACTAGTGATCTTGGAAGTATCATATTTGGATTTGTGATGTTATGATCTTGATGGAATTGTTAGATGATTGTGAATTGCTAGTTAAAGATTAAATTGCTAGTTAATGGAAAGGTGGAAGTGTTTGGATCATGTTCGGGTTTTTTTGGCCCGTTGGGTCAACTAGTTGGGAATACTTGCTAAATGGTCAAAATGGTCAAATGTATTGATGAAGTATTTGTGCTAGTTGTAAATGTCATAAAATGTGCATTTTATGAGTCTTATGTAGTTAGATGTTGAAATTGATGATTTTGACGATTCGGTGGATTATCACTAACTCGGTATGTTGTTGACAGGAACCGGGAAGGATACTTAGTGATACTAGGTCACTGAGTTAAGGAATCGAAGGTTGAAAGGTGAGTGGATTCGACCTACAACTCGGGTTTCGGTTATTTCATTTGGTATTGTCTTGTTGGTGAAAAATGCAGAAAAATCGCCAGATGAAGATAGTTCGCGACGCGAACTTAGTTCGCGATCGCGAAGTCAGTCCAGAGAAAATGGTTGATCGTCGCGAAGTAGTTCACGACTGAGGTCCCGACGCGAACCCTAGTTCGCGATCGCGAACTAGAGTTCGCGATTGGGAACTCAGTTTTGACGTTTTTTCGCGGTGTTTTTCGTAGCTAGTTGACTTGTTATGTACGCCTAGTGTTAGGGGATACCATACATGACTAGGTGCACCATCGGGATGAGGTCAGTGTCGGATGGATAACGGCTGGGCACAGTGTATCGACTAATAGGGTATCCGACCTTACCTGTATATGTTACAGTGTTAAGGGGAGGGAGTTGCCCTGGGTGTTGGATGCAAAACGCTATCGGTTACCGTGGTTTTGGCCGACCATGGTTTAAGGCCCGCAAAGCCGCCGATCCTCTCAAACAAGTGATTACCCAACCGGAGGTGTTTTTATAACTTCCGCGTTTAAGTGACTACCTAACCGGAGATGTTCGTTAACTTCCGTGTTTAAGGGTTTAGCATAGTTGGTAGTGTTAGGAATTCATTCACTTAGCTTTTGTGCTAATCCCTCCCTTATTGACACATTTCAGGTTGGATGGCTTGAACGGGTCGGGCTTGGACGGGAAGTTTGACCATGCTTAAATTATATTTTGTAAAATGAGCCGTGTCTAGTAATACCGTCTTTTAAATAACTTTGGTTGTAATATTTTGTGGGACCACGTTTTGTAAACCTAACTAACTAGTTGCTTCCGTACTTAGTCTAATACTTAATTGCCTTTAAAAAAAAAATACGGTGTTACAACTACATTTTGGACATGTCAATCATTAATTATATATAATAAATATACATATAATTATATATGTCCAAAACTTTCCTACAAATTTTATAGGCTGAATTTTTTCTATATGATACGATGATGACACCGAGTTTTTATAACCAAAATATATGTTGATGTATAAAATGTAAAACGACTTGTAAACATAATGCCACATTAACGAATATTATCGATGTCATTATACAAATTATATTAAAAATATATATTACTCGTATCATACTACTAATTCTTAATAATATTTCTCATTAGTTTTATGATTAGAATTTTTTTACATTTGATAAGACGTGTAATCCTACAAATTTTGAATTTTATTAATTTAAGTAAAAACAAAATATGTATAGAACTGAGATATAGTTTACTTAAATTTACAAAAAAAAAAGACTAAAATCATAGTTATGGTTATGTTATGCACTTATTGTTATAATTATTGATAGCTTAGATAAAAAAGCTACACAAATTAAAGGATAACTATTGTCATCCGGTTTAATCAGCGGGCTCATCTGGTCAATCAATTCAATCGTATTTTAGACATCTACAAATTCGGTAAACCAGTCCTTTTTTTTTTTTTTTTTTTTAAATATTGAATTTAAGCGAGCTATCTGTTTCAATTTTATCCATTTGTTGGTGATTAGAACTTAGAAGTATAAAATATCTGGTTAAAATATAAAAATAAAATTGGATGAAAATCAGCTACCCGGCCCAACCGTCCGGTACATTTCAAATGGTCCGACTCGCCCTTCGGTCTTTTTCCGTTTACAGCTTTATCAACAACAGGAAAAAACCGGAACCAACACTCCACCCTTCGATGCTCAAACATGGTGGTCCGAACAGTGAATTCAATTTCACTTTTTCACTCCACCTCGCTGCCGTCGCCCCTGCCGTTAGTCGCTTTCCGGCGGTACCACCAAATTCGAGCTTTTCAGTACTTACAATTCTCTCGTTTTTCAATTCGTAAGTCGATGGTGCTCGGTTATCATAACATAATTAGCGGTGGCAGTCAGAGATATTCCGTCCAAAGTTTCGTCGATTCTGTGCTTGAGGAATTTGAAGCCTTACGCCGGCGGAGGACAGTTCGTGCAAGTAACAAGTTCGTCTCATCTCTTTCATTTATATCGTTTTGCATTTCATATTATGCTTAATTGAGTTTGTTTCGTTACAATGGTTGCCAAGTTGCCAAATATATTGCACATTGTTCAACATATGCTATAGCTAGTACTTGCATAGTCCCTTTCTCCCTGAATTAATAAGGTTTTTCCCTTCAATACATGTTGGTGATTCAAGTGATTTATTTGATTGTTCTTCAGATCAGTATTAACAAGCAGTAAGGAGGTCGTTGATGATAAATTACAGAAGCAAGTACTGCACAAAGGATTGCTTCTGGAGTTTAAGAAAGATTCTGAACGAATATTGCTTGCTGTAACTCAGAAACCTGATGGAAGAAGGAATTGGATAGTCTGTGATCAGGTTTGTTTAGAGAAAATTATGTCTAGGAATCAATGGTAATTGGTATTAGGGATGTTTTGATTGTTATCTGGTTTTAAACATGCAGAATGGTATTACAACTTCCATTAAACCACAACAAATCACTTACATAATTCCAGGGGTTGATAATTTTAACACCACCGAGATATCAGACTTCAATCAGAAAGCTCAGAATAACTTGGTTGGTTGACTTCTCCCCTAAATCAAATATAATGAGTGCTTGTATGACTTATGGAGATAGTTGTTTATTATTTATGTTTTTGCAGGATCCCACACTCCTTGAATTTGCTTGGATTGAGCTTCTTGAAAGTAACAAGTCAGTAACAGTTGAAGAATTGGCTGAGGTAATTGTTCTTAAATGTGATGTTTGACATTTCATTCTCTCTCCATTGACTTTTTTACATTCTTTACAGATGATTTTTGGCAGTTCGGAACCTATTGAGAGCTATTGTGCTCATCTCTTGCTATCTAGAGATGAAATTTACTTCACTGTGCTTGACAGCAAAGGCTCTTGTTCTGTTTATGGTCCTCGGTCAACTCTTCAGGTATGCCTTTTGCTTAATTCCCATTTTATGCAGTATTCTTGTTATTCATGACCAAAATAAACAGAAAATATATTATGTAATTAAGTGATTTTTATTGGCTAAATAATGTAGGTAGAAGAAATGAAACGTAGAATGCTTGCAAAAGAGGCAGCTGATAAGGAATTTAATGAGTTTTTACAGTTACTAAAATCTGCAAAAGCAATGCCTCCACGTGGCAAACCATCAAAATGTTCCTGGAAATCTGAAGAGAAAATCTGGCAAAAAATCGAATCTCTTGAGGCTTTTGCAATAGATGCTTGTAAAGATGATGTGCAAAAGAATACTGCAGGAGCAGTAATTTCCTCTCTCTCTCTCCCACACACACACATATATGTATATATGTATGTATAGGTTTTAGTAAATTAATGTTTACATTTATCAGATCCTGAAGGCAATGGGGTTAGCTAAGACGGCTGCATCAGCATTAAATCTTCTGATAGATATCGGTTATTTCCCAGTACATGTTAATCTTGATCTCCTGAAATTCAACATACGTACCAATTATCCAGATCATATTTTGTCAGCTGCTGAAAAGCTTCTGCAAGAATCACCTGATCCAGATAAGGTACTTCACTTCATCTTTTTTTATATTATTTTTTAATTTTCTGATCTTGTTGCATGTGATTGTAGGATGATAGGGTAGATCTGACACATCTGAAGGTATATGCAATTGATGTGGATGAAGCAGATGAGGTGAAGTTGCTTCATTACCTTTGATTATTCATGTTGTTGTGTTCATTTTGTCTCATTAAGATTTAACTGACATTTAACATTAAATGACAGCTTGATGATGCATTGAGTGCAACAAAATTGCATGATGGTCGTATTAAAGTTTGGATACATGTTGCTGATCCAGCTAGCTTTGTTGAGCCAGGGAGCATGATAGACAGGTACATTCAAAATGTTCTACTTTTTTGGAAAATATTTGAAGGGAAATTCGAAAACATTTTCAAAATTTGCAGTAGTTTTTCACAATTTGTGGAAAAAATAGAAAAGTAAATGCAAACTAAGGTTGATAGATATTGTTGCACTGTAGAGAAGCATTGCAAAGAGGAACATCTGTTTTTCTACCAACTGCCACCTATCCAATGTTTCCTGAGAAACTTGCTATGCAAGGAATGAGCTTGAAGCAAGGAACAATTTGCAGGGCAGTTACAGTATCAGTTGTATTGCATTCTGATGGCAGGTAAGCTAATTATGCTTTACTCAGTCATCCACAATACTCACTAATTTTTTAATATTTTATTAGAGTGTTTTTCTTGTAATCTTACTACATTATTTGACAACAGTATTGCAGAATATGCTGTGAATAATTCAATTATTAAACCAACTTATATGCTAACTTATGAAAGTGCATCCGAACTTCTTCATATGAATTTGGAAGAAGAATTAGAACTGAGAACTCTTGCTGAGGCTGCACGTATTCGACTTCAATGGCGACGTGCACAGGTTGGTCAATTTTATCAGTTGTATTAGACATTTACAAAGCAAAATAATATTTATATAATTTTGGTTGTTTGCCTGAACAACAACGTACTTTTAAACTGATCCCTGTTTAGTCATCGTACAAATCTGTTCAATTAGGTCACCTAAAGATAACTTTATGACCCGTTTATGTCATTCGGCAACGTGAAGACCTGATAAACTGGTAACCTACTTAGGTGGCAAGTGACGTGTCATACTTTTTTGCGGTGTTGTAATAATCGGTCCAGGCGGCACCTAGGCGGTTATTGGTGGTATCAGTGCAATTTATAGGTCAAGGTCAAAATTGGTCCAAATCGGTCAAAATTGATCAAAATAAGTCCAAATTGGTCAAAATAGGTCCAAATCAGTTAAAATTGGTCAAGGTCAACGAAAGTAAAACTTACTTAAAAAACTAAAAATCAAATTTAGGGTTTTTATTGACTAATTTAGTTATTTTGTTATGGATTAATGGTTTTTATTTTGAACATTTTAAATTTTTTGCATGGTTATTGACTAATTAGTTATTTTGTTAGGATATTGCTAATATATATTTATATCAAAGTAATTTTTTTTGTATTTTAAGGTACCCGCCTAGAAACCGATTAATCACCGCCAAGACCGATTAATTGCTTGAAGGTGGTTGACCGAGATTTTTACAACCTTACTTTTTTGTCTCTTTTGTGTCATTCGGTTACCACCACATCATCGCTTTACCATGTTATCCAAAAGGGACATAAAACCATCTTTAATGACCCCAACAGGACAAAAAAGTATGACATGTCACATGCCGCCTCAGCAGGTTAACAGTTTAGCCAAAGGGTTCACGTAGTCATCTTTTAATGACCCAATTGGACATGAAATCGTACATCGACAAACATAAAAGTACATTTCTAGACAAAAAACATCTATTAATTTCTCAGATTGTGATTATAAAAATTACTTATGATTCAGGGTGCAATTGAGACAGGGTCATTGGAACCTAGAATAAAAGTAGAAAATCCTGACGATCCTGAACCATCAATTCGGTTATATGTTGAAGAGCAAACGGAACCCGCAATGCGACTGGTTTCTGAAATGATGATACTTTGTGGGGAAGCTTTAGCTACATTTGGCTCTTCCAATAAGATTCCTTTACCATACAGAGGACAACCACAAAACAAAATTGACACATCAGCATATGATCACCTTCCGGAAGGCCCCGTTCGCAATTCGGCCATTGTTAAACTTATGCGGGCTGCTGAGATGGATTATAGGAAAGCCATACGACATGGTATCCTTGGGATTCCTGCTTATGTACAGTTTACATCTCCTATTCGTAGATATATGGACCTCCTTGCCCATTACCAGGTGGAATTTCTTTATTTTAATATGTTTTTTTTTTTTAACTATTTAAAAAAATATATGTTTGTAGGTGAAAGCTTTTCTTAGAGGTGATGTTGTACCATTTACATCTGGGCAACTGGAAGGAATGGCTGCATCTGTGAACATGAATGCTAGGATAGCAAAGAAGCTATTTAGTACCAGTCTCCGGTATTGGATACTAGAATACTTAAGAAGGCAACCCAAACAAAGAAAATTCCGTGCGTTGATCCTTAAATTTCTCAAAGATCGCAATGCATTATTACTACTTTTGGAGGTAAACATCTAATCTGCTCATATTGAATGCAATCATGTTCTTGATGATGCTGACTAGAGGTTTTATAGGTTGGATTTCAAGCATCTGCATGGGTGGCAATCGGGTCACATGTTGGGGATGAAGTGGAGGTCCGGGTTGAAGAAGCTCATCCTCGTGATGACATCATCACATTCAAAGAAGTTATACGAGTGACATGAATATCTTCAAAATCTTTTTGCAATACTACATATTCGATGAAGTCAAAAACAACAAGTTTCAGTTGTTTTTGCAATATTGACCCGTAAACAGTTGCAAGGAATTCATATGGGCAAAGATGATCGATCAGTGGTGGAAGACAGTTTGACAGTCGAACATTCTAGAAAAGTTCATGTTGAAGGCATGACAAGGTATATCTCAACTTATTGATTTGTATATGTCTAAATGTAGATTTTGTATTAGTGTAACCACAACGATTTCTTTTAAAACACAAAAATCGTTGGAGCATAGATTGGGCAAGTTTTAAACCATCCAACCTGCTATATCCAGTCAGCATACTGAAACTTCATTTCGGTTTAGTTAACGTAGACACTTCTACCAGCCATTATAAATGCAAGATCTCGGTTCAGTGGGTATAAACCTCTATAAGAATGCTCTAAACCCTTACCAACGTGGCTCAAACATGAGAGGTTCAAAAGAACCCTAAAAACATATTTAAATATTTATAAATTTTTTATATTACGTACTATTTTATAAGTATACGACTATAAGTCCATAAGCTTAGGTTATAAACTTTTTTTTTTTTTTGAACGGCTAGTTAGTAAGTTAGTGGTTCGAGCCTAGACAGTGACATCCACAAGGGGCAGTATGCCATCCCTCGAACCTTTCACCTTTTTGTCCACGACGAGACTTGAACTCATGACCAATAGGTCATGGGCAACACCTTAAATCCTCCTTGGATACCACTAGGCTACAAGCCTTGGGTGCTTAGGTTATAAACTAAATCGCTTAATAATCAAACATCACGACATTAAATGTAAAATTTGACATTAGAAGATGAAAATGTCACAATTACCATTTTTGGTTGCATGTGAGGCGCCTTACGTATGCCATCTATTTACACACGTTTTGCTAAATCTATAATTAACGAGGTAAGATTGTCAATTTTATATTTTATTTAGTTTCTTTTGTCGTAGATGTTATAAAAATCTTTTTAATATTAACTTATTTTTTAATAATCTCAAGTAATATCAACATCACATTTATATGATGTTTTGATGAGTTTAGAACAACTCTTCATAATCGTCGATCTTTAGGCTCAAGAATAGTTAGTTCTTGATCTGGAATAAGCATATACAAATCATAATATTGCGGAATTAAACGAACATATTTGTATAGCTAAACAAGGTTTCATCATCATCTCTATGTACAATGATTACTAAAAGCCCCAATTCTACATATAAATATGTAGAACGGTTTTTCGTTAAACAGGATCAAACGACCTTGAGGCTTAGAGCACACACACAAACACGTTAAAACGTGGGTTCCAAGAACGACTAATTCTATACCTCTAGGTTTCTTTATATACTAGAAAACCTAGAGATTTACAAGGAAAAGATAATACTAAATCTTTTTAAATCAATAAAGATATACTATATCTTTTACAATAGTGATTATCTCCTAAATCTTTATTTGAATTTGAACTTCCATATCTTCAATTTAGGTCCTTGTACTTTATAAGTTTTGACACATCAAATCAATAATGAATATTATAGAAATATTCCTAACAATCTTCCCCTATTTGATTTGACAAAACATATAACTTGTAGAATTAGCTAGGAATCTTCAAGTCTACTAATAACAAGAAGTTTGCCAAAACAAGAAGTTTAGTACTTGTATTAATATAATAAGAACAATAGAAAAAAGTGCAACTGGTTAGAAGTTGATGAATGTACAATAACAAGAAGTTTTTGTGAATCCTGGCAATAACAAGAAGTTTAGTACATAAAGATCAGATGGTATTTTGATAAACCAATCAAAGTATGTTAAAGACATCTTGGAGAAGTTTGCCATGAAAGACTGCAAGAGTGCAAGTACACCAATGGAAACAACAAACACCTACATCCTGATGCTGAGGGGGAGGATGTAGATGAACACTTATATAGATCAATGATAGGCTCTTTGATGTACTTAACTGCATCAAGACCTGACATTATGTACAGTGTTTGTGTGTGTGCAAGATATCAAGCAAGACCTAAAGAACTACACTTGCAGGCTGTCAAAAGAATAATCAGATACTTGAAAGGCAAACCATCACTTGGTCTATGGTATCCACATGACTCACCATTTGAACTCATAGCCTACACAGATAGTGACTATGGAGGTGAATGTCAAGATAGAAAGTCCACTACTGGTGGATGTCAATTCTTTGGATCAAGACTGGTGTCATGGCAATGTAAGAAACAAACAAATGTATACACATCAACTGCTGAAGCAGAGTATGTAGCTGCATCTGCTTGTTGTGCTCAAGTACTTTGGATTCAAAACCAGCTTCTAGACTTTGGTATCTCTATCCTTAAAACTCCTATTTTTATTGATAATCAAAGTGCTATTAGTATTGTGAACAATCCAGTAAAACACTTTAAAACTAAACAGATTGAAATAAGATTTCATTTTATAAGAGATTGCAATGAAAAGAAGTTAATCAAAGTAGTTAAAATTCATACTGACAAATCTTTTTACAAAAGCATTTGATGTAGGAAGATTCAGCTTCTTAGTTAGCAGTATTGGAATGATTTTAATAAATTAATTTCACAATTAAAATCATGTGTAAGAGTTTTTCTGTTGTAAAAAGTTGTTTATTTTAATAAGTGTTTTACTACTGGTAGGTCAGTATGGCATGTAGTTGTGTGCACAAAATACTACTGGTAGGTCATTACTACTGGTGTGTATTGAGTATGCACAAATACTACTGGTAAGACAATACTACTGGTAAACGATTGTACTCACATATACTACTGGTCTCTAAAAATGGTGGTTACTACTGCTAGTGTTGGTAAATTAGGTCAGTATTAAAATTCATTAGTTACTACTGATGTCTACAGTCACTACTGATGTTAAAATCCTTAGTTACTACTGACGTTCATAGATACTACTGATGTTTTCTACTGGTATCTAATTTACTACTGGTCTTTAAATTGTCAAAGTTACCAAACTAACCCCCACGAAAATAACCGTTGTGTTATGATTCGAAGGGCAATTTAGTCTTTTTGCAGATCAAATCGTAAGATATAAATAGCTGAAGTCGATTAGTTTAGCATTATCCTCACATCGATTTGCTAAATCCTCTCGATAAACCCTAAATCGCGATCATAAACCCTGCACCAGTAACAACATTCATACTTTTTCTCTCAAATCAAACGATCAAACACAAACATCGCAGACAATGGCAACTCTACAATCTCTTGATGTTAACACAAATCTTAAATACTCAGAGTTTCACAACATGTGTGTGTATCTAAAGAATCCAGACGGAACAAAAGACTTTCGTCCAATCGTCATGTTCTTGAAACAGTCTTATATAAAGTTTGCACTCACTGTAAACCCTAAAGCTTATCAACAATACTTGGTTGATTTCTGGACCAATGCTGAAAGAACCGAAGGTGCAACTATGCCTATGATAAAATCAACTGTGGATGGAAAGACTGTCACCATAACTGAACAATCCATCAGACACCATCTACAACTGCACGACGATGAAGGTATGTTTTCTCTTCCTAAGGAATACATTGTTGACATTTTAAACAAAATGGGATATGAAGGAAGACTTGACATTGTCACTTTCCAAAAAGGTCTTCTCTCCCCACAATGGAAATTTCTTGTACATACTATTCAACACTGTATTTCTCCTAAAAGAAGTACATGGAATGAGTTTAATAAAGCAATAGCATCTGCTGTTGTTTGCTTAAGCACAGACCAAGTCTTTAATTTTTCAAATATGATTTTTGAGGGAATGTTGGGAAATCATTCTACTTCAAAATTTTTAATGTACCCCAGATTTCTTCAACATTTAATAAATTGTGAATTACAAAACTTGTCAACTCCTAAAAACATTTTTATAACTCCTGAGTTGAACAAGAAAGTTTTCACAAATGTGAGAAAAAAATTTAAATTTTCGGGCAAGGAAACCCCTCTGTTTCCTAACATGATCAAAGATCAACCAAATATTGGAGAAGGTTCAATCAAAGATACAATCCCAATTGAACCTCAACCCACTCCTTCACCCCCAAATACAGCCCAAACACAACCCCAAACAGTCACTCAATCATCCACCCAATTAGATGTCCTGAATGTGTCCCAGGAACATGAATTAAATCTGCAGAGTGCTACTCTTCACTCTGTAGAAGACCAGCCAATAGCCAAATCAGTCCAGAAAAGATATAAAAGGAAGAAATCTTCCTTAAAGGACACCAGGGGACCCATTGAGTCAAACCCCAGGCTCCAAGAGTTATCCTCCAAGGAGGAGAGATGGCATGAGGAAAGGGCTCTCACTACTGATGCCCAGAGGTGGGTGCACAGGACACTGAGAACATCAATAGGACCCAGACCTCGGCAACTCTTAGTGATGACTCTTTTGAGGAAGCACTAAGAGGACCCCGGTGCCAAGAAACCAAAAGGGGGGCACTACTGCTTCTTCTAGGAAGAAGAGAGTGTCCAAACAACCCATTTCATCACCAAGAAGTGATGAGGGTAGAACTGAAACTATTGATTTGACGGAAAGGATGGAAAACCTTAAAGCCAATGTACCTGTTAGTGAGCCCGATGATCTTGCTAGAAGGAGTGAGGGCAGTATTGAACAAAAACAATTGACGGATAGGATGGAAAACCTTGAAACCACTGTACATGACTGTCTTACATATCTCACCAATCAAGAAAAACCATGACCTACATGAAGAAGCATATCAACACAATCAACAAAAGAATGAAATTGTATGAACACAGGCTTCATCAACAAACAAAGATTATAAGGAGACTGAAA
This sequence comes from Calendula officinalis, assembly GCA_963853835.1. Taxonomy (NCBI): domain Eukaryota; kingdom Viridiplantae; phylum Streptophyta; class Magnoliopsida; order Asterales; family Asteraceae; genus Calendula; species Calendula officinalis. Next base: position 21,270,373 of record OY970832.1, read on the forward strand.
AAGAAGGTTGATAGTAGTGATGCTCCACCAGTTGAGCTCACTAAGGGGGAGAAGGACAACATACAAGCATGATAGATGAATCTATTGTAGCAGCAGCAACTTCTCTCCTCAATCTTAAAGAAACAAAGGTTGATGAAGGCCGGGTCAATGATGAAAGCCTAGAAAAGATGGATATTACTGATGAGGCTACTACTACTGCTCCTATGGAAGAACAAGCTCAAAAAGAAGCATCAGTAGTAACTCCTACTACTACTGATGTCATAGCAGTAGTAAATAAAGAAGAGGCAGCAAACACTACTGATGCCCTATCAGTAGTAATTCCTGAAGACATACCAGTAGTAACTACCTTGGCTACTACTGATGAGATTATTGAGCTGCCACCACTACTAGAGCCTGCAGTAATAATTCCACCATCACCAACAACAAGATCAACACAATTGGTGGTGAAAGACATTGATGATGATATCAACTAGTTAGAAGTTGATGAATGTACTCTACCTCCACATCCCAAAATAATTCCCATGTCACAAATACATACCTATGGTCACAAATTTAGAATTGAAGCTGCACCAGATAAAAAGAGTGACAATTACATAGGAAATGGAAAGGAAATTGCTGATGAAGACCAACCTAACAGAGCACAAGGTCATGAAATGGTCAACAAAATTAATTATGCTAAATCAGCCAAGCAGGATAGGTGGAAAGTAAAAAGGGCAAATTATTTGAAGAAGGTTGAAGCCTCTCTAGCCATTGAGAACAGAAAATTAGCAGAAAGGGCTAGAATACTAAGACAACCCTTCACGGAAATAAAATTGGCAGATATTGCTGACATATCAAAACTGCCACAATTTCAACACAAGGTCAAAACCAAACAAGTTGCAGAAACCAGAAAAGAATTACAACGAATAGAACTACAAAAAATAAGGCAACTTGAATCTGAAACAATAGAACTTCTTGAAGCACAAGTACAAGAATGCAAAGAGCAGAAGGCTGATATGCCTGAACAATTTGCAGACAAGAAGAAAGAAATGGTCACATTCTTGAAGTCAAGAGGCCACAATACCAAGGCCTTTGGAAGAATGTAGTTGATCAATTTAATAGAGAAGTACTGTGTGGAGAAGAAGAAGGACCTTCTTGAACAAAAGATTAAAGAGAAGGACACCACAAAGCTTGAACATATAAACGCCAAAGAAATGAAAGAAATAAAAACTATAACTGGTGAAACATCTGGTGAACTCTCTTTAACTACAAGAAAAAGGAAGGTTGATCAATCTGAACTAGAACAACCAAAGAAGAAACTACAAATAGTTCAAGTTCATGATCTTCCTATTGCTCCCCTAGAAAGCAATCCAATCATCAAATGGAGATGTATAGATGATGTGATTGAGATTGTTAGAGAAGATAAGGTCACTCAAAGACTTAGAGCTTGGAAACCATTAGTCATGTCCCTAACCAGAAGTGACATAATCAAGATGTTGATTATTGGTAAACCAAGAATGACCAAGAAGACCTGGAAGAATTCAGCTGCAGGTTACATTACAGAAATGATTAATGCTGCTTTCTATCCAGATGAATATCCAGAGAAGTTTACAAATCCAGAGAATATTCAAGCCTGGAATGTGCTACCAACAGTCAACATGTACTTCTTTGAATATACAAGTAAGAAGTGTGAGTTATTCCTATATGAAAAAGAGTATCCTCACTCTGAGAAAACTCTTTATCAACTTTGGTGCATGAACTTTATTAAACCTAATGATGCTGTGATGTTCCAAAACAAGTTGAATGAATTTGTGAAAAAGATCAGCAAATATATTATTGCATAAAGGAATAAAAGAAACCAACAGACTTTAGAAGGAGATCAAAGAAGAGCAAAACTGTTGGAAGAAAAAGAAAAGAAGAAGAAGATGTGAAAAAGAAACTTGATTGATTGAAGGAGAATCAATAAGTTTAGGGGGAGATTGTTAGAACAAATCACAGTTCAACTTATTACTGATGCTGCAGTTAGTACTGATCATGGTTACTACTGGTGAAGACTAGGGTTACTACTGATGGGGCAGAAACACTTACTACTGATGAGTTGATGCTGGTGAAGAATATAACTAACTTACTACTGATCATGCACATATTGAAGATTACTACTGATCATTAGTAGTTACTACTGACGTTGGTTTTGGACTTACTACTGATTATCAGAGTTACTACTGATCATCACATTTACTACTGATGATGCATATTTACTACTGGTGATTGCAGTTACTACTGATACACGTATTTGGAAGCAAATCAAGTCCGAGATCTTCGCAGAGTTAGTTATAGAATGTTATTCAATGTATATCTTTTATAATTCGGTGTAAATCAAGTCCTAGAATAACTAGGGTAAATAGTTAGGCTTCAAGGACTGTTATAAATAGTTCCTTACGAATTGTAAACGTACGTGTGTATTGTTAATCAATAATATACATTGAAGCTTTTTGTGAATCACTGTGTTCTTAATCTTATTGTTCATTGTTCGTTCAATATACAGTATTCTATTGTTCTTATTATATTAATACAAGTGTTGATCCGCTGCAACTTCTTGTTATTAGTAGATCTGGGTTGGCAATAACTTGTTTTGGTTATTCGATCCTGACAAGGAATCTCCAAGATGTTTTGTTACTTATATTCTTATTTATAAATCTAAGAAGTTACCGATTAAAAAAAAAAAAAGACTTTAGATTTTTTGTTTACCTTTTTTTTAACTAAATATTAAGATCAAGTATGAATTTCCAAGATCAAAGCCTTTTAGAATCTTTTTTTACTTTAACTTAATATTAACATAAAAGTAAAAGTAAATATAGATAAAATTGAAATATTATACTCCGTCCGTCCCTTAATAAAGTTCTCATTTCTCCTAAAATGTTTGTCCTATAATAAAGTTTTAGAGGGACTCACTCAATAAAATAATATTATTACCATATACCTCACTACTAATTATCTTCTAAAAACATTTTCTCTCTCCAAAAAACCCTATATTTTAATTAAATTTATTACTAAGGACCCACCACTAACTATTTCCTAAAAACATGTACCCAAGAGAAATGAGAACTTTATTAAGAGACGGGGGAGTATATAATAACGTGAATGTAAAAAAAAATGCTTGGTTTACCCAATCAAAGCTTTAATCAAAATATAGTTTTATAAGTTATAAAAGAGATAGCCAATCAATAGAAGGCAAGTTACCACCAGAGCTGCTCTTCTTTTAATTATTGGATACATAATTATTAGTTTCTATACATTAAAAACTCTGCTAAAAACAAAAACAAAAATCTAAACCCCGTTCTCATTTCCGTTCCGTTTCATAGCAAACTTGTAATGAACAGTGATTTGTAAATGGGAATTATATATATAGTAAATGTGTTTTCTAAAATGCATGGACTCTAAATAAACACTAATCATTATTTTGAAACTCTCCTCTTACCAAAAACACCTTAAAATAAAATAGTTACAAAAGCTTATGTATATTTATTATTTATTATTATTATTATTATATAGGATTTAACTAACTTATGCTTTAAGGCTGTGGGGTATGAATATCACACCCACACCAAGTGTTTCTGCCACGTCATCTGCCACATCAACAACCACACCACTCCCCAAACCACATCATCTTTAGGAAATACTCACCAGTCACCACACCACACCAATTTTTTAATATTTATTTCTCCCAACAGCTCTTTTTCCATCAAAAATCGCACCCCACAGGCGCTATGCCCCGTTGCTCGTGGCCCCTTTCCACCACGCCAACCCCCAACGCCGTTTGGGGGGGGGGGGGGTTCCAAGATACCCCCCATGCCGTGTCCCTCCACCTCACACCCAACGCCCACCGGTGTTGTACCCATTCCGAGTAGTCTAAGGGCATGGGGTAAGAAGTATTAATTGAACAATATATTTCTTAATATATTGAAAAATGAATTAAATGAAGTCTAATTTTGATAATTATTAAATACAATTTTCAACATAAATGGTAATTATAACATCAATTAATACTTCTTATCTTATTCCCTTAAGGCATGAGTTAGAAAAGTCCTATTATATAAAGGAAAGTTATAGAGTGCATGATAAGACCAGGCATAATGAGACGACTACATGGTGTGTCTCCCTTGGTTGTGACGCGTCTTATCATTACGCAACACCAGTCAAACAAGTTTTACACACCTTTCATGAATAATGTAACCATTTAGATCAAACACATAGTAAAATAAACAATATTATAGAATAATATTATTTGTATTACACTGGTATTCCCGTTATAAGGGCTTTCCGGGGTTGTTGAGCCTTACTTGTGAGTTGTGATCATATACGCGACCTAACTATTGTTGAGACTGTTTCTGAACCTTCTCATGTCTATCTAGTTAATGTTTATCGACGAAGGGATCGAACCCATGACCTATAGGAAATTATTTAAAAGCTCTTACCATGCAATCTTCCAGGTAATTATTGAAGTAAAATGGTAGTAGTAGTATAGTAACAAAGGGCTTTGGCCTAATGATATTTGCCGTATTCTTATAGTTGGGTGTTCAAATATTATTATGATATTTAGAAGTCGATTTACGGCTAAAAGAAGTAGTAGTAGTATAGTGGTTGGTTAAGCTGTATCTACCTGCCGGTCAATTAAACAAAAAGTAGTGTGGATTTGGTGACCGGTTTATTTGACTTAAGTGGACACATTTTGGCTTTGTTCCCTAGTTCATTTCTACTCATTGTTTCCATATGTTACTGACACATTTTGTCTTTGCTCCCTATTTCATTTCTACTCCTCATTGTTTCCATATGTTATAATATAACTCTTGAGTCTTAAATAACTAGTCACGGGTAACATTTATCAAAATAATTAGAGAAGATTCGGAAACAAATACCACAACAATTAAGTCATGCACATAACGAGTAAAAAGTAGACATCCCGAGAAGATCTTATAACGAAAATATCCTTTAAAAAATAAAACACTTAAAAAGATTGGTGATCAATAATTAATAATCAAGGCAAAAAGCGGTTACAAAAAAAAAATAATTAAGGCAAAAATGTATCATAGGGGCTAGTATAAACTTCTCAAAAACTATTAGGGGGTTTAGTGAAAATTTATGCCATGTATGCAACCCCCACCCTCTGTTAAATTTTGCAAACAAAGATCACAAACAGATTCTTCAATTGGATCATACGAAACTTACCGATTTCCAGAATCTAAATTCCTTTTACGTCAATATGGTCGGCCGGAGATCCAAATCAAAGTAAACTCCAGGCGCGGTCACGGCGGTGGAAATATCATCCATCCGGTTGAAGTTGAGTCATCACCGACACCTTGGCCGGCGACAGTTCCCGTCGGAAATCCAAGTCAAACCCCTTCTCCATTCCGAGAGATTAAGCATTTTAAGAAGTGGTTCCCGTGGTTGATTCCTAGTTTTGTTATAGCTGGTACTGTCATGTTTATAATCACTATGTATGTCAATGATTGCCCTAAAAATTCGGTTTCTTGGGGAGGTTATCCTTTCAGCCCTTCAACTCTTCTCGGACCTTCATCTTCGGCGTAAATCTCTTAATTATCCTTTTTAATATCAGAATTGACTTATTTTGATCATGCTAATTTTAACACTTGTTCCTAGTATACAACTGAAGTTTTTTTTTTCCTTATGGACTTTTATGCTCATTGCTACCTTTTTCAGTTTTTTGCTTGATTTATTTTGGTTCTTGATGCAATTAATTATAGACAGCCATCTTAATAAAAGTAAAACCTGATAAAGCAACGATGTGATGGTAACTTGCTCAGGTGGCAAACAACGTGTCATTTTATGTGTTTCAGTTAGGTCATACGCTTACCGACACATCACCAATTTATCGTGTCATCACGGTGCCAAATGACCCAAACATGACATAAAAACATTTTTTAACGACCCAATTGGACTTACAATGGCTACACATATTATTAAACTTTAATTTAACATTTATATGATTTCGTTTTTAGGTTAGAAAAGATGGGAGCATTAGATGTGAGTAAAGTAGTAGATGATCACCAAGGTTGGCGCCTAATTACTTGCATTTGGTTACACGGCGGTCTTTTCCATTTATTAGCAAATATGTTGAGTCTATTAGTTATCGGCATTCGACTTGAACAAGAATTCGGGTTCAGTAAGTACAATTACCTTATAAACTTCATTTAATTTTTTGAAAATAACTTCCTTATATGTTTGCAGTACGCATCGGGTCGCTTTATATAATCTCTGGATTTTGTGGCAGTTTATTGTCTGCACTTTTTCTTCAATCCAATATTTCGGTTGGCGCTTCGGGTGCGGTTTTTGGGTTGTTAGGTGGAATGCTTTCTGAACTAATAACTAATTGGACTATATACGCTAACAAGGTACTTAACTAGTTAATCTCTTCATTTGTCGACAACAATTAGTCAAATGGTATTTGTTTCTGACAGTTGCTTACTGATATGTACAGCTGGCAGCATTAACGACCCTTGTGATCATTATTGTTATTAATCTAGCGGTTGGGATTCTGCCACATGTGGATAATTTTGCTCATCTTGGTGGGTTTTTTACGGGTTTTCTTCTAGGGTTTGTGTTCTTGATGCGTCCCCAATTCGGGTGGGTTAGTCAACGATATTCTCCTGCTTATTCTCGGGCTGGAGCTAAGCCCAAATACAAGGCCTATCAGCGGGCCCTGTGGGTCCTATCACTCATCGTTGTGGTGACTGGGTAAGAAAATATCTTTATTTTACCTATTTTGGCCCGTTTATTTTTTTTTTAAATTTTTTATTAATTTCACATTTTTGGCCCGTTTATTTTTTAAATTTTTTTAATAATTTCACATAGTTGGCCCGTTTATTTTTTTATTTTTTTTATTAATTTCACATTTTTGGCCCGTTTCAACAGCATGATTGTTGGGCTTGTTGCACTTCTACGTGGGGTGAACTTAAACGATCATTGTTCTTGGTGTCATTACATGAGTTGTGTACCTACTTCAAGATGGAGTTGTGATACAACACCTGTGTCCTGTGTGGTGAGTCATCAAACTCGGTCTTTTTTTTTTTTTAATTGTTTACATTTTTTTTGTTAATTTATTGAATTTGGGAGTGATGGAATGGTGATGTGGCATTGCAGTCTGAGCAAACGGGTAACCAATATACATTAACATGCTCTGATGGTGGTAAAAACGGGACCTACTTGTTGACGAACCCTAACTCATCTCAGTTACGAGGTCTTTGCACTCAGCTTTGTCGATGATCGTTATCATTTGGTTACAGAAACTACATGTGTATTATATGATTCATCTTAATTTTTTGGTTATAACACCCAAACATTATGAGGGAATATAATTCCACATATAATATATTATATATATGCATATCATATATTGTAATGATTTGATTTACAGTTTACTTCTTTTGTTTATAACGAGAAATGCAATGGGATTTTAGAGTGTTCATTTTCTTCAGAGAAAATTAATATTCGATTTATGTTGGATTTAACTTTTTAATTTTTTATTTAAAAAAGAAATTGTAGGATGATATCTTGTTATAAGTATAACAATAAAATAAAAATGATAGTATTATTATTGGTAGATAAAATGGAGTTTCAAAATGTAATGTGAATTGTGTTATTGCATAAAAATTTATAGAAAAACCAAGGTTCTAAAAAGCACGCTATGGCGGCATTAAGGCGTCGCCAAGGCGTGAGGCGAGGCGTCGACGTTACGAAACAGTCTATGGCGGCTAGGCGTGGCGTGGCGTGAGATAAAGCGCGATAAGGCGCGCCTTATGACGAGCTTTTTGTAAGTCGGCCGGAAAAATTTTAATTTTTTAAAAAAAAATAGTGACATATATAATTATAAATTTGGATGTAACACTTTTTGTGAACTTTATATATAATTTGTTATATAAATCAATAGATTTATATATATTTTTTAATTTGATATACGAGTATATATAAATTATATAAAAAAAATTACCGCGTTAAGTTACGCCTTGAAAAACGCCACGGCCCGCCATGGCTCGCCATGGTTTGAGGCTTGATGGTGCCGCCACGCCACGCCTTACGCTTTCTAAAACCTTGAGAAAAACTAATGGTGGTTCGATGAGTTTGAAAAAAATAAAATAAAGTTAGTGTTATTTGATAATTGTATTTTTTAACACTTGGTGCGAAAAGTTATTGTGTGGAGCTATCAAATAAATAAGTTATTAAGCTTAACATGCTTGCAAGTTGCAACATTGTAAGTTTTGTTAACGTAATTTATCATGAGTTATAAGCTAATAAACTGATAAATTAATCATAAGTTTAAATAAACATCCCCCAACAAACTGCGATAAGGAATTATGAAAGTCTAACAACATTCAGTCACATGCTTGCTTGAACAATAGATTCTTGTCAAATATATTTCTTTCCATTTGATTGCTAATAACTTGATCTTTGTAGGATTATAAGTACAGTAAAAATACATTAATTTAATGAGAAATGATATTTAATCATATCATTTAGACATACTCATATGTCTACCCACTTGATAGGATGACATGTGTATTCCACTAATTCTCTCTCCAAATATTATTCCTTGATTTTGACACGTGTCTTCATCTAATGAGTATGCCTATGAGTAAGTATAAATGGTAAGCATAAATACCATTACTCTAATTTAATTTATCAATCTCCTAGAAAATGTCAAATTCAATCCATGAAAAGCAACAAAATATACTCCCTTATGGTCACAAACCTACGTCAACTCCGGGTGGTCCCCGGGAATTATCGGCTCGTATAGCAGATCGGAATCCAGGTCATCGGAACAAAATATTATCTAAAGTGAACATAATAAGAGAAAAAATAACTAAGCAGTATCTAATTTTTAATAGACTAGTCGTTTACCCGCGGCAATGCGCGGGTGAAAAAGACAACAAATGTAATGGGCCAAATGGGTAACCTTTGATAGAAAACTAATTTTACTAAAATAAAAGGGTCAAATGAGTAACCTTGTTAAAATGTTACTAAAGAGGTAAAGAGTCGAATGGTTTTTTTTTATACCCTTCAAAAAATTTTGTAGGGATGAGTACATTATGAAGAACACATATTTTAAACGAAAATTTGAAGAATACTTACTCTTGCAAATAAATAGATTAAACTATGCATATTAATCCCGTTAAAATGAAATTCAAAATTTTATTTTCATACATTTTGTCAAACGTTTAATATGCATATTAAAGTATCGAATTTAATCCATTTTTACTCTTTAAAATTGCAAAGTACAACACCTAAAGATCTGTCTTCATGGAAAAGTAATAAACACAATTTGTATTAGATACAGATGAACTTACCATTTTAATTTAAGACTTACAATTCAGAGAAATTAGAGGCAATTTATCGAACACCTTATAGGCAAACTAAAGGAAAATGTGATGATCGAAATAGAACTGAATACCAAATGAATAAGGATTATTGTATATGCATTCGGCAATCTTGGAACTTGTTTTGATTCAATTTCATGGGCATAATTCAAACTGGTTCACAATTAAATGAATGTAGGAACAGTTTGACAAATTCACAAATAAATGAACGAACGACGAATAAAGTTTGACAAAAAATCAATGATATTGGGGCAACTGTCAAATGGGTATTAAAATTGAAAGGATGGGGTATTCTATAAACAGTTTTATAACCATATAAACAAAGAATCATACAGAAATTAGAGTACACATAATGGACAAGTTCTACACCAAAAGCAATTATAGGGAGAATTTGGCAAATTAACATATCAACGAATAGAAAAATACGATTTACAAGTGAAAGTGACAACATTATTTTATTTTATCTATACTACTTTAATAATCATCAAGGGGATAGGGACATTTTCGTCATAACATTAATTTAAGCACTCGAACTCCGTTACTTTCTCCATCCTCAACCGGTACGTTCCCTACTCTGACTTGAAGGGTCTTCTCCTTCCCCTCCGCCGGTACGTTCATAAACTTCTCCTTCTCCGTCCACCGTTTCCCTAACCGTCAATCCAACGGCCTCCCTAACCGTCGCATCCTTCCGCCAACAATCACCTCTTGCTGCAACTACAAATACCGGCGTTCAATCACCTCTTTCCTCAAAACCGTTCATTGAATCGGTTCCTTCAACCGGCGTTAAATTAACGACGCAACGATTCATTCCTATATAACCCATCTTCTCCGATCACTTCTCATTCACCCAATGAACCGGCAGTTTCGATCGGATGTTTAGGGGGATAACTTAAAGAGGCATATCGTCATTGCCAACGATGGTCCATCGTCGGCTTCTTCCTCCATGCCTGGTACGAATTTCAGTTTACAGTTCTTTAATTAGGGCTTTAATAATTTTGATTTTATGATTTCAATTGTTCAAATTTCCCACAATGTTACGAGATAAAATCACAGCAAATACATCCAATTGCTTATGCACGATCAATTTACGAATACAAACACACTTTTACTTCAACTGATTCCATAAATTGAAGAAATTTCAAACTTTCGATTGGTGTTGGCGTCAGAAATCAGAGAAGTTCCTTCGTCAAATTCATTTCAAAGTTGTGTATTTACATATACATTGTACTTAAAAGATGCAATCTTTTTTATAGGTTAATAATGTAGATTAATTAATGAATATAAGAATTTTTTTTCCTGAAATTTCATTGATTAAACCCCTTTGAGCCGTTGAATTTTAAATATCACTTGTTGATTTTCTAACTGTTTGCACAACATTTTATTAAATTTGTATTATCTGTGTAATTTATAATGCTAGATCGAAGTTATTGCTGACGAATTTAATTAGAAATTCAATCTTCTGATTTTTTTTATCCTATGTATATTGTAAGTTGGTTGCATCAATATATAGAATTTAAATGTATATTTATTGCAAATTTTTAATTTATATTTTACGATGCATAATCTGTTTGGATTATGTGTTATTCATAAATTAGTGTTTTTACCCACCCCTTAGTTCAATTGGTAGTCTTGATTAAGGATATTTAACCACAAAACCATGTGTTAGTAAATAGTCATAAAAAACAGTATCGTGAAAAATGCAATTGTTGTCTTAATTTCAGGCATGGGTCTTAATGTATTTGAATACTGTTTCTGATGATTATAGGATTTTAAGAGTAACTTTTAATACAGTTTCTATTTTGTAAAACTTCATTATGGCTACCCATTGGACCCTATTTGAGTACTTTTGTTTTTGATAAAATGGGCTTCTTTTGGATTGTCAATAGCTATTAACTCAGTTCATAAAATTTAATTGATTGAAATACATTCTACCTATTTTTGGTTAAATAATTTGGCATAGATTCATTTTGCTGTAGAAAGACCAATCTGCTTTTCTTATAATATGATTAATTAATTTGGGTCTAAAATTACAGGTGGTTCGTTATTCATTAAATTTTCGTATTTCACCTGCGCGTTGCGCGGGCAAAAGACTAGTTACAATAGAAGAGTGAAGATCTGTAGCGGGCAATGAATGGGTTGTATGTGAAGGAGAGGATGTTTGTATTTATAGATACCGTAGATGACAGTTGACGATGAAGAGGCGTGTTGCTTCATACATGACGGTTGATGGAGGGGTATGAAGAGGGAAGAGATGTGTCTGTTAAATTGAACAAGTGTTGGGGAAGGAGAAACCACCGTAGGGGTGGGATTGGGGAATGCTTAAATTAATGTATTTCCAAAAATACCCTTATCTGGTTTATATAGGATTAGCTTAATTTTTAGATCCATTAGTTATCTTAATCTATCATCTTCTTTTAAGATCCACCTGGCTACGGCCCAAAAGTCTAGCCCACAATTGACTCAGCCCACCTCCGGTTCCTTCATTTGCACCTTCTGCACCTCCGACGGCTGAAGTGGCCACCCGGCGTCTGTTCTCCGACCTGGATTTGAATCTGGCAACCATATCTCTTAAAATTCTAAAACCCTAAGTTTCAGTATAATTCTTGTAGTTATTGCTATTAATACATGCATTCCTAATAATAATTGTTTAAAATCGGTGATGCTTAGTATTGAATCTCATATAAATTCTAGTTTTAGTTTTGCTAATATGTTTCTTCTTTCTCATTTGCCAAAGTAGTTGCAATCGGGATTCAGCCCTAATTATGAGTTATGAAATGGAGGATAAAGCTTCCCAATAGATGTCAATTTTGTTATTATTCACATGGCTTTCATTTCTAGAAGCTTCCTAACAACAAAAACAATTGCTCGAGTTTCTTCATTGCCAGAACAACTATCTTCTTCATTATTGTACTCATACTCCTCTGCTGTTGCTGTCCCTGAACTGCAACCGCCACCTCAGCCAACATCCTCTTTTCGAGCTCAAGGTTTGATTCTTGTATACATTAATAATTCATTAAAATATCTGCCTATTTTTGGTTACTGCTAGGAAGTTATTGTGATCTGTTGTTTGTACAAACATTTGTCCAATTTTGGTAGACAAAGTGAATTAATTATTGTAATTTGTTCCTCCAATCTTTTACATTGATTAGAGAAACAAAAAGGATGGACACGATTCCTGCTTTTTGTTCCGGGAGCTATCACTTTTGGTCTAGGTACTTGGCAGATCTACAGAAGACAAGAAAAGGTTATATATTATAATTTCATTAACACCTATATTTTATATTTTAACTTATTACTCTATAAAATATTAACATGCGAAGAAACTTATACATAAAAATTGGTAAAAACGTTGTGTTAATTCTGTAATAATTGCACACCAAGTATAAGTTTAAAATGAGTTTTGAAGATACTGCAAACCTCAAAAGTATGAGTATACACTGACATATGTATAAGCTTCTAATTCGTTCACTTTTGCATTCATCTGAACCTAATTATCCGCTTTTAAACAACAAATCTTAGTTATATAACTAACTGACATATTGATTATGCAGGTGAAAATGCTGGAGTACAAACAGAGCAGGTTGGAAATGGAACCTATTAACTGCAACTACATAACTCCGTCAGGCGATAATTTGGACTCCCTAGAATTCAGGAGGGTGGTTTGTAAAGGAGTTTTTGATGAAACAAAATCCATTTATGTGGGCCCACGTTCTAGAAGTATTTCAGGAGTTACTGAAAATGGATATTACCTCATTACACCCCTTATGCCTCTCCCAAGCAGTCCTGAAAGGTTTGTTCGATCGTTGATCTTAGCTAAAGTATCAAAACTATTAACTAGAGAAACTTAAAAAAAAAAAAATCTTAAAAGATTTTTTTTTGTTTTTAGCGGCTTGCAGATGCCGATCCTAGTTAACAGAGGATGGGTCCCACGAAGTTGGAGAGACAAATATCTAAAAGTGCAACATGAGGATGAACATTCTCAAAGTATAGAATCTGCTGCTACACAGGATAACAACTCTTGGTGGAGATTTTGGTCTAAGAATCCTAAAATTACCGAAAAGGTACCCTTTTTGTTAGCGTGTTATATATGCACATTATATATGTAGATTACAACTGAAGTTATATATTTATATATTTTTAAATTTCATACGTACAGGATGATATTCCACAAATTAAGCTAGATGAAATTGTTGGAGTTATTCGAGGAAGTGAAAAACCTAGTATTTTTGTACCAGCAAATGATCCAAATTCATATCAATGGTTTTATGTTGATGTTGGTGGAATTGGTCGTAGTTGTGGGCTTCCTGAAAACACAATATACATTGAAGCAGTCAACGAAAAAGTCAACCCTAGTAATCCATACCCAACTCCTAAAGATAATAATCCATTGGTTCGTAGTTCAGTCATGCCACAAGATCATCTCAACTATACTTTCACTTGGTATTCTTTATCAGCAGCAGTTACATTTATGGCTTTCAAGAGATTACAACCTAACAAGAAATTCACATAACTATTTGTTATTGACATATTTGTTTGGCTCTAAATGGCGCTACAAACGTTTTTTTGCTGCAGTGCAAACACGAAATTGCAACTGTTCCTCTTAATAATACAAAACTAGTTACATGCATGCAAATTGCCCGGGAAAGTTTGTTTGTTTGTTTGAGAACTGTATTATTGTGACAGACAATTTTTTTCAAAGTTGAGTTAAATAATAGAGTAAATTACAGAAATTGTCTATTATGTGGTATTCTGGATTTTGTATTTTTGCCCTTCAGTTTTTTGCCTTTGTAATTTTCATTTTTCCTTTATTTCGTCCATTTTCACCTAAAACAACTATCTTCTTTTTTCTTTCATTTTTCCTTTACTTCATCTATATCACATCACAATGGTGATATAAGTAGTTACAATTAAGTAAATATCAATGATAAAATTATGGTAGTTTTTACATGTGTTTTTGTATTTAAAATTTGTGATTATCATATAATCAAGTGTATATTACTTTCAGTTATAATTTACTGAACTATATGGTGTAAAGAGGGTGGTCATCATGAGTGGTGATGATAGATGATGTTTGAAGCTGATTTTTGTAGTGGATATGTTAATTTGGTTATGAGTCGGTTTTTCAATTAATATGCTCATCCGTAGGTTATACTCCAGTGTTTAATTCGTTATGGAATATTATCAATGAAACCGTAAAGAAGAAAATCAAATAATGTGTTAAAGATTAACTAACTGCATTTGCTTTGCTGGGGTGAGAAAAAATAATTAAACGACTTTAGATGTGACAAAAACTTTATATTCAAGGCATTTTGTCATTTTACTACTTACGTAAGATTTTAGATGTTGACACACAACCACTTTTATAACGAATTACAAAATCCAATCATCTGCTGCATTTCACAAACATGATTCCTATATCTCACAAATCATTAGTGTATATATGCATAAAATAAACTGTCATCAGCTGCAGGTAAATTTTGGACTTGATTTCATTTACTCTTGTATCATGACAACCTTAAAACTTACAAAAGATAGTTGCAGCATGATTCTAAACCTTGCAAGAAGTTTACAACCCAAAAGGTGAAAGCTTTTCCCTAACAAATATACCCATCTAGAGTTCTAGACTAAAATGATTCAGTTAATAATGCAAATAACAGTCAAAACATCATTAAATTTGTTGATGTCCCAACTACAAATGGTTCCATTAAAACACGAGTTAAGAAGTAGAACATGATACCGAGTGCTATAGAAATCGGTAGAGCTGGCAAAGCCTGACGAAACACTGACAACAGTATGAGCGTGCACCCCAATCCAGATATAAGGGAGCTGATTTTTCTACCACAGTTTTTGATAGCTGTACCACAACTTTTTGATTTTGACTATTATACCCTTTGTTTAGATATTTTAGGATTTGCCTGGCATTATCTTCATCAAACCTTCTTTTCTATTTTATGATTTACTCTAAACCCTTCATCTACCTTTTCCCCTTCTTACTCAAATCACCAGATCGTCTCTTCAGCCACTAATCTACAGTCGCTGCCTATTTTATATGGACAACCAGGTATGATTTTTCTAATTATCACAACTTACATTCTTGTTAATTTAAGCTTGTAAATAGTTTAGGGTTTAATTTGTAGTCTCCATGGGTTTACATATAAAATCAGACGAACTAAAGTGTTTATGAGTCATTTTTTGCAGCAAACCAAGAAGTTGTTTAAGGTTTGCATATTAAATCAGACGAATCACTAACTTGTCTTATGAGTCACTAAATAGTTTAGGGTTTAATTTGTTACAGCAAACCAAGAAGAATTACATTGACTTACTTTTCATTCCATAATTAATTAGTTATTTTAATTAACAAAGTGTTTATGAGTCATTATGCAGGTAAACTCAAACGAATCACTAAATGAAGAATTTTATCTAGCTAACTCCAAATTTGAATCATCAGACGAATTAGTAAAAAGTGTACGAGCATTTTATTGTACTAAAGGATATGCCCTCTCTATTCGCAATTCAAGAAAAGACAAGTTTGTCATTTTTAAATGTGACCGTGGCGGTTCATTTCGAGATACAAGGTGCATTGAAACAAGCACTTCCACTCGTTTGATCGAGTGCCCTTTCAAAATTGTAGGTAAAAAAGGAAATGATGCTGCTTGGGGATTTCATGTAAAAGACTTGACACATAACCATGAGCCATCTTCTGATATTTCGGGGCATCCTTCTCTTCGTCGGTTACCACCGGATAAAATACAAACTGTAAAAGAAATGACGTTGTCTGGAATACCCCCAAGACAAATTATTTCTTCTTTACGACAACAGAATCCAAATCTTTTAGCAACCTCTAGAACTATATATAACTTGAAGGCAAAAATTCGTAAGGATGCTTTAGGAAACCGATCAATGATTAGTGCCTTATTTGAGGAGCTTGAAAATGGGGGGTTTTCATATGATGTTTTATATGATTCAAAGGGGCATATAACAAGTTTGTTCATTGCACACCCCTTGTCAATTAAATTGACCAATGTCTTCTCTAACACTTTTGTGATGGATTGCACTTACAAAACCAATAAGTATAACATGCCTCTCCTTGATATCATTGGTGTTTCATGCTTTAATACCACTTTCTATTCAGGTTTTGCTTTTTTGGAAAAGGAAAATGAAGATAGTTATATTTGGGCATTAAGTGTGTTTAAAAAAATTCTTGGACTTGAGAATATACCATTTGTGATTATGTCGGATAGGGAGTTAGCACTAATGAATGCCATAAAGTATGTATTTCCAACCACAACAAGTCTTTTGTGTGTTTGGCATATCGAAAAGAATGTGTTGGCGAATTGCAAGAAATATTTTGGACCTGGTGAAGATTTTGAAATGTTTATGTCTCAATGGAACTCTATAATATATTCAACAACAGTTCCAATATTTGAGGAAAAATGGGTTGATTTTGAGTCATTTTATATAGACAAGAAAGATGCAATTGATTACATAAAGAACACATGGTTTCCTTGGAAAGAAAAATTTGTTAGTGCTTGGACAGATAACTACTTACATTTTGGTACTCGTTCATCCTCAAGAGTCGAAGGTGCTCATGCAAAACTTAAATTGTATTTACAAGTTTCTACCGGTGGATTTCAAGAAGTGAAAGATAAAATTTGTCTTGCTGTCGAACATGAATTTAACGAGATTAAAGTACAGCTCGCAAGTGAAAGAATTAAAGTTCCTCACAATTGCAATAAACCTATTTATAGGGAACTTTTGTCACATGTCTCAAAGTTTGCATTGAACGAGATACATAAGCAATTTCAAAGGATTAAAAAAGGTATTACGTTTTAACACACTTTAAAATTTTATTTTAATCATAATTACTTATTTTTTTTTCATAGGTACACTGAATCCTTGCACCGGTCATTTTATGGCGACTATGGGTATTCCTTGTGCTCACAAGTTAGAAGAATTACATGGAATGACACTTTCGTTGGAGCTAATTCATCCACAATGGAGAATGGACATGCTATCTCTAAATGCGGAAGATGATTTGCCCAGTGACGACAATATCGTTTTTGCGAGTTTGCTTGACGAGTTAAATGCGATGTCCAAAATATGGCCCCTAAATAAGAAAGAATTTGCTACTTCGATGATCGCTAAGCTTCTCAACAAATCTGATACGTTTTTTGAGCCAATTATTCAACGACCCAAAGGTAGACCACCAAAATCAAAAAGGAAAAGAGGAGCAACTTCTACGACGAGAGACCCGTCAAGATTTGAGCTTTTGGGATCATCACAAACAAACAATCCCCCGAATTCTACTTATGCATTCCAAAGTAACAATGAAGTGATTGATGAATTTGGTTACATCAACCATGACAACTTACTTGATCTAAATGATCCTTATATGTTCTTAGAGTAGTATGTCTATTTTAGCTTTGAAGTAGAATCATAAACTATATAGCTTTATTTTGAAATATTGGGTTAGTGATCATTTAATATGTAATGAAAACTCTGATGATTTTTGCATGTTTTAACGTCATCGTATGGTAGTTTTGATTTATAATCATTTGGCTTTTATTGTAAATTTTTTTAGATTCTTTTACATTGCTTTATATAAAATAGAATAATTTGTTAGCATCTATATATTGAATCTTAAGACTCGTAGTTGTCAACTGTAAAAAAAAACAATAGTACATATAATTATGGATATTAGTATTATTGGTCCCACCTAGTAAATAAAAGAAAAAGTAAATAGGGAGTGATAAGGGTATAATAGTCAAAGTAAAAAAAGTTGTGGTAGATGCATAAAAATTGTGGTAGGAATATCACCACCCCAGATATAATAGCAAGGTAGCAAGCATAAACTGTCATTAAATCAAACATTGCAGCCCTACCCACAAGAACACTGTAGAAAACAAAGTCACCTAATCCAAGTTTTATACCTCTAGTTGTCTCCACATCAATTCCCCTGCTCCTTGATTCTGCTAATGGTGATATTTCTTCATCTTCAACAATTTCACTTGGTCGAAATCGATCAGTACTACTAGGTATAGAAAATGAAAACTCACTACTTGTGCTTGAATTAGATCTCAATCTATCTTGTAAACTTGGCACCAATGGTGAAGTTTCCTCATCAATCATTTCAATTGTGTCATCACTTCTGGAATCTGTATCGTTGTGTCTAGCCATCTCAACTTGGAGCTCAACTGAATCCGATGAGACTCCACCTACCAAAAGCCCCAAATTAGACCTTCTAGGGTTTCGAGAAACGGTTGGGCGAGCCTCGTAAACCAGAGCAGGAAGCTCATCATCTCTACTAGATGCTAATTCAACCAAAATCTTAAGAGGTCCACCGGGAGCCAAAACTGCAACCAGATCGTAGAGAGCTAATGCCACCAGTAAAGTCCAGGTGGTCCATTCCGGCAGATTAGTAAACCAAGCGGCAACAATTATACCTAACAGAACCATATAAACCTGCCTCAACACAATCGGAATTGGTATACCTTCAGCGAAAATCGAGAGAACTCCGACGACTGTGAAATTGAAAAGCAAAATGAAACAAGTGATGGCGTCGATCGGAATTGAAAATTGTCGAATAATGGCGAGGAATATTGAACCGCCCATGACACCGAGGACAAAGAAGGCGGAAAAACGCATGTAGTTTTTGAGGAAATTGGTGAAGTTGTAGTTGTAAAGGAGAACGAGAAGGAAGGTAACAACGGCGATGAGGATAACAAAAACGAGAGCATTGAGGAGAGAACCTTCGATCTTATCCGATGTGGAATCCGATGGAGTTTCGAGGTAGACGAGATTAGCAGCGGTACGGATAGGCTCAGCGGACGGTGAGGAAAAGGTGTTTAGAGAGTAGACCAACTAGAAACATGCAAATTGATACCGGAGACATTACGCCGATGATTTCTACTCCGATTGACTCCAGGATACTGCCATCCATGGCTAGTTTTTTTTTTTTTTTTTTTATGGCTAGTGAGTTTGGATTTGGATTCCGATGAGAAAACCTTGGTCAAATTCTAGGGTTATTGGTGGATCTCTTTGTATCTGAACTGGTCTACAACATGTTTTAGAAGTTCTTCACGCCGCATGCCTGCTCAATTTTGCACTTATTGGTAAAATCAATATTTAATGATAAATGTAGAATGGGGAAATGATTCTGTTAGGCCTCTCCCAATCCTTACCCATCACTAAACTCATCACTAGCGCTACATCATCACATCCTTACTGACACGCTACTGACACGATCGTGCCAACCCTATACATCACTAAACTCATCACTAACACATCCTTTCCACATCATCATTTTTAATTAAATTAAATAATTATAAAATAAATAAATTACATTAATTAAAAAATACATTATTTAAATTAAAAAATATATATATCAATTTAATATTTTTTTACATTTATTAGAATTTTAAAAATAAAAAAACGTAATTTTTGGAAGAAAAAAAAGTAATATTTTTATTATTAAAACAGATATATATAAAAAAGATTAAAATTAAAAAAAAAAGAAAAAAAGAAGATTTTTAATTAAAAAACACAAATGGTACAAGTCCTTATGCACCGGTCTTAGGCGCAAGAGTTTGCTTGCAGCAAAGAGTTAATAGAGGACTCAACATGTTTATAGTATAAGTATTAGAAATTTAGAGTTATAATTTTATTAAACTTTTTTATTCTTGTTACATCTCATTCACATAATATTAATTGTACGAATATTTTTTTCATATAAACTTTTACAAGTTTCCAAAGTCATATCTTGGCTCAAATTAAACATTCAACTCAATATTTTGACACAAATAAACTCCATTATCATGGAGGCGCCATCCCTGCCAACTTTATGCTCTAATTTAGTAGATTATTCAAGTTTTTGAAGATGTAAGCTTTGGGGTCTTACATATGATATTTTTGTGGGAAAGTGATTTTACAAAAATCATAAAGTATATTACGTCTTAAGTTTAACTTTAAACTTTCCCTTTTAATCTTAAAAATACTTTTGGCAATGGCTTAACTTAAACGTACTTTTGACATTTAAACTTTGATTGACCACAGGTATGGCAAGTGATCCTTGTCGAGACTATCCAGATAAAGTCAAACATTTAACTTTTATATGCTCTCCTAACCAGTATTCTTATGATCGTTTTCAAATTCTTCTATGTTCATACTAAAGTGTTTAGATGGCAAGGTTTGAACTCTTCTTATGATCGTTTTCAAATTCTTCTATGTTCATACTAAAGTGTTTAGATGGCAAGGTTTGAACTCTGGTGTCTTATGATGACCAAAATTTTTAAGATGCCTTACCATTAGGCCGACTTTGGAAGGGGTATGCGTATTTATGTTTTATGTTGGATTTTATCGAATGGTGGCTTATTTAGAAAAACCACCAAATTATTATTAGCTTCATAAGTTTTAAGCTTTTGTTAACATGCTATTTATTTGTCAATTTGTCTTGATGTCTAATTTTTCTTACGGTTTAATTCTTAAAAGTTAAACTTATTTGACGTCTTAACCCTCAAAATCCTTATTAGTGATACATGTGGTTCAACTTAATGATGATCAAATAGTTAAAAATGGTTTAATGCTTAAAATTTCACGTGTTTGAGGATTTTTTTATTAACTTCACATTTATCACAATGGTTTCTTTCTCTAACAAATCAACCAAAATTTAGAACAAAATCGTCTGGAAAAACTCGAGCACTGAAACATCAAATCGTTAAAACTTGAGAGTTACAACAAAATTAAGTCGGATGAGAAGGGAAATTATATGTTATTCAAAAGATTACAGTTTAACAAACTTTAGGGTCAAGAAACTCCCATTTAATGAAATGCCAATATTTATAGAAGATGAGTTTATGCAAATCGCATATATAATGAATTGAATAAATGTTTTAAACTAGTCATAGTGAATACACTCTCTTTTTGCAGATAAATAGTAAAGTGCATCAAACAACAACTTTGCAGTTTCATACCAGCAAATTGCCAGAAACCAAAAGGCTAAAATAACTTTAAAAGAACAATTAGCCTATTTTATCAAGGTTTTATGCGGCCACTAAAACTTCAAACATACGCAATACAATTAAACGCAAACATAACTTATTTTTACAAATAATAAAATAAAAATGTTATGTTAGACCCTATCCAAATGGATTCCCACAAAGTGAAGCCACAGGACCTTGAGCTTGAATGTTCCTACAAAATCACCAAACATATTTTAGCAATTTTCTACCATAAATAAAACGCTCAAAACTCTAAAGCAAGCAAGTAAGTAAGTAAGTAAGTAAGTAAGTAAGTAAGTAAGTAAGTGTGTGTGCGCGCGCGCGTGTGTGAAATAAGGCACTTACGGAATCTGCATGGTTGGCGCTTGTCCTGGCATGAATAGTAAGGAATCTGTAGAACCATATTACAGTAAGAATATGTTCTTACAGTTAAAAACTGATTTACATTTGAGATTTTACCTACCGGAAGTGTATGGTATTGCTGCACTTTCAGGAAACCAAGATGTCGACATATTATGATTCGGGAGAGTAGATTGTAAAGAGCTCATGTCCAAAAGCTGCACTTCAAAATCAATCATTATAATTTGTATACATAATTATTGAGGACGTTAAATTTATAATTTATAAATATAGATAAAGAAGTTACCATGTTGGTAGATTCAAGATCAGTATCTGTTGGAGCAAATCACAGTTCAACTTATTACTGATGCTGCAGTTAGTAATGATTATGGTTGTTACTGATGGGACAGAACCACTTACTACTGATGAGTTGATACTGGTGAAGTCTATAACTAAAGTTACTACTGATCATGCACATATTGAAGATACTACTGATCATTAGTAGTTACTACTGACGTTGGTTTTGGACTTACTACTGGTCACCAGAGTTACTACTGACGATGCTTATTTACTACTGGTGATTGGTATTACTACTGGTACGCGTTTTGGAAACATATCAAGTCCGAGATCCTCGCAGAGTTAGTTATAGAATGTAATTCAATGTATATCTTTTATTATTCGATGTAAATCAAGTCCTAGAATAACTAGGGTAAATAGTTAGGCTTCAAGGACTATTATATATAGTTCCTTACGAATTGTAAACGTACGTGTGTATTGTTAATCAATAATATACATTGAAGCTTTTTGTGAAACCGTGTTCTTAATATTATCGCATATTGTTCTTACAGTTCATTGTTCTTAATTATATTGATATAGTGTTAATCCGTTGTAACTTCTATAATCAATTAGATCTAAAGGTGTTTATTAACTCTTCATAGTTAATCGATCCTGACAAGTGGTATCAGAGCTTAAGGGTTCTAGATCTACGATTTTTAAGAACAACAAAAAGTTTTAATCTTTAAAACACACAGATTGTTAATCATGACTGATAACAATGAAAGTACTCAAGCTAATAAAATCCCTATACTCACTCCCAATAACTTTGGGATGTGGAAGAATCGTATTAAGCAATACATGCTTATTACTGATTATTCCATGTGGGAAGTTGTTGTTGAAGGAAACAAAACCGTTCCTGGTCAAGCAACAAGTTCTGCAACTGAAGCAGACAAGCTCAAGTGTGAAAAGGAGAAGAAAGACAGAGGAATCGAACTCAAAGCTCTAAGCACTCTTCTACTGACCATTCCTAATGACTATCAACATCTCTTTGTTGAATATGATGATGCAAAGGTGTTGTGGCAGGCACTGGAAAAGAGATTTGTTGGCACTAAAAGCACCAAAAGAAACATGAAGTCTGTACAGAATCAGGACTTTGAAAATTTCAAAGGGCAAAAGAATGAATTTCTATCTCAAACCTTTGATAGATTCAATAAACTCATTGGGGAATTGAATCAAGTTGGTATGAAACCTGACAATGATGATGTCAATAGAAAGTTTCTCAGATCTCTTGGAGAAGAATGACCTATGTACACAGTCATATATAGACAAGGAGATGCTTTGGAAGAAAATGAGCTGGATGAATTGTACAATGAGCTTAGGGTGTTTGAATCTGAGGTGAGTTCTAAAACTCCTAATTTATCTTCAAACAATGCTGCTTTTGTGTCTAGTACAGGAACAGGTCAAGAAACTGCAAAGGCTGTAGAGTGTGAAGATACTGCAAGAGAATCCTTCTTCACTAGTCATGTGCATTCTGCATTAATTAGTGATGATTTGGAACAATTAAATCCAGATGATCTTGAGGAGATGGATCTAAAATGGCAGATGACTATGCTAAGCCTGAGAACCAAAAGGTTCTTGAAGAGGACTGGAAGAACAAACCTTTCTTTCAACGAAGGTGACAAGGCTGGATTTGACAAGACTAAAGTCAAATGTTACAACTGTAACAACCTTGGGCACTTTGCTAAAGAATGTCCTCAGCCAGACAAAAGATCAAACTCAACTGCCCTTTTTTCACAACAAGGACAAGGTTATGACTGGAGTTTTCAAGCAGGGGAGCATGCCCAGAATCAAGCTCTCATGGCCTTCACTGACTCTCCTACTAAGGTAACTTCTAAATCTTGCACTCCTGAATGCATTAAAGCTTATAAAGATTTAGAAAAACTAAATAAAGAAACACTTGCAGAGATGATTCTAAATAGAAATAGAAGAATTGAATATAATGGTTGTATAGCTGATCTTGAAAATCAAATTAAAATTTATAAAATAACTGATCAAAAGATAAAAGAAGAATTGCTACAAACCACCTATGAAAAAGAACATCTTGAATTAAAATTAAAAGAAACTTTGATCAAACTAGAAGAATTTCAAATGGAATTAGAACAAAACAAATTAACCATTAAAAAGTTTGAAAGAAGCTCTCAAATTGTAAATGAATTAACAAGTAATCAAACCACTGGAAAAGTTGTGCATGGAGTGGGATATCATGCTGTACCACCTCCATATAAATTCATTCCTCCACTTAAAGATAGTTCAGAAAGAATCATAAATGAATTAAAAATTGAAAATCAAACTGAATCCAATAATGAAACATCTGAATCAAATGATTCTTCTGATGATGATCAAACTACAGACTCAATTGAATTTACAATTTTTCAAACTGAATCAACAAACTCAATTGATACAAGTTTTCACACAGCACAAAGTCAAGAAGACTCTCCTAAATATAATGCAGACAATATACCAAAAATTCTAAGAAGGGGAAATCAAAGAAACAGGAATCAACTCTTAGAACAAAGAAAGACCATAAGTGCTAAGGATAATAAATTAAAATGTGTTATTTGCAACAAAGTAAACCATTTAGCAAAGGATTGTCACTTCAATCCAATCAACTGCAAAGAGTTCAAAGAATTTCAAAATTCTAAAGAAAAAGCAAAAACACAAAGGTCAAAAAATACTAATGATCCTTCAGTAGTAAAGAAAACAAAATTTCAAAAACCTGAAACACCAAAATTTGAGAGAAATGCACCAAGGTTTGTGCAAAATAAAAGAGTTGGCAGCCCAAAGAACAGCAATTATTTCAAAAATAATGGAAAAACAAATCAACATAAACAATATCTTAATTTTTCCAACACCAGTAGCAACTTTAACAGGTTTACTACTGATCCTAGACCTAATTACAATGCTGTTAGATATCAGTACCAAAACACTACTGGTAAAAACCCTAATTTTAAAAATACTACTGCTGCCAAACCAAATGCCAAAAACACTACTGGTCATTCTAAACATGGTAAGTACCCAAATACTACTGGTCCATCAGTAGTAAAGTATTCAAAAGCTAAAAACAATGGGTATAGACCAAGATCAGTAGTAAACTCAGACAAATCCACAAGGGCAGTAGTAAAACAAAACACCAGTACTAACCAGGTATGGGTACCAAAAATGTTTAAAATTAAATCTTCTAAATCTTACTTATCAAAGGATGAACCCAAGACATATAAAGCTTGGGTTCCCAAACTTAACTAATCCTTTAACTTACTTGTGCAGAGCATTCAGATCCCTGAAGAAGGTAGAACATGGCACATTGATAGTGGATGCTCAAGGCACATGACTGGAAATCTGCAAATTCTTAAAGATTTCAAGTCTTTTGATGGAGGATATGTGGCCTTTGGTGAGAACCCAAAGGGAGGTAAGATTTCAGGCAAAGGTACAGTTACCAATGGTAAAATTACTTTTGATGATGTATTTTATGTAGCTGAGCTAAAATACAATCTTGTCATTGTGTCTCAAGTTTGTGATAAAAAGAACAAAATTCTTTTCACAGATATTGAGTGCATCATTCTTTCTCCTGATTTTGTTTTAGATGAAAAATATGTAGTTCTGAGAACTCCAAGGAGAAACAATGTGTATTGCCTGGATATAGGGGGAGAACTCATTTCTTCAAATGAGGTCAACTGTTTTATATCCAAGGCAAACACCACTGAATCAGAACTTTGGCATAGAAGGATGTGTCACACAAACTTTAAAAACATGAACAATTTGGTAAGAAAGAATTTGGTAATTGGATTACCACAAAAACAATTCATGTGTGATCATCACTGTGTTGCATGCCTAAAAGGTAAACAACATAAGTCTTCTCATAAGTCCAAAATTGTAAACTCTATTTCTGTTCCTTTACAACTCTTACATATGGACCTCTTTGGACCTACAAATGTAATGAGTATTGGAAAGAAACAATATTGTCTTGTGATTACTGATGACTTTTTCAGATATACATGGGTTTTCTTTCTCAGGACAAAAGATGAAACAAGTGAACTCATCAAGAACTTAATTGTTAAACTGGAGAACACATCTGATCAAAAAGTTAAAGCCATAAGATGTGACAATGGCACAGAATTTAAAAATACTAATTTAATTAACTTTTGTGATCTTAAAGGTATTGACAGGCAATATAGCTCACCTAGAACTGCTCAACAAAATGGTGTAGCTGAAAGAAGAAATAGAACCATCATTGAAGCAGCAAGATCAATGTTAGCAGATTCAAAGTTACCAATCACTTTTTGGGCTGAAGCTGTTAATACTGCCTGTTATGTACAAAACAGAGTATTAATAGTTAAGCCACATTATAAAACACCATATGAACTTTTTAATAAAAGAAAACCTTCCATAAGTTTTTTAAAATCATTTGGTTGTCCTTGTACTATTCTGATTACAAGAGAACAAATTGGTAAGTTTGACTGCAAAGCTGATGATGGAATCTTTGTGGGATACTCTACTCAAAGCAAATCATACAGAGTGTTCAACAAAAGATTAAGGATAATTGAAGAAAGCATCAATGTATCCTTTAATGAGAATGTTCCTAATGAACAAGGAAATGGTCCAGATTGGCTATTTAACATAGACAATCTAACCAAATCCTTTAACACTAACATGGATTTAAATGCAGGTGATTCAAATGGTCATACTCAAAGGGAAGGAACATCATCCTTAAATTCTGGTCAAGAAGAGATGAGATACATAGTAGTTGATACTGCTCCCACAGTAAATACTGAGGACAGTAATAACTCAAATTCTGGAAGCAGTAGTAATTCAGATGATGAGGACAGTAGTAATTCAAATACTACTGAGACCAGTAATAGTAATCAAAATACTACTGGTCCTAGTCATAACCTAAATTCTCTAAACCCTACTGATCCCAGTAATAACTTAAATACTACTGATCCCAGTAGTAACCTTGAACCAGCAAATGATGATGAACCAAACTTCAATGACAATAAAGAACCTCAAGAGGAACAATCTCCTGAGACAAATGAGTCCAATCTTGAAAACCAACTATGTGTTGATAAGGTTCATGGCACTAGAACTGAAAAGAATCATCCTCTGGATCAAGTCCTTAGTGATGTGAACTCAAGCATGCAGACAAGAAGCAAATTACATAAGAGTCTAACTGCAAACATGTGTAATACAAGTTTAATTGCTAATGAATGTATGTTTGAATGCTTTCTGTCTCAGGATGAACCAAAGAAGATTCAACAAGCAATGAAGGACTCAAACTGGATTGAGGCAATGCAAGAAGAACTCCTTCAATTCAAATTACAAGCTGTTTGGACACTTGTACCTCTACCTAAAGGAAAAAGAGCCATTGGAACAAGGTGGATCTTTCGAAACAAGAAAGACGAAAGAGGTATAGTGATAAAAAACAAAGCCAGACTTGTAGCCCAAGGATACACTCAAGAAGAAGGAATAGACTATGATGAAGTATATGCACCTGTTGCTAGAATTGAAGCAATTAGGATATTCTTAGCATATGCTTCATACAAGAGGTTTAAAGTCTATCAAATGGATGTAAAGAGTGCCTTCCTATATGGGAAAATTGAAGAAGAAGTATATGTCTGCCAACCTCCAGGTTTTGAAGATCCAAAACATGGTGACTATGTATTCAAACTAGACAAAGCTCTATATGGCCTACATCAGGCACCAAGAGCATGGTATGATACATTGTCATCATACTTACTGAAGAATGATTTCAAAAGAGGAGCAATTGACAAAACTCTGTTTACAAGAAAGGTCAAAAATGATATACTACTGGTGCAAATCTATGTAGATGATATCATCTTTGGATCAACAAATGATTCATTATGTAAAGAGTTTGAAAATCTCATGCAAATCAAATTCAAGATGAGCTCCATGGGTCCAATGAACTTCTTTCTTGGACTCCAAGTCAATCAAAGAACAGATGGTATCTTGATAAACCAATCAAAATATGTTAAAGACATCTTGGAGAAGTTTGATATGAAAGACTGCAAGAGTGCAAGTACACCAATGGAAACACACAAACACCTACATCCTGATGTTGAGGGGGAGGATGTAGATGAACACTTATATAGATCAATGATAGGCTCTTTGATGTACTTAACTGCATCAAGACCTGACATTATGTATAGTGTTTGTGTGTGTGCAAGATATCAAGCAAGACCTAAAGAACTACACTTGCAGGTTGTCAAAAGAATAATCAGATACTTGAAAGGCAAACCATCACTTGGTCTATGGTATCCACATGATTCACCCTTTGAACTCATAGCCTACACAGATAGTGACTATGGAGGTGAATGTCAAGATAGAAAGTCCACTACTGGTGGATGTCAATTCTTTGGATCAAGACTGGTGTCATGGCAATGCAAGAAACAAACAAATGTATCAACATCAACTGCTGAAGCAGAGTATGTAGCTGCATCTGCTTGTTGTGCTCAAGTTCTTTGGATTCAAAACCAGCTTCTAGACTTTGGTATCTCTATCCTTAAAACTCCTATTTTTATTGATAATCAAAGTGCTATTAGTATTGTGAACAATCCAGTAAAACACTCTAAAACTAAACACATTGAAATAAGATTTCACTTTATAAGAGACTGCAATGAAAAAAAGTTAATCAAAGATAGTTAAAATTCATACTGACAATCAATTAGCAGATCTTTTTACAAAAGCATTTGATATAGGAAGATTCAGCTTCTTGGTTAGCAGTATTGGAATGATTTTAATAAATTAATTTCTCACTCAAAATCATGTGTAAAGTTTTTGTTGTAAAAAGTTATTTATTTGTTTAAGTGTTTTACTACTGGTAGGTTTTCTTTACTGGTATGTAGGTGTGTGCACAAAATACTACTGGTGGTCACTACTACTGGTGTGTATTAGGTATACACAAATACTACTGGTAAGACAGTACTACTGATATCCACATATACTACTGGTCTTGCATGTTAGGTCAGTAATAAAATTCATTAGTTACTACTGATGTCAATAGTTACTACTGATGTCAAAATCCATATTTACTACTGATGATCTTAGATACTACTGACGTTTTCTTACTGGCATTTAATTTACTACTGGTCTTTCAACTATCAAATTACAAAACTAACCCTCATGAAATTAGCCGTTGTGTTATGATTCGAATGGCAATTTAGTACTTTTGCAGGATAAATCGTAAGATATAAATAGCTGAAGTCGATTAATTTAGCATTATCCTCTCATCGATTTGCTAAATCCTCTCAATAAAACCTAACTCACGATCATAAACCCTGCATCAGTAACAAAATTCATACTTGTTTCTCTCAAAAATCGAAATCAATCAAACATCATAACATCGACAACAATGGCAACTCTACAATCTCTTGATGTTCAAACAACTCTAAAATACTCCGAATTTCATAACATGTGTGCTTTCCTAAAGAATCCAGACGGAACAAAGGATTTTCGTCCAATAGTAAATTTCTTGAAAAACTCCTATATAAAGTTTGCTTTAACCGTCAATCCGAAAGCATATCAACAACACTTGGTGGATTTCTGGACAAATGCTGAACGAACCGAAGGGTCAACCATGTCCATGATCAAATCCACAGTGGATGGCAAAACTGTGACTATAATTGAACACTCCATCAGACACCATCTGCAACTACATGATGATTCAGGTATGTCTACTCTTCCTAAGGAATACATTGTTGAAATTTTAAGTAAAATGGGCTATGAGGGAAGACTTGACATAGTCACTTTTCAAAAGGGTCTTCTCTCCCCACAATGGAAATTTCTTGTACATAACATTCAACATTGTATTTCTCCCAAAAGAAGTACATGGAATGAGTTTAACAAATCAATAGCATCTGCTGTTGTTTGTTTATGCACAGACCAGGTATTTAATTTTTCAAATATGATTTTTGAAGGTATGTTGGGAAATCTTAGTGCTTCGAAATTTTTAATGTATCCCAGATTTCTTCAACATATCTTAAATTGTGAATTACAAAACTTGTCAACTCCTAAAAATATTTTTATAACTCCTGAGTTTGAACAAGAAAGTTTTCTCTAATATGAGAAAACAGTTTAAATTTTCGGGCAAGGAAACCCCTTTGTTTCCTAACATGATCAAAGATCACTCACTTATTGGAGAAGGTTCAATCCAAGATACAACCCAAATTGAACCTCAACCCACTCCATCACCCCCAAATGCAGCCCAAACACCACCCCAAACAGTCACTCAATCACCCACTCACATAGAAGTCCTGAATGTGTCCCAGGAACTTGAAATAAATCCTCAGAGTGCTACTCTTCACTCTGTGGAAGACCTACCCAATGTAACCCAAAACATATCCACAATTTATAAAAGGAAGAAAACTTCCTTCAAGGACACCAGGAGACAAATTGAGTCAAACCCCAGGCTCCAAGAGTTGTCCTCCAAGGAGGAGAGAGGACAGGAGGCGAGGGCTCTCACTACTGATGCCCCAAAGGTGGGTGCACAGGATAGTGAGAACATCACTAAGACCCAGACCTCGGCAACTCTAAGTGATGACTCTTTTGAGGAATTACTAAGAGGACCCCGGTGCCAAGAAACCAAAAGGGGGGGCACTACTGCTTCTTCTAGGAAGAAGAGGGTGTCCAAACAACCCATTTCATCACCTAGAAGTGATGAGGGTAGACCTGACACTGTTGAATAGACGGAAAGGATGGAAAACCTTAAAGCCAATGTACCTGTTTGTGAGCCCGATGATCTTGCTAGATGGACTGAGGGCAGTATTAAACATAAACAATTGACGGATAGGATGGAAAACCTTGAAACCATTGTACAAGATTGTCTTACATATCTCACAAATCAAGGAAAAACAATGCAATACATGAAAAGGCACATTAACACAATCAACAAAAGAATGAGATTCTATGAGCACAGGCTTCATCAACAAACAAAGATTATAAGAAGATTGAAAAAGAAGGTTGATAATAGTGAGGCTCCACCAGTTGAGCTCACTAAGGGGGAGAAGGACAACATTCAAAGTATGATTGATGAATCAATTGCAGCAGCAGCAACTTCTCTTCTCAACCTCAAAGAAACAAAAGTTGATGAAGGCCCAGAAAAGATGAATGTTGATGATGAGCCTACTACTACTGCTCCTATGGAAGAACAAACTGAACAAGAAGTATCAGTAGTAACTCCTACTACTGATATCATAGCAGTAGTAAATCAACAAGAGGAAACAACTGCACCAAACACTACTGATGCCATATCAGTAGTAACTCCGAAGTCACACCAGTAGTAACTACCTTGGTTACTACTGAAGAGGAAGAACTAGTTTTCCCAGAGCTAATTGAAAGGGAACGTTTTGAAGTCATCACCAAACCACCTACACCTGATCAACCACTTATCATACCTGACATTGATGATAATGTGAACTGGTTTGAAGTTGATGAGTGCACACTTCCTCAACATCCAAAAATTCTTCAACAGAATGAGCTTATATTATTTTCTCCATAAATAATAATAAGAGGTGTTCCAGATATGAAATACATTCCACCTCCACCTTCAGCTTATATTGGAAAGGGTAAAGAAGTTTATGATGAAGATTACCCTAACAGAGCACTAGGTCACTACATGGTGAACAAAATAAATCTTGTCAGAGCTGATAAACAATCAAGATGGAAGGTGAAGCACAAGAGGTACTTAGAGAAAGTAGCTATGTATCAAGCTCTTGAAGAGAAGAAAGAGAAGGCTAACAATGAAATACCTGTTCAAATATCTGTTCAAATACCTGTTCAAATAACAGATATCCAGTTAGAAGCTCAAAAAGCAGAATTCAAAAGACTTAGATAAGTTGAAGAAGAACATATAAAATGTCTTGAAGATCTGGTATCTGAATGCAAAAGAACTAAAAGTGAATTAACAGATGATGTATTTGAACAGAAGACCAATATGATTGAATTTCTCAAATCAAAAGGGCACAATGCAAAGTCCTTTGGCAGAATGAAAATGATCACAATTGTAGAAAAATATTGCACTGCCAAGAAGAAAGATTTGGCTGAACAAGAAGCTGAAGAAGAAAAGAAATCAAAAGCCTTAATTCCAATCAGTCCAAGTTCAATTAAAACTGGTAGTGTATCAACTACTGGTGAATCCTCAACTCCCCATACAAAGAAAAGAAAGGCTATTACTCAAGAACAAAGTGCTCAAAAGAAATCAAAAACAGAACAAATCATTCCTGTTCTTGAAGTACCTGTTGCTCCCTTGCAGAACAATCCAATCATCAATTGGAGAGTTATGCCAAATAATGTTATAGAAATTATAAGGGAAGACAAAGCTATTCAAAGATTTACTGGATGGTTACCATTGATCAGATCCTGTTCAAGAAGTGATGTTATTAAACTTCTGATCATTGGTAAACCAAGGATGTCAAAGAAATCATGGAAAGAGTCTGGTGCTGGATACTTAACAAGAATGATTGATGCTGCATTTTATCCAGATAACTACCCAGAACTATTTACAAATCCAGAAAATGTATATGCTTGGAATGTGATCCCAACTGCAAATATGTACTTCTTTGAAAGATCAAGCAAAAGATGTGAGCTTAGTCACTGAGCTATACTTGTATGAAAAAGAATATCCACACTCTGAAAAGGTTATGTATCAGATATTCACTAACACAATGATGAAGCCACATGATGCTGTAATGTTCCAGAACAAATTGACCTATTTTACAAAGAAAAACAGCAGATACATCATTGAACAAAGAAAGCAACAAAATCAAAGAACCTTAGAGAAAAGAAAGAGGGAACAAGAAGAACAAAAGAAACTTAATTGATTGAAAGATGATCAATAAGTTTAGGGGGAGATTGTTGGAGCAAATCACAGTTCAACTTATTACTGATGCTGCAGTTAGTAATGATTATGGTTGTTACTGATGGGGCAGAACCACTTACTACTGATGAGTTGATACTGGTGAAGTCTATAACTAAAGTTACTACTGATCATGCACATATTGAAGATACTACTGATCATTAGTAGTTACTACTGACGTTGGTTTTGGACTTACTACTGGTCACCAGAGTTACTACTGACGATGCTTATTTACTACTGGTGATTGGTATTACTACTGGTACGTGTTTTGGAAACATATCAAGTCCGAGATCCTCGCAGAGTTAGTTATAGAATGTAATTCAACGTATATCTTTTATTATTCGATGTAAATCAAGTCCTAGAATAACTAGGGTAAATAGTTAGGCTTCAAGGACTATTATATATAGTTCCTTACGAATTGTAAACGTACGTGTGTATTGTTAATCAATAATATACATTGAAGCTTTTTGTGAAACTGTGTTCTTAATATTATCGCATATTGTTCTTACAGTTCATTGTTCTTAATTATATTGATATAGTGTTAATCCGTTGTAACTTCTATAATCAATTAGATCTAAAGGTGTTTATTAACTCTTCATAGTTAATCGATCCTGACAGTATCACTAGCAAAATCAAATGGATTGCGAGATTTTGTATCAGCTCCATGTGATTGTGCTCCATCCTGAATCAATTTTAGACAAACACAAACATATCAATAATAATAATTTAATACAATCTATATATATGTTTCATCTCGATATTATGTAAATCCATATAATAAAGTTCAACAAATATAAATAATGATAACTAGTGTTTTTTTATTTTGATTAATACGTCGGATATTCCCCAAGCCAAATACGGATCAGCAGTTAAAGGAACATCCTGTTTACTACTCTCAAAGGGTGTGATAGATTCTTCAAATGAACTCCATGACTGCTTAAAAACTTAGCGTTAAAATTAAACAAATCTATGCCTCTAATTATCGTTAAGTAAACATATTATTGCAAAAATAAGCATTACATGGTACCTGATTATTCTTTTCATTTACTGGAGCCCCAATATCAACCTACGGATTATGGGTTAACGATGAAGGTGGGCCACTAGCACCAAAATCTTGCTGACTAGATTCTGCATGTGCATGCCAAGGCATGTCAAAGATGGCCCACCCATCGTTTTTCTGATTAATCGTATCCGTTGATTTATCTTTCATATTTTCAGCAGTCGACTGCTGATGTGGCATAACAGCAAATAAATCCAAAGGTTCAAAAGGTTTGAACTGCTGACCCACACTCACAGTTGGTGGTCCAGTAACCGATAAGTCAAACAAGTCAACGGATGGAGCCAGTGTGGTCAATTGAGGTGCGTTTGGTGCACTAAAAAGATCCAAACCACCAAACTTTTCAGGTTCAACAGACGGTTGAGATGTCGTGATGGGTTGAGGTGCGTTTGGTGCACTAAAAAGGTCCAAACCATCAAACTTTTCAGGTACAACAGACGGTTCAGATGTCGTGATGGATTGGGGTGCGTTTGGTTCAGCAAAAAGATCCAACCCATTAAACTTTTGAGGTGCGTTTGGTGCACTGAAAAGGTCTAAACTATCGAATTTTCCTGATCCCGATGAGTGCGACAGATTGGGGGGTGATTGGGTCCCGGATCTAAAAAGATCACCACCATTAGGGACAGAAAAATCAGAAACACGAGCATTAGAAACCTCGTTTCCAAACGCGTCTTCTTGCACATAATCATTTAACCGACTTGTACTAAGAAACCGAAACATTCCTCGATCTGATCCCGGTTTTTTAGTAAGTGTTGGAGCTTGTTTCCCATAACGGCGTTCTTCATATTGATAATCATATGGTGGACTCTGAGAGTAAGAATGATATGAACTAGCTCGTCTAGTTTCATCTTCATGGCTTCTGTTGTTCTGAAAAAGTTGATAATTCAAATTTCTTACTTTTTTATATATAATTAGTGTGTCAACTGTCAAATATGGTTAAACAGACATACTACCAGTGTATCTCTAGGAGGCTTTACAGACGCCTTTGAAGCAAAAAATTTCTTATCCACATACGCACTCTTTATAAATTCTCGAACTTTTTCCACGTTACTGTAATAAAAATAATGCATAATTAAGGTTAATTTAATTTACATTTTTTTTTATTCCAAAAATAAATGCAACAATTTAAGAGTGTATGTTGGAACAAAATCACAGATCAACTTAATACTGATGCTGCAGTTAGTACTGATTGTGTTTACTACTGATGAATGTTATACTTAGTACTGATGGGGCAGAATTACTTATTACTGATGAAGTTGATACTGGTGAAGTCTATAACTTAGTTACTACTGATCAAGGCATATTGAAGATACTACTGATCAATAGTAGTTACTACTGACGATGTATCTGGACTTACTACTGGTCACCAGAATTACTACTGACAATGCTTATTTACTACTGGTGATTGCAGATTACTACTGATATACGATTTGGAAGCAAATCAAGTCCGAGATCTTCGTAAAGATAGTTATAGAATGTAATTCAATGTATATCTTATATAATTCGAATGTAAATCAAGTCCTAGAATAAGGGTAAATAGTTAGGCTTCAAGGACTATTATAAATAGTTCCTTACGAATTGTAAACGTACGTGTGTATTGTGAATCAATAATATACATTGAAGCTTTTTGTGAAACTGTGTTCTTAATATTTTCATATATTGCTTTACAGTTCATCGTTCTTAATTCATTGATATAGTGTTGGTCCGCTGCAACTTCTATTATCAATTAGATCTAAGGTGTTTATTAACTCGTTCATAGTTAATCGATCCTGACAGTGTATCTATCGCTATCACCTATTATCTGGAAGTCTCTGTTCTCGTGGGTCCCAATCTTTAAGAAATGTTTCTCTTGCACGCTGAGAAAGCAAACAATGTGTCAGTAAATAACTTACTTCTACAATCAGTTAATATTTGTACCTGATTACCACCTTCTTGAAGGGCTTCAACTTCTTGTGAAGTAAACTTAGACATTGATACAGATTTAACACGGTGAGTAAACTCACGGCTGCAATATGCAATAAGATAACTTATATACTACCTCCGTATTAAAATAAGTGATACATTTGAGATTTCACGGTTTTTGAAGCAAAAGATTAAAATGTGAGTTAAGATAGATTAAAGTAGATAGTTAGTGGAGAATGGTCCCACTTCTTTTGAAAAAAGTGATATTAATGATGTTTAAAAGTAAAAGTAAGGTTATAAAGGTAATTTCACTTTATTAAAGTATATAGTGTATATATCGGAATCGAATTAAGCCAAAGTGATCCATATTGGAATAAAAAATTGTATATATTTTTAATGTTAGAAAATAGATGCCAAAACTTTCAATTAATAACTCCAAACACATAGAAAAACTATAAGCAATGAGTAGCGAAGGGTTAGTTTTTTGTGAATTAACATTTAACATAAGATAGCGATTGTCATCACTTTGGATATTTTAGTTGTTGATGTTAGTTTATATTGCACATATATTGTTATTAGTATTATAGTTTGAAACACTTAATTGGTCATATAGTTGAATATAACTACATTCGAATTTGTACTTGATAAATGTCATACGGATACAAATCCGGACAGAACTATCAAATTTAGATATTTGATCTATTATCATATTTGAAATAAAGAACTTCAACTGACAAAACAAAAAACTCACTGTATCCCACTACATGTCATGCAAACGAACGTCCAAAAATTCGTGCACACGTCCCTGTAAATCAATTTTGAAAACCAAAAGACAGTCAATATACAGGGTAAAGCGATAGAAGTTTTATCAGCAAATAATCGAATTAAAAGTTACTAATCCCAATAATTCTCCATTATCCTTACATAAATAATGTAATTACAGTTATAGTTGATTATTAATTTAATAAGTATATACACAGAAACACATACCAAACTGTTGCAATTGATGCATCTTCGATTAGGAGGAAGCTTCATTAAACCCCTAATAATTTTTTCATTTCGCTCCTCCTCCTTCCTGCTGCTCATTCTTAATATCGATTTTCTCAGTTAAAATTGTTCTAATTTCAAATTCGTCTGTGTGAATTTGGGATTAAAAAGTACACAAAAAAGGTGATGATTGAATCTAGGGTTTTGGATTTTTCGAGTAGCGAAGAAGAAAAGGACGGAATCAGAGTTATCCCTCTTCCCCAATCTTTGCTCGAATTTGTAGCAATCCTTCCAGTCAGCTCAACGACAAGATTCAGTGCTTTGAAATTTTGCTTTTGGGGCTCATTTATAAACTATAAATGCACTATGTGTATGGGAATTAGTTTTCCTACTACATATTTTAATACATCTACCATAATGTACTAGTATTCCTACAAACTATACAAGTATGTAAAGCAATCATTGTAGTATAAGGAGTAAAAGATGTGGTATAAAAATCACCCCCTTATTTGTATCTATCCAACCATTTGAATTTGGCCCGTTGTAGCCTTGTAGGACTGATGCTAACTAGGGATGCCAATTTTATCCGCGGGTACCCGACAATAACGGGGCGGGTATTACCCGTTTTAAACGGGTAACGGGCGGGGACGGGTATAAAATTTCATACCCGGTGCGGGTGCGGGTCGGGTACGGGTATTGTACTATCCGCACCGTTATATACCCGAGTATATATATGTGTGTGTGTATATATATATATAAATATTAGTAGCTACATTAGCCGATTAAGTTTTAACTGATATTAAAATATTGGAAATTAGCAATACATTAAAAGATTTGGGAATTAGCAAAACATAAATTCCTTATTTCAAGTGAGCAGGCGAAGACACAATCCCCAAGCTGGCCAAGACTTTTTGATTTCTATTCAAGCAATGTCTCTTAAATTAACATTTATTCTTGTGTATAAAATGAAGCATCGACCATAGACCACAAATCCACAATCATCGATCGATTCTTCTAGTTTTTTTTTTTTTTGAAACAGTAGACCATGGATTTGGACGGTCACCGGAGGCGGTAAGTCATTATCTTTGAAATTAAGGTTTCTAGTTTCTAACTTATCCCCATTTATTTTGTCTCTGTTTCAAATATAGAATTATATTTGCATCACTAATGTTGACTTCCAATAAGTAAGCATATGGCTTACAATTATAATTCATACTAAATTATTCTAATCAGTAAGAATATTATGTTGAAATTATTTGCAACATTTTCACTAAACAAAGCATATGGCTTTCTGTTAAATTATAAGAAACTTGAAACACTCTACATGTAACCCCACAATTTTAGAGCCATTGTTTTTTTTTTTTTTAATATGCATACGGAAGCGATTTTAGAAAACTATAAACCCTATTTATTACATATTGTAAAGGCCATTTACATATTAACCAAAATATATAAAATATTTAAAGGTGTTACTAAAAACAGGCTCGGCCCGGTTTACAAAATCAGGGTACGGTCAGACTTCCAAAACCCGACTCTAGTCAAACCAAATCCACAACCTGAAAAGAGTCAACAAATGAGGGATTAGCACAAAGCTAAGTGAATAGAAATAAACGTCAATTTGCATAACCACAACAAATTAGAAATCAAGAGAAATCGAAAGGGAGAAAACCGTCCAAACTTCCACAAGCAATTGGACGTTACGAGAGTATCAGCGGACTTGCAAGGTACCTACAACTGTTGTTGGCCGAACAACAGTTTACCGATGTCCACTTTACTATTAGCACGGTACTCACCACTGACTGAATACATTCGTAGGAGTCTGAGCACCCCATCCAATAGTAACGAAGCCTAGCCAAAACCCACCCATAGCTAAACTCTAGAAAACATGTGCACATACTACCATTAACAATCCCACAATTAATGGCACCACTGGAAAATCAATAAAAACCAAGAAAAAATGAATTTTCCCAAATCAACCAAGAAATCTGCTCATGACCAAGTTCGCGTCGTGAACTCAGAGTTCGCGTCGCGAACTAGGAGTTCACGATCCGCGAACTTCCTCACGACCAAGACCCCATTTCTCTGACACGAGTTCACGATCGCGAACACGAGTTCGCGACGCGAACTCCCCCAGATACAAAATCCTGCACTTTTTCTCAAAAACTCTACCATTCCCTAATTTAGTACATCACACAAGAAAGAAGGTTAAGTCCACTCACCTTAGCTTCCTTTTTGTGCCGAGCTCAGTAATCTTATATTACTGAGGCTCCTTCCCTTTTCCTGTAACAAAACGAATACCGAATTAGTTACCCGAAATCACTAATTTTGCAACAAGTAATATATGTTAAGACCACATCTTGCAACAACAAATTACAACCAATTACTTGCATTTTCTACACATAATCAATACTAAAGTCTAACAATTCATCAAGTCAATTCATCATACAATTTGACCAAAATGCACCTTAGGCCCAAACGGGTCAAAAACAAGAATAATGAATCGGGAATCTACACAACACCTTCCAATGGGTTAGACTACATGGTCAACATCAATATTACATGTCAAACAAGTTACTTGCATCCAAATGCAAGTTTCACCAAATTTGACCTTATTTAGGTCAAATGCACCAATTGTCAATCAAACGGGTCAAGACCCGAAACCAACACAATCAAGCTTACAATTCATTCAACTAACACATTTCTAACATGAAATTGACAACTAGAGTTTACAAGCCATACAAGACTAAATGTCAACTCCCAAGTTTGACCAAAGTCAACAATCTACAATTTAGCTAGTTATGACTAAATTTCCATCTAGCCAAACACTACCATTTCTTAGGCATTATCTCAATAGTTAACTAGTGATCTTCTTACTTAACAATTACCATTCTAACATGCATAATTTAACATAATAACACCTTAAGAACAACAAGATTCACACTTCACCAATTTAGGGAAGATCTCCATCTTCTTCCCCAAGACCACCATTGATGAAGCTTTATGAGAGCTTCACCAAATGAGCTAACACTAACAACAAATCATACAATACTTGCAAGAACTCGAATAAACACCAAATCAAGCATCAATTTTGGATTATGACTAAGATTTCAAGAAAACCCACCAACTATAACAACTCTAGTTTAACAACTACTCATAAACATGAAACCCTAGCCAAAGAAGGAAGGAAACTTACTTAATCTTGCTTCTAATCACGAAATCACAGCAGGAATCAAAGGGTTTTAGCACCAATTCTTCAATTTGACAAGAAAATCCAAGTGTGTGTTGTGTGTGTGTTTGTGTCGACTGGCAAAGAGAAGAGGGGAAGAGAAAACCAAATTTTGACATTTGCCTCCTAACATAACACGTACCCCCCTCCCTTCCATCACAGGTATATTTTCATTTAACACAGTACAGGATATTAGGTTCACAGATAATTAATTTAGACCTAACTAACTCCAATTTTAACAACGAAGATATTTTTAGAACCCCGGTTCAGAAGTGAACCCAAATATGTAAAAATCATTTTAACATTTAAATATCTCAGTTTTACTTAATTTTTAACCACATGGTTAAAAATACAATTAATTCAATTAAATCAAATAAAATTATATAAAATAATAAAATAATAAACAATAAGATATTACTTACCGAAAGTAATTAAAAATTCTAGGCCGGGTCTCAGGATGTTACAATTCTACCCCCCTTAAAAAGATTTCATCCTCGAAATCTCACTGATTACACACAAAAGAAATAAAACAAGTTTATAAATATCATTATATCTCTGACTCATAATTACATGTCAAAATACTAATCCTGATTGTTTCTCTATTTTACTAACATTATCGAGAATATAATTTATCAAATCCTCATTTTCTTTTCTTTGTAG
The DNA here is from genome assembly GCA_963853835.1 of Calendula officinalis. Taxonomy (NCBI): domain Eukaryota; kingdom Viridiplantae; phylum Streptophyta; class Magnoliopsida; order Asterales; family Asteraceae; genus Calendula; species Calendula officinalis. The sequence continues at coordinate 21,311,108 of OY970832.1, forward strand.
TTTCAGACTTGGTGTCTCAACCGACAAATTCTCAGGTTACGTTGTTTTTAATTTATCCACTTAACAAGAAGTCATTTCCATTTAAGTAATTCGCATATTAATCATAATTTCTTCAGATAATCACGCACTGTAAACTCGTTCGGTATGTACAATTTGCACGTTTTATATTTAAAAGTTGATAATTACGCAATGTCATTTATCACAATTTTCAAGTCATGGTTCGCATAACTCAACTTATACGATTAAAACCATAGCAAAGCGTAGACAATTTATTTTTATTTAAAGTAATATAACATTTTAAGTGTCTTAGATTCTCAAATATCCTCTCATGTTAATTATTTCACCGAAATTTTGCACTCTTAAGCAGTTTAACTTGTTAAAAATCTCATAATTTTAGAATTATTATTAATAAATCCACAGTCATAATTCACTAATTCTCAAAATTACACCTTTCGAAATCTAAATTCTAATCAATCTTCACATATAACGACATTAATTCTCATTATTTCAAAATGTATCTTTAATAAATTTCACAATATTATTAAATTCTATATTCACTCTGAAATTTATCCATCAATATAATCGAAAATCAATTCAATATGATCAATAAATTTGATTCTTTATGTCAATTTTTTATTTACACGTTGAACATAAAAGGCATTTTTAGCAAATCCAACTTATAATATTTCGAGTCATAGAGAAAACATTCAGATATATTTCATTAACTTTCTTTCTTATTTAACTTCTATAGCACACGAAAGAACCAATTAACACGTTTATAAGCATACAACGATGTATTTCAACTAAGTGGCCATGCAAAATAAAAGTCAACATGTTGTCTTCACTCTTTAACCCACTACTTGTGATTTAAAAGGTCATGACAAAGATTTCATATATTCTAATTTAAAATACTAGTCCTACCCGGACTACTTAGACTATGCTTAAGATTACATCAATCTTACTATAGGCATTACATTAACGGATGTTTACAATACTCATTTATCAAAAACAATTTAAACCAAAAAATACATGCATTATGACTTGAATCCATATATCACTAACTATCTTTATTTCTAATGGAGTAAACACACACATAAACAATTTCAGTTCATCACATAATTCATATTCACAAATAAGCAATTTGCTTCAATACAATTATCATACGTATAAGTAAATAGTTTATCAAAACATACCTGTGATATCATCATCAGTGGAGGTAGTATGTTCCACAATCATCTGAAATGACCTACCCTCGGGTGGAGGGTGATTCTTCCTCTTCTGGCCTGTTGAAGATAACGACCCACTCATCGACCCCGACCCTGAACCCAATTTCCTCTCTGAAGGACAATCACCGGCCCTGTGACCCTCTTTCTGACAATTCCAACATACATTTCGCGGGAACCTACAATCATTCCACTCATGCCCGAACTGAGCACACTTGACACATCGCATAGTTTGAGTTGTACAACCACCTGTGTGAGAAGATCTGCACCTAGCACACCATTGTGCCTTTTGACCCAAACTACCTCCTGACTGTATATGATTCGAGTTTCCATGATTTTGATTTCCCTGCCCTTTCTTATTCTTTTTGGATTCCGATTGTGCAGACTTAAAATTTTGATACTCTGACCTATCCCTGATCACCCAATCTCGAGTATTCAAATCACCTTCTACTGTTTTGGCCAAATCGAAGGCCTGTGACAAAGTGGTTGCGAGCCTCGCTGTAATTCGGTATTCGGGTCGTAAAGCTCCAATAAAATGTTTTATTTTTGAAGATTCATCAGGTACCCATTGTTGTACAAATCTTAATTTTTCATTGAACTGCTCGATCAAATCATCTACCGTCATCCTTTCAGTCATCCGCAAATTTAAGAATTCCGATCGAATTCTATCCATCTCAAACGAATTGCAATAACGTTTGCACACTTGTTCTTTAAATTGATCCCATGTTATACTGTTTTTGACTTCCTTGGGTAGATGTTCAATTAAAGTATCCCACCAATTCATAGCACCAGCTACTAATTTTCGAGTGGCATACATCACCCGATCTTTATCATCACAACCGCAAGCATCTAAAGTTCTCTCCATTTCCCTCAACCAGTTCATTGTGACATTGGGGTCTCTACTTCCACTAAATTCAGGGGGTTTACAATCTAGGAATTGTTTGAAGGTGCAAGTTGGTTTCATACCTAATGGATAAGGTTGGTTCATGAATTGATATTGAGGTATACCTTGACTTGGGTTAACATAGTAGTATTGTGGTTGTGACATCATAGGATAGGGTTCGGATAAGGTTGACATCAAGGGAACCGTCATTGTAAAGGCTGGAGTTGTGGGAATCTGCATGGTAGGGACTGACATTGTTGGAGTAAACACGGGAGGGAAGTTTGGTGTTTGGTTATTTTGATTCTGGTTCATATTATCAACAAGATTTTGGAGATGTTCCAATCGACTTTCCATTCTTATAATATAATCTTCCCTATCTGCATTTGCATCTCTAGACGTACCAATGATTTCCGTTTCGGGGTTCGACGGGATTACCAACGGGTTAGGATCGTTATCGGCCATACCTGAAACAACACAACATATCACGAACTCTTAGTTTAATCCGTTAGTACCTATCATACTAACTACTACTAAACCACAATTCATATTCAATCTACTAATCCACTCCAAAATTAAGGAAGTTTGACCAACTCGAGCCAAGATTTGGGAATGGTGCACCTAAATGTGCAACCATCGCCAAACCTAGGCTCTGATACCAAATTGTAACACCACAATCTTAGAGCCATTGTTTTTTTTTTTTTTTAATATGCATACGGAAGCGATTTTAGAAAACTATAAACCCTATTTATTACATATTATAAAGGCCATTTACATATTAACCAAAATATATAAAACATTTAAAGGTGTTACTAAAAACAGGCTCGACCCGGTTTACAAAATCAGGGTACGGTCAGACTTCCAAAACCCGACTCTAGTCAAACCAAATCCACAACCTGAAAAGAGTCAACAAATGAGGGATAAGCACAAAGCTAAGTGAATAGAAATAAACGTCAATTTGCATAACCACAACAAATTAGAAATCAAGAGAAATCGAAAGGGAGAAAACCGTCCAAACTTCCACAAGCAATTGGACGTTACGAGAGTATCGGCGGACTTGCAAGGTACCTACAATTGTTGTTGGCCGAACAACAGTTTACCGATGGCCACTTTACTATTAGCACTGTACTCACCCCTGACGGAACACATTCGTAGGAGTCCGAGCACCCCATCCAATAGTAACGAAGCCTAGCCAAAACCCACTCATAGCTAAACTCTAGAAAACATGTGCACATACTACCATTAACAATCCCACAATTAATGGCACCACTGGAAAATCAATAAAAACCAAGAAAAAATGAATTTTCCCAAATCAACCAAGAAATCTGCTCATGACCAAGTTCGCGTCGTGAACTCAGAGTTCGCGTCGCGAACTAGGAGTTCACGATCCGCGAACTTCCTCACGACCAAGACCCCATTTCTCTGACACGATTTCACGATAACTCCCCCAGATACAAAATCCTGCACTTTTTCTCAAAAACTCTACCATTCCCTAATTTGGTACATCACACAAGAAAGAAGGTTAAGTCCACTCACCTTAGCTTCCTTTTTGTGCCGAGCTCAGTAATCTTATATTACTGAGGCTCCTTCCCTTTTCCTGTAACAAAACGAATACCGAATTAGTTACCCGAAATCACTAATTTTGCAACAAGTAATATATGTTAAGACCACATCTTGCAACAACAAATTACAACCAATTACTTGCATTTTCTACACATAATCAATACTAAAGTCTAACAATTCATCAAGTCAATTCATCATACAATTTGACCAAAATGCACCTTAGGCCCAAACGGGTCAAAAACAAGAATAATGAATCGGAATCTACACAACACCTTCCAATGGGTTAGACTACATGGTCAACATCAATATTACACATAATCAATACTAAAGTCTAACAATTCATCAAGTCAATTCATCATACAATTTGACCAAAATGCACCTTAGGCCCAAACGGGTCAAAAACAAGAATAATGAATCGGAATCTACACAACACCTTCCAATGGGTTAGACTACATGGTCAACACCTTCCAAATGCAAGTTTCACCAAATTTGACCTTATTTAGGTCAAATGCACCAATTGTCAATCAAACGGGTCAAGACCCGAAACCAACACAATCAAGCTTACAATTCATTCAACTAACACATTTCTAACATGAAATTGACAATTAGAGTTTACAAGCCATACAAGACTAAAAGTCAACTCTCAGGTTTGACCAAAGTCAACAATCTACAATATACTAGTTATGACTAATCTTCCATCTAGCCAAACACTACCATTTCTTAGGCATTATCTCAATAGTTAACTAGTGATCTTCTTACTTAACAATTACCATTCTAACATGCATAATTTAACATAATAACACCTTAAGAACAACAAGATTCACATTTCACCAATTTAGGGAAGATCTCCATTTTCTTCCCCAAGACCACCATTGATGAAGCTTTATGAGAGCTTCACCAAATGAGCTAACACTAACAACAAATCATACAATACTTGCAAGAACTCAAATAAACACCAAATCAAGCGTTAATTTCGGATTATGACTAAGATTTCAAGAAAACCCACCAACTATAACAACCCTAGTTTAACAACTACTCATAAACATGAAACCCTAGCCAAAGAAGGAAGGAAACTTACTTAATCTTGCTTCTAATCACGAAATCACAGCAGGAATCAAAGGGTTTTAGCAGCAATTCTTCAATTTGACAAGAAAACTCCAAGTGTGTGTTGTGTGTGTTTGTGTCGACTGGCAAAGAGAAGAGGGGAAGAGAAAACCAAATTTTGACACTTGCCTCCTAACATAACACGTACCCCCCTCCCTTCCATCACAGGTATATTTTCATTTAACACAGTACAGGATATTAGGTTCACAGATAATGAATTTAGACCTAACTAACTCCAATTTTAACAACGAAGATATTTTTAGAACCCCGGTTCAGAAGTGAACACAAATATGTAAAAATCATTTTAACATTTAAATATCTCAGTTTTACTTAATTTTTAACCCCATGGTTAAAAATACAATTAATTCAATTAAATCAAATAAAATTATATAAAATAATAAAATAATAAACAATAAGATATTACTTACCGAAAGTAATTAAAAATTCTAGGCCGGGTCTCAGGATGTTACACTACAAGCATTGTGCACTTATTTAAACATTTTAATTTTGTTTTTATGCAGTGAAGTTGCTTCTCCAGTTTGGAAACATTTTATAAAGAAAACAATTGACGGTAAGGACAAGGCGGTATGCAACTATTGTGGGATTAAATTAAATGGACTAAGCAAGAATGGAACTACACACTTATATAAACACTACAAAATGTGCATGGCAAGAAAGAATCAATACGTCGATATCTAGTTCATGTGAATTGTTGTTACTATTTTGGAATTTTAATAAGCATTATAATTTTCTGCTTGTCTTTTTTGCTATATATGTATGAGAAGAACTAAGAACTATGGAGTCTTTTTTATGTTGTGATAATTATATTTTTTAGCTATTGAACGGGTATCCGACGGATTACCCGTAACCGGCGGGGATTTTTCTACCCGAACCCGTCGGGGAATTAGGCGGGTGCGGGCGGGTACGGGTGTGGGGATTAGATTTCGGGTGCGGGTACGAGTTTTACAGTACCCGCTACTAGCCGCGCCCGTTGGCATCCCTAATGCTAACTATACTCCCTGCCCAGTCAATACTTGAAAATTTCATTTCATACCCACTAAAATGAAAATAGATCATTCCAACCTCCCAAGTTGGGAAACATTTTGTGCTTGAGTTAAATTATGTTCAAAAAACAAACTCAAATTAAATGTACAATTTACCTCCCGTTATAGATTTGCAATAAAATGGATGTAGACTCGGGTTTGATTGGAGAAAAGAACGAGCCTAACTCAGAGATATAATAGCATGCTAATATCAACCAAATCAGTAAATTTTGAATTACTATGACATGAAATATAATAAATTATTAACTAATTAAAGTAATTAAAAGACCGAATACCTATAATTATATAAATTATGTGTATATTATGGATGATATTTTGCAAAAGTTGATTATTTGATTTAACCAACAATTAAATGGAAAAAAACACAATGTGATTTCAATTAAAAATCTTACTTATAGTTATATTAAAAGGAAAGAGAAAGAAAGAGAAAAGAAATAAAGAGATTTTTGTCTTGAAAATTGAAGAGAGGACAATTGAGAAATTGAAGTGAGAATTTTTTTTCAATGAATTTAGTAGAACCCTTAATATTTACCTGTAATGCAATTTAATATCTATATGATATCTAATAGTGAGACATTCATTCATAGTTATCCATAATACTCTTCTTTGGATGTCACCAATGGGACAAAAACCTAGTGAAAGAAAAAGAGAACAACATATGGTTTGTTTGGTTGGACGGAATGAAATAACTACAGAATGGAATGGATAATGAAATGGAATGCGTAAGGTAATGAAATGAGTCATTACCATTCCATTGTCATGTTTGATTGCCTTATCGGAATGTAATGAATCATTAATTGGAATGGAATGATTCTTTCCATTCCTTTTCTTATTCATGCATACCTAACAATACCATAATTCTTCCAACATGATTGGGGATATTGCCTTACTAAAAACTGTCACGTGGGACAAAACATGACAAGGGAAAAAGAGTGTAGGGCGTATTTTTTCCTCCTAGATCACATTACTTGAAATCTTCGAGATGGTGTCATCCAATGTCATGAACTATCTAGTATTGATGTCAGGTAGAATCTGCATAGGTTACTAAAACACACACACTTCCAAACTACCATAAATCAAAGACATTGTACTTCCTCTGATTCAAAATAAGTGATACACTTTAAGTTTCACGATTTTTGAGGCAAAAAATTATAATGATGGTTAAATTAGATTAATTAAATGGTTAGTGGAGAATGAGTCCCACACATTTTGAATAAAATGAGGTTAATGATGTTTAAAAGTAAAAAGTAAGGGTAAAGAGGTCATTTCAATTGTTAAAGTAGATAGTTAGTGGGTGTGGGTCCCATTATTTTTTATCAAATAAGGTAATTTTTCAAAGTGTATCACTTATTTTGAATCGGAGGAAGTAATTGTATTTGTGCCAAAAAAGTAGAAGTTAGTAATTTTGGTGATAATCCATAAACAGTTAATAAGTGGATGATACTTTAAGCTAAATATGAACTCTAATAGAGCTGCAAAAGATCGGTCAAACCCAAAACAAATGTATATTACGTGTTTGTATGGGTAACTACAACGGGAAAAAACTTTATTCAAGTAGAGTACACTAGAGATTAACGAGTAGACTCGAAGCACTAAGTGTGGTGTCAAATTGTTTTGTTTTTTCTCCCCATTTGAAGCAATAAAATTGCTGAATATAGCGATACTTAAATTCCATGTTAATTGGTTTAGAATTGAAATTGCATCTCAGATGAATATCCCAAAGTGTCTAGATGACCAGCCATCGCCTTGTTCATTGGTGGTGGACCGCATCTTAGAATCTGCATGTTTGCCAATTTTTTTGTTTTTGTTTTGTATTTTTTGTACAAATGTGGTTTTAAATTATAAAAAGTTTTGAGAAGTTGAAAACGTGTTTGAAATATACCTTGATATCGAATGCAGGTGCAGGGCAATGGGTTTGGATCATTTCTTTTGATACGAAACCGACACCACCGGTCCATTCCTCTGGTGGCTGCAATTGTATAAAAGTAAATAATAAAATATAAAAAATAAAATTAGAACTAAAAGAGTTCCTAAGCTTTCTGGTTACACAACCCAAATAACATATTTAATAACAAATTAACAATACCTGATTCAACACATAGAACACTCGGAAACGATCAGGGTAATTAGTTGCAAGTCCATCGATTTCTTCCTGAAATTATCCAATGAATCAATTACATTAACTATTAACAAACATTACAAATTAGTTAAACATAAATTACTTACCTTAAGAAGAATATCATCATATGTGACATTCGCATAGATGAGATGCACCTGGGTCTTGTCTTTTGGGTTTTCTAGTATAGCTCTAGCAACCTACATTAAATCACAAATAAATAATAAAATTAAAAAATTAACTGAAACAAAGAGCTCAGACTTTATAACATTACCTATATAACATTTATCAAGTGTTTTATTATTCATGAATATTTGCTGAATACTTTTTTTTTCTTTTTTTTTTTTTTTACATTTAAGCTTCTTTTTTTTTAATTATTGCTGTCTTTTGATTTTGACGTTTCAGGTGACTCTATCATCATTATTTTTATAGTGTTTAAATGATATTTTTTATACAATAACAATAATTTTTTATTATATCTTTTATTTGATTTATTTTATTATTTAAAATTATTTTATATAATTTGAATGTACATAATGAAGTTAATCCAAAATTATTTTATATTATTATAATATATAGATTAAGTAAATTTACAACTAATTCAATCTGTTTGCATATTTTTTAAATGTCAACTAAGATAATAATTGTCCAAGTTACCCTAATGAAATTGATAAGTAAATTTACAACTAATTCAATCTGTTTGCATATCTTTTAAAGGTCAACTAAGATAATAATTATCCAAATTACCCTAATGAAATTGATAACATGTTAGTTTATAAATATAATTTGTATTTTTACAACCCGCCACGAAGCGCGGGCCCAAAATCCTCGTTCATAAATAAATAAAAAAAACCTGAAACATTGGAGTAATCCCAGAGCCCCCTGCAAGCATTCCAAAAGCTCTAACTTGGCCAGGTTGATACCTAAAACGCCCCTGGAATCATACAATTGTTAAGCTCATATAATGATATTTAATTTAATGTCGATATAATGTTATTCGGTTTGAATCTTTTTACTATTATTTTTCACTGAATTTTTAACTAGAGTATTAAAAAATTATAATTATGGGAAATGCATGTACCTTAGGTCCCTTTACAGCCATATAGTCACCTTCACGCATCTCTCTGAAATGGTGGGACATCCGACCTTGTGGATACATCTACATTACATATATGTAAAACATTTACACTAGAACACAAAATAAGTTTAAAAATTAATAATCGCAACAAATTCAAATAAGAACGTGTACCTTAATAACTAACTCAAAATATCCCACATCAGTGTCAAGAGTGGTTGGGGTGTATGGTTTAATAACCTCTTCCCCTTGACTATCTTTACCCCTGAAGTACAAAACAATCCAAACAAACTTTTGAGATCACATTTATATTGATTTATTACCAGATTAGAAGTTAGAACCAATAATTTTCTAATTTCTACTGATTTTCATAAAAATCACTTTAATTATCTTTTTTCAGCAATAGACTGAATAAAGGATTGATATAGATCTATAAGCAAATGTAATAAAATATAAATATACTTTGTGGTCCAGTTTTGGTAATTATAAGTTTTTAAGGTAACCTTTGGTAGTTAAGTTTTTAGCCGACCTATTTTGGTAATTATAATGTTAAGAAGCCTAAATAATAACCACACATGACTCGAGAAACTTCTTTTAATTACCAAATAGGGACGGAAACAAACTTTAATTACCAATTTACGCCAACTAAAAACTTGTAATTACCAAAACAGACCTTAAAAAGTTATAATTACTAAAATAGACCACCGCCTAAAGTATGTTGCTACTTTTAATTTATGACATTTGCCCTAGATCTATTTGTGAAAAAGAAATGAAGGTAATATACCTGCAACTTATGTGTTGTCCAATAGGAAGTCCCAAAACTGAAGTAGGTGTAGGTAGCTCAAATCTGAATTTTGCCACATTATGGCTAAGTTGCGTTTTTTTCACAAGCTTGAACTGCTTAAAATTTTCAGGATCTATGCTCCCTACTGAAAGCACATAAAATTTATCCACTATTAAACCATTAGAATCTAAAACTTGGAACATAAAAGTTGCATAAGTTTGTTAAACCTTTTGTTTTCTTTGAGGAATAAAAGTAGGCTGCAGTAACAACGACAGCAACAACAGCAACAGCAATCCCAACCTGTATTTCCTTTGCTTCCAGTAAATCCATTGTTTCAGGAGTGAAGAATTCGATGGTTTTCTTATATATATTGAAATTAATCTTATCTGAAAGATGTTTCACCAAAAAAACATAACTTTAATGGTCTGATAATAAACCCTATTTATAGCAATTTCAGGATAATCAACTAAAATTCAAAATTGTTTGCTGTCCACAAGCAGAGCAATATGCTGTCTGTTGTCTACTTGTCCAGAGTCATCTCTAAGCTAAATGGAAACAATGTTTTAAGAGATAATATTTATTAAAGTATAATTGCCATCACATGAAAATTAAGAATCTCATGTAGCTATGTAAGTTATGTGATTTTTAAATATTAGTTATGGTTGAGTTTATGTTTGTAACGATTAAGCAGGTACATCATAATAGCAATCATTTACATTTTTGTTCTAAGCAATCTCCGTAACACTTCAATACATGAACATTCATTTCCGCCAATTTTATAAATTAATTTCCATCTTCTACCCTTCACATGCCAAAAACCATCACAAACACATCATCTACTACTAAAACTCATTCGCCATTGAAGTTACTAATATTACTCCCTCAAAAGACAAGAGTCCACTTTTGGTTTTGGAAATTTAAACCACTAGTTTCGAAGTGGAACTGATATGAACGGATTTACTTATTTAGAGTAGCAAATTGTGTACTAATTCAATGTAATAAATGTTTTTCCAAACCTAAAAGGAAGTAAATTTTTATCAAGTTTTAGAAATACATCTAGAAATAGGCATGGACTGCATCTTCCATTGGTTTAGTGCAATGCATTTCAAAACAACGCCATACTCATGCATCACGAATCAAATTTCAAAAATACTAAATTAACCGTTCCAAATTGATCGAGACTATGATTGTAAAGCAAATCAGCGAATTCAACAAACTGAATTAGAGCATACTTCAGTAATTAAGAACATAAAATTTATATAAGAAAAAAAGCAGGAATAAGAAGATTTACCTGGAACTTATCGAATAGACGAGCGATAGAGAAACAAAGCTGAAGAGAGAAAAGAAAAAAAATCAGGAACAATATTGATACGCAGATCTGCGAATAAAATAGGGATTAAAAAGTACTAGTAGTAAATTGGAAGGTACCAACCAGAGGAGGGGGGTTGGTGGTGTGGTCGGTAGGTAGGGATTGGGTGATGGAGGAGGTGAAAGACGAAGGACTGGTAAATAGTAACAGTGAGACGAAAGGAGTTTTTTACTAAAATGGTAATTTTGATAATAAATATTTACTAAATACGTGTGATTTGAGAAATATTTACCTAATAAGTGTAAATATTTATTTTCACAATCTCACACCTATTTGGTAAATATTTATTTTCAAAACACCATTTTAGTAAAAAGCTCGAGACGAAAGCCAATCCCCACACGGTCAAAGCTGGGGGACTTTTTAGATGGCGCAGGGGCGGATTTACTCTAGTATGCTGAATGGGTGACCGATATCATATCGGTTACGCTTGCCACCTCTGCGTCACATCAGCTTTCTCTCTTCTAATCAAACACATGATCAGACAGCGATCCAACGCGCGTAATGGGTGACCGATTACATTTTTTTTTTAATTTTAATTTTAATTTAAATTAAAAATAATACATTACTAATAATTAAAACCATTGCATAAGGCTATCTCTTCGGCATTCGTCCATGTCGCGCTTCCGCCGGTCGTACCCTTTGTCGGTAGATGACGCCTTTTTGGTACCTTCTTTATCGGCGCTACAACGGGGGAGTCGGAAGACTCGGATGACTCGACGTCGAGGGGAGTGGCGGGAGAGGCGGAGCCAGATTGTGTTTGTGGTTGGTAGTCGAATTGGTCGAGCCCTGCGAAATGATCAAAATTATCCATGCCAAAATAATTTTGGTATTGTTGTGGTGGTTGTTGTTGTTGTTGTGGTTGTTGAAGGTATGGTCGGTATGGTTGTTGGTATTAGGGGGAGCAAATGGATTATTTTGATACCCTTGTGGTTGAGGATTAGTTTGGTGTATGAAAGTTGGTGGTTGAAAGTTGATAGAGGGTGATTGAGAGGGTGTGAGATTGTTTGGTTGACGTCGGGATTTTAAAGCTTTGCCTTTGTTCTTGGAAGACATTTTTGAGAGAAAAGAGTGTGTGATTGAGTATATTAGAAAGAAAAAGAGTTGTGAATTATTTGGTAAAAGAATTGAGTATTTATAGAGTAAAAAAGGGATAAAAATTAAGTTTGAAATGAGGTTTGGTTTAATTAAAATAGCCGTCGGGGGTGGGGGCGGGTGAAATTGGAGCCGTTGGAGGTCGATTCTCAACGGTCGACTATACGACCTTTATCGCCTCGGGACGCGTCGGGATCGAAGGGGTGTAACGGTCGGGACGCGTCGGGAATGCTTTGCTGGCCGGTCGCGACCGAGTTCGGGGTCACCCGATACACACAGTCTAACAATTGAATTTTTTACTCACTAAAAATTATTTAAAACAAAAATTAATGCTAGATGATATCCCTAAGCAAAATTTATACAACCAGTCGGTGTGGCCGTGTAGCTAATATCAATTTTATATCAACATCTTATTCATATTTATATCTATTAGAATAAAAAGGTTAAAAGAATATCCGTTACGGTTTTTTAATTAAAGAAAATACCAACTTTATGATACTAAAGTATAGTTTATTACAGTACAACACTATGTGCTATAAATGGTCGTTCACCAAGGATGCATCGCCACCACTAGGGCTTGGACAATGAACGCATACCCACCTTCTCTTTTACTTGGTTTGGGCCAGACAATCAAATGGTTGTGCTACATAGAAATTGGATGCAACGCCCCCTTCTCTTTTTTTATTTGGTCATATGTTTGTTACAAGAGAAGAGGATGTTAGTTGGTGTGGTCACCAAAGAAAATTTTAAAATTTTTCTTCTTAAAATCTGAGATTTAAATTTTGCTTATTATCTAAATTCGAACTACTAACTTATTAACGGACGTTAAAAAAAATTTATTTGACTTTTTTCTTTCTTTATGAATTTACGGTTAAACATTAATTCTTTCTTTTGTAAATCATGGTTGTCCTAGAGCCACGAGATCCTGTTCCCGACCACCCAACTAACCTCCTCTTCTCTTGATTCTTCTTCTCCCCTTTCTTATGTCAAACTTCACCCCAATTTCGTCGATCTATCGATTCAAAGATGGATTATTATAAGGTTTTAGGTCTCAACAGCAACGCAACGAAAGACGAAATCAAAGAAGCTTTCAGGAACATAGCAAAGAAATTCCACCCTGATAAGCACTCCGGTTCTCCCAAATCCGTCAGGGATGGGGCCACCGTCCGATTCAAGCAGGCATCGGAGGCGTACGAGGTTTTAGTCGATGATCACAAGCGCGCTGATTATAATCTCCGATCTAACCGAAGCAATTGGAGTGGTGCCGGGTACGGAAACTACGGGTACGCATATGATAACAGGAGGAACAGTTCATCGAAATATGATTACTACGGCAGCAGGAAAGCTACTGTTTCTAGGTTTCAAATTGCTATGGGATATATTAACAGTCGTGCGTTCCTTCTCAATGTTGCTTTCGCTGGGTATTGTTTCGTTTCTACAACCTTGATTTTGAAATCAAATTGAATAATATATTTTCAAAATTGATATGATTTTTGAATAGCATACTGTTCTGATCATGATCACTTTTAAAAAGCAAATGGCATGAGACTCTTTGTGCATAAGATATTGTTTATTGTTAAGAAACTTCTTTTTTTTTTTAAAAAAAACGGAAAATGATATCAACGGAAGCCTACTCGCAATTTTTCAGCGAGGTTCGAGCTCCTTTACTGGGCAAACCCAGCCCCCATAGAAATCCCCCATATTTGGCACCACAAGAGGTGTTTACAGGATTCGAACTCAAGACCTCACACCTCATATTAAGAAACTGATTCACTAATTTGGTAACTATGAATCTGCTCTGTAAAATTGTGAATTAAACTATCAAAGTTACAAAATTGGTGAATCTGTTAGCTTATGACATATATGGAGTTAGTACTATGTATCTATTCTGTAAATTATAATACAGTGAAAGCATGCATGATGTTGATCTGAAATAAAGTTAACTGGCATGCTTACAAAATTATATAAAAAAAACCAAAGTGATGATTTTTCGACATATTAACTTTTTGCAGGGCTTTACTAAGTGGTCTAGCGGTGGTTGAAATAAGTAGAGATGCCATCTGGAAGAGGCAGAATCCAGGTGTATGTTATTTCTCCTTTCTGACTATGTTTCAAATTTTACTACTTTGTTTATTTTTTTACCATTCTGTATTTTCATTTGTAGAAATCATTTGAAGAAGCGATGGAATCTATACAGAAAACAAAAGCAGTTGAGGAAAAGGAATAACCGGTCAGGTTCTACAGAAATATTGGTTGATAAATACACATTTCAATGGTGCTTTGAAATGTGAGTTCTTGTGTTTTTATCTGATGAAAATGTGTTTTTGATCACGTGGAGCTGTTGTCATGTTACAGAGTGTAGATACACGAGTTGTACATAGAACAAAGATAAAAGCTTGAGTGAGAACGAGTTTGATTTTTGCAAAGGAGATGGAAAAATTCAGTCAACAGGGAACTCATGGCAAAACAAACAACTGGACATTGTTTTTTTCAGTGTTTTCGTGACCGGGTTCAACCGCCCGGTTGAACCGGTCGAACCGGGATCCAGCACAAAGTCCGGTCTGATTATGGCGGTCCAAAAGGAAAATCTGAACCGGAGAGAACCGGCCGGTTAAGGGACAGACTCGGATTCAACCAGTGACCCGGATCGTAAATACATGATTTTGTACATGTAAATCCCACATTAAATTGGGATTGCTGGTGGTTTATTTATATACATCGTTGAGGTTTCTGTGAAGAATCCTTCAGCGATGTGGGATATCTCAACCCAAGGAAAAAACTGTAAAAATATACGGTGCAGGAATATGGGATAGACCATCTCAAGGAAAAAGAGTGTAAAACACATGCTGCAAGAATGTGGGAGATCTCATTCAAAGAAAAAAAACTATAAAACACATACAGCAACAGCAACATGGCTTCGAGCATTTGACATTCTGTATAAAGATTTCTATATAAGTTATTTATCATAAATATATAGTAATCCGGTTCAACCGGCCGGTTTTACCGGTCCGACCGTTTTTAGAGCATCGGCCGGTCCGATTCAAAATCCGGGTTTTAAAACATTGGTTTTTTTGTACAAAAACATCAAGGCCAGCAACAACTGTGACTTTTTTTCTAGTTATGATGACGATGTACTTTGACTTTCTCGAGTCGAATTTATTTAAGAAAATGAAGAGAAATAAGTTTGAAGTATGTGTCTAATGATGTGTATGTTAATGTGCCTTCAGTTTAATTTATTGTTTCTTTCACTGGTCGATACTTGGATCATATTAGTTTCTAAAAGCCGGTATTGTGGTTAAACGATATCTACTTTATAGCATCAGGAGTACCTTTTTACATCATATCCACCTAAAACCCTCTAATTCCTTCTAATCAAAATACATATCACATTCGAATACTATTTTGACTGCACAAAGTCAACACATCTCTAATCTTGAGATGAAAGGAATACACATTGGAAAACAATGATGTAAAAATCAACCTCTGCAGGTAAATTCTTCATTGCATGTAGAAGGATCGATTTTAAGTCAAACATTTGAAAGAATCAAATTCAGTTAGTCTTGTTTTTCTGTGGTTCTGAACCGTGTACAAGCAACCTAAATGTCCATACTGCCAATAAAGTTGCCTCGATTGGGGCAAGCCAATAAACAATTATATGCTCATTCGTTATATGAACACCAAGAGCATACGCCCACCCGATTACCTACAAATTTTAAAAGTAACAAGTGTCAATATATAAATTTCATAAAAAAGTGCTACATGTAAATCAAGTGGCTTTTGAGGTTGAGAAACGGGCCGGAACAGGTAGTTTGTCCATCTTCTTGAACTGTATTATTATTATCTAAAACAACCTAGTTCTTTTGAATATTAGTTTTTTGAACTATATAACTTACAGCAGCCGGATTCATGCATCCACCAGTTAAATCTGATCCAAGTATATGAAGAGAGAGTTTTAGGATGCTACTAAACCAAGTCTTCCGGAAGAAACCGCCATTAATGTTTCTATCAATACCGAGTGTGATTAACACATAAGTGAATGTTAATAATCCTTCTGCTAGTGCACCTTCATGAAGCTTGATCACCAGCTCGGGCCCACGCCATATTTCAGGAAAGATATGAAGTATAAGCTTCACACCCATGATTGATCCAAAAACCTGAAATTTTGACATAATAAATGTGTCGAATTTTGAAATTTTTAATCCAACTATTATAGATAATTTGGAAGATATGATCACAAAATTGTTATGAACTAGTAATATAGATCTGGATTATGCATGATTGGAGTTATATGTGTGTTTAGGGGGTGTTTGAATGTGT
Organism: Calendula officinalis; assembly: GCA_963853835.1. Lineage (NCBI taxonomy): Eukaryota > Viridiplantae > Streptophyta > Magnoliopsida > Asterales > Asteraceae > Calendula > Calendula officinalis. Next base: position 21,327,695 of record OY970832.1, read on the forward strand.
GACTAAAAGTGATGTTATATAGCAATTGGCATTAGTAATAAGCTCCCAATGACTAATCAAAATCGGAAAATGCATAATGATCACCACAACATATTTGAACATATAAATTCAACCACGAACATAATTAATACCAAGAAAACATATATAAACACGAATACAATGTCAAATTGGCCTAAATTTCAGAACCCTAATTCACATTTCATCAACGATGCAAAAAAAATCAAACTTTATGAAGACAATTTTTTTAACCTGAAAGGGGATTCTTCCAACATTGAATAGAAATGTGACAAAGCTTCCATTAATGGCGGATATAAAAACAACAATGGGATTATAAGCTCCGCCACTTGTGACTTTAACCAAATAAGCAAATAAAAACATGTTGAGAACACAGAAGAAACACCTAAGGAATTCAGAAGCTTGACCATTATCGCTCAAGGTTAAAACATTATGAACAATTATTCTGACCATAACGCTTGCCCAAACCCACATGAAAGATAATATCGTATCTGTTACAATCAGCTGCACCATTCCCGCCATTTTATGATGATTTATGTCTCGATTACTCAGCAGTTTTCACCCAAATTGTATGAATTTGATGAATTGTATGTCATTTTAGTGAACTGTGTTGACTAGATTGACAAATTCTCATGTGATATGAAAGATTGTTGGTGCAAGGGGAATGAAAAAATAGAAATTGCGCGCGGTGTGTTGCTCCAATTTCAGATAATTTGCATACAATGAAATATTTAGTTCGGTGGCAAATTGTATAAAATAGCAATGAACTATTAGGTGATTATTAATTCTAGTAATAAACTATAAATTTTTTTAAAAATAGCAACGAACTTTTAAAATTTTGCAATTTGAGAAATGTTTTACCAGGAACGTGAGTAATCGGTGTTTCTAGTGACATAAGTTATTATAAATATATTAATATTTATTACGTGGACCAACAAGCAGAAAAAAGAGAAAAAATAAGTAACCAACTACGTCACTAAAAAATATCGTCTATCATTATTTAAGGTGAATATTACCCAAATTGTAAAAATTCAAAAGTTTTTTGCTATTTTTGAAAATTTTGATAGTTGGTTGCTAAAATTAGGAATCACTAAATAGTATGTTGCTATTTTTAAAAAATTTGATAGTTGGTTGCTAGAATTAAAAATCACTTAATAATATGTTACTATTTTATGCAATTTACCTTTAGTTAGTGTAATTAAAACTTTTTAAAATATGCTTTACACTAAAAATATCTTTACATTAAAATATTAAAGCTTTTAAATACATTTTGTAAGGAAATTAAGAATATAATAAATTTATATTTTTGTTATTTAGTACGGAAACAATTTAAAGGTATAGAATATACAAATTTTAGGTTTATTTTCAATAATAATATGTTCCATATAAATTTTAATGTTATACATATGGTATTATCTAATTTAAAAAATGATATTTCTTCCTATCTATATGTCTACTACTTCAAAACTTATTTGTCATCTATTAATTCTTTTTCCTCATATCATCATTTAATTTTTGACACTTATCATGATCAAATTAATAGACGCATGAATAGCACAAATGATACGCACTAATACATTTAATTTCAAAACTAGCTGAAAATTAGAGTAATGATTATTTGTATAAAGTATTTGACAAATTAGGTGGAGTTAAATCTGGAGCTAGGAAAAAATAAAATAACTACACATAATAGAGCACGTTTTATCTTTTGTCACTAAAATAGTACTATAACAAAGAGTGGAAGGTTTATTTGTTATACTATTTATTACAATCTTAATCAGATAATTTTGTTATTACACTGAACGTCTCATATATAATTTATTACAGTGATGGTCCTACCGGCGTAAAAGTTTTTTGAATAACCTAACTATAATTTTAGGCCCCAAAAATGAAGATAAATAATTACACATTTAATAATTGGTGAATCACATGGCCCATTTAGTACATTTATTCAATTAATTATTTATTCTATTTTATCTCTTTTATTGCTTACCTCATCACAACTTTTTCCTACAACCACCTCCAGTTTTGAAAATCAATATGAATAAAAATAGACAATTGATTCGGACGATTAAAAACTCATTTTAGAAAACCACCAATTTAAAAACAGACAATTGATGTAGGTCGTCAGAGGAGTTGATGTTTTTTAGACGCATGTCAATAGAACGTCAATGGCGGCGGAACAACTGGAGAAGGCAACCGAAAGTAAGGGTTCTTAACACAGTAATTTTAGGTATACCCAACCTTACCTTTAGTTGCCTTCTCCAGTTATTCCGCTGCAGTGACGTATATTAAAGAAAATGAGCACCTATAATCTCATTCTAAACCTTATACTTGCACAATTGTATTAAAACATGCTTCAAAATCATATTTGTACTTGCAACGTTTATTTGATTTGAAATGTATTTACACTAGAGAAACGATTTAGCACTAATACAAACATCTCCCTAAATCACAACAATACAAATCAAACTACCACAATATCTTGTGCCAAACAAAGTAAAGAAACATTCTATCCCATATAATAACACTCTGTCTCTATTGTGTCGAGGCACGATCATTTTGGTCGATTCCTCCTTCGTTATGAAATTCAAAATCTTGTCGATTAACTAGAAACCGTGGATCGCGTGGCGTATTTTTGATCCCGTTGTTATCTTTTAAGTCTCTATCAGAAACAAAATCACTGGAAGAATTCTAATTATTTGGCACTATGTCATTCATTTTAAGAAAAATGCTAGGTTCTTTATCTAACTTTTCCGTCGAACTACGTGTAGACACGCTAAATCTTTGTGTGAAAGATCCGACGGTCGAAACACCGTCATCATCTTCAACCACCACCCACTCTCGAAAATCAATTGGGGGTGGTAGTTTAGAGCCAAACACATCCTTAATGTTCTTGAAAAACCCTTCGTTAAATGGATTTTTCTTCTTTTCATATCGATAGCGGAAGTTTTCATACGTTGTCTACAAAACACAAGACAAGACATAACAATTTTAGGATGATTTACCCGTTGGCGATCGTCATAAAAAAAGTTAAAATGGTTTTAAGAATGTAACCTGGTTTGTGGAAATGAGATAAAAGTGGAAAAGGCTGAGCCCACCAACGAACCAAACGGAAATGAAGCAATACGCCACGAGAGTAACCGAAATCACGTCTTTCGATAAGCTGTTCCATAAGTCTGCGTTTTGACGCATAATATCGATCAACGAAAACGTGAACACGTATACGCACAAGACTGTAGCTGATGTAACGAATAGGAGGAAGTACCGATAGTTGCGCTGCAAATGCGTTAACCATGGTTACAACTAGAAAAATTGTATTATTTTCTACCAATAAAATGATTCAGTTGTGGAATACAATAATTCTCATTCCTAATATCATCATTAGATTTCGATCAAATGAATAAGAATATTTAATAACAAATAATAAAACATCTTACAACTAACTAAGATTATGTAACTTAGACGTGATAATTTTTTACTTATTTATGAGTATTTAGGCCAGAATTAGTTAATAGACTTACAACTCCGATACATTGGCCTACCCATGGGCAATGGTGATCAAATCGGTGCACACAGTTATTACAAACGGAGCAATGAGAAGCACGTGGCGGTCGGTAAAGCATGCACGTGTCACAATATCTTACTCTAATCGTGTGGCCATTAACGAGCATGTCTTTGAATCTCGGTACCCTCAAACTGAACGCGGAACCATTAAGCCAATCCAACGATTGTGACCGGTAACTGAAGGAATCTTCACATACCGGTGGTTGTTTATTCCGACGAATTAGCCCGGGATTCCTTGCTGACGTCATGAACAGAAAAGTTGGAACCTGTTTATAGAAAGACGGTTAATTTTGAAAATTAGGTCAAAGTAAATTGATTTTATGAGAAATGAGTACCAAAATCGTGAGGATGATTCCTGCAGCTAGTATTCCATACTCATAAAGGTTTCCGTTTTTATCGATTTTGAGTAGGTATTTAACGCAGAAGGTTATCGCCGGAGCTCCGATTAGGACTGTGGATAAAAGCACTGACCCGGCGTCGGGACCGAAAACTAATCTACCGCCACAAAAGAATTTCTGCCAACCAAAATGTAACAATTGAAACGGTAACTGGAATGCAAAATTAGAAAAAACATATTCATGATTCATATCAAGTTTGACTAATGTTGACTTTCTTACATAATCGTCGAGAATGGATAATACGCACACAAAAAGTTACGAAAACATAAAAAACAATTGAGATTTAACATGCATGTCTAAAACTCAATGTCTGTTATATTCTTTAACTTTGACCTTTTACAATGACTATTATGTTGCCGGTAATCTATATCTTTTCACACATAAAATGAAGAAGATATGATACTTATGTTTTGATAAGCATATGGCATTGCTTGATCAATTTTTTCTCCAATATTGATGACTATTTTGACTTTCAAAAGTCAAATTCAAAACTTTTTGAAGACTAATATGCACCATGGAACAGGTAATTCTCAAACAAAACAAACGATATCTTATCATGATCATATTAATTAATGATTTAAGCAAAATAATTACGAGATTGCAGGATGCTAAAATTGGAAGAATGAACTCACATTACGACCTTTCCAAACTTGATAAAGTCTCTTTGTTTTGGTTTTGCGAGGAGAAACAGAATCCTGGTAAGGGAATTCGCTCATTGCAAACCCTAATTCCAAATTTCAATCATACTAGAATAAATTTATGTTTTGATTAAAGAAGAGGGAGATAGATAGATGAATAGGGGGAGTTTATGTGTTGTTTTTGGAAGAACAACCCCTCTCCCTCTTCCCCTCTCTCTCCCTCTCTATCTTTCCCTCTCTATATCTCTGTATATATCTGTCTGTTTCTGTATCTCCCCGATTTGTACGATATAACACCTCCCAATTCGTCTAATTACAAATACTTAAACCCCCAAAAGAGATTTTTTTGGGTTTCTCTCTCCATTTTGTGACCGAGGTTTCCCAAATCGCATGTATTTCGTTCTAAGTTTTCTTGGGTTATGTGAAATGCTTATCATATTCATTAAAAAAAAGTAACTTTTTTTCTATCATTCGAGAGTCTTTATCATAGTCACATAGAACACGATACACTCTGGTACGGGTACGCGGAACGGGTACGCGATTCATTAGTTCCGACGTATCCGGTACGAAGGGCGTAGGTTCATTTCGGTACGTGTCCGGTATGGCTGTGCGATGTACCTTACATTTTGGAACGATGTACCAAATAATATGGTACAATGTACCCTTAAAATAAAGTTTTATATATATAAATAAATATATATATATATAATTATAGTTGTAAAGTTCAAACTTCAAAATCCAAAAATAAAAACATAACATAAAATCCATAAATACTTCAAAACATTAACGAAAATAGTTAAACAATGAATAGGATGTGAGACTTGAGAGCTAAAATTGATCAAATATATAGACACGTATACAATATTTACTAAAATTACAAATTACAGCATTATCGTTTCCTATACTCTAGGAAGATTTGATTTTTTAATCATTATCAATAATGTTCAAACATAAAGAGATGTACACAATCTTCTTCTAAATTTTAAAATTACGTCCCCGAAACATCCCCGACTTCATACAAAATGCGATCCAAATCACCGGATACGATGTTCCCACGGATTAGGAACACGATTGCATGCCGAACTAGTTCGCGTACCTTAGTTGATAAGGAACTCCAATATGCCGTACCAAATCGCGATTCCGACAGCGTTCGGGACGCTAATGAATCGTGTTCCGGTACTCAGCGTCCGGTACACAGTTCATGGCCAAATCGGTGAATCGCGTTTCTATGGTCTTTATAATTGATGTATAAGGGTGTTTTTGAGGAGGTGCAGAAGTATAGTCGCACATGGTTCATATTTTATAGAGGTCTAATTTTATATATATCTTATATATATAATATTAAAATTTAAGTCAGCTTAATAATTTAATAGAAAAAAAATATTAGAAACTTCAAATTTTTATAAAAATCTTATATTCAGAGGGCTTATTTTCATGTTTTCGCATAGGACCTTTAAAATCTCGGAGACGTCCCTATTAATGTATAATGGTGAACATGCATGAGCATAGTCAGGGTTTATTCATAATGGTCAGCAGGGTTTAACAATGGCTTTTTTCTTTAAATTTTGAATAGTAACCAATTTGTAAGTTTTTGGTTCTATTGTATTTCTGATCAATTTTTCTTGTAATGGTCACTTTGATTCAATTAGATGCACGGGGGTTCAAACCTGGCTTGTAGGTTTGTATGCTTGTGAACGAACCAAAGGAACACGAATGGGTCTTGTTCGTATTTGTTTGTCGAAGAAAAAAAAGTGTTCGCGAACGATTCACCAACACTTAAACGAACGAACTTTTGTGTTTGTGTTTGTATTCGTTTGTTAAGAAAATTAAGTGTTCACGGACAATTCTTGCAAAGGAACATACACAAACGAACCTTAAAGAACGGTTTCACGAACGTAAATGAACTAACGAAACATAGCGAACGAACCTTAACAAGTTTGCAGCAATCCTTTAAGATTTTTTGTAATCTCTAATCATTATAGGAAATGCATTTAATGAATAATTTAAATGTAGAGTATACTTACAAACTTGAACTGAAAACAATAAAAACTTAAGTTGTTAGTGAGAAAGATAATTGAATCACAAGGTAAATATTGAAGGAATTACATTCAAACTTTAAAATCACCCTAAATAAAGTATATATGTTATAAAATAAAACTCAAATTTTCATGTATGAAAAAGAAAATATACAAACATAAACGAACGTTAACGAACGAACACAAACCCATGTTCACGAATGTAATCGAACGAATGGGACCTCTGTTTGTGTTCGTTTGTTTAACTAAATGAACACAAAAACAAATAAGCACGGAATCTTATTTGTGTTCGTTTGTTTAACTAAACGAACATAAACGAATGATCATAAACGAACTTCCGTCAAACAGTTCATGAACGATCATAAATGAATGCTTCGTGAACATTTTATAAACTACAGTGGTTTGGTTTAGCATGAGTCATTTTATATCGTAGGTTGAAAGGGTATGGGTAGATGGGTTGATAGGACTGATACCGGTGTACTCATATCACACAAAAAATCATTTTTTCGTACGGTGTGATATGGGTTCAAAGTTTCTAAGTAGATTGGCTAATCAGGGACAAGATGAGAAGTACGAGACGTTTAATTCGCTGGAATCCTTGAGAATTTTTGAAATAAGAACTATGAGTGTAATTTATTAAACTAAATGACGATTGGTGAAATTTAGTACTTCCTCCGATTCAAAATAAGTGCTACACTTTGGGTTTCACGATTTTCTAGGCAAAAGATTATAATTATGGTTAAATTAGATTAATTGAATGGTTAGTGGATAATGGGTCCCACATCATTTGAATAAAGTGAGGTTAATGATGTTTAAAAGTAAAAAGTAAAGGTAAATGAGTCATTTCACTTTGTTAAAGTAGATAGTTAGTGGGTGTGGGTCCTACTATTTTTTGTCAAATAAGGTAATTTTTCAAAGTGTAGCACTTATTTTGAATCACCCATATAAGGAAAGTGTAGCACTTATTTTGAATCGGAGGACGTATAAGGTGACTTGCTTATCTGTAATAGAATGTAAATTTCACATGATTGTAAAGCTTTTAGAACTTGATTGTGATAAGTCCTGAGATATTTCATAGAAAGTTCATGTGAGGAGGGCTCTTTTTTCTTTTTAATCCGCTCAGTTTCTTTGTATAGAGTGCAAGTATAGTTTGAGTGATCTAGATAGAACAATTGTGAAGCATTGTTACTATTTTATGAAATTAATTTTAAAAAATTTAAGAACTACTTTAAATATATTTCTTAATAAATTATGGGAGGTGATTCGTACAGAGTAATATTTATCCATACAGAGCAATTTCATCTCAATGACAATTATGTACTTCCTTTCATTTTACCAAATTTTACATTTTACCTCTCCCTTTAAGCCTATAACTGTTATGTGATATAAAATTATTCTACGTTGATAAAAATTGTTTGATAAAAATCACCTCACATAAATTATACGGAGTACATACTACTTATTTTATTGACACATTAATATTGGTCAACCCTATAAGATCTCACAAACAACATGACGCGTTTAAACCGCGTTATGAATGCAAGCAAAAGTCGAAATCAACATCAATCAATTCCCTGTAGTTATTTAATCCTTTCCGCGTTTTCATAATCCGACAAATGTCTTTCTCTAAATAAATACCAACGTTATCATCCAGGATTTTCAGGAAATATTTATTACTAAATTAATACGGAGTATCATTAATCACTTTCTTAATAATTTTATATTTTCCTCAAGCTTCTAAAAAATACGTCTTGTCTTCGTCATAACTCGCTAAGTATAGTCTTGAGGCTTCATCATGTCACCATATAATAGTCTAAGACTTGGGCGTAAGTTTTGACGTATGTTAAAGTCTAACTTAACTCACATTTACCTGTTATAAGCTGTGTTTTCTGAGGTATTTTGTGAGTAAGAGTGTAAGATATATTTTAGTGGGTCTAAAAAGATTATTTGGGTTGAGTTAAGAGTGAAAAAGTATTTGAAAGTGTGTATATGAAATGTAAAATGATAACGTTGATATATTGATAATTTAACAAAGTAACTTGAACTTCGTTGCCTATCTCTCCGAGTTTGAGTTTATCTAATATACTCCATCTTTGTCCTCTTATGAGTTATGACAAGAGTAAAAATAAATCTACATAAAATGTAGATGATATGACTACAATAGAAACTATAAATTAATATTTATGCACCACCGAAAGTTATTAAATAAAAGAGTTATTAATTAGTCATAGATTAATAATTATTAACTTATTTTATTAAATTATAATGAAATACTTCATTTACAAACACCATTCAAATTTCAAACTTTCACTCAAATACTAAGCTACTAGCGTGATACTTCTTCAGTGGGTATGTTATTTGATTATATTTTGTGGGATTAAAAGTTGATCGATTATATATTTTTTCTAATAATTATTGTACAAATGAATTATAATTTAAATTATGATAAGCGTAAATATTTCCAAATGATAATCTGAAATCTACTGGAGAGACTAGAGAGTGTCGTTATGGTATTAATTACGGTGGAAGAATTAACGTGAATGAGTAATATAATAAGTAATACGAGTAGCATATTAAAAGCCATTTAACCAAGGTGGAATAAGTACGTTCCCAAAATAATAAGTACGAGTAGCATATTAAAAGCCATTTAACCACATATCCCACATACCTTTACGATTTTTGACAGGGTGGAATAAGTACGTTCCCAAAATAATAAAAGTATTAGGTGTGGTAACACAAGTCGGAGTGCCACCTCCGCGCCACATATGTGCCACATCACTATTTCACATTCAAAACCCTAAATACCCCCTCTACCATCACTTAACCTAAAACACTTTTTTGGGACCCACTAAAATACCCCTTACCCAATAAAAATACCCAAAAATTCTTCTCTCTCTTCGTCGGCCTCGCCAGTGGTCCGGCGCACCACCTCACTCGCGTAACACACGGTATGGTAATGAAGGGACTTGCTCGCCAAAAGCATGCCACATGTGACTTTTTGATCCGGCGGAGGGGGGGCCTCGCCACCACACCCCCCTCTCTAAGTTGGTATGCTAAGAATTCAGATTGCTTATTTAGAAAATTCCCAAATCTTCCCCTATATATGCAGGTACATTCGATTTGATTTTGACATTTCAGCACTTTGCAGCTCTATCATTCGTCCTTTATTCCACGTGTAATTCCATGGTTGGTCAACTGCTTTGCTCACAAATCTTCACAATGCGTACGCTCGAATAGGCAGTTATTTGTATTCCGGTTTTCATGTGCAATAAATCTTTGAAGCTTCACTATACAGCTTGTAATAGGCAACAAACTTTCGAAATTAGCTCTTAATATTAAATACGAATAAATACACAACCAATATCCTATTATAATTATGGTATGTTTTGAAATCCCGAATCAACTAACATTTTTCAAATATTTAAGAGATTTGGTTTTGACATCAATCACAATTAAATTATGAAACATGCCCGCACAATCGGGCGGGCTATGAAGCTAGTGTATTATATATACTTCCTCCGATTCCAAATAAGTGATACACTTTCCTTTTTGAGGTGATTCAAAATAAGTGATACACTTTGAAAAATTACCTTATTTGGCAAAAAAAGTGGGACCCTCACCCACTAACTATCTACTTTAACAAAGTGAAATGACCCCTTTACCCTTACTTTTTATTTTTAAACATCATTAATCCCACTTTATTACAAAAGTGTGGGACCCATTCCCCAATAACCATCCAATTAATCTAATTTAACCATCATTATAATCTTTTGCCTCAAAAACCGTGAAACCCAAAGTGTATCACTTATTTTAAATTGGAGGAAGTATTAAATTTTTTTGTACAATGCATGTATATATATGTAATATATCAAATGAAGATGAAGAAACCATTAAAGCTCTCACATGATTATGATTCTTGTGTACAATGCATCAGTTTAGAACTACTGAGTTTTGAAAATGAAGGAGAATGGAATATTTCTATAAAAGAAAAAACAGAATAAAAAAAGGAAGGGGGGTGGGGTAGGGACAGAAGAGGGTAGAGCGATAAAATCGGATGCAACGAATTTGATAAACCGATCACGTCCGGAAGCGAAGCTGGTATATAAACCCTATTCTTTCTCTGAAAACCATTGATTTCAATCGACAACCCTATTTTGTCTCTCTTTCCAATCAATTTTTCACTCAAAACTCAAATGGCCGATCAGCTCTCCGATGACCAGATCTCTGAGTTCAAGGAAGCCTTCAGCCTATTCGACAAGGATGGCGACGGTATGTTTCATTTCATGCCGTGTATTATTGATTCGATTTCGATTTGTTGATTATTGAATTCCGTTTGAATGTTTTCTTTTCCCTACTTGATTTGTGTTTACATCATCTAATGTCATGCGGATGTCTTAGAAATGTTCTGTAATAGTATGTGTGTATGTATATTGTCAGGTGTATGTTTATTTATGCCATCGATTTGGGGGTTTATGACTTCATTCCTGGTTTAGCAGCGAATATTATAATCAATGTGATGCATCTGCTTTTGTTTTTGAATTCGTTTTGAGATTTAGAAGTTGCTTTTATGAAACTTTGTTTTACTTTCATTTATGTTTTGCATCCAAAAATTACTGTAGATGAGAATTAGCAGGGATTGATCCTGATGAGAGATACATGATCATTAACGAAGAATTCCTGTCTGAATATGTCTATTTGTCTATCTGCCTGCTAGTAATCGCTTACGGATGTGGTCCGCATGTTTTTCTCAGAGGTTGTATATAAGCACTAACCACGGAATTTTATTAAAATAAATGTTGAGTCAAATGTTAAATTTGTTTTGGGTCATCAGGAGTAATTACAATACAACTAGAAGAGTCCCTAACACATGTTCATGTTCTTATCAAAATTAGAACAAATGAATCAACTTTCATGTATTTGTTATTTTTTTTATGGAATGGTAGAAATAGGAAGGAACGGCTGACAGAAGAAATGGCTTATTTGTGTATGGTATTTGGCTAATTGAGTAGTTTGATCTCCAAGAGGACCAAACATCATGCTTTTGGAACATTATGATGTTTTTTCGTGGATGTGAGATCTTATTTGGTTTTGTTTCTGTTCAATCATGGTATGTTAGAGGTGCTAGGCAGTAATCCTGGTGTGTAGATGATTGGTGCTAAGTTTCTGAATAATTTGTCTATATTATGTATATGTCAAAAGTACTCAAATATGACACAAAATTTTACTTTTATGTGACACAGATCTTCTAACCATACTTAATATACTGTTATATAATGGTTTATGTCAAATTTTCAAACAGCAGAGTTTTTCTTTCCATCTAGTCTGATGGCTCTGTGATTTGTAGTGGGTGAATTGGCATGTAAACATGAAACCAATAGGTGTGACTGGATATGCACCTGGCATATGCTCCAATTTATTAATATTAACATAAATTTCTTGCATGTGGGATTGGAATCATTATTATTATTATTTTAATTTAATTTGTTGATTTAATTACGTGTTCAGGTTGCATCACTACAAAGGAACTTGGAACAGTAATGAGATCGCTTGGTCAAAATCCAACAGAAGCCGAACTTCAAGACATGATAAATGAAGTGGACGCAGACGGAAACGGAACAATCGATTTCCCCGAGTTTCTAAATCTTATGGCAAGAAAGATGAAAGACACAGACTCTGAGGAAGAATTGAAAGAAGCTTTTAGAGTGTTTGATAAAGACCAAAACGGTTTCATTTCTGCTGCTGAATTGCGTCACGTGATGACAAATCTCGGGGAGAAACTTTCTGATGAAGAAGTTGATGAAATGATCCGAGAAGCAGACGTTGATGGTGATGGCCAAATCAACTATGAGGAGTTTGTTAAGGTTATGATGGCTAAGTAAGTCATCATTCATTAGTTATCATAATTTATATCTAGTTTCTTCAAATTGGATCCTTTAAAATCTTCTTGTTTAATTATGTATCTGTGATGGATTATTACAAAAATCTTTTCTTTTTCAAGTTTGTTTGGTTTCTGATGCTCGAGTTGACACAGTGTCATGCTCAAGTTTGGCTCAGTTATGACACAGTGTCCTGTCTTCATTCTTGAGGTCAGACTCATAAAATTAGTCCAAGTTAGACTCCATTAATAATAATGGAAAGTTAAAAATGATATTAACGAGGACTGTAGTTGCCGCGCGATGCTGCGGGTTTTAAAATATGTATTTTTATGTCAGATTGAAATTTGTATTATAAATAAAAGAAGAAAAGAATTATGTAAGATCATATTATGATAGATACTATAAGAATATTAAAAGTTTTGATGATATCATGTTTATTAGTATGATAGTGTATATCAAAAATTTTCATTATATATTTATTTTATTTTTAGTGATACATTATAATGTTTCGCTTACTCTGCAAATTATTATTTCAATTATACCAAATTATTATGGTTACTTGATTTGAATATTATCTAACTTCGGTTCTTTGAAGTAGATAAATTTTCATGGCTAAGTTAGGGGTGAGCATTTGGACCGAAAAAACCGAACCGAAACCGACCGAACCGAACCGAACCAAAACCGATAACATGTTATCGGTTCGGTTTCGGTTTTGAAAATTCATCGTTATCGGTTATCGGTTCTATCGGTTCGGTCCGGTTTTCGGAAAAGGATGAACATTTGGCCTAAAATAACCGAACCGAACCGAAAACCGACCGAAACCGAACCGAACCAAAACCGATAACATGTTATCGGTTCGGTTTCGGTTTTGAAAATTCATCGTTATCGGTTATCGGTTCTATCGGTTCGGTTCGGTTCGGTTTTGGCCCGATAAGCACTACAAAGCTAAGTGGATAGAATAAATGAGATTAGGTAAAATTATAAAAGTTTAGGAATTAAAAACATCAATTATAAAAGTTTAAGGGTGAAGTATTTTTACTAATAACATATTTAAAATTTTATAAATATTGTAAACGATAAAAGTTTAAGATTTATAATAAGAAATTATATAAGTTTAAGGAGTAAAGTGTAAATTCTTTATTAACTACTATAATTGGAAAAAGAAAATCATAAATTCAGTGGCATAAGGACTTGAACATGAGTATTTTGTGGAGGAGGCAAGACACTTTACGAAATGAACTATAAGTATCTTTCTGACATATTTTGGTATCCACATCTATATATTATATTAAAAAAAATATCAACCAATCATAAAGAAGTAAACAGTGATTTTATTATCACTAATGTATAATATATAAGTAATTGAAGTTAGGTTAGTGTAATTAATAATTTCAAGCGTAACTTTACGTGATTGGATGGTATGATAATTGATAAATGGCTCTAACGATAGTTATGTAAAAATACATTTATAAATAAGGTAAAATTGAGTGTGTAATAGAGTATGATTGGAGATGCTCTAACCTCTTTTGAATCCATTTCCAATCTCAAATCTCCACTCATCGCGCTTCAATCGAAGGTACAATTTGTTGATTCTCTATTGCAATCTCGAATTGGCGATTGATTATAGAGTATATCAGATTCAGGTAGTGTTTGATTTGAACTTAATTGACTTAATATAGAAATAACTTAACACATTAAGTCCATTAAGTTTTGTTTGTTTTTTGCTTTATGTAAAAAGATTGACTTAATATGAAAAGTGATGTGGGTGAGGGTCTCCCATTAAGTCACTACTTTCTCCATTTTACCCTTTCATTTCATCATGTAAAAATCCACGAAACCCACTAGTTCCTATTTTATGCATTACTTTTGGAATATTATTATTATTATTATTATTATTATTATTATTATTATTATTATTATTATTATTAGTATTATTATTATTATTATAAAAACCTCCATGCATGTTTGAATTAACGTGTTTTTTTATGATTATTATTATTATTATTATTATAAAAACCCCATGCATGTTTGAATTAACATGTTTTTTTATGATATTTCATATTATAATAGCTTTTAAGTTTTGTGCATTAATATAATTAAATAAATTAGTATTATTATTTCCTATAAATAATTTTTAGCCTATAATTTATATTTAGTTATTTTATTTTGAATTTATCAAATAATTATTTTTTATTAAGTATTTACTTTTTGTATAAAGGTTAAAAGAGTAATTTATTCTTATTCAGTTAGTTGATTCAACATAAAATCAAACATTATAATGTTATATCTAGACAGACCTCATAAATCCAAACAGAAATATTATAATGTTATATCTAGACAGACCTCATAAATTCAAACAGATGCTTTATCAGCACTTAATAGGATAAAAAAACAAACAGGCCCTCACTTTACTAAATTTAGACCGCTATTCGCTGATTGATTTGCTGGGTAAAGCTAGTTTTTTGATGCATTTCGATCCTTATTCTAACTTTCATATCAATCCGAATTAGCATTACCTGATCTGTCGAATTAGCATTACCTGATCTGTCTAATTAATTAATTAATAGTTCATTTTAGTTATTAGACATAAATAAGGAATTAATTTGTATTTCCAGTTTCGTGGACTTTTCCAAGTTATTCTTCCTTTCTAAGAAAAACTTTCAAACGTTGACTTTCTGACATCAATAGGGTCAATTTCAGATCTGAAATTCATTGCGGAATCTTGATTATAAATTTATATGGATAGACATTCAGTGACAGGGGTGGACCTAGTATGCTGAATTTTTTTTGAATAGTGTTAAAATATTTTTCTATTTTTTTGTTACTGTAGGTGACACCTCTAAGAAAAAATGTGCAACCGGTGCCACTCGTCAATTTTTTTTCTAGGTCCGCGACTGCATTCAGAGTTTCAAACACAACACTTTCAAAATGCAAAAAGGATATGAATTTTGTTGGTGATTTACTGATTTATTATCAATTTCTATTTGTTCTTTCCAAACACAAATTTGATGCGCCTTTGTTTGTTATTAAATTTAGCGGATTTTCAATATCTTGTAAAAGTATGTCTCTTATTTTTGGTGCATGTTGGCTGCAAAATTACAGTTAAACTCTAATGGATCCAGACAGAATAACTACATCAGACACTAGAAGTGCCCACTGGTGTTACACTTGTAGACAACGAGTGTTGTAATCTGCGGGTATAGTTTACCAGTATTATCTTTCCATGATTCATGAATGAACTAATCTTTATCAATCGTTGTTCCAAACAGTTCATTATCAAATGGTTTAGATAATCAGTTCCAAAGTTCGAACAATTAAAAGAATACTAATGTGTAACCAAAATTAAGCATATGTTGTGCAAATAAGGTAAAAAGAAGCACCTGAATGCCGGGAATTCCATTGTGAGATTGATCTTCATGTGTTGCTATTGAAAGCTAAGCAACATAAATATGATCATAAATGTAAATGTAGTTTGCTTCAATAGATCACTTTCCATTGGCGATAGAAACTGTAAGTAGTCTTGCAACATTTATGAATGATCTATGAGATGGCTCATCACTATGATTTAGTGACAATATAGTGAAGAAAAACTAAAATAAGTCCAAAGTTCAAACTGTTGAATTGGGATAAAAGTCTAATGAATTGGTGTAAGCTATTAAGATTTTATCTCAAACTCTATATACTCAAACTGAAAGGTAGAATGACATAATAACCGAAGAGAGAAAATCTCTTTCAGGCATTTCGTCAAGCACTTGTTATGCATCTCTAAACTTGCCACATATTTCCATACATGCAATGAAGAAATCTTCGTATGTACTGTATTTCATTAAAAAAACCTAAACGTCAACCTCTTTTTCTCTTTCACTTACCAGGTTTATGCTTGCATTACGTTGGGAAATATGAAGAATGTTTTAATTTGCTAATTTGAATGTTCAAGTCATTCCCATCTTTCCATTCACCATAAATGATAATTACATAAATTTAACTAATTTGTAGAGTAAAACCAAAACAACCTCTCGAATCCAAACAATGATGTAAAAATTTATAATGAAATTGTACAATTTTTGTATCACCTAAAAAGAAATTAACGATGGTACAGAGGAACTTACCAGAATTGACCTAAGGTTTGTAAAACTTCACACCCTTTAACTCTTGGGACTAACTTGCCAGATAGAGACAAACTACCTTCCTTGACGATAGACACACTGCAGGAAAGTAAAAAAACTTGAATTGTTACAGACAGACATTTACATTGTTGAGAAAAGTGGAGATACGGGACACGTGTTGTTCTTTCTAAGTAAAGATCCAAATTCCAAGTGTTGCCACCTAACCTTCGTGTCATACCAAAACAATATGTTAATAATATGTGTGAACAATAATATTATTGAATCACATTTGTATTAAAGGAGTAACTTTAACAAGACAAAACAAAGTTTGTTGTGAACGGGGCGGATGGTTTGTTCAAGAACATACTAACCACTAATGAGGCATATCGAATACCATCCTGACCCGCGAAGGCTTCCGAACGCAGGAAGGGCAAGCGGGTGCGGGACGCGAATCCCTATGACGGCAATCTGAAGGAAAGCGGATATTGCGGTAAAAGCGACTTTGAGTCCCGAGAGCATTTAATGCGAAACAAGTCCCACGGATGGCGCCAAATGTTGAAACCGATTCTCCGGGAGAGTAAACGTTATATCTCCTTTACCGGAACAAACACGGAACAAAATCAAAATCGAAAACCCTAGATCAACAAGCATCATACAAACACTCTCAAACTTTTCCAACGACAAGAAACACAACAAAACAATCCAAACCATCCTGCACAACAAGACATAATGGCATTTGTGCCTACCATTTCTATCATCTACTCATGTACCTACTAATTTGATCACGATAATTTCTATAAACCCAATTTTGAAATTTGCAGTTAATAGTTTGTTACTGCCTTAATTTTGACAAACATTTTAATGATTTAGGAAGCGTTTTTGTTTGTAACTGAATTTAGTTTATGTTCTATAAATTTCTATAAGCTACCATTGATTTATCATGGGTTATAGGCTAATTAAAAACTTAAAATATAAAAATCACCAAAATTGAAAAGAAAAAAAAAAATTAGAAATGTAGGAACAAAATCTAGAATTTAAAATACCAAATACACAATTTTTGTAATTTACTCCAAAACAAAACCCCGAGGATATTGACCAAAGTTGTGAAGAAATTGATTTACGATCACCGCCGCAGGTCCGGCCACCACCTCCTGCCACGCCTCATCGGCTTCTTGCCCCTTTACTTGAAACACTTTGGTGGCATCTAGCCGGTGAATTTGCCACCCGTTAACGTATCTTAACCGGTGAATTTTTCTCAGTTGCTTGCATGCCAACTTGCTTGTATTATTCTTTATTTCTTTAATTGCCAATTCTAATAAAATCGCGCGAGCTTTCTCGTCAATCGATGTTGAATATTCTGAACGAAAATACGAATCGAATTCCGGCACTCCGATGGCTCTGCGGATCCCTTTTGAGTAGTCGGCGTTAGGGTTGTACATGTTTCTGGCTTCTTCCACCATCCCGGCCGCCACCATACGCTCAACGCGGTCTGATAATAATCTGTGGAGCACCGGCATTGACACGTCAACCCACAAGAAGCAAACGTCATACCTGTTGTGCAATTAATATAATTACATAATCTTTAGGTTCCATTTGGTAAATAATGAAAAGTGTTGGGTCCTGTTTGTAATGTTAGTGTATCACGTGTTAATTGAAACATACCGTGTTCGAAACTCGAATTTCTCGTTATCGGCCAACGCTTCAATGAATGAATTTGATCCACCGGCGATTATCGGCAGCTTTCCTCTACCGACGATGGATTTAATGGTAAGTGAAGTGTGACAACCCTCGAAAATGGACCGGTTATCCGACAACGTATTGTAACCGAGCACCGAAATTTAAAACAAGTCATTGTTAATAAATTGTATTTTATTATATAAACCTAGCATTAAAATTTTATTATGTGTCGATCATACACATTTTATCTATGCACACGTTTTGCATGTCGATATATTTTATAAAAACATAGCGATTCTTTGGAAGAATCCACAAGTTAACGTAATATTTTAACAAGTCAATGTGACTAACTAGTAGCATATAACTATTGTTACTACACTTGAAAAGTCAAACATGATAGAAGGCTTTTCCTCATATACTTGTGTTTCCTAGTGTCAGACAAAACCACCATCAACTCTCGAGACACACACCAAACCTTGATAAATCATACATGATAAGTTACCGTCTCTCATAAGTCACCATCCCTATTATTATATTCATATTTTCATAATGCCAATCCTATCCTCCAATCCTAAGGTGACACCAACCAAACCCTATTCAAGAAGTCAACCCCTATGGTTGATTCTGAAGGGTTTCATTATCACTGATTGACCACTTGGGTCAACCTCCTAGATTACTTAGTTCGAACCATACTGACCAAGAACATGAACTTGTTCTTGACCGGTTAGACCATCTAGCTAATTTAATCCCTAATGCGGAACTGAGATTAAACTTAATCCTTAAACCCTAAAGGATTGGGATCTTGGAAATCTAGATTAGATTAACAATGGAAGAAACCTTGTATGAAATCCCAAACACACACACACACACTTGTGTGTGTTTCGACCAACACCAAAGAACCCTAGGGTTCTTTGGTCGAATTCGGCCAAGAGGGGGAGAAGGGAGAAAAAGTTTTCTCAAAACATACCTTTAATCTTGCTTAAGTTAGTCCACTGATGATGAACACAACGAGCGACCTTCTAGTTGATCCTTGTAATGATCTTGGATCTTCAAGACTTGAAGAACACGAAGAACACGAAGAACGAAGAACACCAAGGTTGGTGTTCTTGGGTTTTCGGCCGAACAAGGGAGAGGGAGGGAGGAAGTATGCGTGTGAGGTGTGTAAGGGGTTTTAGGGTTACCCTAAGCCTCTTATTTATAGATAAATAAGTTACGCTTAGAACCCTCTAGTTTAATTAAGATCAAATCTTTAATTAAACTTTCCTTTTTACGTTTCCTTTCCTTATAGTTTATTATTCTTTTATTATTGCACTTAACTATTAAATGTCTAGTATTCATACACTAATAATTCGGCACCCATATACACGAATTATATACTTGTATTTTAATACTTTTAATAATTAATTATATAATAACCTTTATATAATTTATACAATAATATTATCCAACACCATATGATTTAATAGCTTTAAATCATATTATGGATAATCTATAATTAACACATTGTATATTTACTCAACTAGTAAATGTACAAATACTTGTATTAATTAGTTAGATAAACTAATCTAGTAATAAGTCAAACTTGACTTAATACTTAACTTGATTCATAAATGACTTATTATGAATCAATCCTCTTCCAAGTATCATTACATATCTTACTCGTATTACATGCACTCACCTGTGTGACCCTTAAGTGTTTCGTAGGCATGGATGTATCATCATAGGTTGACTAACTGTGCACATAAATCCTTCAGACTCCCACTTGTGCAAGTTTGTAACCTTTGTCTTAATGATACGAGCTACAGTGACCTTCTAGATGGGCATGTAGGTAACCAACCCCATAAAAATAGCTTTGTGTAACCCAATTATAGTTTCTTGAAAAACTCTTTAATAGCGTCTCCTATTAAAGAACACTATGTCTTTACTTCTTGGGCAACTATGTTAGGTTTATCCCTTGCAGCACGATATTTGTGATAATGAATACGAGCATGGTAGAAATTATCAACTCCTGTATTCAAAATCATTTAATGACTTCTTGATTCAAACTGTTGTGATAAACGATAAAGAACAAATCAGTTCGTTTGGGCATGGCCATGCACTTTCCAGTTATCTCATCATGTCAAAGGACCCATAAATATCTCTCCTAAAAGGAGGTGCAATTACCATCTTGTTATATTTCGATTCAAAATACAAATTCCTTTGTACCCAGTAAAGCCTCGTATGACAACCATATTTCAGAATTGTCTAAGACGAACCAAAGCACATTAGTCAATGTATTCCAAACCAAATACCTCAGGCTTAAGGACAATCCTAGTGAATAATACTTTTGAACTTTTCAACCACAAAGTATTATCACGGTGGTCAATCCAATATTCGTCGAATTATTACTGGATCATTACTTATTCTATGCGTTTGTGTTGACTACTACAATAACTCTTAATTGTAACTTTTATCACTAATTACAATTAGTTATTTCTATTAAACTAAAGACATAAGACGAGTATCAGGGATACTATTACTTTTGTCTTTGCTAGATATTGTTCTTGCAACGTTCTAGAACATATTCTAGTCTTATCTTTTTATATGATTCGGTAAACATAGGAGGACTGGAAAGATTACTCCTTTAGTTTCTTGAATCTATAAAATTTGCCTTGTAACTAAATCTCTTTTAGCTACTTGATTTGTAGATATTCTTACTAGTTAAAGAAATTTCTTAAATGATTAACTTGTTCACTGGAATGTGAATATCCTATTAGATATGCAATAATTAATCACAAGACTTGTGACCACGCTATTAGGTTTGCAATAATCTAATCAATGATCATTTATTTCTCTTAACTCTTTGGCAAACGACTTGGTAAAACCTTGTTGTTAATGTCCTAACTAACTTACTATGTTCATTAGAACCTCTAGTGAACATGTTAGTCATAGCTCCCACTAAATTTTATGGAAATTAAGCATCACTTAAACTACTACTTTTGACCTAGTCAAAACTTATAGTTTAACCCTTTAAGAATTAATCAATCATCAAAGTCATCCTTTGGATTTGCGAATATCCAACATTCCTGATAAGGGAATCATGACTTTTATTGATTATTGTATCTAACAAGTATAAGACCCTTGAAACGATACTTTCAATCCTTAAATGTATTAGTGTCTTTTAAGAATCTTATTTAATGCCAAAGTCATTTCTTGGATTTCTTTAAATATCCATTATTCCTATTAGGGAATCATGACTTGATTAAATATTGCATTTATTACAAGTATAAAAGACTTGCAATAATACCTTTTAATTCTTAAATACCTTAATATAGTTTATCCCTTTTAAGAGTTTATTTAATGTCTAAGTCACTTTACTTGGATTATACGAATATCCAATTATTCCTATTAAGGAATTATGACTTCATTAAATTCCTTTATTACAAGTATGAAACACTTGCACTAATACTCTTTAAAGCATATCTTGATTATATCCAATATAATCATACTATATTAATACTAACACTTTGAAACTTACTATCATAAGTAACCATTACTTAAGATGTTTCAACTAGGTTCAATAACTTTTGAACCTTATGCTTTTCATAAAATCTCTTAAATACTTTAGAAGAAAAACTTCTAATTTCTAGTATCTAAGTATTGAGCTTCTAAAACATTACTCAAACAATCAAACAAGTATAAAACATGAAATATAAAGTAAATCAAAACTTGACTTACAATCTAGTCATAAAACCTTGACTAGTGTAATCATCACACATGCACACAATATAATATAATTCAAACATGGATTCTTATTTAAAACCAAATGAAAAACTTGTTTTAACATAAAATAAAAATTATCCAAACAATAAAATAAAATTGTTTAACTGAATCCATAAAAGTACTGAATTATAAAACTTGGTGCTTGTGGAATCACCATCTCATGCTGGTCATCACTTTCCATCCCCTCCTGCGATAAACGATTGCAAAAGTTAGATTACTCGTAATGTACTTTACAAGTATCTAAAAGTGATTAAGAAGTGTGGTTGTGTTACCTGAGGAACTTGCGTTTCCTCCACCACCACTTGCACCCTTTGGACAATTCTTTTTCCAGTGCCCAGCCTCACCACACTTGAAGCACCGATTCTCGGTCCTCGCTGTGTTAGGCTTAAACTTCTTGACCTTTTGTTTGACACTTTTACCATTTGGCACTCCTTGGTTAGGATTGGTTTTACCCTTTCCTTTACCACCATGCCCTTTTCTCTTCTTGCCACCACCACTGCCATTACCGATCATTAGAACATCCTTAGACTTAGTCCCCAAACTCAATTCAGCTGTCTTGAGCATGGAATGTAGCTCAGCAATGGATTTCTCCATATTATGCATATTGTAGTTGACTACAAAAGGCTTGTAGTCATCAGATAATGAATTGAGTATAGTATCTGTTGCCATTTGCAACGGTATGGGGTGACCAAGTCTAGCCAAGTGATCCATGTGTCCTTTCATTTTCATGACGTGGGCACTCACCGGCGTTCCTTTGACCATCTTGCAAGAGTTGAAGGCTCGATTGATGTCGAATCTCTCAGTGCGAGCTTGCTCTTGAAATGAATCCCTAAGTTGCTGGATCATCTCAAATGCAGGCACATCCATAAGTCCTGCTTGTAATTCTGGACTCATGGTTGCTAGCATTAAACAGCTCACATCGAGCGCATCACTGACATGCTTATCATAAGCTTGCCTTGCTTCAGCTCTAGCATTAACGGCAGGGACATTAGGTACCGCTCTTTCCAAGACATACCACTTTCTCTCATGCCTGAGCACAATGCGAAGATTGCGCTCCCAGTTGAGAAAGTTTGACCCAGTCAATTTGTCTTTTTCGAGGATTGAGCGAAGAGAGAGATTGTTGGTACTTGTCGTTGTGGTTGTTGCTGCCATCTACAAATCAAACCCAGTTTAATTAGTAATCATCAATAAACATTCTCTAAAATATATTATAAACCCATAATTAATATTTTAGGCCTAGGATCCATATATCACATTCTCGCCGCAAGGTTTGGGCACTTCCCGACGAGACATGCTGTTTCTGGTAGGTAACATCCTTACCGATCGCATCAAGACTTGACACGATTCCTAGGGGTCGTAGAATCTTTAGACTTATAACTTATTACAACTTTGTACAATCTAATTGTACATTTCTAAGTTAGTAATAAAGTCTAGTATGTTTATTCTACTCAAGTACTTTTTGGGCCGGGACTCCCGATTATCACCAAAGTAGATCAGACCATCTAAGACAGTGCGATGTTCTGCGCCGGGACTCCCGATTATCACAGAACCTTACGCACCCTAACACTCGCAATGATTTGAATCCATATCTAAGGTTCTTTATCCTTACAATATGAATATCGTTTAACAAGTGAGGTGTTCCATTAGGTGGATAGTACTTAGATCTAAGATTTTCTTGGGTTTGTTTAAGTCTTGAACTAAACTTAAACCTTATTCCAATCTTAATCCTTGTTTAAAATGTGTGACTTTGAAGAATTGAATGGTTCAACAAGACACCTTTTTAAAACTTAAGAACTTTCTTAAAACTTATAGTTTCAAGAATTTGCGCGTTTTATATGTATACCTAAAACGAGGTGTACAAGACGTATTACTAGGTCTTGTGGAAAAACCTTATCTAGATTAAAACTTACTTGTTTTATCTTTCTTGAAAAACTTAAAACCTATGTTAAACTTTTAATGCTTTTACAATTCATAGACTTGAATCATAAACCTAGTTTAACATACCTAGTTTTTCATATGTCTAATAATGAAATCAAACATTTGTTTTGACTTATTAGATTTCACCAAAACTTATGTCTTAGCGACACACTTATAAACGTTGTGATTTTCTTGTGTAGCTCCCACTAGCTCCAACAATCATGGTGGAACTTAAGCTAACACAATCATCGGTTTATACTTGGTGAAACTAATAAACTTATTATATAAAGACTATATATAATAAATCTTAGTTTGTTTAAACCTTTCTTACATTTAACTTGAACTAGTTAAATATAGGTTCTTGTTATTTATACTTGATCATTTAATCTAGTATATTACATGACTTGTAAAATACTTATATTATACTTTGTATAATTACTAGTTATAATAACTTATAACTTTATACACCTTATAATATTAATATATAACTTTGTATATTTCTAGTTCATCATATAATCTCAACTTGTACAATTTCTAGTTATGATGGAATCATAACTTTGTACATTCTAGTTTTAATTATATAATTAACTTATACAATTACTAGTTATATTATTATCCTTAAAGATCATAATAACATTATTTTTAATGTTCCATTTAATCTTGTATTTAATATATATACATATATATTTACCTTTAAAATAAACTTGTAATCATTCTAATAAGAATATTACATCTAATCTATATGTATTTTAACTTGAACTAATTAAAATACGTATAAACTACTTTATTTATTAATTAAAATCCATTTTATCTTTTAATTATTTAAAATTCAAAACATAATACATAAATATAAATAAATACATCTTGTTAATTTCTTTGAACTATAAATTAACACTTCTTTTAATCCTCATTAATTAAACCCGAATCTTGTTTTTGATCAACCAAAACTAGGGTTTTGACTTTCTTGATCAAAGACATTATTTAATTAAAAGATTAGTTCCAATCAATCCTATTTAAACAATAAGCTTTGTATAAATTCTAGGATAGATTATAACCCTAATAGATTTATTTAAACTTTTTTAATTTAAACCTTTTAGACAATAAACTTTGTCTAGATTTCTAGGTTTAAAGAACTAGTCTTTAATAAATCCATTAAGATAATAATTAAACCTATTAAACATAAACTTGTTTAATTATCTAGGTTTTAGATTATTAATCTAATTAATTCTTTTAAATCATTAAACTTAAACTAGTTTAATGTTCTAGGGTTTCTAGATTACATCTAGGGTTTTTCCGAAAAATCCTTAAAGTCTAGGAAACTTTTCCACCAATTAAACTAGGCTAGTTTAACAAACTTGGTGTCCAAGAAACCTCCTTGATCCACGAAATCTTAAGAAAAAAAGGAAGGGATCCTTTTGATCAATTAAACCAAATCTTGGTTTAACATACTTGATCCTAGATTTGGAAGATCACACAATTAAGGAAAGAATCCTCTTGATCAAGATTTTTGACAATCTTGATCCTAGGGTTCTTATAATTTTCGAAAAATGCTAGGGTTAGGAAAAGAAGCCTTTTGATCAATTAAACAAAACTTGTTTAATGTTCTTGATCCTAGGGTTCTTTTTACCCTACACGAATTTTTCTAGGGTTTTTCTAGAATCCTTTTGACCAATTAAACTTAACTAGTTCAACATGCTTGGTCCTAGGGTTCTATCCCTAATTCGTAAATTAGGAGGAGGAAGAAGAAGTTGGAACAAAAAAACTTAATAAAAATTTAAATAAACAAAACTTGTTAATCTAGTTTAGATCTCTAAACCAACGCTCTGATACCACTGAAGGGTTTCATTATCACTGATTGACCACTTGGGTCAACCTCCTAGATTACTTGGTTCGAACCATACTGACCAAGAACGTCATGAACTTGTTCTTGACCGGTTAGACCATCTAGCTAATTTAATCCCTAATGCGGAACTGAGATTAAACTTAATCCTTAAACCCTAAAGGATTGGGATCTTGGAAATCTAGATTAGATTAACAATGGAAGAAACCTTGTACGAAATCCCAAACACACACACACACTTGTGTGTGTTTCGACCAACACCAAAGAACCCTAGGGTTCTTTGGTCGAATTCGGCCAAGAGGGGGAGAAGGGAGAAAAATTTTTCTCAAAACATACCTTTAATCTTGCTTAAGTTAGTCCACTGATGATGAACACAACGAGCGACCTTCTAGTCGATCCTTGTAATGATCTTGGATCTTCAAGACTTGAAGAACACGAAGAACGAAGAACACCAAGGTTGGTGTTCTTGGGTTTTCGGCCGAACAAGGGAGAGGGAGGGAGGAAGTATGCGTGTGAGGTGTGTAAGGGGTTTTAGGGTTACCCTAAGCCTCTTATTTATAGATAAATAAGTTACGCTTAGAACCCTCTAGTTTAATTAAGATCAAATCTTTAATTAAACTTTCCTTTTTACGTTTCCTTTCCTTATAGTTTATTATTCTTTTATTATTGCACTTAACTATTAAATGTCTAGTATTCATACACTAATAATTCGGCACCCATATACACGAATTATATACTTGTATTTTAATACTTTTAATAATTAATTATATAATAACCTTTATATAATTTATACAATAATATTATCCAACACCATATGATTTAATAGCTTTAAATCATATTATGGATAATCTATAATTAACACATTGTATATTTACTCAACTCGTAAATGTAAAAATACTTGTATTAATTAGTTAGATAAACTAATCTAGTAATAAGTCAAACTTGACTTAATACTTAACTTGATTCATAAATGACTTATTATGAATCAATCATCTTCCAAGTATCATTACATATCTTACTCGTATTACATGCACTCATCGGTGTGACCCTTAAGTATTTCGTAAGCATGAATGTATCATCATAGGTTGACTAAATGTGCACATAAATCCTTCAGCTTCTTTCTGCTTCTTCATGTCTGTACACTACCCACAAAATCATATCTTCATGTCCTCTTTTCTTCTTTTATGTCTTGAAAACTCACCTTTAACCAACTCTACCCCTTTAACCACACCAACATACGATCCTTTGGGTATTACCTCATTACCTTTTCAAAAACCAAACTTTCTGTCATTTCCCCTCACCATCTCGTCTCTTTCTCTAAGTTGAACCAGAAGCAAAGAAACCATTATTACCCACTTTCACTTTTCCGTTTACACACTCGATCAAGCAAGGCAGAACAAGAACCCCCCGGCGACGCCTTACAGTTCCGAACATATCTCTCGCATCCCTCTTCTCCGTTTGCATCTCGAACCAGTCAAGCAAACCCAACAACTCCGGCGTCTTCCGTTTTCCCGGAGACACTCAACGACTCCCGCAACTCCACATCAAGCTTTCTCTCTCTCGTGCGCAAAACCCACAAGCAGAAACGTTTCTCCGGCGATAGTGTGTCTTCTGGCGAGAAGACATCAACTCCGACATCTTCGTCCCTACTTCTCGAGCCCCGTCTCTCTTGCTCTCGGTCTCTACCGCGCAAGGTATAAACTCCCACTCTTTTCTTCTAATATTACAGCATGCGTACAAGGGTCGGGATTTCCGGGTTTCCTTCTTGTCATCCTCTCCGGTGACACACACACGCAGCGTGTGTGTGTGTGTATTGAGATCTTTGTGTTCACTTTTCCAGTAAGACCGTTTTTCCGGCAACATCATTATGTCACCGCCATAAAAAAACCCAGACACACACGGTGGTGTGTGTGTCGTGCGCATGTGTAATCTGCATGGCGGGTATGGGTTTGTTGAGTTCGTTATTCCGACGAACTCGTTTTTCCGGCTACGTAATTCCGTTACACCTTGCTTGTTTATGATGTGCGTGGCCTGTGATCAAGTGTTGTTGGGTGCCAAGAAAACCCATGCCTGAAATGGGTGTTGTAACTTGGATGTTTTGCTACACAAGTTGTACCTTGTGCAGTAAGAATTTATAAAGAAGTATATATATATATTTTTTAATAATTATTTATTTAACTAACTAATTATCTATTTAATTAAATAAGAAAACTCTTTATTATTAGTTTATAATTTAATAAATAATCTAGTACAATTACTTTAAATTTATTTATTTTCTTAAATAATCATCTACTATGTCACAAGTGTAACTAATTTCAAAACTTGTGTAAGTCGATCAAACATATTTAAGATACGAAACTAATTTCATCGAGTCACCAACGTACCTCTTGGGTCTAGATTCGGGTTAAGAAAATCCATATGCATTGTATAATTAAACGTGCTGTGATACCATCACTCATTAACAATTAATACGCGTTTAGGGCGCTAGAATCGTTTGGTGGGAAACCTTAACTTTGAGGATTGCATTTTGCTAGCTGCGCTAAGGTGAGTTTCATGGCCCCACTTTTACTGTTTTTAACTATTTAATTTGGGGGAGAGAATATATACTTATTCAAATGCTTTTGTGATAAATAATCTTTTGTATGATCATTGGTGTGTACTGCTCCAAACTTGAAGGACCACTGCTTCGGTCTACGTTTAACTATAATCATTCACTATTTGTGGTAGCCAAAGAATATATAGATAGTACTATCGGGATTGATCCCCCGCTCATGGCTAGTAAGCGCTAGCCGTGTAACATATGAGATATATATTCTAAGAGGGATTTTTGGTTTGATTATGGGCTCAATGATATATTTTAACTTAAATGTCCTGCAAACATTTGAGGGATTATGCATTACACGTAAAACTACTTTATGATTCAAAACGATTATTCAATTGGTACATATGTGTACCGGCTTCACTTTTAAGATGCGAAATATTTTATGGAGTCACAAAACCTGTGAACTCACCAACCTTTGTGTTGGCACTTTTTCTATATGTTTTCTCAGGTAATGAAAAATGAAGAATTTAATTTCTAAGCATGCATCAGATTACCTATTTTGAGAAGATTTTATCTTTATATTTAGACTAGAGGTCTAAATATAGTTTGGAAATCTTAAACAATTGTGTCTTCTAAATATAGTTGTTAAAACTATCAATTTGGGATTTTGTAAAACGTTTATGTTGGTAATCCATTTTGAATGCGTTGCTTTACTATTTATCGATGTGTTGTGATTTCCAATGTGAGTCGCACGCCCGCTTTTCCGCAAAACCAGTTTTGGCGGGGTGTGACAGATTGGTATCAGAGCCATTGGTTATAGTGAATTAGCGCGAGTCTAATCTATAACCGGAAAAGATTTTGGGTCAAAACGTTTTCATATCACGTAGAATTTCATAAAAAAAAGGAAATTTGCATTCATGTGTAGTCACATTTCATATCCCTCATTTGACCTAGTACTAGGAGCATTACTTACATTATACTTTCTTGAAGTAGATTGCTTATATGCCACTAGATACTTATACGTGAAACTATATGTGTAACTTATTTCAGTATAGCGTATGCTCAGTATATAACACTACATTGTTCACTACACACTTACATTCCAAACCCTACACATCACTAACCACCTACACAAAAACACGAACTCGAAAATCCCTACTGAACGTCTACGAGCAGTGAATATTTTGGGTACTTTAGTTTACTGAACGACGAGCATTGCGACGCATCACCAGTCGACCCCAAGTCAAGAGCATCTCTACACGTGCACCACTTACCTTAATCACACGCTAGATATTCACCTCACACACTATATACATTATATTTTCTTGTCACACATTGCACCTCACGAAAGTATCCTAACCTTAACCCTAATTTCTCATTCCACTAATCGTAAAATTGGATGGATTCGCCACATATCCGACGACTGAACATTTATCCAACGACCTCTAATGCCGCAAAACGAAAATGAAAAAGGTGTAACACGTCTTCACTTGGATATCTCAAAAAAAAAAAAATAAAAAAAAAAACTAAGTATAATTCCTAATTCTGTATAATCTCATATAAAAATAAGATTCCAAATTTCATCAGAGTGAGTAGTATTCTTTGAATTCCACGTACAATGGAAGTACGGAGGAAATACCTGTATTTGTGAATGAAGAATATGAAGTGACGAGGATGATGAAACATTGTATGATGATATTATAAAAATGCCTGATCACCGTGTTTATAATTACATGATACAATGTGGAATTATCTAAGTCATGAATTATTAAAAGGAACCACGAAATAAGACTGTCGAATGCAACTAATCTCGTGAGTATTGAATTACTAGAAGAAAATGAAGATGAGTCAACTTAAGGTATTGAAACCCTCACCTTAAACAAGAAACACAACAAGGAACAAGGAAATAGTTTATTAGATCAGTCTGAAAAATGAATCCTTCGTCCTACCTAATCGTTCCACATCCCCTGATGTTCTCATATTAACCATAATCTATCTACTCTGTTATCTTACGTTCTCATATTATAATTGCTAGAAACCAAGCATGGCACCCAGAAAAGCTGCCAAACATAACCACAACGAAGGTGCAGCCCCACTCACTCCAGCTGATATCACCAACCTCGTCTCTCAACAAGTTACTGCGGCAATTCGAGCGTACGAAGCAAACCGCAACAGCCAGAACAATGAAAATGGAAGTGGTAATGAAAACGGTGGCGGAGGAGCTGAAAACGGACCAAAAGGATGTTCCTATAAAATATTTCTGGCATGTGATCCAATGAGATTCAATGGTACAGAAGGTGCCGTCGGAATTATTTGTTGGATCGAACGAATGGAAGTGGTACTTGACATCAGCGAATGTCGGGAAGACTGCAAAGTTAAGTATGCCACATGTACTCTTACCCACGAGGCCCTAACCTGGTGGAATTCTCAACTTCAAGCTCGAGGCAGGAATGACGCCTATCGAATGTCATGGGATGAATTGAAGACTATGTTGATGGAAGAGTATTGTCCCGGAAACGAACTGTAGAAACTAGAAACTGAGTTATGGAACCTATCGATGGAAGGTTCTGATGTTGTCAATTATACTACCCGATTCAACGAGTTAGCCCGACTTGTTCCTCATCTTGTGACACCCGAGGTTAAGAAGATTGAGAAGTATATATGGGGATTGGCACCCCAAATTCGAGGGATGATCACTGCATCTAAACCAACTACCATGAAAGACACGATCCATCTGGCCAATAGCTTAACTGACAATGCAATCAGAATAGGTCAACTACTGAAAAAGAATATTGATGTCGGGAAAACACTAGATGTTGAGGGAAACAAAAGTGACGATGGAAAAAGAAAGTGGGATGGTCAAGATAATGAGTATGGAAATCAAGAATTTAAGAAACAAGAAACCGCCAAAGCCTACAACGTGAATGCTACAGCAGTAAGAGGATACAAGGGCAATAAACCAAAGTGCACTAAATGTGAGAGGCACCATGATGGTAGGTGCAACCGATGTGGGAAATGCAAACGATGGGGTCATCAAGCCCAATTCTGTAAATCAACCAATTCCGATCATGGTAACAATAATGATGGGAGAAATAACAATACCGCTTGCTTCAATTGTGGTGAAGTCGGGCATTATAGAAACTATTGCCCCGAGTTGACGAGGAACAATCCCAACAACAACGACCATTACAACAACCCTAACAACAATAATAATCGTCAACCTGCTCGTGGAAGGGCATTCGTGCTTGGAGGTCAAGAAGCCCAAGATTTCGATACATAAACGGGTACGTTTCTCTTATATAACAAGTATCCTTAAAAACATTATTAGTATGAAAACCATGAATACTTACGAAGAGATTACTAGGCGTTCATAATCCATATCGTCGATAAACCAAAAAAATAAAAAATAAAAAATAAAATTTGTCGAACCGAGAAACAGAAAAGTACACGGTTAAAATGAGTTGAATAGATTAATGAAATTCTAATTATACATAAGATCATAAAAATAAACGGCCACAGCCCGTTTAACAATGCTTGATCGAAAAGATGATAAAGTTAATTTAAATTTAATATAAAGCAACAATTTCAACCCATTTATGAACGGGTCAACTTGAGTTGTGTTTTATCTTAAACGGGTCGAATGGGTTGAAAGTTACCCAAAGTCTATTCTTTTGAGTGCATACAATCTCCAAAACTGTTTAATAAAGATTTAAATTATTGTTGTAAATAACATACTTCTAATTTCGGCTATTGAAATGTATATGATTTTGAACTTGTCGACACTAAAGTTTTCGTGATGATTAAGTATCTTAATAATTAAATTTCGTATTTTATGTTAATTGTGGGTAAAGTATCATCGTCGTGTACATGTTTATCACCTCCTTCATTGATATGTGTCCGTTTGAGTTCTTTTTTGGTAATTTTTACATATTTTTAAGTTAGAAGTTATGCAAAAGTTTTAATTTAAAAGGCCAATATAAATTATTTTTTGGTCACCAATTTGCAAATCAAACGAAGTCACATCCTCTAAACGCCTGATATATAATTATTTAATTTTATATAAAAATCCTTGAACCTATGTGATAATCTACTACTATAAACAAGGATGTATATATAGTAACAAACACCCTATTAAACATCAATAGAATGCATTTTATGGTGCCCTAAACACTCATCACTTAGTTCATATTAGTCAATGGGTACAAAATCTAAATTGATTGCATTGTAATTTACGAGTCATATAGTTGAGCAGTCAACCAACGTAGCCAACACCATGGTTTTTAAAACCACCATATAACAAATCAACTGATTTTAATTGAACCGGAAAAAAAAGACTAAATCAACCGAAGTTATTTATTTATTAATTTTTTTTGAACGGCCAGTTTGTAAGTTAGTGGTTCGAGCCTAAACAGTGACATCCACAAGGGCAGTATGCCTTCCCTCGAACCTTCCACCTTTTTTGTCCACGACAGGACTTGAACCCATGACCTTGGCCATGAGCAACACCTTATTTTTTTCACCGATACCACTAGGCTAGAAGCCTTGGGTAATCAACCAAAGTTATTAACTTGTTCAAAAAGGAATATAGGTAACTATATAAGAATCAACTATTCAAACACCACCTAGATTAAAAACTTTTTATTCTGCTTAATTAACAGAGTTATTGTCCTTTGTTAGCATATGCCTTCCTAAGTCGTGCAAACTTTTAAAATTTGCTCAAAAATTTACTACGAAAACCTTAAAAAGAAGATAGAATTATGGTTCACACACCATCTAGATTATAAAGTGAACATAACTATATTAGAATGTATAGCAACAGATTCACAAGTGTTAGACATCGAAATCCGATGTTATCTTGAAGGAGCTCATAATCATCTTCATCAACAACATAATTCTTCTCTGATTCTCTTAAGATTGATGCATAACAAGTTATAGATGTATTAATTTTGAATCGATACATTAACAATAAAAGGTAAGACTCATCACAAATTTACGTTTTCTTCTTTATTTTACTCATCCTGATCTTCTTCGCTTACTTATCTTCTGATCCTTCTCCCTCTTGACTTAAAAAAACATTCCAATAACAAATGACATCACCTATATAACAAATGGCAGGGGATTTGAATAGTTCATGAATAGTCAAAGTATTTTTTGTTTTTTTATATCATAAATCAAGTAATATATATTGATACTTTTTTTTTTTTTTTTTTTTTTTTTTTTAAGTTCTGGCAACCAATTGATAACATGTTATTTTATATATGTAATGTGTATCATTGTTACCCGCCGCGAAGCTCGGACCTTAATCCTCGTTAACATACAAATACCCAAGACTTGCAGTATAGTAATATTGGTGTTTAGTGTTGCCCATGACCTAAGTTTATGAGCTCAAGTCTTGCTATCGCTATGGACAAAATTAAATAGATTTAGGAGCCGTAAAAAAAAAGTGGAATTAATGTAACTCACAGTGGAAAAATAGTGCAAGAACGCAATCAAATTACTCATAGAAGATAATATATATGATTATTAAATTTGGGAAAAAACATAAACACGAGAAATACAAAATCAGTGGCAGCACCAATATTCATTATTGAAACCGATATCCAGAATTACACAAAACATAATTATCGAGTAATGAAAACGAATATTTGTTGATGTTTGATGGCAAAAATGTATAGATACTATTACTAGATTGATTTTTTTTTAATATAAAAGTAACAAATTTGTCTTTTTGATACGTATTTTTGAACTTTTTAACTATGTATACATACCGACATACAAAATACTGAAAAACCGTTAAACGCAACGAATTTTAAAGTAAATCTTAAACAATAAACATCACACTCTGGAAGCAAAACCCCCGTCACTTTCCTTAAACATAAAACACTAAACACACACAAAGTTAATAAAAACTCTCACCCAACACCCCCAAACCCAAACCCTATTGTCAAAATCCAACCCTCTTTCTTCTCTCTTCTGCAGCCATGGACGCTCACACCATCAATGGCGAACAGCAAGAAGATTGAGATTCAATTACAAACAACCTACATTTCCTGATATGGGAAAGGGGGAACAGCACCCTTTACCCACTACCACAACTGATTCACAATCAACTGTTCGTCATGCAGACAATTGTTCCTGTTGCTGTAGGATTACTCGTTTATTTCGATTTCGATGTGTGTTTGTTCTGATTCTTGGACTAGCGGTATTGCTCTCTGCTGTTTTCTGGTTGCCCCCGTTTTTTCGACACGGAGATCAGGGGGATCTAGATCTTAATTCTCGTTTTAAAGGTTAGCGATCGTTGTTTCGCTTTTATTACTTGTAATTTGTTTGTTTCTTCATATGGATGTTTCGGCATTGCTCATAGGATGCAGATCCCTATTTGATTTTTACCTAATTTTGATAATTTGGCTCTGAAATTGTGTAATTTAGGGTTTATTTGCTGCAGTTATGGTTGGTTGATTTGATGATTTATTACCTTTTGAAGTTTGAATTGGTTTAATTCTTCCAGATTTGTCGGTGCTTAGGTCTACAATGTTGAATTTATTTGATCCATGAATAATCAGATAAAAATTTGATTTATATACATTTTATGTCCTTTTAAGTGTTTCAATTCGACTTTAGGAATGAATTGTTTACTGGTAAGTTACTGATTTAGATTGAATTCAATGTAGCAAGTATTCGTTTTATAATGGTAATTGCAATATCTGTCTGTCTTAATTGCATGCTCTTTTAGTTTAATTAGGTTGTTTAGACTGTTGGAAGATATAGGAAGAAGGTAATTAGGTGTGTAATTTTGCAATAATGGGAATGTGGTCTCATTAAATATTTTTCTATAATCTAGCTAATCTATAGGATTTAGCCTTATATTCTAGTCTGCAGCGGCATATAATGCTCAAATAAACTTTGATATAACTGATACCATTATCTTGTGGTCTATAATATAAGTCAACTTAAACTCGATCAAACAGTTGACTTTTCCATTTTCCAGGTCATGATATAGTAGCAACTTTTATGGTTCAGAAGCCATTATCTTTGCTGCAAGACGATTTTCCACAGCTCGGGGGTGATATATTTGATGAAATATGAGTTCCCACTACTAAGGCATGCACTCTCTCTCTCTCTCTCTCTCTCTCTCTCTCTCTCTCTCTCTCTCTCTCTCTCTCTCTCTCACACACACACACACACACACACACACACTCACACTCACAC
This sequence comes from Calendula officinalis, assembly GCA_963853835.1. Lineage (NCBI taxonomy): Eukaryota > Viridiplantae > Streptophyta > Magnoliopsida > Asterales > Asteraceae > Calendula > Calendula officinalis. The sequence continues at coordinate 21,363,278 of OY970832.1, forward strand.
TCACACTCACACTCACACTCACACTTACACACACATGTTTATATCTTATATATAATATATGTTTGTTCTTCAGGTTGTAATCATAACTGCAGAAGATACTGGCGAACCGAATACAACAAAAGTCATATTTAGTGTTGATCCAGATGAATACAATTCTAAGATTTCATCATATGCTAAAAGTTTAGTAAGAGATTCATTTGTATCTCTTGTTTTGGACCAATCACCATTACATTTGACTGAATCTTTGTTTGGAGAACCGTCTTCTTTTGAGGTGTTGAAATTTGTGGGAGGAATTACAGTTACTCCTGACCAAAGTGCATACCCGTTGCAAAAAGTGCAAATACAGTTCAACTTTACATTGAACTTTTCTATACAACAAATACTAGACCACTTTGATGAGTTGACTAGTCAACTCAAGTCAGGGTTGCATCTTGGTCCATACGAGGTAATATAGCATACATATATTTTTGTGTATATCAGTTTCAGTATATGTAATTGTAAATTTAGTTTTGTTTGTTATTTGGAATGCAGAACTTGCATGTTAGCTTGACAAACCCACAAGGTTCAACAGTGGCCCCACACACGACTGTACAGTCATCAGTTGTTTTAGTCATTGGGTCACCATCTTTAAATAGGTCAAAACAGTTGGCCCAAACCATTAAGGGTTCACCAACCAAAAATCTCGGCTTAAACAACACTCAATTCGGGCGGGTCAAACAAATTAGTCTTTCATCTTATTTTCATGGTGGTGGGACCCCTGCACCTTCTCCAGCCCCACTACCCCAACCCCATCATAACCACCACCACCACCATCACCACCACCATGATAAGCAACTGCCGCCTGCAAAACCACCGGTCCCCACCCCTGATCCTCATAAGAATCATAATGCAAAACCGCCAGACTGTCATTCCGGTTACAATAGGAAGAAGAAGAATGTGAATAAACATCCTCCTTTATTTCCGCCTGTTTCTCAGCCGGTTCTTCCACCACCACCACCGCGAAAATACCCGCCACCACCTCCACCACCACGACTGCCGCCGCCACCGTCACTGCCGCCGCCGCCGCCTGTACCACCACCGCCACCTGTACCTGAAATGATCCCTGCATCAAGCCCTTTGCCGAATGTCGTTTTTGCGGGTAATCATCCCCCATCAAATAGTGAATCTGATGCAGACCCTCCTGACACAAAACCGTCAGGTCCCTTTTTGCAACCATCATGTAAGTTTAGGGGCTATTTTAGTATTTTCATTTTTAATATTACCATCTGATTGTTATGTTTTCAAGTCGAAAATAATTAGTTTTCTATTGTTTGGGGTATAGTGAAACTGATTCTAATTGATCTGATCTTTTAAGGATCAAATAATAAGTTTTGGAGTAGCTGCAAGAAATTTAATTTTGATTAGTTGTGGCCAATTTACCTTTTAAACCCTAAAAAACAATCAGAATTTGTCAATTTGCCAAAAAATCAGTAGTTAATTATCTGATGATGATTATTCCAATTTGTCATATTTTTACTGAATTTTCAGTAATTTAGCAGTTTGTTTATATTTTGCAGCAGCATGTGCAGTTGTAACGCCTTTCAGGACAATTCTGGCGTTTCTAGTTATCATCTTATTACACTTATTGCAGCAATAATGAGGCACTTGACATAAGATAAAAAAAAACATGTTTTGTATAATTTCTTCCAACTGAAGGAATGATGTTGGAAGTGGGGGAGCAGTGCAAAAAAGACGAGACTACCCTCACAAGTTCGTCCTAAGTGGATATATAATTGTTGTTTTTGTGATTGTATATATTTTGAAGTTGAGGCGGTCAATGTGTTGATCGGGTCAAAGTTATGGAGGTAACGGGCCGTTGATTACATTGACCGCCCCTGTTTTCTGTATCATTTCTCTTCATCAACTTAGAAGAGAAAACGAACCGGAAAAATGTACCACTTTTTTGCTGTTGTTGTTGCTAATCTATTCGATGCCACGAGTATGCTTATTATTTACAAAAGGGTCGACATCTGTTTTAGGCATGATCCAACGGAGCAGAGCCAAATGCCAATGCCAATGCCAATGCCATGCCCTTTATATATTTATAAATTCCATACCAGTAGCTATTAGATTGAATAATAGTTATCTAAAAAAAAAAAAAAAATTAAATCATGTAAATATGAAAAAATATACTTCCTCCGATTTAAAATAAGTGATACATTGTTGGTTTCACGGTTTTTGAGATAAAATATGATAATGATAATGAAATTAGATTAATTGGATGGTTAGTGGGGAATGAGTCCCACAAATTTTGAATAAAGTGAAGTTAATGATGTTTAAAAGTAAAAGTAAGGGTAAAGATGTCATTTCACTTTATTAAAGTAGATAGTTAGTAGGTGTGGGTCCCACTACTTTTTACCAAATAAGGTAAGTTTACAAAGTGTATCACTTATTTTGATACACCCAAATATGGAAAGTGTATCACTTATTTTAAATCGGAGGAAGTATGAAATAAATCTAAATTATGGTTATAAATTTAAACATTATTTTAAGAGAATGAGGTGTAGTGGCCCTCCGCCAAATCTAGGAGGCATCATTTTGGCGAAAATTTTCCTCCGCTACCAAACCGGATGTTACCTGAGTGAGAGTGTGCGTCATTCCACTGGCGGAAATGGCGTGAGAGGGGGGAGTTTTGGGATGTTTTTTTTAAAGTATTTTGTGAGTGAGATATTTTATTAATGGTAGAGAGAATATTTGGGCCTGGTAAGAATTAAAGTGGGAATATTTCAGGTATTTTAGTGATGGTAGAGGGGACATTTGAACTTCTTAAAGCGGCAAAGGAAAAGGGCCGGACAAGAATTAACAATTTAATGTAGTTTTTTTTAGTCTTCTTAAATTTCGGGTATACCCATTGTTCAGGGTCGGGATTCCCATGTGGTATCGTTGTGGTGAGTATACCCATTGGCAATGGGATGAAAGAAACCCAACACTTGTAGACTAATGATATTGGAGATTGATATAAGATGTTACTCATAATTTAATAATTTATAAGTTATGAGCTTAAGTCTGATTATGAAAAAAATTAGCGGATTATGTATCATTCAAAAAAAAAGAAAAAAAAGGGATGAAAGAAGAAGAGAGAGAAAGGGCGTCGGGGATTCCTTATTTCTTCTTCGTTCGTCAAAATCTTCTGCAAACAAAAACATCTTTCATTATTTTTTGGGTGACGGAATTCATCCATCTCTCTCTCGCCCTCTCCAAATTGCAGATCCTCTCTCCCTGAATGCCTCACCAGTGTTCAGGGTCTCTGTTTTTCTTCTCAATTTTCCTTAATTTTCATCTTCTTCTAATTCCGATTCTTAATTACAACAACATCCTCCATTCACCAACTTCACAAACCCTAATTGGATTTTGGTTTCGAATGGAGGAGTAGCTCAAGGCCAATAGCATGCAAATTGTTTTTATTTCTTCTCGCAGTTAATTGTGGCAATCTTTTACACGGAGGAGCGAGGGAATAACGATGGTACTATTATTATATTTTGATTTCAATAGTTAAAATCAAAATTAAAATCTGAACTTTATTGTTTTTTTTTAATTGATTGACATGATAGGTGGTCGGAGATCAGCGACGTGGATCTTGTAGTTGACACATGCATTCTCGTTAGTACATGCCAATGCCGAGTAAGATCATATAATCGTCTATGAATTTGTGTTTCTATCTTCTTTACAGTTTACATAATTTTATTAGGTCATGAAAATATGAAATTGCAGTAATTGAATCCATTGTTAATGTATACCATAAGACTGATTTGAGATAATAATAATAATTAGCAAATTGTAATCATGTAGAGAACATGAAGCTTACAAACCCTAATCTACTTTTTATTTCATTTGGTAGGGCATGTGATGGCTAATCTCCTAGGGAAAGACGAACCTTCTGAAAGATTTTCATAGAAACCTGCTCTTTTAGTTATGCTTTGCAGCCATTCTTATATACAACAGAATGGCTGTAGTAATTGATCAATCTTATGGATTTAAACCACTTGCACGACTTCCAAAATGCAGACTTCAATCTTACTCTCATTTCGATCCTACAAAAATGCACGATTCCACCCAAAATATCACACACACACACACCAACACTATCACACCTAATTTCCACAAAAGCTATTCAACACCATGTTTTTCTTTAGCCACAAAAGCAAAAGAAGAACACGAATCACCTAACCCTAGAATTCAAATCATTAGCGGTCATAAGGCACCGATGGTTCACACACTTGTTGCTGAGGTGGCGATTGCATTAGCCTCAGGGGTCAAACCAACCCCAGTGTCCAGTGGTCTTGGCGGGGCCTACTATTTGCAATCAAGAAAAGGGAACACAATTGCGGTTGTGAAACCAGCAGACGAAGAACCGCTAGCATTCAACAACCCGAAAGGGTTCACGGGTCGGATGCTGGGTCAACCCGGGATGAAACGGTCCATTCGGGTCAGTGAAACCGGGCTTCGGGAACTGGCGGCTTATTTACTTGACCATGGTGGTTTTGCAGGTGTTCCTCCATCTGCACTTGTTAAAATTTGTCATGTCCCATTTAATGTAAACAATTACATGAATTTGGCTTCAAATCCACCGTTTAAAATCACATCAATACAACGATATGTAGAACACAAAGCAGATGCAGGGGATTTGGGCCCGTGCGGGTTTTCGGTTAGTTCGGTTCATCGAATTGGTATACTGGATATTAGGGTTCTTAATCTTGACCGTCATGCGGGCAACATGCTTGTGAAGAATTTTCACGGGAATTATGCTGCTGGGGTGGCTGAATTGGTCCCGATTGATCACGGGTTTTGTTTGCCCGAATCATTAGATGACCCGTATTTTGAATGGTTGCATTGGCACCAAGCTTCAGTTCCCTTTTCAGAAACCGAAGTCGATTATATCTCAAATCTTGACCCGTTTAAGGACGCGGGTTTATTAAGAACTGAACTCCCTTTAATTCGGGAATGCTCTGTACGGGTTTTCATACTCTGTACCATTTTCTTGAAACGGGCCACTGCTGCTGGGCTTTCTCTTGCTGATATAGGTAAAATGATGACACGTGAGTTCATCGGTGGTGAAATAAATTGGAGTATTTTGGAGAATATTTGTATAAATGCAAAAGCTAATTTGGATAATAAAGATGGTTATGGTGGCCTAGCTGGCATACCGATACTAAGAAGTGTGAGTTTTGCAGGTCATAACAATAATCATGATAATGGCGTGTGCGTTTCTTTTGAGGAAATGAAAGAAGACGAATGGTCATCATTTTTAGAGTATTTTGAACAACTTTTACCCGCGGCTTTTATGGAAAATAAGAGAACGTTGATTTTGTGAACAAAAAATAAAACCAGGTACATTACACATAGCCAAAAATACTGCTATATTTGTAGATTGTAGATAATTTGTACGTTTCAGAAAAGTGAAGGGCTAATCTTTTGCCATCCTTTCTGATTTTACCCTTAGGTTTCATTCTTTACTTTTATGTTAAATTACTTTTGATTTGGTGCATGGTTCACTCGTGACCCATCTAATTTGTCATGTAATGTTATTAACTTTTATTATTTGTAAATTTCAAGTTTATTAGTTTGTATTTTGCTTTCTTTGGTACAAATTGAATTGAAAGAGATGTTTGTAACATATAAGTATTTTTCGTACGAGTAAAATCTCTCCTAATAGGTTTGCTCCATCTTAGTAACATGTTCTTGAGAAGCATAAAGAATTGAAAGTTTGACTTTTGGTTAGTCAATGGTATATATCTATCAGGGGGAAATACTATATATAAGCTTGCAGATCCATCCATTTCTAACCAATATAAATGTTGACTAGCACCATAACCACCAAGAAGTTGGTATGAAGTTTCTGATTGGTCCATAGTTACACACACACACACACACACACATGTCTTTGTTACCTAAACACGATTACTAAATTAGGTTTAGAAAACTCATAAGCTGCAAACTCTAGTTGAGTGTGGTAAATGAAGTCCAGAACTACAGTCATGTCTCTCCCGAATTAAGTTTTGGTAACTTGCATAATCCCTCTCCCATTTCCATCATTGCACCTTAATGGTTCTGTCAATAAAAATTGTAATATCAAATTTAAAATCTGGCATAAAGTGTGTTATGTTCAGGTTTATAGAGGGAAAATTGCATTTTGGGTATGTATTGTGCTTGTTTTCTCAGTTTGGGAAATATGCTATTTTATTTCTCTAATTTCAGGATCAATCTACTATAAAGTATTTAATTAAGTTAACATGTACAGGGAAAAATCCAAAATTATTGATTCTAAAAGGTCAATATATTCCGACGTTCTAAAAAACGTAAGGCGGGGCGAGGCGGCACCATCAAGCCTTAAGACATGGTGAGCCATGGAGAGATATGATGTTTTTCAAGGCGTCACTTAAGGCTGTAATTTTATATATAAATTCTAATTATAATTATACAAAAAAATAGAAAATACATAATTATTATTCTTATAACTAAATACGTATATATATTTGGCATATATAATACGCTTAAAAGTAGAGCTTATGACGGGTAAAAGTTAGACATAACATACCACCAAACCTTACATCCAAACTTTGAACCAAGGCGTGACGACATGATCAAGCCTTAATCCTTTGTGAGACATGACGAAGCTAAGACGAACTTTTTACAACCATGATATATTCTATGCCATCTATTTTCTATCCACATAGTTGTTTGTACTTACTAATATTCCACAAGTGGAGCACTTCGATTACATGAACTATAATGGAGTTTTAACCGGATAATTTTGATATATTGGATTTTTCCTAGTAGAAGTGGGATCCGGTGAGGAATCAAAAAATGGTGAGGATACCTCAAAAAAATTTCGAAAAATTCCGAAAAAAAATATAACTCCCCATGAATATTACATTATTACTACATTTGACCAAAAAAAAAGAAATTTGAAAAAAAAATTGTGATCCACATTTTTTTTGGATCATAATTTTTTGTGGATCATTATTATGATCCATATATTTTTTTTGGATCATTTTTGATTTTTTTTTTTTTGGATCATATAGGCTGCGATTTTTATGTTTAAAAAAGAAATTTTTTTGAAAAAAAGTTTGTTTTTGGATCATTTTTAGAGTTTTTTTAGGAGTCCTCACCGGATCCGGACCATTTCCTGGTAAATTTTGCATTGATTAAATAGTTTACGGTGAAATTAGAGAAATAAAATACCACATCCGTCCCAATTTAGATGTCCACTTTCAAATTGCACACGGTTTAAAAAAAGTGTGACCATTGCAAACTGCGCACCAATAGAATACTATCTTCACCTTTTAAAAACATTTTAATTGGTTGAAGTATGAAAATAGACACTTATTTTGGGACAAACCAAAAGACAAAGGTGGATACCCAAAATGCAATCTTCTCCTATATATGGCCCCTAATTTCGAAGAGGTTTTGACACCTTGGCAATTCCTAACTCCCTCATTGGTTCGAAATGCCAGCTGTAATCCGCTAATTGGCCAGCGCTATTCCACAACAAATTCGTCTCTATCCTATCCTGCATCCCATCGCCGATTCGGTAACATCATATTGCCGATCGATTACCCATCGCATTCCGCAGCGCATTCCAATCGAAACTTCATCTTTAATTGCTGACCGGCTGTGGCTGCCCCTCGACATGAAGATTACGATTTACTCATCTTCCGCCCCACAATCTTCAGCAATCCAACAAGCATTCAAGGGGGTGATGTTCTCGCGGGTTTAGGGCAAGATAAGACCGACATCATTTGCTTCGATTAAACGTCCGTATTGATGATTGGTCGACTCGGAAATATAATTACACAACCTGCCATTTCTCTCCATTAAAGGTGAAATTTTGAATACAGAAGTTTTAACATTGGATAAACTTTGAATGAACAAATATTTTGAATTGCAGCATACAAAAATGGGTCAATTTTTTGACGTATTAAATCTTGAAGCTTCAAACATATTATGTTAACAGACAAATGTTCAAGAGATAGTGTTTTACTATCTCTTGAATATTCTTTGCAGCTATCATTCAGAACAGGCAAAATGTATCGCTCAAAGAATCTTGGTGAATATGAAGTCAGCGGTCCCATGATTTGTGTTTTATTTAAAGTGCACACCAAGTGTTTGTAAAAAGTCCTGAATGGGAAAAATTACGCTTATATCCTCTAGCCTATGACAGACCGCTTATTAATTGATCACGTTTGACTTTTGAACAGTTAAACACTGGTTTCCAGATAATTTAATCACTCTCCTTGACAGAATCAAGGAGGCTTAGTTCAAAATCAGAGATAGTAATTTAGTGGACTCCATGTTCATGGTTTCCAGATAATTTAATCACTCTCCTTGCCAGAATCTGGATGACAATGGATTAGTTGCAATTCATGATTTACCAGTTTAGCTGATGAAGTAGAAGCAACAACAAAGAGGAATAAAGCTTCTGTTGATCACACTATTAGCTGGCTTGATCAATGCATTGAGGCTCAAATCGGTAAATAATTGAATAAATTATGTGTTCCCCGTGTTAAATATTACTTAATACATTGTCATCCAGAAATACCTTTTATATGTAAGGATTTATGAAATGTAGGCAGATGGAGCTCTTTTGTCATCAACTGTTGGAGGACTTTTTGAAACGAAAATGAGGATTAAGGTAGGTGTTTTACATAATTCAATACTCTTTTATTTACTTTTTAATTCCGGTAATTCCAAGATACTCCGGAAATCGTTTCTTACAATTAGGGTTTAACGAGGGTTCTTGTGGACAATGCCCTGAAGGCCATGAAAGAACAGAAATTTAAAATTTATTTATTCCCATTGATGCTACCATTATCAATTTCCGGTACCTAAATTCCCCCTTTCCCCTATTCCCATTTTAACATATATGACTATCAATATTTCTATCTTAATTCATATGATTTGTAACCTCTGTAGATTGTTGTTGGACGAATTTGGACAGAAATGCCGACCAATGAAGCATATGAAGTTACTAGGTATTGAGTCACATGATTTTTTATCTCTTACATAATTTTTGTAGTTTATAAACTAAACATGTAAATCTGTAAGTATCATTTGCCAGCTATTGGATGCCGATGGTGTTTCTCTCATCCTCTCAAGGCGCTATTTCTCTCAATGGCGTTCTGCTGAATCGGATTAATCAGCCGCATTTCTCTAATCCTCTTAACAGATGATTCAAAGAATTGCTAATGTTGGCAGCGTTTACATTCAAGAAATCCTCACTGTTTTTCATGTAAGCTTTGTTTGATAGCATCTTATTGTGAATCCATGTTTAGTTGCAACTATATATGAATCTATCTTTCGATTGATATTGATCCTTCATTTTTTATTTGATTTAGTACTAATACGCGTGTAATAATAATGGGTGTTGTAGATTTAGTACTAATACGCGTTTTGGTGATTAAATTTTTTTAGAACAAGGAAGTTAAGGTCCAATTTGGGAATTTGAGGATGTCTAAATTTCAGGGAGTTCTTGTGTCTGAACAATAGCTTTAAATTTAGTTCATGCAAGCTTAACTTCGCAGCCGGGTTTTGTTTTTATTAGTCAACCATTGAATAGGTTTATTTGTCTTTTATTTAATTTAAGGGGAACTTTAAATTTTTTAAATTAGATTATTGTATTGGAAGATAAAGAAGAGACCAAAGCACAAGACAATCGACCTTTTGATTATAAACCCAAATCTTCAAAAAAGGGCAACAAATCAGCACCATTTTTCAAAGGCTGCTTGAGGTTAGTTTCAATGTTCAAATAAGCAATAAACCAATCGACCCGTTTACATATTAATGAGGGTACGGGTCAAATGGGTTGAAACTTGAAAGTCACACAAATAATACTTTTAATGCTTACAACACCTAAATACTTTTTCCTGTTGGATGAAATTTTTTTTTTTGAGGTTGCTTCTAATTTCTTGCTAATAGACATTTTCATCATGTTTAACCTGTTTCCTTGAATTTAATATTGACCCGTTAGGGATAAATCATAGCCCTATGTGTAAAAAATGGGCTGAATCGAACTTTGTTTGCATCATATTTAACTAATATTTCCACTTAACACTAAGCAAAATGGAGGGTAATTTTGTATATATTAAGAACATAGAGGGCTGAACTGGATTTTAGTTATAAACATGTCTAAGAAAGAAGGGATCCTTTCATGCGTAAGTACCTAATTGCTCCTTTCAAATTGTTGGTTTTATGGTTTTATTTGGGATGTAAAGATTTGAATGTTGAAGTTGATGATTGTTCATTTGATGTAAAATTTAGGTTAGGTGCATGGTTGAGTTAGGTTTATTGCATTTTTGACTTTTTTGGTTATTTGCATATTTGAAATGGAATTTAGGTTAGAAGGAAAATGGTCAAAAAGGTCAAACGGGTCAAATTTAGGTTAATTGCAAGGTTGAGTTCGGTTAATTACATATTTGACTTTTAGGTTTGTTGCAGGTTAATTGCCAGGTTGAGTTATGTTTACTTTTAGCTTGGTCAAATGGTCAAATATTCAAACATGTCAAATTGCAGGTTAATTGCAAATGTCATACATCTTTCGTTGATTCATGTTTGCTACCATTGACAATAATATAAAGATTATAATTATATGAATAAACCACTTAAGTATGATCTATGCAGTTTAACTTTAGACACATCAAAGTCATAAATAAAACTATCGATTTCAGCTTTGGAATGAAGCTTCTATGAACCCGTGGGAATAAAATGCAACCAATTTATTATCAAATGGTTATATGTGTCGAATATTGTAAAAGAAAGAAAAATGACAAATGAATAAAGTATTGGTATAAAAGACAAGTCTAAACCAAATTACGTCATACCTTTACTTGAGGAAAGTAGTTTAGTAATTATATTTTGAAAATTTAAAGTATTTGACAAATTGTTGTACATTTATGGATTGTTATGTTATTTCAACAGAATCAATATTTATGACGTTTTTCTACACATCTCTCGAAGCATGCCCGCCCATCGGGCGGGTTTTGTAGCTAGTTTTTTTATATAGTGGGAAGATAACCCGATTGAAGAGATGATGGATTCAATCGGCACACTGTAGAATCCCGTGAACAAGGGATCGAATTGGATCTTCCAATTCATTTCAAATTGCTTCTAGAAAGTCGTGGCTAATCGATACGATGCTGATGGCTTGTAATTCGATGATGAGAAGAGGAATTGGTTGGTGTATTTACAAGATGAGAAATGGCGGGAGATTGATGGTTGAGGAGAAGGTAATGATAATAAGGGTATTTTGATGAGTGGGAATGAGCAAAGAGATGGCTTTCACTTGCCTTTTGGCTTGTTTCTCAAACTACAACTGACACACCACCATATGTTCATTGTCATATGTTACGTTTTCTAGATCTAAACTTATAATTTTATATGTACCAGTAGAGATGCCAATTTTATCCGTGGATTCGACCCTAACGGGGCGGGTATTACCCGCTTAAACGGGTAACGGGGCGGGGACGGGTATTGACTTTTACACCCGAAGCGGGGACGGGTCGGGTACGGGTATTCCTCTACCCGCACCGTTTCATACCCAAATATACATATTTTATGTACAAATTCTATGTATATTGCATAATACATACTAAGACAAAGTTTCATTTTTATTTATCTATGCCCTTCCCTTTTTATAGTGTAATTCTACATGATTTGTTCTTTCTTGAAGTGATATGGGACAACAACAAAGAAAATAAGATCCCACATTGCTATAATACAACTCATAAACAAACTTTCACATCTATAAAAGTGTACTCTCTCCACATAATAAGTTATTATCCATCAATCAACATAGATGCATGTATGTGTGTATTAAAATACACCAACCACATGTGTTGTGTTTAGTATATATTTTTTTTTGAACTTTCGAACAAATACCCATCGGGTAACCCGTACCCGCACGGAGATTTTTCTACCCGAACCCGACGGGGATTACGCGGGCGCGGGCGGGGACGGGTATGGGGCTTGGAGATCGGGTGCGGGTACGGGTTTTGCAATACCCGCTACTACCCGCGCCCGTTGGCATCACTATGTACCAGCACCACCATATATAAGTTATAAAACAAACTAAATTAAGCAACAACAAAAAAAAATTGTCATTTTACATGGGTTCCAGCGAACCAAACATAATATGAAATTGGTTTCGAATTCCATTTCCGACCAACCAAATAACTTTTGGATTTCAATTCAAATTCTTGAAGGATTCTAAATTTTTGACAGATTTCAATTCCTTCATAAACATTCTGGGAATCAAACGACACCTTACTTGTACAAGAGTTTTCATATTCATTGGCTACATTACAACCATCTAACAAGCTTAAATTTTTGAAGTTGTTAAAATTTATCTTTACTATATATAATACTAGTCTCATAACCTGCCCGATGGGCGGGCTAACTTCGAGAAATAAAATATACAACAACGCAAAAACAAAGGACATTCCCCGATGTCTATCTTTAAATGCATAGAATGTGTATGGGGGTTTCACTTGAGGTTGAAACCCGAAAAACAGAACATGTATCAAACCTTGATAAACTTGTATACCAACAGACTTTACAAGTCAATGTTGACCACCAAATACAACATAAAAACGCTGGCTAAAGTCCACCAACAGCCAGACAAATTATATTCTAAATTGCTAAAAAATTGATAGCATGAGACAAGGTATATTATATTTAGTATGCAAAAAATAAAAATAAAAAACCATAAATTACCATGACAAGAAGATCACCAACTGTAAAAATCATGCTCATTCATTATGTAAACATATATTTTGTTAATAAATCATAAGCAACTATGTGGAACAACCAATTCATATTAAAAGCATACCAACAATGTTCCTTCAGGGCTATGAGTACTTGTAGACAAAGCAATGAAGTATGGAATTAGAAGTGTACAAGCAACACCTAATATTAACCCAATTGATACGCCAATTGTCAACAACTATTTTTAATAGCAATCTTGCCTAATCATCACACAACATTTGTGAAATTCGACCGTATCCAAAATGAAAATAAACATAAAAAATTAATAAGATCACTAACCTTAATTAAACTTCATTTAGGACCATAAATAAGTTCTGGCATAAATGATTGTGCAGTTTGAGATAAAGGTTCACCCCCACAACAAACATACAGTATACATGCAAAAGAATCTACACTAATGCTAACTTGTTAGATTAAAACATAATTCCACCCATTTACTTATCAATCTTTCAAATCGGGTTAACATTTATCTCTAACGGGTCAAATGAAAAGCTACAAGGGAAACAGGTCGAACAGGATGAAAGTCACCCAAAATGTTGCTTACAATCTTCTAAAGCGTTTTTTATTAGAAAAAAGTAGATTAATCAACCCAAAACTGTAACCTGACCTGCCCGTTTTTGCCACATCTATTAGCAAGAAAATAGAATCAACCTGATGAGCGGCAATAATTTGTGTGCCGATTGATGTAGCAAAGTACACAAGTAGAGAATAAAATGCCACCTAAAACATCATAAAAATATATAAGTCTTTCTGTTTTTTCTATTCTTTTTTCTTATTTGCAGCATACAAACAAACCTTTGATATCATCATTATAAAGTACGGGAGATGCAAGCTTGAATATTAGTATCTCTATATACTTGATATAGCAATAATAAATAGATAAATCAAGAAAGACAGTGCAAAAACACCTCCCAACCAGCTGATTTTCCATGTTCGACAGCAGCAAGATCACTATTTTTGGCAAGTATCACCAAATACTAATCTTCATCTTCATACTACAATACAATATATACATTCACAACACATTCAAATCCTTATCTTTATAAAACGACTACAATTTATTAATATGAAATCTAAATTTATATCTAATGAATTGATTACTTCCAAAATAGATTTTTTTTTTTTTTTTTTTTTTTTTTTTTTTTTTTTTTTACAAATAGTAATTGAAATTAATGAAGGTTACCTAAATTGCAGCCGTTGACATTGCAGCTATTGACAGTTAGCTAAATTGCAGTCATCTCTAATGACTAATTTGTTGGCTTACAAATAACGTTACAAGCTTGATTTCCTGCATTCCGCAGTTAATAAAAGAGTCAAATAATATCAACATTGAAAAAAGTCAACAATAAAACCCTTGTTACAGTAAATATTAAGCACATGTTTACAGTAAAGACTAAACATCATGGTTATTGTTTACATGTGGGATTAACACAAATTATTAACTTTGAGACAATATATACATAACCTTTTCATACCTTACAACGGAGGCGAAAAAATAAAAAATCTGATAATACATCATTTTCTTCAAATAATTACATTTCAATTGCATTTTAAATTGATAATTAATAATTACATTTCAAGTATCTGAATATCTGTGAAGTGTGTTTCTATTATATAATATCAAAATACCTGCAATTTGGTGATCTTTTGGCCTGAGAAAGAGTATATGAAATCTGTGTCCAACATTCTTCAACATCTTGAGAGTTATCCAATAATAGGGGTGTAAATGAGCCGAGCCGAGCCCGAGCTCGACTAGGTTCGAGCTCGGCTCGTTTAAGTTTTAAGGAGCTCGAGCTCGAGCTCGGCTCGTTTCGAGCCTTATATGTAAAGCTCGGGCTCGGCTCGTTTAGGTTTTCACAGGTTCGGGCTCAGCTCGATTAGGCTCATTTAAGCTCCCATATACACAAAATATATTAACTTTTTTTATTTAATTATAATATTTAATATATTATGTAAGCACTTCATTTTTATATTATGTTATATACATATATATGTATATATAAATACACACATAAGTATCAAAATATATAATATATAATTGTATTTTTGTAATAATTAATATATATATGTGCTCGTTTAGGCTCGCGAGCCTAATCAATCTTAGTAGATCAAGCTCGGGCTCGGGCTCGTTTAATAAACGAGCTCTTAGTTAAGCTCGAACTCGGCTTATACTCGTTTAAGCTCGGCTCGTTTCGAGCTTTTAACGAGCCGATCCCGAGTAGCTCACGAACGGCTCGGCTCGTTTTCACCCCTATCCAATAATAATCTCATTGGGATATGTGATTTGCTCTGATGGAATATGTCAATTGCATTTTAAATTAAGTAAACTGCATTGTTGATAAATATAAACCATCATTGAGAAACCATAATTGACGAAATTGAAAGACTAATTTGACGAAATGTTTTCAAATATCAATCAAGAAGACTATTATGAGTTAAGCTTACCTTTTTTGTTTATGAAGAACCCTAAATCAATTTTAAATTTATATAAACCAAAATTGATAAACTGACCGGCGGTTTCAAACTTAGGGTTGTACTGGAGCATCTTATTTGGCGGATGAAGTCAATCGTTTTTCCCAGTGGTTTGGTGCCAGGGTTTGGTGGTGGAGAGAAATGGAGTTTGAAGAGATGTTTTCGATTCACGATCGGAGATAGCGGCTAAAGAGAATAGTGTGAAATTATCATCTTTTAGCAGAATAGCGTAGGAATGAATCAGAGCGCGTTGCTCGAATATCATCGGCGGTTCCATACGCCGCCTGGATTCTTCACGGTGAGATCCATGGTCGATGGTTTTCCGGTGGCAAGACACCAACCAATTTCGTGTGTGAGCGTATGGAGGCTGAGGATGAGACCGCCAGGGGAGAAACTGTGTGAGCGTTTGGTCAAAAAAAACCCTAAAATGAAAGGTGCGATAGATGTGGTTGGTGAATGGTAAAATTACCTGGTTACCCTTTGAGTCAGCGTTTGACTCATCATTAAGGAGTGATGTGATTGGCTGGGTAAGACATGTCATCAAAACAAAATCATGTCCTTGCTCCATATATAGGTGGAAGATATCTAGGACTTTTCTCAAATTAGCAAAATTTAATTTTAAGCCAACATACTTTCTATTTCGAGAAAAGGTATCGTGTTTAGAAAAAACTTGACAGCACTAAAACTCGAACCTGCGACCTCCATGTTATTAGCAAGAGACTTTAACCAATCAAGCTACTAGGACAACTGTTGATTACTTGATTGCAATTAATTATGTAAAATATTATCTTTACTAATCCTTATACATATATCATGCTATTGACAACTACCTACCAGTTTACCACCACCATCACTACTCACCACCACCACAATCACTACCATCACTACACACCATCACCCACACCATCAATCAGTATCGCCACCGCAAAATATAATTACAAAGTACTCACCACCAGATTACGCGGGTACTCTACTAGTATCTACCAAGAGCTTCAGATAATGAGACAAATTTAGAAGAATTGTAGTTATCTGTTCTGAGGTATTGTAGTTTGAATTACAGATACCGATCGAGTTATTAGGAGATGGTGATAT
Organism: Calendula officinalis; assembly: GCA_963853835.1. Lineage (NCBI taxonomy): Eukaryota > Viridiplantae > Streptophyta > Magnoliopsida > Asterales > Asteraceae > Calendula > Calendula officinalis. The sequence continues at coordinate 21,379,640 of OY970832.1, forward strand.
TTGTTTTGAAGATGGGGCTTGTGGGATCTAATGGATCCGTTGGGGTCAATTGACTCAGACCTGATATGATTTAGCTAATAAGTTTGAAAATTCAAATTTATTGTCACTAATTAAACTAAGAAGCTTAAAAACTCATTAAATAAGTTTTCCCAAACATGTCCTCAGACACGATTTAGGCCCTAGTTTTATGTTTATGCATTTAAAGAGTTGGGTAGATTATGGCATTTGTACATCTTATTTTGTTATACTGAGTTCCGAGTCGTGGTTATGTTGACTCATACCACCTCGCATATCCTCGAGAATGACCCTGCTCCCAATACACGACACAAAAGTTACACAATTTTAAAAACATTCACAGATACCCTAAAAATGATTATTACCATATACTGCCAAACAAGTTATTACAACCAAATATATACCAATTTCCAAACAACTGAACATAATCAAGATTTACAAAAACCTTCACGTATCATAAAGAGCCCATCAACTGATAAACGAACTCCATTTAAAGAAAACACACTAATTATATAAAATCTGAACCACCCCCAAAGTGCTCAAGATCTGGATGTGTCCCGCCAGGTGGCCTACGTGGGTTCCTGTAAACAAATTCAAATGGAGTAAAAAAGAGACAAAATTGCTAACTTCCTGATCACATATATTATAAAGGCGTTAATTACCTGGTAAACCGACTAGGCTCAAATCCAGGAACATCCGGTGGACCAAAAGGATCAAAACGAGCACCTGGTGGAACACCCCTGTTATGTTTGCATTCCATAAGCCCAAATCCAACATATATAAACATTTTTATTTAAATAATATAATGATATTAGCAGACAGTTCAAGAAAACACTCACGGTCGTCCTCCTGGGAACCCCATTGCTCCTCCACCAACACCACCAAAAAATCTTGGATCAGATGGTCCTGCAGCATTTAATTACATGTAATTATGTAAAGATTAAACATTATGAATAAAAAAATTAAAAAAAAAAAATGACATAAATACGTACCAACAAGCATTCCACCATCACCAAAACCACCCCTTGAAGGGTACGTCCCTGCAGGAGGCTGAGGATAGAGATCACTCCCGCCGATACTGGGATAAACAGGAGGTATAACTACCCTGCAATTTTTGTTTTCTAATCAGTCAAATACTCAACTTTAGATTCAAATTAATAAAATATATATATTAAGAGAAATATATAATAGTAAATCTTTTTGGGTGAAAATGATCGATACCCTGAAGGATGGTAAGGAGCACGAAGATCTTCAAGTCCAAAAGGTCCACCCCTAGGCTCATCTCTATCAGTGTCTTGTACTCTTGGTTCAGAACTACAAATAGTTCAAAAATATAAAATTAATTGATCCCCATTAAGAATGCTAAACACGATAGTTTAAAAACTAAAGACACCTATAATTTTTACTAAGTTCAACTTATAGACTAGTTAATTACCTTTTAGAGGTACTGGATTTGGTTGCAGTTGTAGAAGTAGAACCCTTCAATTTGTTTACAACGTGTTTATTAATGCGATCTACGAGCTTACCCAAGTTTTTAAACTGTGAACTGTATTTGGTGTCATCACTTTCTCCAGCAAATTCATCAATACTGCATAAAAGGGACATTAATTAAGCAAAAACCATAATAAAGGTGTGATTATATCAATGTTCACATATAGCTGCAGAGGAAATGATTACTTGATTTCGAGGTGAATAGGATCAGAAGAACCAGCAGCTAAAGCATCGATGAACAACTGGTTGTTCATAACAAGACACTTCACAAGTACTTTTTTTGAACTCTTTTCAGGGCTCGAGTAAACAAACGCATAATTATCATCTACTTCATTCCAGCCATCAATGCCAGCTTCATCTAAATCCATAGAAAACAGAAAATCAAAATCAGACATGCATAGAAAGGGCTTGAGATCATGGTTTCGAGTGAAAATTGAATTCGAATTCGAATTCCAACCATAGAATTATACGGTAAGGTGAATACCTTTTAAAAAAAAAAATAACAAAACCCTAGTACAGTGAAAACCCTATAAGTTAGAACTAGACTAATTTATACAAAAAGAGTACCGGGAAATACAGCGGAAAGGGCGTCGTCAGTGAACGCCGGGGGGCCGGTGGCGTTGAGATTGAAGCCGGTTGCGAGGAAAATGGAGTGTATAGCAAATGCAATTTTATCAGCTGAGTTCCTAAAATTAGGTCTGGAAGCCCTAATCACCGCTAATACCGATTGCTCAGTCGCCATTGTTTGGATTTTTGTCTAATGTCGAAAAAATGATCGAGATAATAGTATTGAGTTGCCGGAGAATCGATTTCTTGTTACATAAGTTAACGTTCAGTCTCTCTAATGGCGGTTCGGTTCCCGGCAAGTCGGCAGAACTACTAGTCCATGGCTGGGGCCGTCTTTGGCCCAAATCAAGTTGGTTTATCAGCCCAATAGGATCAACTAAAGGTGTTCTTAAACACAGAAATTAACAAACTTTCTCCAATTATCAAAGGGCTTATAGCCTATTGGTATAAGGCGTTTAGATGTACCACATGATTGTGAGTTCAAGTCCTGATTAGGGCAAAATTGATGTAGATTTAGTGGGAGTATGTATTTGCCGTTCAAAAAAAAAAACAAACTTTCTCCAATTAAATTTAAGTGATATATTATATGTTTCACGAATGAGTGTTAAAATAAATCAAAGTTAAAATAATTAGTTTATGTAAGTTACATAACTTTTTAATTAAAGTGATATTTATGATATTTAAAAGTAAATTAAAGGGTAAAAGTATTATTTTAATATATCAAATGAGATATTTAGTAGATACAGGTCCCACTACCTTTTACCAATGAAGTAAATTATCAAAGTTTTATCAATTATTTTAAAATTGTCAAAAATGAAAAGTACGTCGCTTAAAAAAACCAGAGAAAGTATATTCTTCTAACTTCTATTTGGAGATCAATTTGAGAAGAATAAGAGAAAGCCATGATATACCAACGATACCGAGAGAAACATGTTAGCAACTCGCCGGTTCCTTCCCACTGTTGGTACCAACATGTCAGTATCTCGTCTTTCTCTTCTCTTCCATCTTCTTATAGGATTTCCGACGACTTTGGCTATGATTTCATGAGAGAAGTCAGAGGTAGAGAAGGGGAAATGGAGGATAGAGGAGAGAGAGTGAAAGAAAAGATGATGTTGATACGAAGTTGTTCGTTTTTCTTGTCAATTGGGAAGATGATGATGTGACGCTGATGTCGAAAAATTAATTAGTGATGAGTTAGCTGTTGGTAGATGCGTTATAAATTATAATGCAACTTATACCACAAAGATAATATAACTTTTGTTTTTAGACACTTTTTATTATTTTGCTAAACATAGTGCTTATGGCCATAGTTAGGAATTGAAGTTGTATTCTATGTATAAATATTGAAGTATAACCATCTTAGTTGATTATTTTATTTTATTTTTTTAGAAAGTGTTGTTTTTGTGATTTATATACATTTACTTGAGGAGTTTTTTTTTTCTTTCATATCTACATGCTTAGAGCACCTGATGTGGTAAAAAAAAGTATGTAGTCAAGAACATGTGGCACACCGTGGTGGGGTGGTGCCATAGCCTTCGTTTCACAATGACAACGATGGTGACATATTCATGGTCCTCATCATGCTCACTGAAAGAAAGATGTGAGTCTTTTTTAGAGTGCTTTATTGCATGTTTAGGATAACTGATGTGTAAATTATCAACTTTTAAAAGAGAGATATTCCTACTATCTTTTTAATTGTTTTTAATTGCAAAAAATGGTGAAAATGTATGAATGTTGACCATGACAAAGTAACATGTAGTATTAATGGTAGAGAGTAGAAATCTATACGATATTGATGTATCAATTAGTGATTTAGTGGATGAGTGAACCACGTACATGCTCTTTAAGGGCTACGTTTGGCAAAACTCTACTCTTTAATTGTATGAGTAGTGTTATACCTGTCCAAAAACGTATGACTAAAAGCAAGCTTAAATATTCATTCATTATCTGATATATAGAACATTAGAATGCACACGTTCTTTCTCCTTACACCAATCATTAATTTTTACATATGCTTCAATTAATTAAGCATAACTATAAATCTATATACTCCCTCCGTCCCAAATTAATTGTCCACTAGATAAAGGGCACACAGTTTTAAGAAAGTGCAATTATTGCACTGTCTACCAATCAAATCTCATATTTACCCACTTATAATTCATATGATTGGTTGTAATTTAAAATTGACAATTATTTTGAGACAAACTAAAATCGTAAGGTGGACAATAAAAATGAGACGGAAGGAGTAATTAGTTTTTTTTTTTTTTTGAACGGCTTCATTAAAAACTAACAAGGAGCTAGAGATTACAAGAACAAAAGAAAAAGAGAATAATAGTTAAAAACAAGACATTGGACTACTACACCATTCCGACCGTCTATAATTTTCTAATTGTATACATGTTCTACATGAAACTGGACATGAAGATACCGACCACAATTTGAGAAAATACGAGGAAAGCAACACAGAATCTTAGGTAGAAGGGGTGGTCGAGGACATGTAGGTGTTTATAGGGACAAGACATCTCTCGAATAATAAAATTAGGTTGCATTTATTTACTAATTTTAAATGTAATATTTTAAATGACATTTTACTGAAATTTGAAATCATCTAATCTTTTTTGGTATATATGACCTTACAAGTGACAATTACCATAGGGATGAGATTGGATCCATATGTGATTTGGATGAACCATAACTCGAAATACATTAGCCCGGATTTCAGAGGATTAGAAAACCCGATAACGGAACTATTTTACTGAATACGGTTCCGGGTTTAATTTGGACCCGATTTGTTCTATACTTGATGTACCCAGACCCGAAATATCAGATACCCGATTCCACGAAAAGTTAGACCCGATATCCGAACTGATTATTAGTAATTTGAGTCCAGTTCAATACGTGTACGGGCATGAGTTCAGATTTCTAGTTCTATTATATCATCCCTAAATCACTCGACGTTTTGATTAAATATCAACGTTGAATATTGCATGATCAGTTGATTTATTCATGAGTGTTTGGGAGTAGTTTTTCAACATGAGTTAAAAATATATTTGGGGTGTTTGGAAGGGTTTATTTAGGAGGTTTATGAGTTTTTAAGATAATTTAAGTTTGATAATCACTTTTAAGTGTTTGGTATAGACCAAGGACATTTGGCCCAGCAATAAGGTATGTTTACCCCTCATCTTTGTGGTTAGGGCCTAGGGGTTTAAGTCTCGTATTGAATATATGTGGTTTTTAAAAGTAAATGAAGATTTGTTATAAAAAAATGTTTGGTATAACTTATAAGCCTTTTTAGCGGTTTTTAAGTAAGTTGTTTTGTAATAAATTTTTAAGCTTATTGAGAGTTATTTACCTCTTTGCCCTCATATTGTAACTTTATTTCACCTAAATTAATCAAACACTTGAGCTTATTAATTTATTAAAAAATTTATGTTTAGTTATTTTACAATAAGTTTATATATGTTTTTCCAGAATATGTTATTTAATAAAAAAATATTAAATTATAAGTTTATAATCACAAACCAAATAGTCTTTTGGAAAATTAAAAAAAAGTAGATTTGGAAAGGTCAGTAGCTTTTTCCTATTCAAAGCTATTTCTCAAAACCAAAAGACAATTTTATCAATAAATAATTTTCTCAATTACCCCTTATAATTCGTTACTCAAACAGCTGTTGAGTCTATATATTCACCCAGTAATCTGGAAATTTTGAAGCGTGGCAAGAAATACCTACACATCAAAGCTTTGATCTTATTTTCCTCCCATACTTTGAATCTTTATTCAAAAATTTAATTGCGACATAGACATAACAAATTATGTCCCCTTCACAGTTGTATTTCGTATTATTCTATTTCTTTCACGTGCAATTCCGTTCAACACTGACCATTTTCAAGCCAATCCACCTTTTTTAAAACAAACTATTAATTTGTTTATAGCGATATAACATTTTGTTTTTACTTTATACTTTATTAGAGTTAATCGGAAAATTTTCAAACAAATATGAAATTAAAATTTAGGGATAATTTCATACATATCCTTGCAAACTTCTAATATTACGTATATATCCTTACAAATTTCATTATTACTTATATATCCTTCTAAAACCCTAAAATTCTCACATATATCTTTTTACCTAATTTAATATTATTTGAATATTTTAAAATTTTAAAAAGATATATATTAGTCTAAATTAATAGTAAAATGCCTTATATGCCCATAAAGTGATAACTCTTTCATACGTGGGAGGGAAAATAAATACATATAAGATCCCTAGAAAAAGCCGCATTCTCTCAATTAAAAAATCTTGATGGATTTCTTGGAGGGTATTAAGCTCCAAGAAAAGAAATCATCAATTCTAACTGGGCCAAAATCCATTTAAACATGTCAAATCCATGTACAAATAAAAAAAATCACCAGCAACTATCAGTTTTAAGCATGTTTCTATGGCCGCCGGCCAATCACTTAAAACCAATATATATATATTTGTTTGATGTATATGTTCATCGCAAAATCTGCGTTCATATCCACCAATTAGTTTCAATTATAATTTTGGTACAATGGTCAAGATGAAGACGATGAAGACGGCTGACTTTCTAGGGATCTTTAGATGTATTTTTTCCCTCCCAGAAATCCACTTATGAAAGATTTAATCACTTTAAGGGTATTTAAGGCATTTTACTATTAATTTAGATTAATATATATATTTTTGAAATTGTAAAAGATCAAAATAATATTAAATTAGGTAAAATGACATATGTGAGAATTTTAAGGTTTTGAAAAGATATATATGTAATAATGAAATTTGCAGGGATATATACATAATATTAAAAGTTTGCAAGGATATGTATGAAATTATCCATAAAATGTAACTTTTACTCAGTTAACTCACTTTTCAAAGGTGTTGATCGTGTTTTTCTCCCATTAGTTTGATTATTTATTAAATTTATCATTAACTGTAACATAAACACAATACATCATGTCCCCTAACAGTTGTATTTCAAGCTATTTTATATACTTCACGTGTACACTTGTACTTTTTTACTGACATTAAATATTTTAAAACAATTTCAACCAAAGTATTTATAAAGGGAGTTAATTTTTATATCACAAATTTTGATACCTATACCACAGTGTACAACTATTTCTGCAGATTGTACAATTATATAAAGCATTTGTTGTGGTATACTTCCTCCGATTCAAAATAAGTGATACACTTTGGGTTTCACAGTTTTTGAGGCATAAGATTATAATGATGATTAAATTAGATTAATTTGATGGTTAGTGGAGAATGAGTCCCACGCCTTTTGAATAAAGTGTGGTTAATGGTGTTTAAAAGTAAAAAATAAGGGTAAATGAGTCATTTTACTTTGTTAAAGTAGATAATTAGTGAGTGTGGGTCCCACTATTTTTTGCCAAATAAGTTAAAACATGTGGTACAAAAATCACCACCTATTTATAAATAGTTATAATTTACTTTCAAACACAATTTACACAACAATCTAAACATCTTATTGTCATATTATTATGTATTTTTTTTATAAATATTTCAAAATTACGTATAATATGGATTGGAAAACCCGTGACACGTCTATATATTCAGTTTAAATCATTTATACAATAAATAATAGGTATAATAATATTTGCCCATTTATGCCGGTACAATACTAGTTTTTATACTAATATGAACAACATAGATAAGATGATATGAAACAAAAGGAAATTTCCATTACCGTTGACATCAACTAATGAAATTATGAAACCAATCAATCAAATGAAATTCCCCTCACAGCTGTCATCATGTGAAGTCACACAACAGCATATATATATACACACAACACACCCAAAGGCACTATATAGTATCTACATCCATTTCTTACAAACAATAACATCACAAAAATGGCTCGACTTGTTCTTATTTTCTTGATCTTATCACACACATTTCTTACCCTAACAACAGCCCATTTGGCAATCGACCCTACCGCAGTGGAACCACCGGCTTTCAGCCCGTCGAATGGCATAAATGGTCAAAAAGCTGAAGCACCTAGAATTCGGAAACTTGGGAAACACCATGTAAACAAACCGGACCCACCAACCACCGGGCCATCAAGTGACCATGAAGAAAATGTTGGGGAGGAGAGTGAAATGTACCTAGAGAAGCACCATCATCACCATGGGTCAGTTGATAAGTCAATGGCTGGTGGTGGGGTGATCCTTGTTATGGCGTTTGTGGTGTCGATTGTTTGTTACATTCGAGCCACGAGAAGGAGGAGTTTGGTTGAACCACCAACGCCCGCCACGACTAGGAGTGCTTCTTCATAGGGATTCAAATTTTGGGTTATACATTATAATGTCAATATATAATTTACTGTACAAGTAAATAGTTTTTTTCATTTTTTTTGTTTTTGATACTCTGGATCTCACTGCATTTGTTCTACAGAAAACAAAGGTTTATGGTTGACTTTTTAGTTTATGATATTAGACTATTTCACAAAATAATTTATAGCGCAGGGACCAAACTACCCAAAAGTATAAGGACAATTCAATGCAACCATATCTTCCCCCCTTTCGTCGGAATCCTCAGAAACTTACTCCGCCGATTCTCGAAATGCATCTATGAATCCGTCCACCATCTCCTTCTCATCCCAAATCGTACCTGACTCAACCCACCTCTTCCTCACATCAAGATTCTCTCATCTCTCAATTTCCATGCCACCGCCGTCAACAACAATTCGCATGGGCGGCGGTCCGAGAGCGGCGTATCGAAGTGGCAGTGGAAACGTATGCAAGCTAAAAAAGCCAAACAACTCCTCAGATGATGGTAGGGATATCAAGGAAGGAAATAGATATTTCAAAGAATAGACGAAGAGGCGAAATGAGATTATGAAAGGTAAACCAAACCCGAATTATGTATCATTCTAACCAATATGAAACGGAATGTATCATTAGACCGCTCCTAACATGTGCTTTTACAAAACATCTCAATCCCAATATGCTTTTAGTTCCCAGAATCAAGCAAAATTCAACTTGGCCATAATCAAGAACCTAACAGGTTTGGACCGGAATCATCTAGCCCGGACATAACCCGTTTATCCCATTTATTTCAATGGGTTAGCAAGTTTTAAACAAGTTTGGGCGGGTTAGAATAATTTTTTATCATTTTATTAATTAAATGGCTTGGCAGTTTGGCCTAACATGACCCGTTGATGATTAGGTTAGGCGACCTCTGTATTCAAAAACTTATTATATATATTACCTTATTAACATTTATCAAGGACTGCTCATCTACAGTTGATGAGCAGTTTTCCTTCTTTTTTTTTTTTTAATTTATTTTTCCTTTTTTTTTTTACTATGATGTTATTGTCTTTTTCCACTTTCCTTTTTGACTGCCGATCCGATTAACTTGAGCAAGGCCTTTCTTGACATCAAATTTGTCTTCTTGATTTGTTTGTAAGTTAGGGTTTTTCTATTTTATATTAATATAGTGTTTCTTTTTTATAGAAGGAACCGGATGAAGAAGCCTAAACATGCACACGACACATCAAAACACAAAATACTTAAGCAAAACGAATCCAATCAATCATAGTGTGTGTGCGTTTGAATAAGATTACAGATAGAAACAATATAGCGTGAGAGGAAAGAAAAAACGAGGCAAATTAAGCCATGGAAGAAACAGATTGTTGAATTAGGGCAAAATTGCACAAGTGGTAGATAGAGTTGAGACTGTTCTTCTGCAGCATGATTTTAGGAGGGAAAATTTTCAGAAATTAAAATGAAAAGAGTGGAAGAACAAAGAAACTTAAATTACAGAGAAAGAAATTGGTACAAAGAAGAGAATTAAAATGAAAAAAATAATTAAAATTGTTTGATTAAGAGAGCAAGAAAAAGAAGAAAAAGAAAGAAACAGGTAGAAATAAATTGTTTTTGACAACTTAACAACGGGTACTTTTAGTTTGAAATAAATACACTTAGCATCCTTAAGGTTTAGTTATATATTCATATTGGTAAATAACTATGATTTGTAGAAGATGTCTAATTCTTAGTATATTAATATGAAATAAGCTTCATTATAACTTATAAACCAAACGAAAGACATACACTATGCTATATAAATCACTACGAGCATAAAATTTGTAAAATCAAAAAATTATAATGTTGCCAACGGTTTCATTATTATTTAAATTGTTATCTAACCTCATTATGTATATATTTTGTTTGAATTAACTAAAATAAATGAAGAAAATAAAAGTCGAATTGTAAATATAACATTTAACAAATCTAATCATTGTTCATTACAGTTGAATAATGGTGTTTTTTTTAATTTAAGATGTTTCTCGGTTATTGACGGCTTTCTCTTTGGATCTTTTACGTGATTCTACCATTTTCCTTATGGTGTTCAAATAATGTCTTTTTTTATATAATAATAGTTGTTTTTTTATGGTGTCATTTACTTGATTAATTTTATTATTTGAAATTAACTTATATAATTGTAGTGTACAAATTAAGTAATTTGCAACTAATCCATCCATATATTGTCCACTATTAGATTTGAACCCCAACCTCAATGATGGAGGACAAATACCTTACCGTTAGGGCAAAAGCCTTTTGTTACAAATTGTCCAAGTTACCTAAACGAAATTAATAATATAAATATAATGTTTAGCATTGAAACCCGCCGCGAAGCGCGGGCCTAATTCCTCGTCGTCTATTACATTTATGAGTTTGATGAATAGTGACTTTACTTATAAAATCCTACACGTTGCCTTACTTTACTGTTTACACGTTGCCTTCCTTTTTTCTTTTAGTGATTTTTTCATTTTATCTTTTAATGGCTTGATATTGTTGACTGTTTTTCTAACTTCCAAATTTGGTGAATGCATGTGTGTGTGTGTATATATATATATATATATATATATATATATATATATATATATATATATATATATATATATATATATAGGTGAGCGTTCATGCGAGAACCTATACTTTTGCGAGAACTGCGAGAACCACTTTCAGCCATAGGATTAAATGTATTCAAATTTAAGCGGATAGGGGTATTTTCGTCTTAGCATAATTATATTAATTATTTACTATATTTTAATTTGGTAACTGGATAATATACGTTTTGTGATTTAACAAACTATCCTATTATTTTGGATAGTGATCTCTTCCCTCCCAAACCCATTACACGATCTCCCCCCCAAACAGCTGTAGAAATCAGGCGACGGAAGTTTTTTTTTCCGATACTTGTTCCTGGCGGAAACCAATATTCCGGTAATTTAAATTATTGTTTCTACGTATTTTTAAGTAATTTCATTCGGTAACCCATTACATGATCTTCCGCCACAGGAAACGGATTCTATTGTAGAAAGTCAGGTGACGATTTTTTTTCCAGAGTTGTTCTCGGTGGAAACTAATATTCCAGTAATCTAAATGACTCTTTCTACGTTATCGGTAAATATTTCATTTGGTGATATTTATCCTTTCAGAAATCTTCGAATTCAAGGAGATGTCATACTCGAGTGAATATTCGAAAGAGTTTAATCATTATTGCAGTTCGCCGTCTCATCAAATCGATTCTGAGCATAATGGTTTTTGTAAATCTTAGTGAGTTTTTTTTTTCAAAACTATTTAATTTTTTTCCATTAATGTTTTCATATTAATTATGGTGTTTTGAAATTGCAGTTTTGATTAAATGTTTATTAAGCAGTTTCTGTTCAAGCATATTTATTTAGTATTTAACTTTGTGCAACATTTCTTAATGAAAATAAATTAGCTTTTATTATTTTATTTTTTAAGTATGTTGTTATAATCTCTACATCATTAATTTATATATAATTTCTTTATCTTTTAATATTTTGTTACGACTGACTTTTTTTTGAAGCATAATTAGATTTGTAATCTACTGTTTTTAGTAGTATTCACTATTGAACAAACTTTTGTTTTTAGTAGTATTCACTATTAAACAAAATTTTATGTTTAAGAATATCTTTTTTGTATTCTGTTTTATCAAGCATTTTTAAATGAACATAAATGTGTTACATGATATCTTTTAATTATTATGTTTTTAATGTGTTTTTTGTTCACCATTCAATTATGTAGTATAACTTTTTATCTACATGTTTTAGAAATAAAGGATTTGGTATGAGTAAGAGATTGAAAAGGTGCTGGAGAGAAAGCCAAAGAAAAGGCCAATAAAATTACCAAACGTTGTCAGGTGTGTTTTGAAGTCGGTCACAACATGCGAAGAGACAAATTCCGAAGCAGCATCATCATCAAAACGTCAAAAGAAATAATGTCATAAAGACCTTGTTTTTTTTAATATCGTCCTCATTTGCGTTAATCACTATTCTCAAATTATTTTTTGTCCGAAATTATATTTCTACATGTTTTATGCTTGTTCCCCGATGAATGCTAAATATTCAAACTCGTTATTTTAATATTTCCAATTACGGTTTGTTAAGATCAATTTGTATTTTATGTACCAAGTACTATTGATTTATACCCTTGTTAAGGGGCAATGTTTCAGTCAACCCTTAACTTTTTGTTCACAGATGCCTATATGTTAGTTACCTTAAATTTGTGTTCGCTAATGCCTATATGTACTTTTTGTTCACCTATATGTTAGTTACTTTAACTTTTTGTTCACCAATGCCTATATGTTAGTTACCTTAACTTTTTGTTCACCAATGCCTATATGTTAGTTACTCATATATGTGTAATTAACTATTGAATCAGAATGCATCAGTTAACCATTGTTTATTGTTACTTACCTACAATCAATTCTATTATATACTCCCTAGACACTTTAAAAAAATCATAAAAACACAACAATACAAAACTAGTGCTCATGTTGTTCATCAGTTTTAAATGTTCACTGTTGATCATATTCTAGAAATCTATAAAAAAAAAAATAGTATAAGTGAAAATACATAATCTTCAACTAACTCACATATAAATAAATTTCAAAACCCTTTAATCCAATGTCGTTAAACAATAAAACAAATCTAAAACATGTCATAAACCAAAGAAATCGTGTAGGTATTAGCAGTTTCAATAAATAATAATCCTAATAAGAGAAACTTTGAAATGTTCATCATGCAACTCGTTCCATTGAATCTTCAGATTCCTCCATCACCATGTTACGTAACATGTTATATTCTGATAACATATTTATGTCTTAGTTGTTTTATAATTTTCTTTTGACTAGGAGCCAAAACTGAAATTAACACCTGCAATAAAACATCTTAGCCACCCTTTTCACTTAAGAAATTCTATATTCTGTTTAGTACTGAACATTTTTAGTTGTTTTTTTTAACAAATCTCAAATATAGGAAATTCGTGATAAACCCAACATCATGTGAACATTATAACATTAATCAATGTAAAAACAAACAAAAAAAACATAATTATGTGGGTGCTAGAAGCCATGAAATCTGATTTATGATTTTTTCCAATACCCAAACTATCTATAACTAAATAACAGCAATTTGTTGAACGATCCGACCCCAAAAATTACAACATTTTGATGAAATATCAGAACAAGAAAACCCCAAAAACTTGTTCGTTCATAAACCTCCAAAAGCCGAAACCCCCAAAATTGCGACCCTTTAAATGCTACGTAATTGATACAATGAAAATAGTTATAATGACTGTCAATGCTACCAAATTGATACAATGAAAATAGTTATATACCTGAATGTTCACCTCAGGTTTCCTTTGATTTAACCTTATTCTATGTTTTACCCTTTTTTATTGCTGTTTTTGTTCAATATAGTTCCAAACAAAAAAAAAGGTAGTGAAACCCACAACATTAATATACATGTACTTGAACATTAAATATTATATGAACTTAAAAAAACCCTAAACAAATAATTTTTATTTATCAAAACCCTCGTAAACTTAATTGTCGAAAATGAGGTTTGAAATTCAAAATTGCTCAACATATTTAACCAAGCTGAACTTTCAAAAAACCCCAAAAAGCGAAAACAAAAATCCAAAAAAAAAACCCTAATTCATACACTTAAAATCAATGAACAATATATAACTAAACCCTAATTCATACACTGAAAATCAATGAATAAGAACTAAACCCCTTATTCATAAACCGAAAAATTGACTAGCAATGTAAACCCTAACCTAAAAAACCCACTAAAAAACGCCTGTGATTTTTTCAGTGAATGAAAATGAAAAAAAAAACGTGAAGATTAAATGAACGTTGTAAACCCTAACCTTAAAAACCCACAAAAAACGATAATTGTTTGTTCAGTAAATGAAAACGGAAAAAAAACTCAAATCCAACCCATAAATCGTCACATGAAACCGAACAAAACCCTAAATCGTACCTATTGTCTTTCTTCTGGTGAATCCCGACCTAGGATTTGTCATTTTGGTGTCTTTATTTGTTTGATTCCGGCGGTTTCTCCTTCGATTTCTTCAAAAGAGAGAGAGAGAGAGAGAGAGAGAGATCGTGTAAAGTTGGAGGTTGTTGGAGAATTGAATGAAGATAATATTGTATTAAATCAATTTAATATCTTCCTTGTTGAACGGATAATATTTTTAGACTGAAATACCCCTAAAATCCTCTTTTTCTTTTAAAAATAGGCGTTTAAATTTCAATGTTTGCCCTTTTGATCGCATCCACTCATCTTAAAAACCAATGATCATAAACGGTTCTCGCAGTTCTCGCAATAACTTAGGTTCTCGCATGAACGCTCCCCTATATATATATATAGGGTCCGATTCAGCGCAGAACCGTTTATAGGTGCAGAACCGCAGAACCATCCTAACATCCAATGTTTTCTATGTTATACATAAGTTTTAAATTTGCATACACGCTGTAAGCATCCTAACATCCAATGTTTCCAATTTTTTATACAAATAATATATAAATATATTTATATATTATGTGTATAAAAAATTGGAAACATTGAATGTATAAATGTGTTACAACGTGTACGGAAATGTACACATTATATATAACATAGAAAACATTGGATGTTAGGATGGTTCTGCGGTTCTGCAGCTTTAAACGGTTCTGCACTGAATCGGGCACTATATATATATATATATATATATATATATATATATATATATATATATATATATATATATATATATATATATATATATATAGTGTAGAATTAGAATCAGAACCAATTAAGGCTACAGAACCAGCAGAACTCAATCTAAACCATTGATTTTTGAAATGAAATGATCATTGAAGACACATTAATGTATTTTTTTGGATAATATATACACTTATGTATACACTTATGTATACATACATGAATACATATATGTATACATGCATGAATGACATCAATGCAAACCAATATTTGGGGGTCCCTCATCAAATACATTAATGTGTCTTTCATGATCATTTCATTTCAAAAATCAATGGTTTAGATTGAGTTCTGCTGGTTCTGTAGCCTTAATTGGTTCTAATTCTAATTCAACCCTATATATATATATATATATATATATATATATATATATATATATATATATATATATATATATATATATATATATATATAGGGTGCGATTCAGTGCAGAACCGTTTAAAGGTGCAGAATTACAGAACTATGTTTCGGCCAATCATATTGCAGCAAATAGTAATTATTATATATTTATTATTAATAGGCGAAAAGAGTATTTAAGTCAAAGAACAAAATTCGGTTATGTATGAAAACTGAGTAAATGTTGGCTGGATTCCTAAAAATATGGTAAGTTGGTTATGTATGGAAACCGATTAAATGTTGACTATATAAATTGTGAGTTTTTTTTTTTTTTTACATTGATACTGTAGAAAAAAAGTAAATAAAACATGCTATGTATATTCGTTAAATGTGTAATTTCAAAACTAATAACAGTAGATGTGCATGACATGAATGTAGCATTATTCAGTATACAATGTCGTCAGCGACACCGATGTAGTTAATGTCGGCAATTCCGATGAAAATACCGCCTCCGCCATCGCCTGCTCCATATCACCGATGCCATTACAACATGCTCCCCCAAACTTGAGCGATGTGTTTTAAGAGAGAGAAAGAGGATCTAATGTTGACTTGTAAAACATCTAATTGTAAATCACCTCACATTCACATTCACATTCACTGTCACATTCACTGTCATTTAGTTTCAGTGACATGCAATGTAATGTAAACGTATGTTTGTATCATACTCATTCCCCCAAACTTATTCAGTATACATCGAATGATTATGACATTGGATGTCGTGTTATGTTAAAATAAATAAAACGTAAAAATTATGAAATAGATGATGTTTCTGAGATTAGTGAATGCGTATGATACAAACATACGTTTACATTACATTGCATGTCACTGAAACTAAATGAAGTAAGTTAAATATACATTAGATGATGCTAACATTGAATGATTTACGACATAACTATTAAATTTAATGTAAAAAACAGACAATGTTTCAATCGGTTTAGGCCTCCGACTTTCGTTGTAATTAACTGATCTCGCCTTCTTCCGACCACTTCTCGTAATACCTGAAAACATAACATAACACAATATAACTTGATTTACTCACAAAATCATGCAATGCCAAATAACATATTATCTACGACAGTGAACAAATTAAGGGTTTAACTACCACATTCAACCAAACATAAATTTATAGCAAACATATTTATACAACATGCAACGATATACATTAATAATACTGACAAACGATGAACACGGATGTGAAAAATTATAGTGAATCAAAGTTACAAAACACGATTACATACTGATTTTCCGAATCATTAGCAAACATATAGTGGATTCAATATACAAAACTCGAAAAAATACTATTTTTTTCTGTGCAATAGCTAAAAGCATCAAATTTTCATTGAAAATTTGTTTGTTTAATTTCGTCTTATGTAAATTCGTTTCTGACATAGCACGTTAATTTTCATTTCAATCTTATAATTGAAGCCGCATGACTTTTGTTGACATTAAAGCCAATTCAACAAGGATGGTGAATTGTAAATCACCTTACATTCACATTCACTGTCATTTATTCTTTAATCATAAGAAAATAAAATTGTAAAACATCTAATGTTGACTTGTAAAACATCTAATGTTGATTTGCAAAACAAGAAAATAAAATTCTATAATCATAAGAACTAACCATCATTTATTCCAGTTAGAGCCAACATAAGTAAAAAAAAGGTGGGTTTTACCTCAAACGCCACGAAGTTGTCTGATTTATTCATGATCTTCGTGAACTCTGTGAACAAAATTAAAAAGAAAATCAACAAACTTGCAAAAAAATAAAAAGAAAATAAGATCTGATAAATCAAAAACCCTAGAATGAAAAATAAACGAATAATCAAATGAGATAGAAAAGCACACCGTTTTCTCGATGGTGGCCTGGTGGGTCTAACATCATCGCACGTGTATCGTCTTTTTCCTCATCCCTGCGCAGTAATCATCCCTCCATGGATCGAAAATCCCACGTCCTCCGGCGAACGATCCTTAGAGGTTGTTGAGCCTCTCACTGCCAACACATATGTCGTCAGCAACACCGATGTAGTTAATGTCGGCAATTCCGATGAAAATACCGCCTCCGCCATCGTCTGCTCCATATCACCGATGCCGTTACAACATCCTCCCCCAAACTTGAGCGATGTGTTTTAAGAGAGAGAAAGAGGAATGAGATGTGGTGGCTAGGGTTATTAGAGAGAGAGAGAGAGAGAAATAAGAGGAAGAGGGGGATACGATTTCTAAGGGGAAGAGGGGGATTCAGTTTCTAAAAGAAATTTTGTTTTGTACAATACCAATTATACCCTTTTAATTAATTCTTATTAAAAAAATAATACGTTATATTTAAAGAAAAATCTCAATCGATCTAAATCGTTCATCTAATAATCTAATGGTGTAAGATTGAGTTCTGTGGTTCTGCACCTTTAAACGGTTCTGCACTGAATCGGACACTATATATATATATATATATATGGTCCGGATCCGGTGAGGACTCAAAAGTCGGTGAGGACAAATAAAAAATGAGTATAAAATGATCCATGTCATCCAATGATTGGATGTGGGTTTTTCTTCAAATTTTCATGATTATACTCATTTTGTAGAGAATTTAATTTTAAGAACTTTGGTTTTTTCAGAATTTTTTTTTATTAAAGAAAAAAAAAGTTATAGCCAAAAAACGCAAGTGGGTGGAAAAAACAAATAGTGCAGCCAATAGTGTGATGACACGTGGCGAGAGTATACATGCATCTTAAGGCGCGTGGATGTGTTTGATCTGAGTTTTTTTTTTTTTGATATTGTAAGACAAAAATAACTTTGTATATTTTACCCTTTAGTGGAAGAATATAAAATTTTCCATACTATTTACATAATTGCCATTACGATTTTTTTAAAAAAAAATGGGTAAATCTAATGTACACATCTTTGAAATTAACGATTGAGATTTCTCCACGCAGTCCTCACTAAATTTTGAGTCCTCACTAGATTTATGTAATTATGGGTGGTTACACACCTAAGCTTAGGTACGTGACAGCCACACACTTACTATCCCCATATATATATATATATATATATATATATATATATATATATATATATATATATATATATATATATATATATAGAAGTGGGATCCTGTGTGTAACACCGCAAAATCTGAACAATTTTTTTTTTTTACAAATACGGAAGCGTGTCAAAATTACATATATATATATATATATATATATATATATATATATATATATATATATATATATATATATATATATATATATATATATATATATATATATATATATATATATAGGGTAATGATCCATAGAAAAGGGTCCTTATTTGAAGAAGCTAGAAAAGGGTTGCATTTTCGTAATTTATACATATATGCATGCATATACAAACATATATGTATATATACATATATAATTAGACCATATATATTATATATATACAAATTCATGCCCTATATATATGTATATATACACATATATATACACATGCATTTTACGTAACTTGCATTTGCATTTTCATATCGGAACTTGCATTTTCGTTTACGAAAATGCATATACATACCAAATATATTTGTGTGTATATATATACATATAGAGGGTATACATGTGAAAATATATATATCTATGGTCTAAATATTTATGTATATGTACATATATGTATGTATATGTATATTTATATGTACTAGCTTCATAACCCGCCCGATGGGCGGGTATGCTTCAAAATTTAGTATGTAGAAAAATAACAACAAATATTACTAATTTTAAAATGACATAATAATGCTGTAGCTGTAATGATGAATTGGTAGAAAAATCGATACATCAACAGATGTTACATAAAATTTACAAACGAAATAAGACTTCTTTGTATCAACCAAAAATTTTACAGACAAAATTTTGTATCAAATTAATCACAATAATGGTTTGTCCAATTAGGGTTACACGTGAAAGTTATGAATAAATCAGGATAACCGTAAAATTTACAAATCGTCATGGCGTCTAAATAGTTCTGCATCATGTACCTTGGACTTCCGGTAAATGACGACGGTAGCACGTAAGCCCTGTTAACAATCGCCTACCACTGAGTATCATGGAGAACTGATTTCTCCTGTCTTGCAATCTGTAAGCGAACCACTCCCTCATTGATACTTCTTACCATTTGGGATTATTACCCGATAGGCCAACTCCACCTAAAAAAATCATAAAAATCCCATAAATTCTCCAAAATTCTGAAATAATAGTTCCAATCAGCTCCAGAATTTTCAAGATGATCTGCCCATGGAACCGAATCTGCCCTTCTGCTGCCTTTTTAAACCGAAAATATGCACCAAACAGCAACAACAGCAGAAAAAAATCAGAAAAATCCCAGAAACTCCAGAAAAATGGGAATTTATGCAACTAAGGCCCACAAAAAAATCCAGCTTCAAAAATCCATCCCAACTGTCTAAAACTGACCAAACAGTCCAGAAAAAACCCATTCGGCCCGTTTTCAAAAAAACAAATTCAGAAAAATCCCAAAAAAATCTGAAAAATGGGAAATCATAATCCTAAGTCTTCCACAAAAAAATCAGCTTAATCCAAGCAACCAAACTGCCAAAAACTGTCAAAACAGTCCATTTTGACCCAATATTTTCCAAGTAAAGTAAATGAAAATTTTCACAACATTTTCATAAATACCCAATAATAAACTAATTTTAAAATATGATATGCATTACACTTGATCAATCTTTGCAGTGAATACCATATTAATTAAAAACAGAATGCATGTATAAAGAATTGTAATTGTATTACCTTTATCGAACTTCTTCTGCAATAACACCTTGAGCTTCCTCTTCATTGGCATTTTCGTTGTCATTATGATGACTTTCATTTGTATAATAATTAATGTTGTAAACTACTCACGGTCAATATGCAAGATGTACGGATGAAAAGCTTCTCAACTGATAAAAAACTTATAATCTACAAAGTTGTTATTCTATATATTCCCAACAGTTGAGTTGCAATTGTGTTACAACTGCATATACCATGCAAGCTGTTGTCTTCATATCTAAGAATTAAAATTAAGATTATAATTAAATTAAATAAGAACATGCATCTGCATAATAATTAATGTTATAAATTACTATCTATATGCGTTTCATATTTATAAATAGGAGTATCATATAAAATCAGTTGTATGAAATAAAAACTAAATACCTTCATCATTTTCAATCTTCAATTTTTGGAGCTCCATAACCGGCACAAGAAATATCACAAAATAAAAATTAGAGCAAGCTAATGAGTCGGGAATCAGTCAAGCTAGAATTAACTTACCTGCAGACACTGATATGAATAAACTAAGTCAGAATTCATAAATTTGATCCAACATTATATATAAAATTAAAGCCTAACTTACATATTGTAAATCCTAATTCAGTTCAGTATAAATAAGCCAAAAGCAGAATTCGTATAGGAATAAATCTCAAATTCTACAAAATCATATTTACACTCTCTGTACTACAATCATGTAACTAAAACCCTAATTCATGATGCCTTTGCCAAAATCATAAATATGACACAGAATCCAAAATTCTAAATGGTATTATTTAATAATACCCTCTTAAAGACTCTCAATGATGATAACGGACCAGAACTGTGAAGTTGTTTATACACAAACAAAACAAAAACGGATATGAAAGCATACGTGAAACTTACAATAATAATTGAAAGATGGATAATTTATTCCATTAATGGTACTTTTGTAGAAATTGAAAGATGGATAATTGGTTTGATTGTGGTTACATACATCATCAAAGACTTTTCTTCTCCAATGAAACCCATCTTCTTCTTCTTCATACAGGAGATCGTAACAATTCGTCCAACCAGCCTTGAAATTGCAGGATGAAGCTGAATAAACAAAAAAATATATATATACATTTTGAAAATTATGATTATTTTGCTGATCTGCCATATCTTGCAGCAACACGAATGCATCATCCAATTCAAATCAATAAAGTTTAAATTAAACCAAATCATTTAAGAAACTTCCCTATTGTTAAAGGACTCTACATGGGATGAAACTTCCCTATCATTAACAAATTCCTTGTCCCAAATTTCAGAAATGTTATGTTAAAATTACTCTTGTTTAACAAAATAGAAACAATCTAGCAAAAATGTGTTCTCAAAAAGTTTTATATTACACGAACCATAAATGATCTCACAAAATCCTGAGAATGAAACAGTATTCCAAACAACATAAACACAGAGTGTCCCTTTCTTTTTATAACGAAAACTAAATTTCTTACAATGAATTTCTCAGCAGTTGATTAGTCCATTTGGGAATCCCTGCAGGAAAACTAATTTGAAACATGTAGAGAATTAGTTAGTAGAATGAATTGAAATAGAAACCGATGAAAGAATTAGCAATTAAAAACATGATTCGGTCGACCGAAAATGTCTGATTAAGGTTTTGGAATCATATTTAAATATTCGAAGTTTCATTATTCAAAAAGTTACAAAATAATAGATTGGAAATACCTATAAAAACCAACGAAGAAGACTGTGCCTGGCCCTAATAAAAAAAAGCTTCTTTACCATCTCTCAATTAGGGTTCTTCCCGATGGTGGGCGACTTGGAGGTGGTGATAGGGGCTGTCGTTAGTGTTGTTGTGGAGGAGGCAGTGGTTTAGAACCCTAATTGTCATTGAGGAATGCTTGGACAGGTGGACCAGTGAGCGATTTACAGCTGGCATTTTCGTCCAATCAGAATCGTTCGTTGTGATGAGGTGGCATGAAATCATCATGTGTAGCCTCATATATAGGGGAGGATATTTTACGTAAATGCAACCCTTTTCTAGCTTCTTCAAATAAGGATGCTACTTTCTTGATCCATATTCTATATATATATATATATATATATATATATATATATATATATATATATATATATATATATATATATATATATATATATATATATATAGGGTGGGGATCCATAGAAAACCACTACTAATTAAAGAATATAAGGAATAGTTTATAGCCCTTAGATCTTGAATTTAAAGGTTCAGATGATGGGATTTAAAAAGGGGCGTGTGATTTAATATAGGTGGGGAATCCATATGGAAAACAAGGCTAAAAGGGTATTATTGTAAAAATACCCCTCTCAACCTCACGCATCTGTTTCACACACATTCCATCCACGACTGCTAGGGTTCCTCGTTTCTTTCTCTCCACTCGAAGAAGGCGACACGATTTACTCTTTCTATCACAAACAAAGCGATTTAGGGTTTCAATCGGAGGTTCCAACTCGACAATCAAAGCCTGCGACAATCGAAGGCATGCGACAACTCGACAGTCGAACGATCTCTCTAAAAAATTGCTAGGGTTCTTCTGATTCTCTCTCACAAAATGGCAGATTCTCTAATCGGCTAGGTTTCTTCTTTAAACGCGACTCAATCGGACATTCACGTGCTTTCAATCGGACAATCGAGGCGTTTCGTGAATTAATGGTGATACTACTTGTTCTCGTTATTTGATTCTATTTTACATTGTCTGATCTGTTTATAATAAATGCACGATTGATTCTAATTTTAACTTATGTTTTTGTGTTTGGTATTTTGACTCTACTTTGTAATTGTAATGGAATGAATTTAATCGCAGCAATTTTAAGTTCTTTACACTGTAGTTATGAATCTATTCTAGTTGTTGTTATTGATTATGAGGTGATTCTCTCATAAAAATGCATTTGCATTTGCATTTGCATTTTCATATGAGAATCGATTAGTTGTAGCTCTGTTAAATAAGAAAATGCATATTGTTTGTTTGCATTTTCATATGAGTGTATATGCAATTGCGTATATGTTTATGCATTTGCATTTTTGTGTATGCATTTTTGGTTGAATTTTTTAAATGTGAGGTGATTATGTATGAGTGTATATGCATTGCATTATTGAAATAAGAATTATGTAACATATGTGACAAGTGGATTACAGAAATAGAGGAAAGTGAAGAAACGGAAGGAGAAAGTGCAGAAACGCAAGGAGAAAGTGAAGAAACGGAAGGTGATAGTGATGGTTGCGTGTCTCTTTTTATGCAAATCTACCTAAAAAGAAAAAGAATGCTAGTACATAGGGAAGTAGTAAAGGAGAAGGTAGCAGTAAAGGAAAATGAACAAAAAAAAAAAGACAAGGAAGTAAGAAATCAAAAGAAAGCAACAACGGAATAGCAAATGGAAGGTGTGTATTCATTCACTTATTGCAAAAAGCATTATGTAACATGTAATTTGCATTTAAAATTTCAGAAAAGGTATGTGTGTACGCATTTGCTTTTCTGTGTGTAGAAAGTAAGAAAAAAAATGAAAACAAATTTTTTATTTTTTTTTGCATTTAAAGTTCATGGAGTATATTTACTGAAGATGCAAATGCAACTATGAAAATGCAAATGCAATGAACCGTATTTGAAAACAGAATCGTTATGTAAAATTTCAGGAAATAATACATGAAACCCGTAAAATTTCTGGGAATAACTACATGAAAACAGAACCGAACCCGTAAATGATGAATTTTCAAAACCAAAACCGAACCGATTACATGATTTCGGTTTCGTTCGGTTCGGTGTCGGTCGTTTTCGATTGAGTTTGGGTTTTTTCGGTCCAAATGTTCACCCCTAGGATGATGATATATGTACAACTGTTTTAAGTTACAAAATTAGGGACTATTCGTGTAACGGAAAAAGTAAGAAACAAAATACCAACTTCAAGGTCGATTTATGTTTTTTACTCTATAATTACTCACTTAATGCTAATGCTTATCACATTCATTAAATATATTCTTTGAATTCAAATACAGCTTGGTTATTTCTCGTTTGGTGCAAGACTGCAAGTACTATCATTTGTGTCTTTGAAAAGGTTAGTATATATCCAAGTGTTTATTTTCATTAGTTACCTTTAAAATTTAATATGTAATATTTAAATGGATCCGAATGGTTTTGCAGGAGTCAATAGAAGTAGATGAGGAAAGAATGTGGTTCTTAAAAATGTTGGAGAGTATAAAAACTAACAATGTAAGAAACGAATAAAAATGCTGAAGATGCTCAAGTAAGAATCACGAATAGGTTACGGAGGAGCGGGTAAAAAACGGATGTTGGTCTAACTATAAAGTAGGATTGTTTGTAGGTTTTTGTTCATATGGATTGTTGGATTAAGGTGGTTGCTTGTTTTTAGGTGGTTGAATGTGTTTTTGTTGATAGATAGTTGTAGAACTAATCTAGATTGTTATTGTTTTGTTTTTGGTATTGATTATAATCTGGATTACAAGTATTCATGATACATGAAAAGGAATTACTAATGGTTGTTTTTATGGTTATATTTGGATTTGTCTTTGTATTGATTATAATAGTGGATAGAGAAAGGAAAACAGATACTGGAAACGACTATATATAATGAAAAAGCAAAATGCAATTTCAAGTATGAAAATGCAAATGCAATTGCGAATATGAAAATGCAAATGCAACTGAATATTTTAAACATAACCAGAATGTAAATATCCGAAAATGCAACTGCAAGTATGAAAATGCAAATGCAACTGACATTATTTAAAACATAACCAGAATGTAAAAGTTCAGTGAATAACTACATAAACGAAAATGCAACTGCAACTATGAAAATGAAATGCAACTGACATTATTTTAGAGAAAACTAATATTTACAATTTCAAGGAATAATTTAGATATAACGAAAATACAAATGTAAAAGTATGTTTAACTACATTTGGTAAGAATTTAAAACAAAACCAATAAAAAAATGTGTCATTCAAGAAAATCCCGCATCCTCATCTACTTGTTGTGTTTGTTTGTTTGTTTTTTTTTTTTTTTTGCGTCTTCTACTTTTTTTTCTTTCTGGACAACTGCGAATATTGTGCGGATCATAGTTGTCACAATGACCACACTTTCTCCCTATTATAGCTTTTAGCATCAAACTTTGTAAAAACAACTCCTTGTGCTCCACAAACCTTTGATAAAATATGATGACCAATAGCAAACCTAACACTAGCTTCATCCATCTTACGTAGCAAATGTTTTCATAACCAATTCGAAGAGAAGCTGTAAAATGATCAAAATCTACAAAAAAACAAAAATAAAATAATTAGAAATTAAATAAGAGGGTGAAACTTCATAAAATAACTACATATAATGAAAATGCAACTGCAAGTATAAAAATAAAAATGCCAGCATTTCAAACAGTTATTTAAAATTTCAGGGAATTATAATGAGGTTGAAAATGCAGGTGCAGATTTAAGTTCGATAATGCAAATGCAAAAATCAGTATTCAAAACAGTTGGTTAAAAGTTCAGAAAAATAACTACATAAAATGAAAATGCAACTGCAAGTATGAAAATTCAAATGTCAGTATTTGAAAGAAATGTTTAAAATATCAGGATAACTAAATATAATGCAAATGCAAATGCAAAGCAAATGTGAGAATGAAAATGCAAAATCACAAAATGAGAATACCTTGAGGGGCATGAATATTAATGATCTCTGGTTGCTCAACACCTAACATCTCACTAATAGATTAATTAGTTCAGATCTCATTAGTGAACTTGCATACTCGGAGAACATAGAATATATGTTTACATAGAAGTCCAAATCTTTAATATCATTTGCATGTACAAATAATTCCTCCAAAGAATCATTATAAACAACCCACAGGAAAAAATGTTAAAATGTAACAGAAGTGTACAAAATGAAAATGTAAATGCAACACGTAATACGTAAAAAAATTTAACAACCTCGTCAAAGAATCTTGCATCCTTTACTCTATCAATGAAATCATTTAGTAGTATGGATTCAACACTAATGTCGATGACTTTGAATTACTTTAAGCCAACAACATCAACATAAGAAAGAGGCATACATTTTTTTTTATTGAATAACCAACTATAATGAAAATGTAACTGCAACTGTGAGAATGAAAATGCAAATGCAACTGTGAGAATGAAAATGCAAAATCAGAAAATGAACATTAATTTTTAACATGATGACCAATCACAAAATCATTCATCATATTAAACATGTCTATCAACAAAATTACAAAAACAGATCTGAATATTGATTACTAGCATACATAGACACACATTATGTTAGACAAATTCATCATATCATACACAAACACATTATCTTAAACATTCAACTAAACATTATTGAAATTAAAAAAAAAAGATATTGGAATCAACAAATACCATCATTATGCAGTTATGGATCCAATTGGAAATCAGATTTGGTAGCCATTGAAGCAAAATTTAGAGATATTTAGCTAATACATGAATCAAATGAATTTATTGAAAGGAGTTGAAGAATGGTTCAGATCTGTGACCTACCTGGAGTTTAATCTGATTCCCTCATTCGTAGTTGACTTAGGGTTCATATAGGAGCTGATTTAGGGTTCGTATAGGAGCTAATTTAGGGTTCTTAGCTGATTTAGGGTTCAAATTGGTACATATTTGAAAATGGAAGCATTTGATGTAGGGTTCAAAACGGTACATGGAATTGCGCCATTGATGGAGCTGCGTATGGTTATTTGAAGTATGAGATCTAGATCTGCGATTTGGAGCTGCGTATGGAGATGTGGAGCAACTGCGATTTGAAGCTGTTTATGGAGATGTGGAGTTGCGTATGGTTTGGATATGTGCGTATGGTTTGGATATGTGGAGCTGTGATTTGGAGCTCCTTAGTCAAACAACATTCTAATTAGAAAAAGCCATTGATGAAGCTTTGGATGAGATGTGAAGAAGATGGGGAAGGAAAACTGAAAAACACACAAAGAGGGAAAATTAAAAAGGACGATGCGTATATTGTTAATTTGTCATAGGAAGTGGAAAATGTCAATCATGCCCTTTAGTGCACTTAGATGTTTTAATGAAATCAATGCTCTTAATTGCTTCTTTAAATTCTTTAAATAAGCTAGCTTCTTTCTTTATATATATATATATATATATATATATATATATATATATATATATATATATATATATATATATATATATATATATATATATATATATATATAAAACTTGTTATTCACAAGTTATAAAAACATAAGATGTATAATTTTACAAAAGTTAAATTTTTAAAACAGTGTTACTTAACATTACGGCTCGACATCAAAATCATTTCTTTAAGTCTTGGTCAATCATTCCTAATCATATTCTCCAAAGACCCGTCCGTCTACAACCTGTAAAGATACAACATAGTGAGGGATTAGCACGAAGCTAAGTGAATGAAAATATAACATTTTATATTGTCTAAGTACAACAATCTCGATTCACAATCTTTACAGATTTACAATTTTCACAGACTCACAATCTTCACAGATCCACAATCTTTACAGATTCACAAATAACAAAAGGACCGGCGGTTTTCCAGAACCTTACAACTGTTGTGGGCCTAACAACACCTTACCAGAAGCCCTTTACTCATTAGCAACGGTAAAGCTTCTTTCAAACACAACACATATGCCAAGGTACAATTACCGTTGTCTAACAGTAAACGAAAGCCCAGCCCCCCACGCAGACTGTCCTCTACTCTTTTCCATGTGCACATATCATTCATGTACACATATCATTCAATTAACACATAGCCAGTTAATTATCATTATACCATTAATACTGGTCCTGAAATAAGGGAGCAGTACTAACGAATCAGCACTAACCGGATCAGCATTAACTGATCAGCACTAATTGATCAGCGCTAACTGATCAGCACTAGCGGGGTCAGCACTAACTGATCAGCACTAACGAGGTCAGCACTAACTGATCAGTACTAACGGAGTCAGCATTAATGAGATCAGCGTTAACGAAATCATCACTAACTGATCAGCATTAACTCCAATCAATTGCAATCCAAACCATTGCAATTTAAACAATACAAAGGTTATAAATCGAATGATCAGCACTAATTGATCAGCACTAGCGGGGTCAGCACTAACTGATCAGCACTAACTGATCAGCACTAAGGGAGTCAGCACTAATGAGATCAGCGTTAACGGAATCAGCACTAACTGATCAGCATTAACTCCAATCAATTGCAATCCAAACCATTGCAATTTAAACAATACAAAGATTATAAATCGACTCACCTTTGCCAAGTATCTTTCCACTCAGTTGTCTAATATTACTGAGCATCTTTTCCTTTTCCTGATAATCAAAACAATACCAAATTAGTATCAATTTGACACAAAACTAAGTAAACGATTTCAATGACCAACTAATGTTTACTTTGCAAACATTAATTTAACCATTTTCTTGCGTACTTATATTTGCCAACTTTACAATCACCATTTCATTTAGTTTCTTACTTTGACGCAATCAAAGTCTAAGACTAAGTAAATCAAGTTACTTTTCTTTAATTATCATCATTTTGACCCAAACCTACATAATGTTAAATAACTTCAATAACCAATTAAAGTATACTTCACAAACATCATTTTAACCATTTTCTTACACTACATCAAATATATAGTTACCATTTATTTATTTTATTTTATTATTATTTTTTTTATGTCATACGAGCACTAGTAGTACACTAGAAATCAAATACTATTTGTTCCTTAATTTTGGTTTCACGCAACAGCAGCCCACTACAACACCAAAAACCATATTTCTATATTATTCTTTCTTTTTATCCATTGTTCTACATCACAACAGTCCCCAATCAAAACTTTACTTCAATTTCTTTTTCTTGTTATACAAAGGCATATGCAGATTTTCAATAAAATGAGGAACTAAAAAATAAACTTATATTATTGTTTTACATGGTATCAATTCATAATAAAGCCAAAAAGCATAATCTCTTCTTCTTTGTGTCCACGCATATAGTCAAAAACCCAAAACCCATATTTTTCTTATTTGTTCTTTCTATACGTAGCCAAAAAATAGCAGTCCACATCAAACCACAAAACTATATTTCATTTTCTTTCCTACGCATCATGTATTCAAAAGCAATAAACAGCCAATTTCACAAACTATCAAGAAATCACCAAGAGTTGAAACCCTAGTTCACCTCTTGTCAAGAACTATGAACCCTAATACAAAAGAAAGTATAACATACATAAGCAAGCTTGAATTCGAGATTTAAGGTTAAATTTAGGATAAATTCTAACTGATTCCTTTTCAAAACTCCAAAAACACACACCAGAAGGTGTGGTGGAGGTTCATACGGATGAAAGAGAGATATGACAAGTTCTTTTGTTTAAAATCAAACACATACACTCTTAAATGATACGTGTCCTTCTAAAAGGAGGTTTTTAATTTTCATTTAATGTCAATATATTGTTATCTAAATCACAATTAATTCATATAAAATATCCAACTAACTCTGTTTCCAACAACAAATATATATTTGGAACTTTGGTTCAAAAATGAATCTAATGATATAAAAATCATTAAAATATTAAAATATTTTAGTTTCAACTAATTTTAACCCCTTGATTAAAATATCAATTAATTCAAAAAATTAATAAATAATATTTGTCACTTACCGAAAGTGATAAAATACTAGGCCGGGTTTAAGGGTGTTACAAATCTACCCCCTTAAAAAGATTCCGTAATCGGAATCTGATCATGCTCAAACTAATCCATTAACAGTTTTTTTTTTTTTTTTTTTTTTTTTTTTTTTTTTTTTTTTTTTGGTATTAGTTCATCACATCAAACTAGTATCCCCACAAAGTTCTCATACCAACTTGAGAACTCTAAATATTTCAACTACCTCAATCATCATTCGGAAATTTCTTTTAAATCGATGCACAATTATGAACTCATCCAACAAGTTGTGCAACATTTATCATCTTTCTTTTCTTTAAATCATCAATAAAGTCAAATTTAAGAACTCCCAAGTATCGGTACCCAATATGATATTGATCAATCTTTAATCATCTAAATTATCAAATCAATCTCTTTTTGTCAAAATTTATTTCATCCCCACCTTCAGAATTTGTTCTAACTCACATAAAATAGTTACTTACCCTTGATTTCTTGTATCTCAATTCATAGGCAATCTTGTTTTCTTTATTCATGTAATAATAATTCATTCGGTTCCTCTATTCTGTTAACATCATCAAAATCATTTATGAAATCTACTTTGTCATAATTTCAGTCAATCCACTAACTCAAACTATCTCAACTTGTCCCAAAATAAGTACCATTTATAATTTCTTTATAAATCTAAGCATAGGCAGTAACAACTTTTCTTCAGTTTTAAAATACATAATCCTCATATACATTCTAATCATCTCCTTAATAATAGTATACATCCTTTCGTGGTCTGCGTAAACGATGCATCTTATATTAAACAATAAGGTCTCTATAGTTTTAAGGCAACACAACAATTATAAATCCCAAGTTATGTTTAAGATTATCATTCACATGTCTTTTAATAGTCTAAAAGCATAGACAATCTCCAAGTTTCTTTACTTACGGTCACAACAATCATTTCAAAGTCTATAATTTTTACATCTCGTTCATCATTCCATCGAAATTTCGTACACTTTTTACTGTTTAACCTTGTCTCGATACTCAAAAATTTTAATCATCGTTATCAAACTTACTGTCAGAATCCACTAAATTTCAGATTATATCTTTCTTAATCAAAATTTGCATCAAATACCACATGAAATAACGTCCAATCTCATCTTGGCCAACACTTCTCTCAAGTAACTTTCATAATTAAATCAAATTTTATAGCATGTTGAGGATATCACCAATCTATCATTCACAAACAACCCGAAATAATCGCCAATCTAGGTTCATTAAGTCAATTTTTTTTTATATTCCAATTCTAGCTCGGGAGACACTTTAGGCAAATTTATCATATATCCTTTCAGGTCATTCAGATATCTATCATATCTATCTTTCATATTCTATACTCATAACAAAGGTATTAATATATTCACGTTTATGGAACTAATACATTCGGCCTTCACTCTACAAGTCACTACATGTGACACAACAGGTCACAATTAGAATTTCCTTTTTCTTATACCAACCACAAGTCCTACTTAGACTATTCAGCCAATGTCTATGATTATATCAATTTTAGTTATAAACTTTACATTTCAAGAGTTTACAATAATTACTATTATACTCAAATTGATCTGCGCTCACATATATTGTGACTGAAGCCGGCATACAACCCATCATCTTCACTCCTCGTGAAGCAAGGGAATAACACAAATAGTTAATTTCAACTTATCATCCATTTACACAAATTATAAATGAGCTATCTGCCCCAACATTCAGTAACAAGGGCACTTAACGAACAACTCACACCCTGCAAGCCATTATCTGTGACCCAACAGGCCACGGTAATGATTACATATTCCCTTACATTAAACACTAGTTCCACCCGAACCACTCAGTATATACTTATGATCATCACCTCAATTTCAGTTATAAGCATTTCATTCAGGTTATTTACAACAATTATTATCTAAATCAAATTCAACTTCAATCACATATATTGTGACCGAAATTAGAATTCCATCAAGCATCTTCACTTCTCCATGAAGTAAAGGAACAACAAAACAATTAATTTCAACATATCACATATTTGCACATAATATACATAAGCAATTTGCTCTAATATTACATGACATAATTAAGGTATTGAGTTTATCGAAAACATACCCGTGATATCATCAACAGTGACGGTAGCTGTTGGAATTCTGCCCACCGACACACGCGTACGGGTATTACGACCGACGATGCACAGGCCTATCAGGTCACACACCGGGGGAATTCCTTTCCGATAACACTTAATTGAGAAGAGAAAAATAAAGATGTTAGGAGAATTATGTAGCTTTTATTTCATTGGACCATTTAATGAACCAATGCATGTAAAGAGCTACCACTAATTATCCACATGCTACCTTTAATTTCATTGGACCTTTTTATGGTCCAATGCATGTTTAGTATATCCACTTACTAGCTTTAATTTCATTGGACCTTTTTATGGTCCAATGCATGTTGAGTATATCAACATGCTAGCTTTAATCTCATTGGACCATCACATGTTGAGTATACCCACTTGCTAGCTTTTATCTCATTGGACCATTTAATGGTCCAATGCATGTCTAGCATCTTTAACACCTCCACATGCTTCCTTATCTATATAAGAAGATGTGGGAGGTTTAGTTAGACGAGGATGAAAAGAAAAACTCAACATTTCTCTCTCAAAAATTAAGTGTTTAGTTCACCTAAATCTAAGAAGTTTCTTGAGCTTTCGGTGTCGGGTTAGTAACTTGAAAGGAACGGTAACTCGGTGTGGATCAACGGTAGAGGGGAACGGACTCGTGACCATCATCCACTCATCAACATCATCAATCTTGCGGATGTCTTCAAGGGTATGATGTTCTATCTTTTCTTTGTTGCATTTTTCGGTTTAGAGATATGGTCCTTGGTGGATTGTGGTGGTTAAACTTTTGTTTTAAATATATACTTCCGCTGCGTTTTTGAACCCACAATAATCCAACAGTGGCATCAGAGCCTACTCTAAACGAATCTTGCACATTTCGGGCTTGAAAAACGATTTGAGGATCGGTTTTTGCCAAAGTTAGATTTTGGGTTTTAGCCTTGCTAAACCCATAATATTTTGACTCACACACTTATATGCTTGTCATGATTTTGGCATGAAATGCATGCATGCATATATTTGTGTTGATGTATGTAACGTATTACATGCATATATTCTTTGTGCCTTGAGTGTTTGATTTCGAATCTTTGTCAAAATATTTTTTATGAATGGTTGTTGGCACACCATTTTAGCTTTCATGTATGTAGTAGCTAGTAGATTGGTAACCATCATGCCCTTGAACTTTTGTCGTGTGTTTGGTTGTTATGCATTTGGTGACTTTGTCACAATGGTTTGTAATTAATAATTTATTAATTTTGGTATGTAATATTTATTAATTATGGCTTGCATGCCATTGATTTTCATTTGTATGTATACTAGTTAGTAGGATTATGTGGCTTGTTAGCCATTTCGATATTTTCTATGTACTTGTAAAATGAAGATCAAAATACAACCACATGGAATCATGAAGTGATGTCTAGGCAACCTTGGATTCGATGAAGTCTAATGGAGACGGCGGATTTAGTGGGAGCTCACATGGAAGGTCATTATTTGTCCATAGTTGACCATGTTTTTCCCGGGTTGGCTCACGGGAAAAACGCATAGGATTTGGGCATGGTTACCAATTTTATGTTGAATGCGTGTGATGATTATTTATTTGCATGGTTGTTTGATTTTCGCATGATAAATAAATAAATTAAAAAATGGTTTAATTAAATCACTCGCTATAGATTAATTAAAAGGTGAAAAATGTTTTTGTCACAAAAGTAATTAATCAATATTTAAAGAAACAAAAACCCGCTTTTTGAGAATATCATTTTTATTATCCTAATGACGACGCCACCCAAATCTTGCTAAACAAAGTTGGTTGTCGTGCATTAGCTGAGCCGATCTTTGAATAGACAGTGTGGAAGGTGAGTGTGACTCACTTTGTTATAATTGGTCGTCGTGCATTAGCCGAACCGTTATAATTAAAATGTTTCACCGCGTATCGTGTTGGATGATTTATATGATTTCTCACAAAAGTAAATCTTGCATCATCCATAAGATGTCACCACTTGAATCTTTCCACGCAAGGATGGTTGTCGAGCTTAGCCGAGCCACTCCTTGTGGCGCAAGAGGGGAGTGAGTGTAAAACATTTGTCATCCTAGTTGTCGAGCTAAGCCGAGCTAGTATGATAAGTGTTTTACCGTGTATCAAGATGGACGATTTACAAACTCAAAGTTGGAATTCTAAATGATTGTCGAGCTTAGCCGAGTCATTTGAATTTTAATTTGAGGTTGATGCTAATAGGGATCAAACATGTTATTTACAAATGTCAAATGATCCCACACGAAGCTAAGAGTTGTAAGTCACAATTGGTACAATATAAATGCAATTGGTACAATTGGTACAATATGATTATTGGTACAAATTGGTACAATATGGCACTAGTACAATATGGTGATTACAATTGGTACAATGGATACCTACCTTAAAAAGCATTTCAACGTGATCCGCGGCAAACCGGTCACGTTCTAATGTGGAAATACGGTTCTTAGCCCTTGTAAAATATAATAAAAATTGTTTTAGGTAATATATTTTTCAAGGACTTTAATATCAAACTAACTAAAATAACTTTACAACGTAATAGATGGCATCTTCAACCAACACCACCACCACCACCAATGTTTTTTTTAAGAGTTTTCCTTGAAAAGGAGAAACTCAATGGTGCAAATTTCCTTGATTGGGAGAGACAATTGAAGGTTGTTCTCCGCAATGACGGAAAGATGCATGTAGTTGATAGATCAGCACCCAAGAAGAAGAAGCCCACCCCTACCCATGCGGGTAAGGGAAAGGGTAAGGTTGGTGTATCCAAGCCAAAACCCACTTCGGCTGCCAAAAGCTAAAGCTAAGTCACCGGACGATGCGGATTGCTTCTTTTGCGGGAAAAAGGGTCACTACCGTCGCTCACGTAAAACATACCTCGAGGAACTAAACAAACTCAAGGCAAAGAGCGTTGTTAGCACCTCAAAACAAAGTATGCACATGATTGAATTATACCAAACCTCTACTTCGCAAAACTGGGTTTTAGATATCGGTTGTGGCACTCATATTTGTAATACAGTAAATATGCTCTTGGAAAGTGAGAGGTTGGGTAAAGGGAAACAAGCATGTTATCCAGTTGAAGCCCAAGGAAACGTGAAGTTGTCCTTTGAATCTGGTTCCTCTATTTTGTTGAAAAATGTTTGTTACTCGCCACATGTGGCAAGAAATATTATTTCTTTTCACGCCTTGTATGATTATGGTTTTGCATTTTCGTTTAATAATAACGGTTCTATTTCGTGTTACAAAGATAGTACTTGTTATTTTAATGCTTTACCATATCATGGCATTTATGAGGTGATAGGACATGTTAGCAACAAAAGATCAATCATGCAAATTGGTTCTACATCCAAAGATACTTTGGATAAATTATCTCTTTGGCATAGTCGTCTTGGCCATATAAACAAGACTCACATATCCAAGCTTCAAGCAACTGGCGTCTTGGAGTCATTTGACCATGAGTCAAGTGATACATGTGAATCTTGCTTATTAGGTAAGATGACTAAAGCACCCTTCACAGGATCAAGTGAGAGGGCTAAAGGTTTGTTGGATATTGTACACACCGATGTATGTGGTCCATTCCAACACCTTACAAGAGATCATTGTAGATACTTCATAACCTTTATAGATGATTATAGTAGGTATGGATATGTTTACTTGGCTAAACATAAGTCGGAAACTTTTGAAGTTTTCAAGACATTCCAAAATGAAGTAGAGAATCAATTGAGCAAGAAAATTAAGATACTCCGATCTGATAGAGGAGGAGAATATCTTAATCTAGAGTTTATTGATCATTTTAGGAATTGTGGGATTATCTCACAATTAACACCTCCAAGGACTCCACAATTAAATGGAGTCGCTGAAAGGAGGAATCGGACATTACTAGATATGGTCCGATCTATGATGACTCGAACCCAAATTCCAATAAGTTTTTGGGGATATGCTTTAGAAACGGCGGGTAGAATCCTTAATCTCGTACCAACGAAGAAGGTAGAGAAAACACCTTTCGAGATGTGGCATGGGCAGAAGCCAATCGTTGCCTATCTAAAGGTTTGGGGTTGTCAAGCCTACGTGAAACGTGAGGTTGATGATAAATTAGAACCCCGATCAGAAAGATGTTATTTCATTGGATATCCCAAAGCGGTACTTGGATATATATTCTATAAACCTTCAGAGAACAAGGTATTTGTTGCTCGAAGGGCAGTCTTCTTGGAAAGAGAACTCCTATCCAATTCTCATGAAGGGAAGAAAATAGATCTTGAGGAAACTCAAGATATAACCAATGAAATACCTGATGTTGGCACTAGCAAACAACCTAATGAGGTTGGTATCGATCAAGAAGATGCGATACAAAATGACGATCAACCATTGACTCATCGTCGTTCTGGTAGAACTCGCACTGAGCCAGAGAGGTATGGGTTTCTCATATCTGAGGGTAGCGAGTTACTAGGGGATCATGATGAACCCACAACATACCAGGAGGCATTGGCAGGACCTGATTCTGTCAAGTGGAGAGACGCGATGGAAACCGAGATGCAATCCATGACGGATAACCAGGTTTGGGAACTGGTTGATCCCATTCCGAGCTGTAAGCTTGTCGGATGCAAATGGGTCTTCAAATTGAAGACCGACATGGATGGACAAATAGACACTTTCAAAGCCTGACTGGTGGCTAAAGGTTTCACTCAAACTCATGGTATTGACTATGACGAGACCTTTTCCCCAGTGGCCATGTTGAAGTCTATTAGAATACTTTTAGCAATTGCCGCCTTTCATGATTATGAGATTTGGCAAATGGATGTGAAAACCGCCTTCCTTAACGGGAAGCTCTCTGAAGAGGTGTATATGAAACAACCTGAGGGGTTTGAACATCCAAGGTATCCTAATAAAGTTTGTCGGCTAAAGAAGTCGATTTATGGACTTAAGCAAGCATCTCGTAGTTGGAATCTTTGCTTTGATGAGAAAATCAAAGAATTTGGTTTTTCCAAAAGCAAAGATGAGCCATGTGTATACGTCAGAGCTAGTGAGAGCGATGTAGTATTCCTAGTCCTATATGTGGATGATATCCTGCTCTTTGGAAACAATATTCCTATATTGAGAGATGTAAAAACCTTTCTAGGAAAATGTTTTTCAATGAAGGACTTAGGAAATGCTTCTTATGTCTTGGGTATTAAGATCTACAGGAATAGATCTAGAAGGCTCCTTGGGTTGAGTCAAAGTGCATATATAGACAAAGTCTTGAAACGATTCAAGATGGACGAATCCAAAAAGGGAAATCTTCCAATGTCACATGGAGTGACATTGAGCAAGGCTCAATGTCCAAGTTCTGATAAGGAACGTGAAGTAATGAAGCGTATCCCATATGCCTCGGCAGTGGGATCGATCATGTACGCCATGTTATGCACACGTCCTGATGTGTCATGTGCCTTGAGCATGACAAGCAGGTATCAGGCTAACCCGGGGGAACCTCATTGGACCGCGGTAGAGAATATTCTCAAATATCTTCGTAGAACGAAGGAGATGTTCTTAGTCTATGGTGGAGAGCAAGAGCTACGAGTAACTGGTTACTCGGATGCTTGCTTCCAAACTGATAGGGATGACTGCCGATCTCAATCGGGGTTCGTGTTCCTATTAAATGGTGGTGCAATAAGTTGGGGGAGATCCAAGCAGGACACAGTTGCTGATTCAACTACAGAATCAGAGTATATCGCAGCAAGTGAAGCTGGAAAAGAAGCTGTGTGGATGAAGAAATTCATCCAGGACCAGGGAGTCGTTCCTAGCATTACTCACCCTATTGAGCTGTTTTGTGACAATGAGGGTGCAGTAGCATTGGCTAAAGAACCAAGAGCTCATAAAAGAACGAGACACATTTCTCGAAAATACCACTTTATCAGAGATATGATAGAGTGTGGTGAAGTTGCCATTAGCAGAGTACCAACGGAAGGCAATCTAGCTGACCCGTTTACCAAGCCATTATCACTGGATGTTCATGAAGCTCACACTATGGCTATAGGTGTGAGATATGCCAGTGATTTTGCTTGAGATTTTGTTTTTTAGTTTATGTTTTGATATTTACTTATTTTGGGAACAATAAGCAGTATTGTAGCTTTGAGTTGTATTGATGTATAAAAATGTCTATACATATGTGTGTTGCAGTTACTTTCAAATGGTTTATACCGTGTTCCATCTTTGCATGTTTAAACACTTCCCAGATTTAATCTAAATATCCACAGTCAGTCCTCCTTAAAGGGAAGTAAGTGATGAACGAAGGCTGAGGCAATGTGTTGGTTATGAGATATAGGCGCAACAATTGCCTGTACTTGAAATGAGTTTCAAGTGACTGGAGACCCAACACCCGAGTCTACTTCATGGTAATTGTCACAAGTAACTCGGGAGTATCATTTTATCCTTAGACCGGAGGTGCATGAGCTTCCAAAGCATTAGTTTGCATTACTTAGATTATTTTCTAACGCAGTCCGTAACTGGCTGTCATAAGGGATCTAGTTGGGTAATGTATAGCTTATGTAGAGGGACTATGTAGTCAAAGGGATTTGTTCCTCTATGTTCATAGAGAGAGATATCCATGGGCCCCTCGATGATTTAGCGCTGACACCCAATATGCATGGCCGTGCTCGAGTTAAATTGATAATGGATCTATTAAAACTCATTTTGGTCACCACTAAATAAAAGATCGAGAAACAGAATCGTGAACGATCCGGAGATTGACGACATTAAATCCATGTCTCGTGTTCACAAGGATATCGGTAACAAAGGGATATTACGATCACTTATCTATATGACAATCATTGTGTGATGATTGAATTTGTCGTGGATGACATACTTGTGCTGACTTGGGGACAAAGATGCCTAGCTAGGTCCGCTCTTTGTTAGTGATACGAATAAAGCGTCGCGTCGTGTGCAAGTGGGAGTCTGTTGGAATTCTGCCCACCGACACACGCGTACGGGTATTACGACCGACGATGCACAGGCCTATCGGGTCACACACCGGGGGAATTCCTTTCCGATAACACTTAATTGAGAAGAGAAAAATAAAGATGTTGGGAGAATTATGTAGCTTTTATTTCATTGGACCATTTAATGAACCAATGCATGTAAAGAGCTACCACTAATTATCCACATGCTACCTTTAATTTCATTGGACCTTTTTATGGTCCAATGCATGTTTAGTATATCCACTTACTAGCTTTAATTTCATTGGACCTTTTTATGGTCCAATGCATGTTGAGTATATCCACATGCTAGCTTTAATCTCATTGGACCTTTTGATGGTCCAATGCATGTTGAGTATACCCACTTGCTAGCTTTTATCTCATTGGACCATTTAATGGTCCAATGCATGTCTAGCATCTTTAACACCTCCACATGCTTCCTTATCTATATAAGAAGATGTGGGAGGTTTAGTTAGACGAGGATGAAAAGAAAAACTCAACATTTCTCTCTCAAAAATTAAGTGTTTAGTTCACCGAAATCTAAGAAGTTTCTTGAGCTTTCGGTGTCGGGTTAGCAACTTGAAAGGCACGGTAACTCGGTGTGGATCAACGGTAGAGGGGAACGAACTCGTGACCATCATCCACTCATCAACATCATCAATCTTGCGGGTGTCTTCAAGGGTATGATGTTCTATCTTTTCTTTGTTGCATTTTTCGGTTTAGAGATATGGTCCTTGGTGGATTGTGGTGGTTAAACTTTTGTTTTAAATATATACTTCCGCTGCGTTTTTGAACCCGCATTAATCCAACAGTAGCATCATCCGCCGTCATCCTGTAAGCTCCACTCCCAAGTGAAATAGCATTCTTTCTCTTTTAGCCCGAAAATGACAATCTCCCGACCGTCCCATTCCTTGACCTAGTCTTCAATTTTTTTTCCAAAGGACAATCACTCAATTTATTCCCACTTTAGACAATTCCAACATACACCACCAAGATATCCACAATCTTTTACTTTATGTCTGACCAATCCACATTAAACATATCGTATAATTTGGAAAGTATAAACTCTGAATGAAAAGATCTATAATTATTGCACCCTCGCAAATTCTGATTAATACCACCAACTGTTGATTTATGGTCTTGATTCCCTGTTTTTAGTTTCTCATCAACCTTCTATTTTGTTGTGTACCGTATAATCTAACTCTGATTTTATTTTATTTTGTAATAACTATTTCATCCTTATACCTCTTTTCTTGGAATTTGGTGTTATCCTCAATAGCTTTAGCCAGGGCAAAAGATTGGGTAATGTTTCGGCTAGTCCAAAAGTACACCTGCATTCTAACTAAAAGACCCTAATAAAGTATTAAACCTATGAGAGCTCATTGGTTAACCACTATTTCACAACTTTCAACTTTCCATTGAAATATATAATCAACTAATCAACTGTCATTCCCTCGGTCATCTAGATAAATAAACTTTTTCCTATTCAAGCTTTCTCAAATTCACTACAATGTTGTTTATAATTCTTGTCTTGATACGAACCCCAAATATTATAATCCACTAATCGTTTGCAATTCAAACTCAAATACGATAGAGATCCCGAGTTATGATATGGATATGGTCCTAAAGGTGGAAAGGGATAATAAGATTGAAATTGTGTTGACTAAAATGTAAAGTTTAAAAGTATGGTATTTAGAGACATCACCATCTGAACAATTATAACTGGATCTGTTCGTGTAATTTGAATTTATTGTTGTAACTCATAAACCGCATTTCTAAGCCCATGCATCTGATTTTCCAACTCATGTATATGTTTTAATCTGTCAAATTTTGCATTATTACCCGGTGTACCTTTATTTACTGAGGTCAAGGGGGTCGGGTTCTCTTTATCTGTCATACCTGTAAACTCAATCACAACATCTCACAAATTTTTAGTTTAAACCGTTAGTACCTACATACTAACCTCTAACATACTAATCACACTTTCCTAATCCCCACACACTAGGAATGTTTGACCAAACTTGAGCCAAGATTTGGGAATGCTACATCTAACTGTGTACACACCGCCAAATCAAGGCTCTGATACCAAATTGTAACACCGCCAAATCTGAACCACTTTTTTGTTTTTTACAAATACGGAAGCGTGTCAAAATTACATATATATATATATATATATATATATATATATATATATATATATATATATATATATATATATATATATATATATATATATATATATATATATATATAACATCCTGAGACCCGACCTATTATATTTTATTACTTTTGGTAAGTAATATCTTATTGTTTATTGTTTTATTATTTTATATGATTTTATTTGATTTATTTGAATTAATTGTTTTTTAACCATGGGGTTAAAAATTAGTAAAACTGAGATATTTAAATATTAAAATGATTTTTACATATTTGGGTTCACTTCTGAACCGGGGTTTTAAAAATATCTTCGTTGTAAAAATTGGAGTTGGTTAGGTCTAAATTAATTATCTGTGAACCTAATATCATGTACTGTGTTTAAATGAAAATACCTGTGTTTGGGGTGGGGTGTACGTGTTATGTCTAAAGGGGCAGATGTCATTTTGGTCTCTCTCTTCTTTCTCTCTGCTTGTACACGACACACACACACATACACTTTTCTTGAAGTTTTTGCTAAATTGAAGATCAAATCTTGAATTTCTTGTCTCCTCCTTGTGATTTTCGGATTCTAGAAGCAAGATTAAGTAAGTTCTCTTCCTCCTTGAGCTAGGGTTCATGTTCTTGAAGTTTTGTTGAAATTAGGGTTCTTGAGTTAAGTGGGTTTTTATGGATTTCTTGATGAATCTTGCTTGTAATCTGGAATTGATGCATGATCTGGTGTCTAATTGAGTTCTTGCAAGTATTGTATGAATTGTTGTTAGTTATAGCTCATTTGGTGAAGCTTTCATGAAGCTCCATCCATGGTGTTCTAGGGAAGAAGATGGCTTTTTCCATAATTTGATGAATTGTGTATTTTGATGTTCTTGTAGTGTGGTTAGGTCAAGTATGCATGCTAGAATGATTATTGATAAGGTTGAACTTGTTAGTTATCTTGTTGGTGAATTGTTAATGTAATGGTAGTGTTTGGCTAGATTGAATTTTAGTCTTAACTAGCTAATTTGTAGATTGTTGACTTTGGTCAAACCTGGGAGTTGACTTTTAGTCTTGTATGGCTTGTAAACTCTAATTGTCAATTTCATGTCATTTATATGCTAATTGTCTAGTTGGGAATTATAATCATGTTTGTTTAGGGCCTTGACCCGTTTGTTTGACACTTGGTGCAATTTGACCTAAATAAGGTCAAAGTTGGTGAAACTTGCAATTTGATGCAAGTAACTTGTTAGCATGTAATTGTGATGTTGATCATGTAGTCTAACTCATTGGATGATGTGGTGTGTAGCCCCGACTCATTATTCTTGTTCTTGACCCGTTTGGGCCTAAGGTGCATTTTGGTCAAATTGTATAATGAATTGACTTGATTAAGTGTTAGACTTTAGTCTTGGTTATGTGTAAAAATGCAAGTAATTGGTTGTAAGTTGTTGTTGCAAGATGTGGCCTTAAGCTTGTATTACTTGTTAAACAATTGATGATTTCGGGTGACTAATTCGGTAATCATTTTGTACAGGAAAAGGGAAGGAGCCTCAGTGATATAAGATTACTTAGCTCGGTACTAAAAGGAAGCTAAGGTGAGTGGATTTAACCTTCTTCTTGTGTGATGTACAAAGGTTTTGGTATGGTAGACTTGTAGGAGAAAAATGCAGCAATTTGGCTGGTCTGGGGGAGATAGCGGCATTTTTGTTAGTGAAGTTAGTAGATAGTCGATTTGGAACAGTCACTTGAAATTTAACGCTTTGCTTACCATTTTTGTTAGTGAAGTTTTTTGACAATCGTAAGACTCAATTTACGCATGACTTAAATATGCATCACTTTTTTTTAATAGCATATAATTAAGATCTAACAGTAATTAATATACTTTTATTATTGTCATCTTATTGGAAGCATTTTAGTTATTTATTGTCAATAAAAGTTAATGAATAGGGATTCTTATTCATGTTACCCTAAAAAAAATTGAGTTTTTAACTTTGATGTACTTGTCCTAACTGGTATTCCGGTGACTTTCTTCAAAAAAAATTCTGTGGTCATTCTAAAGTGTTATCTAGTGGCATCGATCTATAGTAAAACAAAGGGCATTCTTTTCCACGGGATGGTTTAGACCAAATACCAATCATTTCTCGTTATCTTAGGATCATGTTTCACTGGAAATAGTGTAGTACATCAAAATGAAGGCTATAATTATACCCTAAAAGCAAAGTCAAAAGGAAAAGCTATGTAAAGTTGGATTTTGATTGGCTATTGCCTATTGGGATAGTGTACCAACAACCTGAAATATGTGTTGATTCTAAGTTTTTAACCCATCATTTCATATAAAATGAAAAATGTTTTATTATGTTAAAATTTTCGTATTAATACTCGTAGATATTCAACAATT
Source organism: Calendula officinalis (assembly GCA_963853835.1). Lineage (NCBI taxonomy): Eukaryota > Viridiplantae > Streptophyta > Magnoliopsida > Asterales > Asteraceae > Calendula > Calendula officinalis. The sequence continues at coordinate 21,423,361 of OY970832.1, forward strand.
AAGGAAGTCTTTCATATTTGTACTTGACTTATATATAAAAAAGGGAATGTATGATAGGAATATAATAACTGGAGAATATAATAACTGGAGAGTGTAGATACTATACCACACTGTATAAGTTTAAAACATAATAAAGTATATCAAAATGTAAGTTGTGGTGTTTGAATAAGTTTTTCTAACATAGATATATATTCCATAATAATTACTTTTGATAATTTATTCTCAGATTTTGTTTACAGAAAAGATATAAAGCTATTATTTTAATGTGGATGCAGCAATTGAGTTTGCGGAGAGGTTAAGTTACTTTGCAATAGGAACAAGTTTGATCATATACCTTACTAAAGTTATCCATCAAGACGTGAAGACATCCGCAAAGAGTGCAAACCTATGGACCGGAGTGACCACTTTGATGCCACTTGTTGGAGGATTTCTAGCCGATGGTTACTTGGGTCGTTTCCCCACAGTTCTTTTATCATCCTTTATCTACCTATTGGTAACGTTTTTTCCCCTTCCAAACTATACATTTCACTATAAACATGTAAATGCTATTACCAAAGGATTTGACTTATCAGTATGTGAGTGACCCTACAACCATATAGTTGAGTCGAGTCTCAGCAGAGACATATGAGGTTTATATGTAATGTGTGTTAGTTGTAGTCTTTAACTTTTAAAAAAACATGTAAACATAATTAAATTATAGCTAACTTATTAATGTTTAATTATTGGTTATAGGGTTTGATTCTCCTAACAATGTCTAGTATGGTTTCGAGCTTAAAACCATGTGCCAGTCACGAGATTTGTCTAGAACCAAGAAAGCTCCACAAGATCGTGTTCTTCGTTGCAATATATTTGGTGTCTATAGGCACGGGTGGCCATAAACCCTCTTTAGAGAGCTTTGGAGCCGATCAATTTGATGATGATCATCCGGAAGAACGCAAGAAAAAAATGTCATTTTTCAATTGGTGGAATGCAGCCCTTTGTCTTGGGTTGTTGCTTGGTGTAACGCTTATTGTGTATGTGCAAGAACATGTTGGTTGGGGTCAAGCGGATATTATTATGACCGGGGTAATGATTTGTTCGGTTTTGGTTTTCATCATTGGTAGACCTTTTTATCGATATCGAAAGCCCGGAACACCATTAAAGCCAATGGTACAAGTATGTGTTGCAGCATTTTCCAAGAGAAAGTTACGTTACCCTTCTAACCCTAATGAGTTACATGAGGTGCCCAAATCCGAAAAGGTCCAAGAAAGACTTTTGTGCCACACAAAAAGCTTCAAGTAAGCAAATTTCTTTTGACATAATTATTTAGAAGAACATATTTACACCTAACTACCTGCAGGTATACAGAATTACATGATCTATATATATTTGTTATTTAGTTCATACTTTTGGTTGACACATGTTATTTACATACATACGTTTCTTCCATGTAATTATTGGGTTTCTAATAACGTTTTATTTTAATTAATAGGTTTCTTGATAAAGCCGCAATTATCGAAGAACAGGATTTCAACGACAAAAAACAACAAAATCCATGGAGACTATCAACCGTAACAAAAGTAGAAGAAATGAAGCTACTTCTAAACATGATTCCAATTTGGCTAACTTCACTACCATTCGGTTTATGTTTAGCACAATCCACGACATTCTTCATCAAACAAGCCGCGATACTAAACCGTGACATCACCCATCAATTCATCGTCCCACCAGCCTCAATCTATGGTCTAGCCGCATGTGGAATGATTCTTTCGGTGACGGTTTATGACAGAATCCTAGTCCCGATATTGAGACGAATAACGGGAACCGAAAGAGGAATAAATATCCTCCAAAGAATCGGAATAGGAATGGTGTTTTCCATTATAACAATGATCATATCCGCCATTATTGAAAGAAAACGTCTAACCATTTCAGAAAATAATCCTTTACATGGTTCAGCCACTATGAGCGTGTTCTGGTTAGCACCACTATTTAGGGCTGTCGAAAATAACCGAAACACGTTCTACCCGCCCGACCCGTCTCGGATTTGGGTAGAACGAGTCGGGTAATTCGGGTATCAGGTAGAAATATTTGGGTATCGGGTAACCCGAAAATAAAGCGGTTCGGGTATAAGGTAATATTTTAATTAGGCGGGTATACCCGAATACCCGAATGTTTTTAAAAGGCATTATTTCAAGGTAATATTTTATAGTTATATAAATAAAATATGATCGTTCTACTTGTAGTTCATTAATTTCATCTAAAAGTCAATGATAGAGCCCCATATTAGTTGGAATTTGATAAAATTACTGACAAAGATGGTGTATAAGATCGAAATATAAATATTGTGGTTGTCGGCAATACAAGTATGTCAATTCTCGGGTATTAGTGGATATAACCATACCCGACCCGTTACCCGAACTACCCATACCCAAATACCCGAATTTAATTTGGTTTGGATATTGGATATTTTTTATATATGAGAAAACCCGTACTACCCGACCCGAACTACCCGAAACCCGAAAAATATACCCGATCAACACCCCTACCACAATTCATACTTATTGGAATTGCAGATGGGTTCACTTTGGTTGGGCTTCAAGAATACTTTTATGATCAAGTTCCCGATTCAATGAGAAGCTTAGGAATCGCTATATACTTGAGTGTTATTGGGGCTGCAAATTTCTTGAGTAGTTTCTTGATCACGATTGTCGATCACGTGACTACAAAAGTGACAGAAAAGAGTTGGTTCGGGAAGGATTTGAATAACAGTCGGGTTGATTACTTTTATCTATTTTTGGCTGCAATTACTGCAACAAATTTGTGTGTTTATGTATATGTCGCAAGAAGATATTCGTACAAGAATGTGCAGAAAAAAACTGATATGGCTGTTGCTGATTGCTACCAAGATGATAGTTGATGAACACATATATACATATATATAAATAAAGATGCAATCCTGTAGTTTTAGGGATTTATGTGTTATATATGTAATAAAATTCTATATAGTTTGGTGTGTTGTTTTATTTGTAAGAAGATCTTATTAATGTTGGTCTAAAACTAGGTTAAGATTTCAACTCTAGATCTATAATCTTAAACAAAACAATGCTACGAAATCAGGACACAAATCTACGATACGACCTATACATTGAAAATTCAACTCTTGGGCATCAAGGCCTTCATGTGTAACCTACAAAAAACATTTTTCTTCCCGATGAAAAACTCATTTTAATAAGGTAGAATTATAGAAAAAAACCTAAGAACGAGTGTCGGATAGAAGCTTCTTGAGTGTTTCATATGTCATGAAAACGATTCCTACACCGGGAACGACTTTGTAATATTCCGGAAGAATTCCCCTATAAAGCCCACGTAAGCCTTCCGTTCGCATAATGTGCCCGAGTGTCCCGAGTAACCCAGAATTGTAAACGCGGGCCCGCCCGCCCACTCCTTCCAACTGTTTTCTCCTTCTCACAAGATCTAAAGGAAATGTTGCTGCAAAAATAAATATATAATAAATACAAAGAATAATTAAATCAAAAGTATTATTAAAAAAAAAGTATATACAAAGTCTTGTACCTGTTGAAGAAGCAATACCGGAGAGACTGCCACAAGTGAGACTAACCAATACAGTGGAATCATCTGGCCTATTGCATGATAAATAATAGTTATTTTATTTATTTTTATGGTTAATGAGTATTATAAAATGTGTGTACCTTTGTACTTTCCAATACGTACGCAAGGTTTCATAAACAGAAAAGCTAATAGCAATACTTGGTCCAACACCCTGCATGAATCATAATATTTTCTTTTTAATTAATATTTTTGAATTTACATATTTGGCCCATTATAAATAAAACAATAGTAAAGTAAGCAGATTTACCAATAAGGTTGCTCCAAGTCCCTTATACAAGCCCAAAAAACCCTCGTCTCGGCAAATTGTACCAAATGCATGCCAGATTCCCTTATAGTATATAGTGCTTCTCTGCAAAAAAAAAAAAATTAATAGTAAGATTGCAGTCCCTTAATGATTACACAAGAGAATTAACTACGAAAGATCCAAGTTTAAATGTATTAACAGAAGTAGATATACATATCAATGTTCTAAGAATCGGATTAAGCGGCCGCATAGTGCACCAATTATGATCAAATTGGAAAATTAAGCGCTTTTAGCTCAGTCAGGTTAAACTTACCTGCTGCCAACTGATCTCATCTTGCAAGTTCCAAATTCTGATTTTGTCTTCTGAGTTCCAATCTCAAATTGCAAGTTCCAATTTTGTCTTGCAAATTCAGATTCAAAGTAGAAGTTGGTGAAGCAAGAGATTAAATTGTTCAATTCAATCATGTAATTGACAGAAGAAATAAAAAAAATGACAGCATATGAACAGCTAGCTGAGTTATAGATTTTATACTAGCCATCTTATACATATCAGAAAAATGTTGAATTGTTAAAAAAAAAAATTGGTTGATTGTTGATAGAGGACCAGAATTACATTGTAAATTTACTGATATATATTATAATGATAATATAATGATATGAACAGAAAATGGTTATAGGTTTCTACATTATAAACTATATTATGAAAATTGCAATTTTATACATTAAATTAAAAGTGTATTGTAAGATGTGTCTGCTTAATTAGGCACGTGATCAACCGCCTAATGCTCTTTAGAACACTGATACAACATTAAAACCTGTCAATAACATGATATATTCTATATATGCTACATGCTGATTTCTAAGAATTAAAATAACTATTCTGATGAAATTTAGGAAAAACTAACTGGAAAATTTTGAAATATTCATTATGAACCTGTGCTGCAAGACGTGTCCTGATGAGATCTAGAGGATATGTGGCAGTTGCAGCTGTTATTCCCGACATTCCACCGCCTACAAAATGCACACAAGCATCTGAAGCTGCAGTTCCACTATTGTTTCCTATAATCGGGATTGACTTTAGTAACTGCAAATGATAGTAGTCAGTATAAGAAAGTTAATGGCGATAATATAAATTACTCAAATAGTATCATCAAAAGCAGAACATTATATTAGTATAAAAACTAATAAATGCATAGAAATTACCCACTTTTTTGTACTCCTCATAAGCATAGAAATTAACTCCTGTATAAGGAAGACGATGAGCAATAGTAACCAGATTTCCTTTCCAAAAAGCTCTAAATCCCTCTTCCTTAGTAATACGCAAAGCCTCCTTCCATATAAAAGGTCTGCTCAACAGCGCCACGTCAGAATGCATACCTTGAACCTACAGAATTCAATGGCAAATCGAACACTAATTTAAGAATTATAGTAGTACGGATTATATTCTAATGTTCGAAGGCAGAAACACATAAGTTAGGGTTAAATCAATAAAAAAATGATCAATGCATGCATGATTGAGCAATTAGGGCAAATAGTAAACTAAAAATTTCATCAATTTTAATAAAATTGCTGTCAATTGTAGCGAATGTTATGCTTGTTGTTTGGTGTGATTAATCCAATTTCACCATATTCATCTCGATTATAAATACCTGAAAGAGGATCGTTAGTCGTGCGAGAGGAGCTGTACATGTTTTGCTAAAAGCACCAGCTATACCTCCGGCGAGAAGCTGCTGTACCGTCCCTATATCGGCGGACTGTGTTTTATGGTGATGACGTGGCGAAGTAGATGGCGCCACCGCAACCGCCACGGCCTGCTTCTTTTGCAGAAACTTGACTGCGGTACTGCTGTCCACAACTCCCCCATGACTAGACATCCCTACCTGAGCATCCATCCACAGAAATATGTGAGATGAAAATTGGCAGCCCTAAAAATGAAAAAACTGGAATATGGGGAATTAATTTCGCAGAAACCCCTGAAAACCCCTAATGTTGCGTGCAAATGACTCTATTATCCTTGTTATTTGGTGTTCATTTTAGATGTGAGATTATTTAGGTTAAACAAAGTCCAGTCACTTAGTTTTCTTTTTAACGACAAATCGATTACTAGAGTTTAGTAAGAGCATTAGGTGTGGTGGCTTAAACCACTTCGTCACCTCTGCGCCACCTATGCGCCACATCACCATTTCACATTTCACATTCAAAACCCCCAAATACCCCCTCTACCATCACTTAAGTCATTTGGGTCCCACCTCTTTTTTTTTTTCTTTTTCCTTTTTTTTTAAAAACATAATACTTCATTAAAATAAATATTACACAATACAAAATAAAAAAACCTAAAAAAGAAAAGAAATAACCGAAAATAAAAAAAATTACCGAAAAAATAAAAAAAAATACCGAAAATTAGGAAAAAAATACCGAAAATTAAACAAAAAAAAACTACTCGTCATCATCATCCACGTCAAGTTCATCTTCGTCGATGGGGTATTTTTCGCGGATCGCCCTTTTTTGCTTGATAATTCTCGCCTTATCCGCGCGCCCCAACCCCTCGGTGCTAGTGCCGAGGAATCTCAATTCTTCCAACCGCACGAAAACGTCATCCCGTGCCTTTGACCTTTCGTAAGCCGATTGAGCGGCTTCACTTTTCCGCCTAAACTCGGCCATCATAGCCTCGCCAAGGTCCGGCGGTGCGGCACTTCCGGCGGTGTTAGGTCCGGATGAACTTTCCGACCTACTTTTTTTTGCCTTACGAGACTTTCCCGCCGGACGTGGTCTCGTATCTTCCCCGAAAAGTTCTTCATTATCGGAAAGCGAAATGGGTGCGGGGGCGTCCCATTTCGGGCAATGTCGCAAAACTTCCCACGCACCTTCGTTGTTAAATTGTTTTTTTGACGACGACTCGTCACGGTACGCTCGTCGGACACGGGCCATAAAGTCGACCTCATTTTCACCGCTTCGGCTTGTACGTTGTAGACGTTTGTAGATACCGTTGAATTTTTGACAATTACCATTTAAGGTCGTCCACTTCCCCGTCAACATGTCTTTGGTACGCGGCGTACCAACATCTTTGTTGAACTCAACAAGGATTTTGTTCCAAAAACATTCATCGGATTGGTCGGCGCCCTTTTCGCGGTCTTCGGAAACGCTAACCCAACACTCCGCCAATAAAACTTCTTCGGCGGCGTCCCAACGCATGACCTTCCGACTTAAGTTGACGGCAACTTTTTTCCCCTTTCGTCTCGCCTTTTCAACGACGTCGGTGTCTTGAGGGGGTTGGTTTTGTTGAGATTGTTGTGGTTGTGACCATTGGTGTTGTGACCACATTTGAGTAGGGGGTTGAAATTGTTGTGGTTGTTGTTGAAGGTTTTGAAATTGTTGTTGAAGCATAAAGTGGTTGTATTGCTCTTGGGAAAATGTCGGCATCACGGTGTTTTGGGTGGACGATACCGATTGTTCGGACGAAGGTGTTGACGGCGATGAGCCGGAACCTCCCATTCCGAAAATACCGTTCATCCAATCGGGGTACGGTGGTTGAGACATTTTGGAGAGTTTTTGAGAATGAAAGGGTAAGAAATTGTAGAGAGTTTTAGAGAGTGAAAGGGTAAGAGATGGTGTGAAAAAATGTAAAGGTTAAATGGGTTATTTATAATAGGTTTATTTAAATAAAAAAAAATTAATTTTTCTGGAAAATAGCCGTTGCCAACGGCTAGTGCCACGTGTCGCCACCCCATTCGTCCGTTGAATCCGCCGAGCATCCCACGAACACCGCCGCTCACGTAACGAGCGGTGTGGTGGCGCGTCCGGCGCGCCTACGTGGCGTCCGGCGCCCACCACCCTTCGCCACCGTACCCCTTCCTCTAATGCACTAAATAATCAAATCATCGAATTTTTTTAGTCAATCAACCCAAGAAATTATAAATATAACACTGGCTCTAAAACTTTTAATAGAAATACTATTTTAATATTATTTGGAAAATTTTCAAAGGGTTGCACTGAAAATCTCGTGCACCATACCAGATCATCCCCTAAACTAAAGACTACCTAAAAATTGTGAGACGTTCTCAAACTCGTTAGTAGCGTCATATCACCATCTTCCTACCGACGAGTTACTGACAAGGACGTGCCAACAGCAACTCATAATAAGTTATCATCACTTAAAAAAATATATTAAAATATACCGATGGAACCCCATCAACGAGATTGTACAACTCTTCCCTACAAGGGAAGAGTTCCTATTGACGAGTTGCTTGATGAGAGTGATGTCAATGGTGCTTAGTTACTGAAGAATTTTAAAGCTTACTGACGAGTTGCTTGATGAGACCATTAGCTTGAGTCTAATAAACCAAATACTATCTAAAAATTGTGAATAGATAATAAACCAAACACCACCTAAAACTTGCAAAAATCAGTCTTTTATTTCAATTTTTTAGAGTTAAATAAATATAGAATACTTTTAAGCACTAAAAATAAATATTGTTTTTGGTATTTCAACGTCGTTGATGAGAAAAAAGGCACCCATCGCCCATCGGCAACACGGCACCATTTCTAATCGTATTTACAGACTCGAAAATTTCGAATTCGGTCTTTGGGTTTTCTCGAAATCCGAGATCTGATTTTGTTAGGGTCTCGCGCTCATCGATCAAAGAACAATAAGCAATAATAATGGATTGGGGAACGGTAACAACAGAAGATCTGATCGAAGCACTTAAGGAAGTCGATTGGTCATCTCCTCCTCGTCCTCTCAATGAATTCTTCTCCAAATTCACAGTCCCTCGTTCATCAAACAAATGGAACAGTCGCCTTAAGTGTAATCTCTACTAGTATGTTCTTATTTTCATCTCTACTAATCGCTTTCAATTGCTTTTGATAACTTGTACTTTTAAAACAAGTGATGATAGATTTGTGATTGCTTTGTGAATGAACATCAGTAAACCCTAAATTTGATCATAATTATTTCTGATAGAGACTGATTCAATCTGAATAGGTTACCGTTGTTGATAATTGTTGAACTGTTGCATCTTCTGTTGATCATATACGTACATAGAAATTAAATTGGGGTAATCAATTTAGGTTTTGTTAATTGTTATATTTCCTATTGGTTTTGAAGATCACGGTGATGATAATGGCGTATATTGAGTGATTTTTTTGTTCTAGAAGAGCTGGAGCTCACTTTTGATGATTGTTCTTGCTGTGTAGTTGGTGTAACATCTTAAGTTATTGTATTCTTTTGTGGTTATTACTTATAATGATTGTTGAAATACTTGCAGTGTTTATTTTACTGAGAATTCATATATCTGGAAAAGAGTGAACCCCAAATTATGCAATCAGCACTTTTACTTAGGTTTTTGTTGCTCTTTTAAGCTTATGTGCGATGCTTCCCATTTTATTGCTTTTAAGCAACCGCAGGAAGAAAGTGGCAGGTTTCCGTGAAAGAAAATGACTATTATACTTGTCATAAGGGAACATAATTTGTGTTCATTTGATTTTGAGGGTTTTAAGTAGTGCTGGATATTTTAATTAAACCATACAAATATGGATTTTGTAGACCATGCAAATATGCAATAGTAGGATTTCTCCTTGGTTGTTGCTTACAGTTTATAAGAATTTGTGCTTTTCTGCAGCTATCGGACAAATTACTTCCTCATGATTCTGTTCATTCTTGGTAAGCCAATTAAAGCAAAAGAGGTTTGATTGCTTGATCTATTTCTGAAATTGCTTATAAATGGCATGATTATGAATTTGTCATGTGTAGGTTTGGGATTTCTTAGGAGGCCACTTGCTATTGTTGCAGCTATGTCAACTGCTTTAACAATAGCTTTCTTAAATGATAGGTACATCACTCTTCACCTTTATAACTATAATATGATTTTACCAGTCATGACTTATTAAATTGACAACGGACTGGCTTACAGCTTTGCAGGCACATTTAGTGAAAAGGTAACAAGAACCGTGAGGCAGTTTTCTCCTCATTTAGCTGCAAAAATGAGACCTCCACAATCGTGAGCTTCTTTTCCTTTGTGCATTTATAACAAAATATAATAATATTAATATTGATAATGTTTTCTATATGGCTTTCTGAAATTAGCAGGCCTGTTCTTCGTGGACGACCTTCCTCTAAGAGGGCGATCTATATATGTGGACGCCCTCGTTGGGCCTTTGTTTTGGCCTTTTCTGCTTGTACGTTTCTTTTAATTAATATTTTTCATTAATAACTAATTTTAATTAATACTTTGTGATTTGTAATGTAAATAAACTAATAATCACCAATTTGTCCTTCAACAGTGAGTTTCCTTCTTTGGTTTGTTTCTTGCGGTCTGTTGACTTTGTTATGGGCATTAAGCGTTGGCCTTCTAGGTATTCTGCAAATTGCAATTTTCTTATTTAATAAAATATATAAACAAATCTTTTGTAAAAATATAAATTAGTGGTTTGTTACTAATGCTTATCTGTTTGTCAGCTACTATCACGCACGCAAGCTTTCGGACACCTAACCTGAAAGCTCGTCTGAATACGTTCCGTGAGGAATTTCGTGCAGTTTGGCGCAATTATAGCGAACTCTAGTCACTATTAATTCATGTAAGCACTCTGTTTTTCTTGCCATATCTTAATGCATTGGTTTATTAATCTGTATTTTTTAGGGACAGCACATCACAGTTAGAATATGGGTGCTGTGGGTAACATGACATAAAGATATTTGCTTAGTGGGTATAAAACAAACTGGGGAAATTAGAAGAAAGTAGAGTTTGTTGGATTTTGAATATACACCATTTATGCTTTAGAAGTCAGTTATTCCAGCTATAGCTTTCATTTTGTTCATAAACCCTTCCTTGTATGGATCAAATTTCAAATATATTTTCTCCTTATCGTTCTTTCCCATTTTAGTTGTACTCGTGTGATCATTAGATATAAAACACGACTAAAATACATTGGTTTATCTAGCTTGGCTAAACTGCACAATGATGAACCAACAGAACCGGTTAACCTTTTTTCATATGGTTGTTTTTCTACCTTATGGTGTTTAAACTTCTTGTATCTGTCATTTGTATTAGATTTTACCAATGGTTTAGTAATATACTAACATGTTGGTTGTAATTATAATGTTGAATTTTGTGAGAGTTCTCTTTTTCCGTGGTTCGTGAAAAATGAAAACTGCGTTAGTTGGACCAGGTTTTTGTTTCCCTTTTTTTCTTTATCGGTTCTCTGTTTTTTCTTGTTCTGATTTGTTCGATTTTGTTTCTGATTTCGATTTGGATATACATAATAATTCTATAAATCAAACCCTTCTTACCAGTATTAGACCCCTGTCATAACCCTAACCCACCAAGCAAACAACTTCAATCATTCTCAATCTTATTACACATATACAAAACATATCATACAAATACAACTCTGACAATCATGTGAGTTAATTCCAAATTAACATCAATAGAAAATAACAATTTATTTCTATTAAATTAAGAGGAAAAAGCGAATTTGATTAAGCAACCTCTAAATTGTTAGGATATG